>OX451739.1:928307463-928979300 GCA_948472305.1 Vicia faba
AAAACTTGTTTCCAATAATTATGTCCTTCGAATGGAGCACATGTGTGTTCTTCGAATGGACCACATGCACCACTTATGTGTTCTTCTAATGCACCACTTGCAATTCTTTGAATGTGCCATCAATGTTTGTCCTTCGAATGGGCCACCAATGTATGTCTTTCGAATGGGACACTCGTGTATGTCTTTCAAATCCACCAATGCATGTCCTTCAATTGGGTCACCAATTGTCTGTCATAGTGTAGAGACTATGTGTGTTGAAGGTTTTTAAAGGTGGAATCGAAGAAAGCTGTTTCAAAGGGAGCCACTGCCCAGTGAACCGAAACACGCATGAAAGAAGCCACTGCTTTGTGGGTGATAGCATGAAGGGAAGCCATTGCCTTATGCATTGAAGGCAAGCTCAGAGGAATCCATTTCCTTGTGGATCGAAAGCAAGCACAGAGGAGGCACTTGCCTTGTGGATCAAAGCATACATGCAAGAGGTCAATGCTCAAATGAAGTTTTGTGTGAAAGTAGCCCTTGTCCAATCAAATCTTGCATGCAGGAGGCCACTGCTTTGTGAATCAAAGCAAGCATGTAAGAGGCCAATGCTCAATCGAAGCTTGCATGTAGGAGGCCACTTCTTTGTGAATAAAATCAAATATGTAAGAGGCCATTGCTCAATCGAAGCTTACATGCAGGAGGCCACTGATTTGTGAATAAAAGCAAGCATGTAAGAGGCCAATGCTCAATCGAAGTTTGCATGCAGGAGGCCACTGCTTTATGAATTAAAGCAAACATGTAAGAGTCTATAGCTCAATCAAAGCTTGCATGCAGGAGGCCACTATTTTGTGAATCAAAGCAAACATGTAAGAGGCCATTGCTCAAATGAAGCTTGTGGACCAAAGCTTGCTTGAAGGGGACCAAATGTCCAATCGAAGCTTGTGGACCAAAGCTTGCTCGAAGGAGGCCAGATGCTCAATCGAAACCTCTGAACTAAGCCTACTTGAAGGAAGCTAGATGTCTAATCGAAGCTTAAGAATCAAGTCTACTTGAAGGAAGCTAGATGTCTAATTGAAGCTTAAGAATCAAGCCTGCTCGAAGGAAGCTAGATGCCTAATCAAAGCTTATGAATCAAAGAAAACTTACTCTTCTTTGATTTGATGTTTGAAAGCCCGATATGATTCCATGGAAACTTGTGTAGTCTTGACCCAGTAGAAATTTTGTGAGAAAATGTCTTGAGAAAAGAGAGGGAAATTTTTGGGGGTACAACAACTGCCCCTGTTCAATCTTCTTAAATCTAAAAAGTGAGTATGGCACGTTTCCGTTTGTAGCTTGAAGATAAAAGATGATTGAACACTAGAGTGCCCAGAAATTTGCACTCAATGATGTGGTGGTTGATTGTGTAGGGAATGGGCTTAAGGAAGCCATTTAGAGAGATAATAGAGAATTGTCGGAGATGGACTTATAGATGCCATCCAAAGGTGATTGTTGATAGAAATTAGACTAAGTCTAAGCTGGAATGTATCTTGAAGAATGCTTTTCAGAATGAAGTGCTGAAGGGGAAATGCGTTTCAAAACTCCTCTGAAGGAAATGCTTTCCAAAACTCGGTCTCTGGGGAAAATGCTTTTCGGGATTCCGTATTTGAAGAGGAAATTCTTTTCAGAACGAAGCGCTGACGGAGATGCTTTTCAGAATGAAGTGCTGAAGGGGTAATGTGTTTCAGAACTCCTCTAAAGGAAATGCTCGCCAGAACTTGGTCTCTGGGGAAAATGCTTTTCAGGATTCCGTATCTGAAGGGGAAATTCTTTTCAGAACGAAGTGCTGAAGGATATGCTTTTCAGAATGAAGTGCTGAAGGGGAAATGTGTTTCAGAACTACTTTAAAGGAAATGCTTTCCAGAACTCAGTCTCTGGGGAAAATGCTTTTCAAGATTCCGTATATGAAGGGGAAATTCTTTTCAGAACGAAGCGTTGAAGGAGATGCTTTTCAGAATGAAGTGCTGAAGGGGAAATGCGTTTCAGAACTCCTCTGAAGGAAATTCTCTCCAGAACTCGGTCTCTGGGGAAAATTCTTTTCAGGATTCGGTATCTGAAGGGGAAATGCTTTTCAGAACCAAGTGCTGAAGGCGATGCTTTTCAAATTGAAGTGCTGAAGGGGAAATGCGTTTCAGAACTCCTCTGAAGGAAATGCTCGTCATGTAGATAGTCTCCCCGTCTTGTTTCGAGAATTGATCTACAATCAATTTGTTCACAGATAGTTGTCCTGTCTTGTTTCAAGTATTAATCTGGAACTTGCTTTTTGTTGGTCGTAGAGATAGTTGCCCTGTCTTGTTTCAGGAATTAATCCTTGACCTATTTGAGAAAGAAAGATAGTTTCCCCGGCTTGTTTCGAGAGTTAATATTCAACCCGCTCATGTAGATAGTTGTCCTGTCTTGTTTCAGGTATTAATCTACAATCAGTCGCCCACAAATAGTTGTCATGTCTTGTTTCAGGTATTAATCTGGAACTTGCTTTTTGTTGGTCGTAGAGATAGTTGCCCTGTCTTGTTTCAGGAATTAATATCTGACCTATTTGAGAAAGAAAGATAGTTTCCCCGACTTGTTTCGGGAGTTAATCTTCAATCTGCTCATGTAGATAGTTGTCCTATCTTATTTCAGGTATTAATCTACAATCAGTCGCTCACAGATAGTTGTTCTGTCTTGTTTCAGGTATTAATATGGAACTTACTTTTTGTTGGTCGTAGAGATAGTTGCCCTGTCTTGTTTCAGGAATTAATCTCTGACCTATTTGAGGAATGGTTGTGGTATTTGCCAAAGAGGACTTTTGTTGATTGACTTTTCCCTACAAGGAAGAGGGTTAGTTGCATGAAGATGTATGCATGGCTTGATGATGTTCTCAAAATAAATGAGATTATGCTGTATGCATTTATCATGTATGTAATATGATGTATGAATGTGAAATATTTGTTGAAATGTATCTTTGCTCCTTGACAAGTGTTGGGGAGCTTTGGGAAGGTAAATCCCATACTGCTGTTGGGGATGAAGAATGTGCACATCTTCAAACCTTATTTTGAATGTTTCCATTGTGGATTCCTGTTTTTTTTTTGTTTGAGGAGAAATCCGCTGGGGAAGATCGACTTTCGCTTGAGAAATCTTTGTGGACAATGTTGATTTCTGTTTGAGGGAAAAAATTTCAGGAGTTTTAGTTGTTTGTTGCTCTAGTGGGGAGTTATCTCTTCATTGGAGAGAATGGAAGTTAATAACTTGTTAGGGATAAAGAAGTTAACTGTTATTTGATCGGCTTCCAGGCTTTGCAACAACTTACTGGTGATAGTGGTAAACACTATTGGGGAATATGAGCTTTGTTGATGACTTCAATGGGGATTAGGGATTGTGGTCCCTCAATTTGTAAAAGTCTGAGAGGTAAACTCAAACTGGGGAATCTGTAGTTTGTTGGGGGAAATAAACCCTGGCGAAGAGAATAAACTGTTGGGGAGGTGTTTTCTTTTGGCAGAACTCCTTGAGGATTTTTCGCGAGACCAACTCAGCTGGGGAGAGGTTTTTTATGGAGATTGAAACTCTGGCTGGGGATTACATGGATCCGATTTTATGGGGATATCCATGAATTTGGCCTTGAAGGGTTTGTACCCTTATCCGTGAAGATTATTCTGTGGGGATAACCTTATAGAGATGACCCTATGGAGACTTGACTGGGGATCACCTGATGAAGGGGATTTTGTGGAGATTTGTGGCTGCCCCTAGTAGTAAGTGTTGTAGTACTGCCAGAAAATGTTTGCTTGGCCGTACGTAACCCTTTGCTGGAATTCATGTTCAATTCCCAAAGTGATTCAGATACAGACCTGCCCCTGGTTATTCAGCATTTCTTGAGAGATTTCATGGAATCTCGACTTGGCTGCCCCAAGATGATTTGGGCAGTGACATGTCATGCCCCCTTGCTTATAGGAGATTTGTCATTTGAAGTGTCTTCCCACTTGAAGTGATTTTGTTCATTGAGAATTTCCATTCATTGGATATTCGCCGTATGAATTTCTCTGCTGTCAAACAATTAGCCATATGCAAACAGCGATATTCAAACAATGTAAAGTTTATGCTTGTCTTGAAGTTTTGAGAATGCAATTTTAACAAATAAATAGTTTTGTAAGAAAATGAATTCAACTCAGGATTTACATTTAGCCTTACAGGAGTCAGGATACCTTTTGTAATAGTATGCTTTCGAACTAACCCATGCTTCAATGAGGACTTTTAAGGGTTGTAGCGTGGTATGGTTCACGGTTTAAGAAACAAAAGATAAGGCTCAAAGTGTATTTGTATCCAACCCTTTCTCCATGATATTCTTCAGCCCTAAACTCAGTTAATTGTGCATTTGAATTCCAATTGAGTCTGGAATGACGTTTGGGTGATGGTTCAAACAAGTTAAGTTTGTTGGAAGGCAGTCATTTTTGCAACATTTTTTATGTTGTCGAGGATTTGTAGTGACCTCTTTTTTTGATTTATTATCCCTAATTTTTGCCCGACTGTTCTTGTTTTGAGATTACAGCCAATGGGATGCCCCAGTTTCTTAAGTCTCCTTCGTAGGTTTTGAATCAGTGGGCTTTTCCTTTTGAGAGATAATGACTGCCTATTTGATAGGGAACCATCACCGCCTTCAGATTCAGAAGGATGTTCTTGATGTCATTCATTGTTTATGAAGTGAAAGCTTGTGACTGAACGCGCATTTGAAATAAATGAGAAACTACCCTGCCCCAGGTTTTGATTAAAGGTTTCAATTTGTGTGAAAAAGAAAACTCCTACTTCTTTGGATCAAAGGGGTTGACTAGGGATTATCTTCCTTATACCTCCGGTGTTTAGGGATTGAAAGAACGCTTGTACATCGTCAGCAAGGTCTGTCTAAAAGCATACTGTATGAGATTATGGTATTGTTTCCGTTATCCTCCCTCTAAAGGCTTGCAACTTTTAAAACAAGAGTTTAATATCATAAAGGGAGTAAAAAGCATAGTTTAAATAGAGTGAAAATGAATGGATTAATTCAAGACAAACATATGCAATGCATTAATGAAAGTAACCAAAGTCTGACATAAAGATAAGTGTTTGAATAAACAAAAGAAATTACAATTGAAAATTCAACATGAACTGGACGTTCTCAATGATTTGGCATGGGAGTAGTGATCATGTTGGGGGTCTCAGGAGGACCAAATTCAGTCTCCTTAGCGTCAATCATGTTTTGGATCTTGTATTTCAGCATCCAACAATCGTTAGTATCATGCCCAGGACTGCTGAAATGATAAGCACATATTGCATAAGGATTGTAGTTAGGAGAAGAAGTTTTAGGGTTTGGGTGTGGTCCTATCAACATAATCAGATTCATCCCTAACATGTGTTGTAAAGCTTGAGACAATGGCATGTTGATTTTGGTAAAACTGTCTTTTGGGCTCGTCTTGACTTTGTTGATTTCCCCGTTGACGTTGGTGAGGTCGTTGTTGGGCTCGTGACTTAGCAGCAATTTGGAAAGGTCTACTCTCCACCAAGACAACTTCTTATCTCATCGGAGCCTGATTAATGACTCGATCCCCAATTCTAGCTGTTTGCCCCATATGGTTGCATCCGTCTTTATGAAGTTTGTCAACGAGGCCTCTCAACTCTTCTTGTCCTTGAGCCAAGTTTTGGATAAGAGCCATCTGGCCCACCATCTATCCCATCATCTGGATCTTTATTGTGGCTATCTCAGTTTGTAGCCATTCCGACTGGTCATCCTTATTTTTCTCAGGATTCTTCATGGTCATGCCCCTAGTAAGGAGTGCTCTCACTTCTTCTTGCCCCTTGGATAGGTTTAAGAAAATTTCTTGAAGTTGAGAATTTTGAGTCTGAATGTCCTTGATAGTTTGCTCTAGAGCCATCTCTACTGAAATAAACAGTAAGCAGATGAGAAACCCATATGGGGAAACCTGTTATGATGACATGCATGATATGTGGATGCAATGTTTTCAAGGATCTCACGGAGTAAACACAAGGAGATGTTAAAAGTTGAACTTTGATCACAACTTTGATTGGTAACTTCGTATCGGTGGATGTCCTTCCATGAGAATCAAGCTCATCATGTCAAGTGGGTCATAGCCCTTGACTCAAGTTATCGTACTTTGGTTTTTAACAGCGTTTGATTAGAGGAGAATAAATCCTCTTGGCCCTTGATAGACGTTTGGTTTATCATGACCCTACATCACAGGCCCTTGAGATCCTTGAAATGGTTATTGAAATGCTATGTTATGATGTTATGATGTTATGTACATGTATGCAAAGTAAACAAGTCTTTATGTACACAAAGCAAACAAGTTCTTATGTTTAAGCTTGCATGGGGTTTGTAGGTAAGTACCCTATTGAAGTTTAGTTGGCTCAATCTGTCCTAGAAAGTAACTGGGTTCTAGAGGATCTCAATATCACTAACCGTTCTTTTAGGCATTGCCTCAGCACAATCAATCTTTTCTTACGGCCGAGATATCCCAAAAGTCTGGTCTCAATGAGTGTAGCATCGAGTATCAACCAATCTTCAGATTTACACTAAAGTCGGCTATCTTACTACTTCCTAATGGCCAAGTTGTTCAATTAAGGTTCTAAGGTCAGTTAGTGCTTCATGACACTGCTCAGCGGCCCCATATTCTCCTCGATTCAATATAAAGGATACCAGTACCAACAAATGCGTCACACTAACATAGCCATTGCTTCAACCATATCGGTCTACACCGTACAGTTTCCACAATTTATTGCTACTTACCTAAAAGGTGCCCCAGATCCGGATGGAGGATTAATACAAACCTAAACAAGGAACCATAATGTGAAGCAAGCAATTCAAACAAAGAAAGCATTATAAAGGTGATCTATCCCTAAGGTAACCCCAATTTTAAGTAATTCCCCAGCAGAGTCGCCAATTCTGTAATACGGTGGGAGAACTGACTTGGTTGTTTTGCGTTTGATCGTAACTGTTGCGGATAGCAAGAGTCGCCACCGAACTTTCTTTTATCCAACAAAGGAAAGGGTGAAAAGAACAGGAAAAACCTTTAGAGATGTTTTTCTTGAGTTCGGGGGGTAGGTTATGAAAAGGGAAGGTGTTAGCACCCTTCTTATCCGTAGTTATCTACGGGCTCTTAGTTGTTTGCTAGATCACATGCTTTTGTTTGAAAATGTGCTTGTGGTGTAAGTTTGAAAATATTTTGCAAAATGCATTTGTTGCGGAGAACTTTGTAATGATTCTCGTCTCTATAAGAATGCATACAAAGTGTTAGTTTTGAAAATAGTTCAAAAAATGTGTGTTTTTGAAGATGTTTTTGTAAGTGTAAGTGTAGAAAATGGTTTTAGTTCAAGAGCAAGAAACTACGAGCGTCCTACCTACTAAAAAGGTCTATGTTCTTTTCCACCTTCTTTAGATGTTGCTATCTTACCATTGATTGGTAAGAAGCCCCGTCGTTGGATGTTAAGGGACGGGCCTGGGTCATTATATAGTCATGGAAGGCAACTTATGAGACGTTTTAGCAATTTTCGTTAGGGACTAGATCGTTTACCAAAGGCAACATTGAGGGACTATGATCTTTTATCGAGGGTCTTTGCTAAAATGCCCATATTCGAGGGACGTGACTATTTTTTGAGGTAACAAGTGAGATTACCCTAGAGGTGCATGTGTGTGAATATTGTGTTTGATTGCATGCATTTAGTCTTGAATTTGGGTTATCTACTTGTTGATTTTAACTTTCCATACACAACCTAGTTACTAACATTTATGAAAGCAATAAAAATGCGGAAAATAAATGTCCTACGCTATTACATGTTTTGGGGGATGGGGTATACAAGTTTGCAAATGGGGGTTGAAAAGAAATAAAAGTCCTAATTATTACAACCATATTGAATAGCAAGAAAATGTAAATATATAGAAAATATAAAGACAAAAATAGTGTAAAAGAGAAAAAGCAAAGACATCCTGGATCGAAGGATGTGTCTTTCGATTCCCACACTTTTCCTTCTTTCGATTGGGTCTGCAACCTGTGTGTATCGAATATTTCATCCTTCGATTCACACAGCCTTTCCTTTCGTTTAGGCCTGCACATTAGTGAGTATCAAAGCACACTCTTCGATTCACATGCCTTTTTCTATTTTCTTTCGTTTGGGACATGATAGAAGTATGGGTCGAAACCATGCTAATATGGCACGTACAAGTTAGTATCTAACATATATTTGGACAAGAAAAAACAAACAAACGAAAGGATAGAAAATGAAAAAAATTAGCAAAAGGTTATTTACATGCTTGAAACGAAAGGGTTAAAGTCAGAAAGACTTACCTTGAATCTGAAGTTGGTGCTTCTGGACCTTGAGTGATTTCCCTGGATGCTCTTGGATTCGAAGGGAGAGAAACAAGTGTTGTGTTTCTTTGACTGGATTTGAAAGCCAAGAAAAGTAGAGTTGTGTTTCTTTGGTTATGGATTCGAAGGAAAAGAAACAAGTGTTGTGATTCTTTAGTTCTGGATTCGAAAGAACAAAAAAAAAGGTGTGGTCTTTTGATTCTGGGTTTAAGAGTGTGTTAAGTGTTTTCTCTTTTCTTTGCCTTGCCAACAAATCTCTCTCCAATCACTCCAAAGCCCCCTTTTAGATATGTTGTGGAACATCTTATTTATAGAAGATCTTGGCTGAGATTTGGGTGGGAAAACAAAAGAAATTTGAACAAATTGGGTATGTTGTTTTTGTAGCCTTCGAGGTGCAGTTTTTGTATACCAATTTAGTGCAAATATGGTCACAACATAGCAGGACTGCTTTGCAGCAGTTTTGGAGTGTTGTAGCCACTACAACAGGCTTGGGCTTGGCAGTATATTAGACCCTGGTCCAAAAGCATCTTGAATCAAACTCATCAAAAGAAAAAACAAAAACTTGTTTCCAACAATTGTGTCCTTCGAATGGACCACATGTGTGTTCTTCGAATGGACCACATGCACCACTTGCGTGTTCTTCTAATGAACCACTTACAATTATTCGAATGGGCCACCAATGTTTATCCTTCGAATGGGCCACCAATATACGTCTTTCGAATGAGACACCCGTGTATATCTTTTAAATCCACCAATGCATGTCCTTCGACTGGGCCACCAATTGTTTGTCATAGTGTAAAGACTATGTGTGTTGAAGGTTTTTAAAGGTGGAATCGAAGCAAGTTTTTTCAAAGGGAGCCATTTCCCAGTTAATCGAAACACGCATGAAAGAAGCCATTGCTTTATGGGTGCTAGCATGAAGGGAAGCCATTGCCTTGTGCATTGAAGGCAAACACAAAGGAAGCCATTTCCTTGTGGGTCGAAAGAAAGCACATAGGAGGCACTTGCCTTGTGGATTAAAGCAGACATGCAAGAGGTCAATACTCAAATGAAGCATTGTGTGAAAGTAGCCCTTGTCCAATCAAATCTTACATGCAAAAGGCCACTGCTTTGTGAATAAAAGCAACCATGTAAGAGGCTAATGCTCAATCGAAGCTTGCATGCAGGAGGACACTGCTTTGTGAATTAAAGCAAACATGTAAGTGGCCATTGCTCAATCGAAGCTTGCATGCATGAGGCCACTGCTTTGTGAATCAAAGCAAGCATGTAAGAGGCTAATGCTCAATTGAAGCTTGCATGCAGGAGGCCACTGCTTTGTGAATCAAAGCAAACATGTAAGAGGCCAGGGCTCAATCAAAGCTTGCATGCAGGAGGCCACTATTTTGTGAATCAAAGAAAACATGTAAGAAGCCATTGCTCAAATGAAACTTGTAGACCAAAGCTTGCTTGAAGGGGACCAAATGCTCAATTGAAGCCTCTGAACTAAGCCTGCTCGAAGGAGGCCAGATGCTCAATCGAAACCTCTAAACTAAGCCCGCTCAAAGGAAGCTATATGTGATCGGTGGAAATAGAACTGACTGTTTTGGAATGCTGGTTCGCGAAATGTCGCGGTAAGCAAGAGTCGCCACCTTCTTTTATGTTCTCCAACAAGGAAAGGACAAAAGCACAACAAAATTCCTTTTTCGAGATGTCTCTCGGTTCGGGAGGTAGATTTATAGAAAGGGAAGGTGTTAGCACCCTTTCTATCCGTGATTATCCACGGGCTCTTAGGTACTTGCTCTTATGTTTTCAAAAATTGTTTGCTTTTCAAGTGTTTGTGGGTTTTGAAAAAGTTCGTTTGAAAAATTTCTAAGTAACTCTTGTATCCGTCCTCAAGAGTATATGAAATATTTGTTTGAAAACCTTTTGAAAGTGTAGGTGCGAAAAGTTGTTTTTGTTTGTTTTGAAAGAGCAAGTACCCATGAGAATCTACCTACTCTAAGGAATTAGGTTGTGTAAGAGTCCTTTAGATAGTGCTATCCCACCATTGAGAGGTAGGTAGCACAATCGTTGGAGTTGTTCGGGTCAATTCGATTATAGGGACAATGTGGTCACCGAAGCAATGGTAGGACACCTTCGTGGTAACCCTAATGTCCTAGATCCTTTTTATCCGAGGCAACCATTTCGAGGCAACTGGATCTTAGACAGGAGGGTGACCTCTAAAACACCCTATACTTGACGACCACGTCGAGGCAACCAGTGAGGCGTACCCTAGGAGTGGCATGTGCATGTGTGTTGTTTCAGTTTATGTTTATCTTGTACATGTCATTTGTGAGCTACAGATTGATTTTATTTGTCATACAAGTCTTTCATGCATTTTTAACAGTTAAGAGTGCGGAAAATAAATTGCGGAAATATGAATCTACGCTATTACAAGGCGCAGGTCTATACATCGCCAAAAACAAAAACCCGTTTTGGAAATAAGTGCGAGAAAAGTAAATAAAGCGATAAAACCTAATTAACTATTACATTTCCGGAGCAGATACATAAATATAATGGATTAAAATAAACATGCGCGCGAAAGAATTAAATCGGGACGTCCTTAGGGGTTTGACCCTTTTTTTGAGAGAAAAATGAGATTTGTCCTTTTTTTTTGCAATTAATGAAATTAAGCCTAATTACTAATTAATTAATTTATTAAAAGAAAAAAATGTTTTTGTGTTTTTTATGTTTTTAATGAAATAAAATAAAAATTAAATTAAAAGTGTCAAAAGAAAAAAAACCTAAGTCTAATTCATTTTTATTTTATTGTAAAAGAAAATTAAAATTAAATCTAATTAAACTAAATTAATTTAAGTTAGTGTTTATTTACAAAAAGTAATTGAAATTAATAAAAATGTTTTTTTTTTGGTTTTCTGAATTTTATTGTGAAAAAAAATTAATTATGTTAATTTTAGTGATAATAATAATAATTAGAAAAAATAATTAATAAACTAGAAAATATAAAATAAAAAGAAAAAAGGAATGAACCAAAGGGGGGTTCTGGGCCCAGAATGGAGGTGTATTGGCAATTTTGGGCCCAAGAACATCAAGCCTTCGTTGACTTTCTGGATCAAGTGCCTGTTGGTTGACTGGAGAATATGGTGTGCTTCCATCCTGACCATTGGATTGATGATGGTGGCCACTTGGCAGGCTGATGCCTAGAGCGCATGGTGGACTATTCTTTGAAGCCTGCATGAGATTATATAGGAAAAAATGGAAACGAATTATTTGGGGGACCTGGGATTCGAACCCAGGTCCCAAGGGACTACGCCTGCACGCCTTAACCAACCCAACTGCCTTGTTCAATTGAAATAATAACAACAAGTGGTTAATATATTAGTAAATCAACACATATGCTTAAAAAAATAAAAAAACGCGCGATTGTTTGAAACGGCCAATCACGCTGTGACGCATCATCATCTTCTTCAACAAAAATGCTGGTTATTTACCTGCGGATTTTTATCCGCAGGTAGTTTCGTAGGCTATGCTTAGAATCGTCCCTAGGCCTCAAAAAGACATTCCAAGACCATGGTTGGTCTCGTCCAAGTCTCCTGAGTTCATCCACGCTTATGATTTCTTTTGATTTCACCTGAAAACAAAACGCCTAAAAACAACACACACAAACCCTAGGTACGGGTATCACCATATGAGGCTTAAAAACAAAATCAAATATTGCCATCAGGTTAGAAATTAAACAAGAAACATGAATATGCTAAGGTTTTTGAGAAAAAAATGCAAGAATGGAGAATTGAGGTTTCGTGTTCAGGGGTCTGTATTTGAGAACTTACAGCGCTATTCAGTGGATCTTAGGACGTGATATTGGTCTCTTTAGGTTTAGTGGACAGCAAGGAGGAAGACTACGTGCTTCTTTTGATCTCAAAATGCCTGCAACCTTGTTCTAGATCTCTCACTTTTCCAACAATTTTTAAGTTTTGATTTTGCCGTCTCAGCAATACTTAGGTCCTGAATGTTGTTGCTACTGCTTGCTTATGTATGTATGAACGAAATTAGGTCAGCAGCTGGGCTTGTATCCTTGTGTAATTAAGTTTGGGATTCTTGTTGACAACCATTAAAGAACCTTCCATTTTTGGTTCAAATTCAAGATTTTATGCACAAAAAGGCTTGGCACGAATTTGGTAGCTGGCATATGACACATGAAAGCTATTCAAATCAAAAGATGCTATTCCATTAATTTTTTAGATTTTATTTGAATTTTTATGGATTTAAAATGAATTAAATCAATAAAAATTAAATAAAATGGAAAAAATAAATGTTTGATCTAGAAATTAATCATGGGACACGTGTATGGCATGACAAGGCTGAATCAAGTGGAAGAAAGTGGGCCCTTTTATCAAAAATTGAAGTTTCAAGGATAGTTGACTTTTGCAAATTCATAAAAATTTCCCAACTTCTCCAATGTATATCTTGCTCAATTTTGATCATATGAACATGTTCTTGGACATTTTGGAAAGGTCTTGAAGTCCTCTAACGAATGCCTTTGGTCCCATGTCATTTTGATTTACCAATATCAAGTTATGGTCTTTGACTTAAAGTACCTTTTTGTTGACTTTTGAAATTGACCTATAATGTAGAAATTGATAACTTTTTGTGAGAGCATTTCTTGGACTTGGAATGTGAATATGAGTTGTAGGAAATGTCATCCCCTTGAAAATGAGCATTGGATTGGATTTTTCTGATGAACCATGAAAAAGTTATGCCCTGATCAAGTTACAGTTGACTTTTCAACTGTCCAAAAATAGAAACTTTTGCATCTTGATGATTTTTGAGCCATGCTTGTGGAATCATGATCAAGACTTGATCAAATGATGATTGTGGCTTCAAAATAAGATGTTGATCAAAATTTTTGACTTTTGACTGCCAAATGACCATTTTGCCCCTGTAGTTGATTGTGAACCAAATAGGGCTTTTGACTGTGCAATTTGACCCTGTGAGCCTTGAGACTTGACATGTAGATGCTTGACAATGTATATGGGCCTATGGGACTTGATTGAGCCCTTGAAAACCTCAACTTCCTTGCAAGAACCAAAACCCTAATTTTGACTGGCTTAGGAGGATGTTTGACTGTGCAACCCTCTGAGAGATCTTGAACCATTTGAAGATTGATCTTGATAAATCTTGAAGAATATGGGAGGGCAAATTTTGGGGTACAACAGTTGCCCCTGTTCAATCTTCTTAGACCTGAGGATGTAGATTGGCTTGCGTGCCTTTCGTGATCCGAAGGTGGAAGATGATTGAACACTAGAGTGCCCAGAAATTTGCACTCGCATAGTGGAGTATTAGCAATGTGATGGCGGGAATGGGCTTACAGATGCCATTTGGAGGGATGATGGATAGAAGGATGGGCTTATAGATGCCATCTGGAGATGTGACAGAACCTTGTCGGGAATGGGCTTATAGATGCCATTTGGAAAGGTAATGTATAGTTGTGGAGATGGGCTTAAAGATGCCATCCAGGGGTGTCGATCGCGTAAGAGATTCCTTAGCGATAACTTGCGTACTTAAGAAAGAAAGATAATTTCCTGGCCTGTTACATGTGTTGATCTTCAAACTCTTCATGCAGATATGCCCTGGCTAGATACAGGTATCGAATCTACAATCAATTACTCACAGATATGCCCTGGCTAGATACAGGTGTCGAATATGGAATTAGTCGTCTACAGATATGCCCTGGCTGGATACAGGTATCGAATCTCTAAACTCTTCATGCAGATATGCCCTGGCTAGATACAGGTGTCGAATCCATAATCAATCGCTCACAGATATGCCCTGGCTAGATACAGGTATCGAATCTGGAACTGGTCGTCTACAGATATGCCCTGGCTGGATACAGGTATCGAATCTCTAAACTCTTCATGCAGATATGCCATGGCTAGATACAGGCGTAGAATCTACAATCAGTTACTCACAGATATGCCCTAGCTAGATACAGGAATCGAATCTGGAATTGGTCGTCTACAGATATGCCCTGGCTGGATACAGGAATCTAATCTCTAAACTCTTCATGCAGATATGCCCTGGCTGGATACATGTATCAAATCTACAATCAAACACTCACAGACATGCCCTGTCTAAATACAGGAATCGAATCTGGAATTGGTCGTCTACAGATATGCCCTGGCTGGATACAGGAATCGAATCTCTAAACTCTTCATGAAGATATGCCCTGGCTAGATACAGGTGTCGAATCTATAATCAGTTACTCACAGATATGCCCTGGCTAGATACAGGAATCGAATCTGGAATTGGTCGTCTACAGATATGCCCTGGCTGGATACAGGAATCGAATCTCTAAACTCTTCATGCAGACATGCCCTGGCTAGATACAGGTGTCGAATCTACAATCAGTTACTCACAGATATGCCCTGGCTAGATATAGGAATCGAATCTGGAATTGGTCGTCTACAGATATGCCCTGGCTGGATACAGGAATCAAATCTCTAAACTCTTCATGCAAACATGCCCTGGCTAGATACAGGTGTCGAATCTACAATCAGTTACTCACAGATATGCCCTGGCTAGATACAGGTGTCGAATCTGGAATTGCGACAGTTGATGGTAATCGTCTTTGGATTGACCTTTTTCCTGAAAAGGCAAAACATCAGTTGTATGCAATGTCATGATGTATGAAATGCATGATGTCATGATGTTCTCAAAAATAAATGAGATCATGTGAAATGATGCGTATATGCATGTATCAGGATGTATAAAATGTGAAATGTTTATGATTGTATTTCGTCTGGGAAAATAAATCCTTGACAAATGCCGGGAGTTTGTTGAATCCTGGGCTGATGTTTGAAGAGTAGAGTTCTTCGTTTCCGCTGGGGATGATAGTTGCAAGAATAAACTGGTAGGAGAAGATGACTCTGTTGAGGAATAAACTTTGTTGGAGAGATTACTCTGCGGGGAATTACTCTGTGGGAAGAGATACTTCACTGAGGTTTTGATGATAACTCCGCTGGGGATTCCGTTGATAATTTATGTCGGGGAATTTGATGAACTCCGCTGGGGGATAGGAAGAACTTTTCCGAGGACGGTCTTTCCGTGGTAATTAGCTGAGGATAACCCAGTTATAGGCTCTGGTGGGGAATAACCTTTGAATATGGCCGAGGAGAGGCTTTTGCACTCTGCGGGGGATAAGCTTCCAGAATCTACTGGGGATAAGCTTCCAAAATCTACTGGGGAGATTGATTCAACTTTCTTGGGGAAACTTTGGACTGTACTGGGGAAGTGGCTCCACTGGGGTGTCTGATATTCCGCCGGGGAACAATCTTATATTAAGACTGCCGGGGATGCTTGCTTAGGAACATCTGTATACTCTGCTGGGGAATATTGAGATTTTCTGGGGATACCCAACTTTCCTTAAGGCTGACTGCAGGCTAACTCTGCTTGGGGAGAGTATCGCTGACTTGCTAGGGATATTGTGCCTTTTTAGGGCTGACGGGAGACCAACTCTGCTTGGATGGAGTCTATTGCTGAAATCTGTCTTACTCTGCGGGGAGTGAAGGTATCTTGGTTACATTCTTCAGCTGGACTTACCTTGGTACCTCGCTGGACAGAGCAACTAGATCGCTTGGACAATTCATTATTGCCCCTGTTTCTGATGTCACTTGTAATTAATCCTTTGTTTCGTATGCAAATATTTATGAATTAGCCATTAATGTCAAATGCATATATCAAAAATGAACATTGGACGTTCTTTGCAAGACAAAACAGATAAAGGAAAAACAATTGGCAATTTGTCTGGAAAAGTGAATTTGTATTGATTTTTGAATTTGCCTGTAAATAGGCGTTTTATGTACAAGAGGCTGACTTCCTAGTAAGAGAACGCCGCCGAACAACATGGAGTTTATACAATTTGTACAAAGGAAATCAAAACAGCTATGTGAAAAAAAATAATCCCACTGGGTTCCAACTCTGCTATCGCCTTTATGTCTTCAAGCGTCTCATCACTTTGTTGCTTAGTTGAAGATGAAGCTGATTGATTGATGTCGTCTGAACCATGATAGTTGATACCGAATTCTGGATGCAAGGTGATCCAATGAGACATAGTATTACGCTTTAATCCCTAACTTTTGCCTGGACCGCCCTTTCGGGTTTTCAGTCCACCGGGATACCCATTTTTGCCCAAGCCGCCTTTTCAGGTTTTCGACTTGCCGAGTGTACAAATTTTTTTTCATTTCATCCCTTATTTTTGCCCGAACCCTTTTGGTTCGCCGGGAAGCCCTTATTTTTGCCTAGGTGTGTCAACTTAGCGGGTCTTTAGTTCATGCGTAGTATCTTTTTACTATGTCTGCATTGGCGGGGTGAGGAAGGTCGTCACCATCCATGGTGGTTAGAATCATAGCTCCTTCTGAGAAGGTATGTTTAACCACAAATGGCCCTTCGTACGTAGGGGTCCATTTGCCCCTGGGATCACTTTGAGGAAGAATGATGCGCTTGATTACCAGGTCTCCGACTTGATACTCTTGTCGTCTGACTTTCTTGTTAAATGCCCTGATCATCCGTTTTTGGTACGTCTGACCATGACAAATAGCAGTGAGTCTCTTTTTGTCAATTAGGTTTAATTGATCAAGTCGAGTCTGGATCCAGTCATCTTCGCTCAAACCTGCATCTTTCATTATCCGGAGAGAGGGTATCTGGACTTCAATAGGCAAGACTGCCTCCATGCTATAGACCAAGGAAAAGGGTGTTGCCCCTGTTGACGTCCTTGCTGAGGTACGATATCCATGAAGAGCAAATGGTAACATTTCGTGCCAATCTTTGTAGGTCACTGTCATCTTCTGCACAATCTTCTTGATATTCTTATTTGCTGCCTCTACAGCCCCGTTCATCTTCGATCGGTAAGGAGAAGAGTTGTGGTGCTGTATCTTGAATTGCTCGTAGAGCTCAGTGATCATCTTATTGTTAAGATTGGTACCATTATCCGTAATGATCCTCTCAGGTGTAACACCCTCTAAAACCCCGCATAAAATTTCGCAAATAATTAAAATCATATTTTCAGAGTACATGTACTAACGAGGATGCTACAATTCTCTTTTAATAAAACAAATTCCTGTCATGCATAACGTAGTAGTAACTCATACATGTTTACACAGCGGAATACTTTAATTAATAAAATCAATGTTATAATATTTTCCAAAATCATCAGGGATTAACACCTGGAAAATGTCAACATCATATTATAATAAAACATAAGGAATTAAATGAGTCTGACTAAAACAGCTCGACAAAACAGACGTTCCCGGAGTTACAACTATCAGAGCATGACCCGGACAATACTAAAACGAAAATAAACTAGAAACGACAAGCCTTCGCCAAGCACCTGAACGAAGCTCCTCAATCTGAAATATTCAACAGTAAGGGTGAGCATCTCAATTATACATTTGATTATGCGTTCATAACAATCAATTCAGGAAACCATAAGCATCACCCAACAATTAGCATATTTCATAGTTTACAAAAACCTTTGCAATTCATACAACCATAATATATTGCTTTTCATATTTGCAATTAACATCAAACATCGTCAACCATTTAGCAACCATACGTGCATACAAACAATCAAATACAACATTGGAAACATCATCCATTCATGTTATATTCAAGGTAATGCAACACACCCATGCATGTGGTACCACTTTACCGCCCCATTAAATCTCGGGTCACGGATAACTCACCGTTCCATTATATCGCGGACACGGCTACCATCTCAACGTTCCATTAAATCGCGGACACGTATATTGGCCACCATGTTAATTCCACACAATGAGAATTAACAAATGCAACATGATATGTAAGTATGTAACACTCAGCATACTATGAACATCAATCAACATATCATGCACATCAACAACATCAATCATAACAGGATATGGATAGCATGTAATCACTCAGCATACTATTTAAACATCAATCATATCAAGTCATATCATAATTCATGCTCGATAACATTATCCAAAAGCATGACAATAAAATCCACAATAACGCACAAAAAACAAAATTCAGAAAAATCAACACAGCAGCATCAACACGGGTGCCCGTGTTGTGCAACACGGCCCGTGTTGCTGAGCGCGTCCAGAAAACACATTTTTTTTCTTTACAGGGGACCTAACACGGGTACCCGTGTTGTGCAACACGGCCCGTGTTGTAATGTGTCCAGAAAACACATTACTTTACCAACACAGAAGAGCAACACGGGTGCCCGTGTTGTGCAACACGGCCCGTGTTGCTGAGCGCGTACAGGATTTTCCTGTACCTGCAGCAGCTCAGAACAGCAGCCAAACGCGGGAAAATGCCAGCCAAAACGCGCATTTCGGTACCTCACGACATCGATTTTGTATAATTCAAAATAACACCTCAATTTCCTAATTACCAACAATCATTATAGTAACCTTAACCTGGATCAACTGTCCCTTTTGGGGAAATCTGCTAACATTGAGGTTATCCCTATAACTTCTAAGGTAAATTCACGATCATGCAGATATACTCCCAATCCACCATTAGGAGCCTAAAATCGTTAATTGATTTCATAAAATTGGGAACCTAACCCTTCTTTAACAAGGTTCAATCCTAAGGGTATCGATCCCTAATAACATCTAACAATTAGGGTTTTTCCCTACGATTACCCAAATCAACCGTACATAAACCCATAAACAAAGGTAAATCAAGTAATAGCCCCCCTTACCTTATCAATTAGCAGCTTTGAACTTTTTGAGCGATGTTCTTCGTTCTTCTCGCCTTCAGAGCTCTGCTTCCCAAAATCCTAACTTCTGTGTTATCGTGAATAATGAGAAAAATAACTTGAGTTCCAAAACATATCTTTACTTCTTTTACACCCCCACTCTTTACTAACAACATCCAAGCCCAATAACTTAAAAACTCAGCATTTTCTTATTTCTTTTATTTTCCTCCATATTTCAAAATAAATAATCCCTTTTTATTTTATTAATTCTAATAAAATGATTTCCCAAATTTAAATAAATCAAATAATTGAAACTGGGGTGTTACAACTCTCCCCCACTAAAAGAGTTTTCGTCCTCGAAAACATACCTTAGACGAACAGTTCCGGATAAGCCTCTTTCATCTGGCTCTCCAGCTCCCAAGTGATATTTCCATCTGCTGGACCTCCCCAAGCAACCTTCACTAATGCTATCTCTTTACCTCTTAACTGTTTCACTTCCCGATCTTCTATCCTCATAGGCAATGTTTCTACTGTCAGGTTATCTCTCACCTGTACATCATCTATTTGGATTACATGAGATGGGTCTGGAATGTATCTCCTCAACTGAGAAACATGAAAAACATCGTGCAAATTCGCAAGTCTCGGAGGTAAAGCAATACGATAAGCAACTTCCCCAACTCTTTCTGTAATCTGAAACGGACCAATAAAACACGGAGTCAACTTCTTAGATTTCAACGCTCGACCAATACCCGTCATCGGAGTAACTCTCATAAACACATGATCTCCAGCACTGAATTCTAAATTCTTTCTCCTCTTATCATGATAACTTTTCTGACGACTCTGAGAAGCTCTCATCTTCTCTTGAATCAATTTGATCTTTTCAGTAGTCTGCTGAACAATTTCTGGCCCAATCACCGAACTCTCTCTAGATTCATACCAACACAAAGGCGTTCTACACCGTCTACCATACAATGCCTCGAACGGAGCCATGCCAATACTCGAATGGTAACTATTGTTATAAGTAAATTCAATCAATGGCAAATAGCTATCCCAAGCTCCACCCTTCTCTAAAACACAAGCACGCAATAAATCTTCCAACGATTGAATCGTCCTCTCTGTCTGTCCATCAGTCTGAGGATGGTAAGCTGAACTCAACCTCAATTTAGTACCCATAGCCTTCTGCAATCCTTCCCAAAATTTCGAAGTGAATCTCGGATCTCTATCTGACACAATACTAGAAGGAACTCCATGCAAACTCACTATTTTCTCAATATATAACTGTGCCAATCTCTCCATTGAGTAATCCATTCGCACCGGTATAAAATGAGCAGACTTAGTCAACCTATCCACAACGACCCATATCGCTTCACAATTCATAGGAGTCCTCGGCAACCCAGATACAAAATCCATAGAAATACTATCCCACTTCCATTCTGGAATAAACATTGGTTGCATAAATCCAGACGGCTTCTGATGCTCAATCTTCGATTTCTGACAGATTAAACATGCATACACAAATTCAGCTATTTCCTTTTTCATTCCCGGCCACCAAAACAATTTCTTCAAATCATGATACATTTTCGTGGCACCCGGATGAATACTCATCCCACCGCGATGTCCTTCCTCTAATATACGCTTCTTGATTTCTGCGACATCAGGGACACAAACTCTATCGCCAAATCTCATAACATCATTTTCATCAATTCTAAACTCACCACCTTGACCTTGGTTGATCAATGTCAATTTATGAACTAAATTAACATCAGATTTCTGCCCGATCCTGATCTCTTCTAGAATACCACTAGTAAGTTTCAACATACCCAAACGAACACACTTCGGAGTACTTTCACAAACTAAACTCAAATCTCGGAATTGTTCAATTAAATCCAATTCACGAACCATCATCATAGACATATGCAAGGATTTCCTGCTCAAAGCATCCGCAACCACATTTGCCTTACCAGGATGGTAATTCAAACCAAAATCATAATCTTTGAGAAATTCCAACCACCTTCTTTGCCTCATATTGAGCTCTTTCTGATCGAAAAGATACTTCAAACTCTTATGATCGCTATACACTTCAAATCTCGAACCATACAGATAATGTCTCCACAATTTCAAGACAAACACAACTGCTGCCAACTCTAAATCATGAGTAGGATAGTTCCTTTCATGAACCTTCAACTGTCTCGAAGCATACGCAACTACCTGCTGATTCTGCATTAAAACACCACCTAAACCCAACAGAGATGCATCACAATAGACCACAAAAGATTCCACTGGATTCGGCAAAATCAGAATAGGAGCACTAGTCAATCTCCGCTTCAATTCTTGGAAACCTTTCTCACATTCCGAATCCCAAATAAACGCTTGTCCTTTACGAGTCAACTTTGTCAACGGCAAAGCTAACTTTGAGAATCCTTCGATAAACTTTCTGTAATAACCTGCGAGACCAAGAAAACTTCTGATTTCAGAAACAGTCTTCGGCGCTTCCCACTGAGATACCGCTTCTACTTTTGTAGGATCCACTGCAATACCATTCTTAGAAATCAAATGTCCAAGAAAACTAACTTCATTCAGCCAGAACTCACATTTGGACAACTTTGCATACAGCTTTCTATCTTTCAACAACTCTAACACAATTCTGAGATGTCCCGCATGCTCTTTGTCATTCTTGGAATAAATCAGAATGTCATCAATAAAAACCACAACAAACTTATCCAGATACGGATGAAAAATCCTATTCATATATTCCATGAAAACACCAGGTGCATTAGTAACCCCGAACGGCATAACAGAATATTCATAATGCCCATACCTCGTTCGAAAAGCAGTCTTTTGAACATCATCCGCTTTCACACGAATCTGATGATATCCAGATCTCAAGTCAATCTTACTGAATACACTGGCTCCAATTAGCTGATCCATTAAATCATCAATCCTCGGTAATGGATACCGATTCTTAATGGTTACCTTGTTCAATTGCCTGTAATCAACACACAGTCTCATAGAACCTTCTTTCTTCTTAACCAACAATACCGGAGCACCCCAAGGCGAAACACTTGGACGAATAAACTTCTTCTCCAGTAAATCTTCCAACTGACTCTTCAATTCAGCCAACTCAGACGCAGACATACGATATGGCGCCATCGACACCGGTCTCGTACCAGGAATCAAATCTATAGAAAATTCCACTTCTCTCTCTGGAGGTAACTCACCAACATCATCAGGAAAGACTTCTGGAAATTCACACACCACTGGCAATTCCCCACTCCTGACCTTTCCTGTTGCATCTAACGAAGCAAGTAACATAAACACATTAGCACCGTCTTCCATTGCTTCTTGTACCTGCCTAGCAGTCATAGTCAAATTCTCGACACCAACTGCTTCTGGAAAAATCACCGTCTTAGCAAAGCAGTTCAGATGAACCCGGTTGAATTCCAACCAGTTCATCCCAAGGATAATATCAATTTGTTCAAGCGGTAGGCACACTAAATCCATACCGAAACCTCTACCAAAAATCTCAATAGGACAATTCCTACATACAAGTGAAGTTGTCACTGAACCCGATGCAGGAGTATCAACAACCATGCTACCTCGCATACCAGATATGTCCAGTTTCAACCTCTCAGCACAATCCAAAGAAATGAAAGAATGAGTTGCACCAGTATCAATAATTGCAACTAAAGGTGTGCCATGAATAAAACACGTACCTTTAATCAATCGATCCTCTGGAGTAGTCTCAGATCCAGACAAAGCGAACACTTTTCCACCTGACTGATCCTTCCTAGGCTTAGGACACTGCGGACGAATGTGACCTTCTTCGCCACAATTGTAACAAGTAACAGACTTCCCTTTGCAATCAATAGACAAATGACCAGCCTTTCCACATTTATAGCACTTCTTCTCATCACTCTTGCAATCTCGAATGTGATGACCAGACTCACCACACCTGTAGCATCTGATAGGAGCCTTAGAATCTCCCCCACTAGGCCTTTTCCATCCACCTGATTTCTGGTTATCTCTACCATATGGCTTGCCACGGTCCATATGTTGCTTTCCTCTTTTATCAACAGCCCCACGAGAGTGAGACGACCTATTCTTGGTAATATCTTCTTCCAGGATTCTGCTACAATCCACCAGATCAGAAAATCTACGAATACGCTGGTACCTGATTCCCTGCTTAATCTCATCTCAGAGACCATTCTCAAATTTGATACATTTAGAGAATTCTCCAGCCTCATCATTGTTGTAGTGAGCATAATACTTTGCCAGCTCAGTGAACTTAGTAGCATACTCACTAACAGTCAGATTGCCCTACTTAAGCTCCAAAAACTCAATTTCCTTTCTTCCCCGAACATCTTCAGGAAAGTACCTCCTCAGAAAAGCCCTTCTGAAGTTAGCCCAAGTCAGTGCCTCTCCATCCTGAACCATTTCAGTCCTTGTGGCAACCCACCAGTCGTCGGCCTCTTCTGCCAACATATGCGAACCATATCCGACTTTCAGATCTTCAGCACAATCAATCACACGGAAAATCCTTTCGATTTCTTTCAGCCACTTCTGACCACCTTCAGGGTCATGTGTACCTTTGAACAACGGAGGATTGTTCCTTTGGAAATTTCCCAATTGCCTATCAGCACCAATCACGCCTCCAGTTGGGTTTCCAGCAAGTACACCAGCTAACATCCCCAAAGCCTCAGCTAGTGCAGCATCATTTCGTCCGTTACCTCTTCCAGCCATATTCCTGAGAATTAAAACATACTCCACATTAGAATACAATATCGACAGTGTTATCTTACACTAATCGCATACAAAAGGGATGACTGACTCAAGACTCTGGTCGCAACGACCGACTATGCTCTGATACCACTATTGTAACACCCTCTAAAACCCCGCATAAAATTTCGCAAATAATTAAAATCATATTTTCAGAGTACATGTACTAACGAGGATGCTACAATTCTCTTTTAATAAAACAAATTCCTGTCATGCATAACGTAGTAGTAACTCATACATGTTTACACAGCGGAATACTTTAATTAATAAAATCAATGTTATAATATTTTCCAAAATCATCAGGGATTAACACCTGGAAAATGTCAACATCATATTATAATAAAACATAAGGAATTAAACGAGTCTGACTAAAACAGCTCGACAAAACAGACGTTCCCGGAGTTACAACTATCAGAGCATGACCCGGACAATACTAAAACGAAAATAAACTAGAAACGACAAGCCTTCGCCAAGCACCTGAACGAAGCTCCTCAATCTGAAATATTCAACAGTAAGGGTGAGCATCTCAATTATACATTTGATTATGCGTTCATAACAATCAATTCAGGAAACCATAAGCATCACCCAACAATTAGCATATTTCATAGTTTACAAAAACCTTTGCAATTCATACAACCATAATATATTGCTTTTCATATTTGCAATTAACATCAAACATCGTCAACCATTTAGCAACCATACGTGCATACAAACAATCAAATACAACATTGGAAACATCATCCATTCATGTTATATTCAAGGTAATGCAACACACCCATGCATGTGGTACCACTTTACCGCCCCATTAAATCTCGGGTCACGGATAACTCACCGTTCCATTATATCGCGGACACGGCTACCACCTCAACGTTCCATTAAATCGCGGACACGTATATTGGCCACCATGTTAATTCCACACAATGGGAATTAACAAATGCAACATGATATGTAAGTATGTAACACTCAGCATACTATGAACATCAATCAACATATCATGCACATCAACAACATCAATCATAACAGGATATGGATAGCATGTAATCACTCAGCATACTATTTAAACATCAATCATATCAAGTCATATCATAATTCATGCTCGATAACATTATCCAAAAGCATGACAATAAAATCCACAATAACGCACAAAAAACAAAATTCAGAAAAATCAACACAGCAGCATCAACACGGGTGCCCGTGTTGTGCAACACGGCCCGTGTTGCTGAGCGCGTCCAGAAAACACATTTTTTTTTCTTTACAGGGGACCTAACACGGGTACCCGTGTTGTGCAACACGGCCCGTGTTGTAATGTGTCCAGAAAACACATTACTTTACCAACACAGAAGAGCAACACGGGTGCCCGTGTTGTGCAACACGGCCCGTGTTGCTGAGCGCGTACAGGATTTTCCTGTACCTGCAGCAGCTCAGAACAGCAGCCAAACGCGGGAAAATGCCAGCCAAAACGCGCATTTCGGTACCTCACGACATCGATTTTGTATAATTCAAAACAACACCTCAATTTCCTAATTACCAACAATCATTATAGTAACCTTAACCGGGATCAACCGTCCCTTTTGGGGAAATCTGCTAACATTGAGGTTATCCCTATAACTTCTAAGGTAAATTCACGATCATGCAGATATACTCCCAATCCACCATTAGGAGCCTAAAATCGTTAATTGATTTCATAAAATTGGGAACCTAACCCTTCTTTAACAAGGTTCAATCCTAAGGGTATCGATCCCTAATAACATCTAACAATTGGGGTTTTTCCCTACGATTACCCAAATCAACCGTACATAAACCCATAAACAAAGGTAAATCGAGTAATAGCCCCCCTTACCTTATCAATTAGCAGCTTTGAACTTTTTGAGCGATGTTCTTCGTTCTTCTCGCCTTCAGAGCTCTGCTTCCCAAAATCCCAACTTCTGTGTTATCGTGAATAATGAGAAAAATAACTTGAGTTCCAAAACATATCTTTACTTCTTTTGCACCCCCACTCTTTACTAACAACATCCAAGCCCAATAACTTAAAAACTCAGCATTTTCTTATTTCTTTTATTTTCCTCCATATTTCAAAATAAATAATCCCTTTTTATTTTATTAATTCTAATAAAATGATTTCCCAAATTTAAATAAATCAAATAATTGAAACTGGGGTGTTACATCAGGTACACCGTATCGACAGATCAGGTTATTGCGAATGAACCGTGCCACGACATTCTTGGTTACCGTAGCATAGGAAGCTGCTTCAACCCACTTTGTGAAGTAATCAATCGCTACCAGGATGAAGCGATGCCCGTTGGATGCCGTAGGTCTGATCTTGCCGATCATATCAATGCCCCACATTGCAAAAGGCCAAGGTGCTGTCAAGACGTTCAGAGGAACTGGAGGAACGTGCACCTTATCTGCATAGATCTGGCATTTGTGACACGTCCGAGAATGTTGGTAACAGTCTGCTTCCATTGTGGACCAGAAATATCCTGCCCGAAGGATTTTCTTTGCCATAGTGTGCCCACTGGAATGTGTTCCGAAGGTACCCTCATGCAGCTCTGTCATGATCCTTTCTGCTTCAGTCTTATCCACACAACACAGTAAAGTTGAATCATGGTTTCGTTTGTAGAGAATGCCGTTACTGAGGAAGAAATTTACCGCGAACCTTCTCAGAAACTTCTTGTCGTTAACAGATGCGCCTTCGGGGTATTCTTGAGCTTCAAGGTACCTCTTTACTTCATGATACCAAGGTTTTTCAATTACCTCTTCAGTCTCAAGATCACAACAATGTGCAGGTTCGTCCAATTTCCAGATAATGATCCGGGGAGCTTCGTTATCCCATTTGACTTTGAACATAGAAGACACCGTAGCCAACGCGTCCGCCAACTGATTCTCTTCTCTTGGGAAGTGTTCAAAGGTTATCTCCTCGAAGTGGGGAATCAACGTCAACACATACTCTTTGTAAGGAATAAGGTTTGGGTGTTTCGTATCCCACTCGCCTTTGATCTGATTGATCACGAGAGCGGAATCTCCGAAGACACTCAGAAACTTGATCCTTAAGTCAATTGCAGCTTGAAGACCCATGATACATGCTTCATACTCCGCCATGTTGTTAGTGCAGTTGAAACATAGTCGGGCAGTGAGTGGAGTATGAGTGCCTTTAGGGGATATGATCACAGAGCCAATACCGTTACCCAAAGCGTTTGGGGCTTCGTCAAAGTGCATAGACCATCGGGATCCTTCCTCAGGTCCTTCATCCGGTCCAGGTACTTCACAATCAGTCACTACCATGATATCCTCGTCTGGAAATTCAAAGTTCATCGACTGGTAATCGTCCACTGCCTGGTGTGCCAAATGGTCTGCCAATACACTTCCCTTGATTGCTTTTTGAGTCGTGTACTGGATGCCATATTTCGTCAAGATCATCTGCCATCTTGCTATTCTTCCAGACAAGGCAGGCTTTTCGAAGATATACTTGATTGGATCCATTTTTGAAATCAACAGAGTAGTGTGAGTCAACATATATTGTCTCAGCCGGCGAGCAGCCCATACCAAAGCGCAGCAAGTTTTCTCGACCAGTGAGTATCGGGTCTCACAGTCGGTAAACTTTTTGCTAAGGTAATAAATAGCGTGCTCTTTTCGGCCAAACTCATCATGCTGCCCCAACACACACCCCATTGAGCTGTCCAGTACTGTCAAGTATAAGATTAGAGGTCTCCCTTCAACTGGTGGCATAAGAATGGGTGGTTCTTGGAGATACTCTTTGATTCTGTTGAAAGCGGCCTGACATTCATCGTTCCAACGTACCACTTGATCTTTCTTCAGCAGCTTGAAGATTGGTTCACAGGTAGCAGTTAGATGTGAGATGAATTGGGCAATATAGTTCAGCCGTCCTAGAAAGCCTCTGACTTCTTTCTCTGTCTTGGGAGCTGGCATCTCTTGTATGGCTTTCACTTTGGCAGGGTCCACTTGAATACCTTTGTCGCCCACGACGAAACCTAGCAGTTTTCCAGATCTCACCCCGAAGGTGCACTTGTTCGGGTTCAACCTCAGCTTGTACAACTTTAAACGGTCAAACAACTTCTGTAGATGGTCAAGGTGTTCCTCCTCAGTTTGGGACCTTGCAATCATATCGTCGACGTACACTTCGATCTCATGATGGATCATGTCATGAAACAAAGCAACCATGGCACGTTGGTAGGTTGCCCCAACATTTTTCAACCCAAAAGGCATGACCTTGTAGCAAAAGGTGCCCCACTAAGTAACAAAAGTGGTCTTCTCCATGTCTTTAGGAGCCATCTTGATTTGATTATAACCGGAGAACCCGTCCATGAAGGAGAATACTTTATGCTGAGCAGTATTGTCAACCAGAACGTCGATGTGAGGCAGAGGGAAATCATCCTTAGGGCTCGCCCTGTTCAAATCCCTGTAATCAACACACATTCGGACCTTACCATCTTTCTTCGGCACTAGAACCACGTTGGCAACCCACTGAGGGTAAGAAGTCACTGCTAGAAACCCGGCATCAAATTGTTTCATAACCTCAACTTTGATTTTCTCGGACATCTCTGGACGCATACGGCGGACTTTCTGTTTTACCGGAGGGCATTCTTCCTTGGTAGGCAGGTGATGAACCACAATGTCAATATCCAACCCAGGCATGTCTTCGTAAGACCAGGCAAAGATTTCCACATAATCATGCAACATCTGAATCAACCGTTGTTTCACACTGAGCTCTAGATTGGCACCAATCTTGACTTCCTTTCTGTTCGTCTCAGTACCCAGATTTACCGTTTCCACTGGCTCTTCATGTGGCTGAATGTCCCTCTCTTCTTGGAGTAGCAGTCTTGCAAGCTCACCAGGCACTTCGCAATCATCTTCACCTTCGTCTTCGGCTAAGTTGATCGGATTTTCGAAGTCATAACTGGTAGTAGCAGAGTCGTTACCAGTGAGATCCAGAGCGGATTGGAACCTGTATAAGTGAGTGTGTGTAAATATAGCTGTTTTGCAATATATAAAGAAAGAAAGGGAGCGCAAGATTTGAAATGCGAAAAATGTCCAATGCTTTTATTCATGATATATGAAAGTGACAAATAATAAGCCCTCACAAATGACGCCACGATGCCCCGGGTAAGACACCGGGCCTTAAAGTTTCAAATTATTGTTCATTACAAATTTAAAACAAAGGAGTTCATTACTGAGTGACAAAAGTAATAGGTGTGAAGTCTTTGGCAGTCCAGTTGCTTGGTCCACCGTCGGTCGTTGGGTAGATCCAGCTGTCAAATTTGGATTCCTCCACGTCATCCTCAATAGCATTTACTCCCGGGTTGGTGATGAATACAGGAGGTCTTCCAATCCTTGCCTTACGCACAACCCTCTGAGCTTCTGCAGTGAAACCCAAACCAAACTTGTCGGTCTTTGGAGTGAAATCAGGAAGTCGGCCCCAGTTTGCACACTCACCCTTCTCAACCACAGCCCAGGCATCCTTTAAGGAAGCCATCTTCAAAGGAGAACCGTCTTCAGTCACAGTCTCTGCTGCTGCCAATGTCTGAGGCACCTCTTCAAAGTGTTAAAAGGGGGTCTCAATGAACTCCCCATCCATCTCTACGTACCAGAACGAGTTGAGGTGGCTGACCATGTATTCTTCTTCCCCTTGAACTGTTACGATCTTCCCTCGGACCGGGTACTTAAGCTTCTAATGTAATATGGAGGTCACAACTCCAGCCTTGTGGATCCATGGACGACCCAACAAACAGGAATAGGATGGTCGGATATCCATCACATAGAAAGTAGAATCAAAAACTTAGGAACCAACCCTGATTGGAATGTCAACTTCCCCATGTACCATCCTTTTCGACCCGTCAAAGGCCCGGACAACAATGTTACTAGGCTTGAGCTCTAAACCCTCACAATCCAACCTGTCTAGGGCCTTCTTGGGTAATACATTCAACGAAGAACTGGTGTCTACCAACACATGGGCAAGGGTAGTACCCCTGCATTCAATGGAGACATGCAGGGCGTCGTTATGGTTTTTTCCTTTGGCAGTCAGATCGGCGTCAGAGAAACCCAACCCATTATCAGCAGTCAAGTTGGCCACACAATCGGTAAATTGATCAGTAGAAGTTTCTTGTGGCACATGGGCCGTCTTCAGGAAGGAAATCAGGGCCTTGGCATGGGCCTCTGAACACAACAACAGTGATAGCATAGAGATCTTTGATGAGGTATGCCTCAGCTGCTCAACTACATTGAAATCACTCCTCTTAATGATCTTGAGAATCTCTTCCATCTCTTGCTGGGAAGCTTCAACATTGATTGTCTTCGGTGCCTCCATCCGGGAAGGCACATCAGTAGAAATCCCTTTGCCCCGAGCGTCAGATGACTCAGCAGCAGGGGTAGAAACAGGAACTTGATTAGGAAGGGAAACAGGAACACTTGCAGGTGTGATGACAAGAGGTCTCTGAATTGCTGGTGGCGCAATATCAGGCGAGAAGAGCCTACCACTACGAGTAACTTTAGCAGGCCCGGTAATATTGCTGATACCAGTACTAGTATCAAACTCTTGTTTTACTCCAAGCATGTAAACGTCTTCCCCATAGTGCCAAGGGACAACTTTGTCAGATGTATAGGGGATGGGCCCCGGAACAGTAATGATGATGGGAGCAATCTTCTGAGTAGACATGATTTTGACAGGCTTCTTTGAGGGAGCCTTAGGATGGTTGTTGAAAATAGTGACGATAGAAACTTCTTCGGTACGGGTAGCAGGAACAACAATCTTTTCGAACAAGATCTCTTTATTATCCATCAGGCTTTGGATTCCTGACTTCAACAAAGGACAACCAGCAGGTGAAACAGAACATAGAAGGCAACCTTTACTATATCCCGGAAATAAACCCTAGCAACAGGTTCCTTTTGACAGTCAATAACGGAGTAACAATCTCATCCACAGAGGCTACATACGGGTCTTCTTCCACAGCATTCACTCCATGCTGGGGCATGGGAGCAGTCACAACATTGGGCCTTTCTGGCGCCTCAAACTGTATTTCTTTAGCATCAATAAGGTCCTGAACTTTATTCCTCAGAGCCCAACAATCATCCGTAGTATGCCCCGGGCTGTCAGAGTGATAAGCACAGCGGGCGTTGGGATTGTACTTCGGAGATGTGGTGTTCACTACCTTCGGAGCTTCTTTGACAGTTACCAGATTGGTTGACAACAGTTGCGGCAAAATCTAAGACAGGGTCATGCTGAGCCGAGTGTACTGCCTTTTGGGCCTCTCACCTCTTGGCTGGTTGTATTGCTGAGGAGCAGCAACAGGCTTTGAAATTACCACCGCGTTAATAGCTTGGAGGCGTTCCGGTTTATTTTGTCTTCTGGGACCATAAACAACACTAGCTTCCTTCTTGAAGGGCTTCTTTTCAGTACTCGAGGAGGCACCTTTCTGTATCTTCCCCGACTTGATGCCAGCTTCGATCCTCTCACCAGTCAGGATCAGGTCTGTAAACCCAGCAGAGGAATTACCAATCAGGTGATTAAAGAATGGACCAGACAGGGTCCCCAAGAACATGTCCACGAGTTCACGGTCAGTCAACGGTGGCTGCACCCTGCCAGCCAGGTCCCTCCACTTTTGCGCGTACTCCTTAAAACCTTCACCCGTCCCAAGTGACATACCCTGGAGTTGGGTACGCGTGGGAGCGAGGTCGAAATTGTACTGATACTGCTTATAAAATGCAGTAGCCAAGTCCTCCCAGTTACGAATATTGGTTCCATCCAGCTGATAGAACCATTCGAGTTGAGTCCCTGAAAGACTCTCCTGGAAGAAATGGATCCATAGATTATTGTCCACAGTGTAAGGTTGGATCTTCCTTACATAAGAACGGAGGTGCAGTTTAGGACAGGAAGCCCCGTCGTACTTCACAAAGGCAGGTGCCTTGAACTTGTGTGGGATCACCACCCCAGAAGATAAACCTAGGTCTCCAAAGTCCAACCCAGGCACGCGTTGGATCTCCATAGCATTTAACCTGTCCTTCAGCTGTTTGTACCTGTCCTCAGCAGGAGGGTACTGTTCATCATTGAAATCTGTCTCGTTGTCGGAGACCATGGGACTAGGAACCTCTCTCCCTTGTGGACTGCCTTCCCCAACAGATGGAGTAGTCAGCTCAACTTCATTCTGCAGTGTATTCCCGAATCTGCGTCCAGTGTTGAACAACACAGTCTTCTTCTTTTTCTTCTTCTTCAGGAGCAAAGCCTTCAACTCCTGTTGTCCTTGGGCTAAGCTCATGACCAGCTCTTGAAACTGGGCGTTCTGGGCCTGGAGGGCCTTGATAGCTTGTTCGGTAGTAGGTTTAGGATTCATGATGATTGCTGAAATAAACAGCGAAGAAGATTAAGCAACCTGTAGAAAAAGGGTACCTGTTATGCACATGATGCATGATATGCTATTTATGCAACGCATTCAAGGGTTCGAAAGTTCAAATTCGTTGTAGACAAAAAGGAACACACATTGTATTAGGAAATAATCTGTTCAGTACATCAGGGCCTCATGGGCAAAACATTACAAAATAATTAATCCCAAAAGACACTGCGCATCCTCTTTGGAGCGATGTAGGTGTTGAGAGTCTTTTCCTCGTGAAGTAGATGGGTGAGCTCCAAGACCTTCTTCTCACTGGCATGTAGACTGGTTTCAAGAGAATTCCGCTCTTCTTTTAGTTGGATCCAGCTCTTTTGCATTTCTTCCCAAGATGTTGGCATGTCAGGATGTTGAATGGTGTAGGGCACCTCTCCTTCCAAAACTGGCTCTTTGATCACAGGGAGAACATGAGGATATGGCATCACCAGCTTCTGGGAGCGGGCTCGTACCCACTTGAGATAAGGCTCCAAGGGGATGGAGTTCTTGTGCCCCAGTGTCTTGCTATCTACCCTGTTGGGCATCCTCCAAGCTCTGATGAATCTCTGGCGAAGTCCTTGTGCATCGTTGTCGAAGTCAAAAACTACGTCAGGAATCAACATATCATGAGGGCCATCCCTCCGAGCATATCCAAATTGTCTTAAAGCCAGACATGGGTTGTAGGTAATGCCCCCTCTAATTCCAAGTAAAGGAACATTAGGAAACTCTCCGCAACGATCAATGATAGTGATATTTTCTCTGGTCCGAGAACACCAATGTATATCAGCATGTGTAAGAGTCATTAATCGTTATGACCATCTCAAACCCCGCTCGTTCTTCAACACTGATTATGGAAGGTGCGAAATAAACCACCTTTCCAGGAGAGGAGTGCAGCACATGAGAACACCTCTCTTTCTCATGGTTCGAGTGTAACATGAGTGGAGGATGTCCTCAAGCAATGTAGGTATGGGATTCCTGGACATGAAGATCTTGACAGCATTGATATCTATAAGCTGATCTGGATTCGGGAACAACACCAACCCATAGACAAGGAGTGCCACAACTTCTTCAAAGGCTTGCAGGTCAAGGGCATTCCAACATTCTTGTTCCTTCTAAAATAGGAACTTTGCCAAGAATCCCTTGATACCACTTCTAACTTCCCAATGTCCCTTGATGTCAGATGGTTGTAGGCATAATGCTTTAGCAACCTCTTCAAGTTTTGGCTCCTTTTCTGTACCGTTGTAGGATAGTTGACTAAGGATAGGAACCTTCAGAAGCTGGGAAAACTCTTCCAAGGTAGGCACCAATTGATAATCCGGGAAAGTAAAACAGTGGTGCAAAGGGTCATAGAACTGGAAGAGAACTTTTATCATATCTTCTTCAATGTTGGTGTTGACCAAGCTGATGAGTCTACCATGCCTTTCACTGAAGGAAGAGTTCTCGGGAATCCTGGATGTAAGCTCCTTAAGCTAAGGAGGGATCCTTACAAGGTTGACCTGAATTGTCTTTCTGCGGATAGTTTCCATGTCCTACAAAACAAGAACAAAGATGAAGATTCAGACCCTTGAAGTGGTTAGTGGATGCATATGATGCTGTATGATGCTATGATGTTATGATAAGGACACACCACAAGTATTCACAAAAAGCAAACATGATAAGGCACACAAGTCACACAAGACAACCCTTAGAGTTTAGGCCAGCATGAAGTTCAGGTACTACCCTCTTGAAGTTGGTGGGCTAAAAAACCTGTCCTATCAAAAGTAACCGGGTTCTAAGGAGCTCAATATCATTGGGTTGTTTTCTGTGTTTATTGTTTTGATTTAGCCACTGAACTGGCAATCAAAATATTCCAAGAAAACAACCCTCAATGAGTGTAGTATCGAGTATCTACCAACTTCAGACTGCACCAAAGTCGGTCATCTCACTACCCCTAAAGAGGCCAGGATGGTCAAGTAAGGTTCCTAAGGTCTGTTGATGCTTCAGGACACCACGCGACGGCCCCGTACTCTCCTTGACTTGACTCAAGGGTTACCGGTACTCACCAAAGTGCCACATCAACGTAGCAACTGCTTCAACCATGTCGGTATACCCCGCACAGTTCCCTCACAGTTTGTTGCTACTTCTAAAAGGGTATCCCCAGATCCGGGTTAGGATCTATGAAACTCCAAAACAGGCCCACAATTTTAAAGCAAACAAAGCAAGCAATTGCAAACATGAGAGTGGTCTAATCCTAAGGTACTCCTCACTTATTAAGTGTCCCCAGCAGAGTCGCCAGTTCTGTGATCGGTGGAAATAGAACTGACTGTTTTGGAATGCTGGTTCGCAAAATGTCGCGGTAAGCAAGAGTCGCCACCGTCTTTTATGTTCTCCAACAAGGAAAGGACAAAAGCACAGCAAAATTCCTTTTTCGAGATGTCTCTCGGTTCGGGAGGTAGATTTATAGAAAGGGAAGGTGTTAGCACCCTTTCTATCCGTGATTATCCACGGGCTCTTAGGTACTTGCTCTTATGTTTTCAAAAATTGTTTGCTTTTCAAGTGTTTGTGGGTTTTGAAAAAGTTCGTTTGAAAAATTTCTAAGTAACTCTTGTATCCGTCCTCAAGAGTGTATGAAATATTTGTTTGAAAACCTTTTGAAAGTGTAGGTGCAAAAAGTTGTTTTTGTTTGTTTTGAAAGAGCAAGTACCCATGAGAATCTACCTACTCTAAGGAATTAGGTTGTGTAAGAGTCCTTTAGATAGTGCTATCCCACCATTGAGAGGTAGGTAGCACCATCGTTGGAGTTGTTCGGGTCAATTCGATTATAGGGATAATGTGGTCACCGAAGAAATGGTAGGACACCTTAGTGGTAACCCTAATGTCCTAGATCCTTTTTATCTGAGGCAACCGTTTCGAGGCAACTGGATCTTAGACAGGAGGGCGACCTCTAAAACACCCTATACTTGACGACCACGTCGAGGCAACCAGTGAGGCGTACCCTAGGAGTGACATGTGCATGTGTGTTGTTTCAGTTTATGTTTATCTTGTACATGTCATTTGTGAGGTACGGATTAATTTTATTTGTCATACAAGTCTTTCATGCATTTTTAACAGTTAAGAGTGCGGAAAATAAATTGCGGAAATATGAATCTACGCTATTACAAGGCGCGGGTCTATACATCGCCAAAAACAAAAACCCGTTTTGGAAATAAGTGCGAGAAAAGTAAATAAAGCGATAAAACCTAATTAACTATTACATTTCCGGAGCAGATACATAAATATAATGGATTAAAATAAACATGCGCGCGAAAGAATTAAATCGGGACGTCCTTAGGGTTTTGACCCTTTTTTTGAGAGAAAAATGAGATTTGTCCTTTTTTTTTTGCAATTAATGAAATTAAGCCTAATTACTAATTAATTAATTTATTAAAAGAAAAAAATGTTTTTGTGTTTTTTATGTTTTTAATGAAATAAAATAAAAATTAAATTAAAAGTGTCAAAATAAAAAAACCTAAGTCTAATTCATTTTTATTTTATTGTAAAAGAAAATTAAAATTAAATCTAATTAAACTAAATTAATTTAAGTTAGTGTTTATTTACAAAAAGTAATTGAAATTAATAAAAATGTTTTTTTTTTAGTTTTCTGAATTTTATTGTGAAAAAAAATTAATTATGTTAATTTTAGTGATAATAATAATAATTAGAAAAAATAATTAATAAACTAGAAAATATAAAATAAAAAGAAAAAAGGAATGAACCAAAGGGGGGTTCTGGGCCCAGAATGGAGGTGTATTGGCAATTTTGGGCCCAAGAACATCAAGCCTTCGTTGACTTTCTGGATCAAGTGCCTGTTGGTTGACTGGAGAATATGGTGTGCTTCCATCCTGACCATTGGATTGATGATGGTGGCCATTTGGCAGGCTGATGCCTAGAGCGCATGGTGGACTATTCTTTGAAGCCTGCATGAGATTATATAGGAAAAAATGGAAACAAATTATTTGGGGGACCTGGGATTCGAACCCAGGTCCCAAGGGACTACGCCTGCACGCCTTAACCAACCCAACTGCCTTGCTCAATTGAAATAATAACAACAAGTGGTTAATATATTAGTAAATCAACACATATGCTTAAAAAAATAAAAAAACGCGCGATTGTTTGAAACGGCCAATCACGCTGTGACGCATCATCATCTTCTTCAAAAAAAATGCTGGTTATTTACCTGCGGATTTTTATCCGCAGGTAGTTTCGTAGGCTATGCTTAGAATCGTCCCTAGGCCTCAAAAAGACATTCCAAGACCATGGTTGGTCTCGTCCAGGTCTCCTGAGTTCATCCACGCTTATGATTTCTTTTGATTTCACCTGAAAACAAAACGCCTAAAAACAACACACACAAACCCTAGGTACGGGTATCACCATATGAGGCTTAAAAAAGAAATCAAATATTGCCATCAGGTTAGAAATTAAACAAGAAACATGAATATGCTAAGGTTTTTGAGAAAAAAAAATGCAAGAATGGAGAATTGAGGTTTCGTGTTCAGGGGTCTGTATTTGAGAACTTACAGCGCTATTCAGTGGATCTTAGGACGTGATATTGGTCTCTTTAGGTTCAGTGGACAGCAAGGAGGAAGACTACGTGCTTCTTTTGATCTCAAAATGCCTGCAACCTTGTTCTAGATCTCTCATTTTTCCAACAATTTTTGAGTTTTGATTTTGCCGTCTCAGCAATACTTAGGTCCTGAATGCTGTTGCTTCTGCTTGCTTATGTATGTATGAACGAAATTAGGTCAGCAGCTGGGCTTGTATCCTTGTGTAATTAAGTTTGGGATTCTTGTTGACCACCATTAAAGAACCTTCCATTTTTAGTTCAAATTCAAGATTTTATGCACAAAAAGGCTTGGCACGAATTTGGTAGCTGGCATATGACACATGAAAGCTATTCAAATCAAAAGATGTTATTCCATTAATTTTTTAGATTTTATTTGAATTTTTATGGATTTAAAATGAATTAAATCAATAAAAATTAAATAAAATGGAAAAATAAATGTTTGATCTTGAAATTAATCATGGGACACGTGTATGGCATGACAAGGCTGAATCAAGTGGAAGAAAGTGGGCCCTTTTGTCAAAAATTGAAGTTTCAAGGATAGTTGACTTTTGCAAATTCATAAAAACTTCCCAACTTCTCCAATGCATATCTTGCTCAATTTTGATCATATGAACATGTTCTTGGACATTTTGGAAAGGTATTGAAGTCCTCTAACCAATGACTTTGGTCCCATGTCATTTTGATTTACCAATCTCAAGTTATGGTCTTTGACTTAAAGTGCCTTTTTGTTGACTTTTGAAATTGACCTATAATGTAGAAATTGACAACTTTTTGTGAGAGAATTCTTGGACTTGGAATGTGAAGATGAGTTGTCGGAAATGTCATCCCCTTCAAAATGAGCATTGGATGGGATTTTTCTGATGAAACATGAAAAAGTTATGCCCTGGTCAAGTTATAGTTGACTTTTCAGCTGTCCAAAAATAGAAACTTTTGCATCTTGATGATTTTTGAGCCATGCTTGTGGAATAATGATCAATACTTGATCAAATGATGATTGTGGATTCAAAATAAGATGTTGACCAAAATTTTTGACTTTTGACTGCCAAATGACCATTTTGCCCCTATAGTTGATTGTGAACCAAATAGGGCTTTTGACTGTGCAATTTGACCCTGTGAGCCTTGAGACTTGACATGTAGATGCTTGACAATGTATATGGGCCTATGGGACTTGATTGAGCCCTTGAAAACCTCAACTTCCTTGCAAGAACCAAAACCCTAATTTTGACTGGCTTAGGAGGATGTTTGACTGTGCAACCCTCTGAGAGATCTTGAACCATTTGAAGATTGATCTTGACAAATCTTGAAGAATATGGGAGGGCAAATTTTGGGGTACAACACTATATGTCTAATCGAAGCTTAAGAATCAAGTCTACTCGAAGGAAGCTAGATGTATAATTAATGCTTAAGAATCAAGCCTGCTCAAAGAAAGCTAGATGCTTAATAGAAGCTTATGAATCAAAGTAAACTTACTCTTCTTTGATTTGATGTTTGAAAGCCCAATATGATTCCGTGGAAACTTGTGCAGTCTTGACCCACTAGAAATTTTGTGAGAAAATGTCTTGAGAAAAGAGAGGGAAAATTTTGGGGTACAACAAAAGGCAATTGGGAAAATGTTGTTGTTTCCATCTTCTGCAACTACCATCACTAGCGTGCCTTTGTATTTCCTGTACAACCATGTCCCATCTATTTGAATAATAGGTTTGCAGGATGCAAACCCTGTGATGCAAGGTTGAAAAGCCCAGAATAGTCGACTGAATATTTCATTTTTGTTGACATAAGTACCATCTGGGGCATACACCGACAATGGTTCCATAATATAAACAGTTCCAGGAGAATATGTCTGAAGTGCATGCAGGTAGCACGATAGTTCTTTATATGACTCCTCCCAGTTTCCATATACATTTTCAATCACCTTGGTCTTTGATAACCACACCTTTCTGTATGGCAGAGTATAATTGTATACTGTAGTGATGTGAGAGATTATGGTTTTCACCTTCAATGACGGATCATTGCTGACGAGAGGTAGTATTTCTTGACATATTAGATCATAAATTAGTTTACGATGATCTTGTGATTGAGTATAATTAACGCACGTGTGGGTGGACATAGAACCTATCACCCAACAATCACCTCTCAACCTGTATGATGCAGTGAGCCTGAACATATAATCTGGGTGAACACACCTGAGCTTGTACCTTTATGGATTTACTCGATCTACCTTAAAATCAATAGAGTTTAGCATGTGAAACTTTTTATAACTTGCATACAATCTTCTCTATTATGAAATTTGTATTTCTCTTTTAAATTTTCATCCGACTGCATATACGGGTTGAAAAAAACATCTGATGATGGTTCATCTCCGCCCATGTTGAAGTTTGTCATGTGTGAAGGTGGTGTGTAGATTTCATTCGGAGGTATTTCAAGTAGCCCATCGTCTTCAGAATCATCATTGACCATGTCGTCAAACTCTAAATCTTCATCTTCCTCTTCTTCATCAACGACATCTACTTCCGCTTGTTCGTCTTCGAGAGGATCAACCACTTGTGACTGAGTTGGTCGTGACAGCTGAGGCTCCCGCAACACAAGTACAACTCAATCGAGTCGTACCCAGAATAATCATGATTGGAAAACATATTTTGAAGGCCCCCGTTATCTTAAACCTCTCCCTTATAAAATATTATTTGGTTCTCACCAAAAAAACAAGATTTTGATAGAAGATGTGTGTCACTAGACCTCGTCCAAGTTTGACCTCTAATCGTTTTTTGAAATACAAGAAATTAGCTTTTCAATCAGATGATCTCACTGTCTCTAAATAAAAACCCAGAGGTGGGACAAATGTGCGTCTCACCGTTGAAATGTGCACTGATAATGTATTGTGGTGTAGAAGACATTGTGTTTGAATGTTTGAAGGTTTGAGTGTTTGAATGATTGGACAAAGATATGGTAGAAGGCAGTGGTGCTAGAGGCCAAGGTATATTACTAACTGAACTCAAAAAATATTATGCGACTCTTGAGTTGAATGAAAATTCGTTCGAGCTAGCAAGAATAATAAAAGCTAGAAATTATATGATATTATTTGGAAGCTTGTTATTTCCCGAAAGTACAAGGCATAGTGTAAATTTTATGTATTTAAGTTTTCTTAGGAACTTTGAAAAAACAAGAAAGTATAGTTGGGGTTCCACTGTTTTAGCCCATCTATACAGTTCTTTATGTAAAAACGCAACAAAGGACAAATGTACTTTTTATGGATACACTTTCTTACTCCAAGCCTGGAGTTGGTGGAGAATGAAGTCCCTAAACCCCGTCAACAACAATACATTCATTTTCCCATACGCAACAAAGTAAATCAAGAACTTAAATAATTTATTATTCATCCTTTCGCCAAATAAATGTATAAAATTAACTATTTTTCAATTCCTTTAGGTACTGCGTAATAGGTATGGATTACGGCAAGAATCCAAGATTCAATGTCGCTCTATATCGTAATCTATTGGATCACCTTGGTCCAGATGATGTACGTGGTACCTTTGAACTTTTCTACTTTTAAATTTTTTATTTTTAAGTTTCCATTATTCTAATTTAATTTTATCCACAGTTTATCTAGAGATCATATATGGGTTTGGACCATGAACCAAACCCCGAGGATGCAGCCGTTTGGACTGCAAAGACTGAAATCGTACAGTTCAACAATATGGAGATACACCACAGCGACCGTGTCAAGATGCAGTTCAAAATGCATCAAGAGATACCATGCGACCCAACTTGTTTGTCACCTTGACATTTCAAAAGGGTTGACGCCCAATGGGGTCTTACTAATTGGAATTTTTTTCTCCAGAATAGTGTAAGATGTGGCATAGGCGTCACCAACATGTCTTGCAATTCCCTATTTTTCTCAACCAGAATAATTTGCGACACACAAATCAATATTTTAATTGGTACATATCGGTTAGTAACCCAAAAATGCACGTGTCTCATCCGTGGTATTTGGTCGACCCACGAACACAATGGGCACAAACCTCAAATCCTCAATAACAAACCCAACACATATCAACTTTCCACAAAACACCATGACGATACAGATCCACAAACACCCAACCACAATCACCACCTCAAGACCAATACACCCATATGCCCCACACCCAACAACAATCACCACCTCAATACCAATAAACCCATATGCCCCACACCTAACCACAATCCCAATCGCAATACCAATACACTCACATGCCCCACACATAATTCAAGTCTTCTCCACATCCCGATGTGGGCCCCTCATCATCTCACCTTAACCCATATCTAGGCTTTCCTAAAGAATATGACCCAACTGACCCAACTTATCATCAACCACCACATCACCATAGCACCCAACAACCGCAATATCAAACACCCCAAGATTCATTTCTTTTTTACCCTCTTACTCAAACGGCCAGTGCTATAGACCATCCATGAAACCCCACCCCCCACCAAGACGACCAAACTTTGAGGGCATGGGTAACCGATTGTACCAAAGTGGACCTTCCAGATATGGTGATTTGACCGATTTCATAGATCCTGAATGCATTGATTTCTCTGGGCCGTCGATCCAACCACAACAGGAAAATCGATGAAACCCACCACGAGATAGGCGAGGATGCGGAATCACGGGCCGTTACTGAGTTTCAGGGGACAATTAAATAATATGCATGATTTTTTTTCATTATGTAATCGTTCAGTTGTTAATGAAAAATCGAAGTTTCATGAAGCTATATCGTTTACTTATTGTCTCGTATTTAAAATAGAAAGTATAAAAAATTGTCTCTTAAATGCACTTAGGCGCCATCTGAGATGACTTAGGCAAACATGTTGCACCTAGGCGTCATCTCACTTGGCGCCTCCTTCTAAAATTAAAGTGCACGCACCATCTTACTTGGGGCATCCATTGTGGTGTTTTCTGAAACACGGTTATTTGTGTAATTTTTTTGAAACATAATTATTTATATATTTTTTTCAATACTTGATTATTGCTAAAAAAATTCCATTATACATGTTTGTTTATATGAATGAATAAATAAAAGTCGTCTTTAACAAATTTTACTTTCAATTTGTGTGTAAACTTTTAATAATATTTTACAATCAGAGAGGAGTAAAATAATTGTTCAATGACCACTAGTACAAGATAATAAATAGTACTTATGAGATTTAATTTTTTTTAAATTTATTCTCATTTATATATGAAGATGACTCAATGATACTGGTGTATAAGTAATGTTTTCACAATTTAGTAATTGGAAAATTTATGACTTAATTCATCTTTTGGCCTTTTAATTTAATTACAAATTTCACTTTGCTCCTTTATTTAATAAATATTTATTTTAAGTTTTTAAGTGAATTTTTTTTAAGATAACTAAATTTTGAAGTTATATTATCAAATTAACCAGCCTTTTCAAATAATTCTCAATGTAATCATGTTTTCAAAAAAAAGTGAATTAAGGAGGTGTATATTTTTTTCAAAATTTTCTATTTATATGTGGATTTTTCTGCAAATTTGATGATTTTAGCGAATTTACCTATGGATTATTTTTCCACAGGAAATTCTGCAGGTAAATCCGCTGGTAAGTCCGTAGGAAATGTAAAATCGACAGGAAAATTCGTAGGTAACTGAAAAAGTTTGAAATTATATAAGAGACGCCAATTCAAGTGGCGCCTCCTCTTTAATTCACTTTTTTTTTGAAAACATGGTTAGATTGGAAATTATTTGGGAAGGTTGGTTAGTTTGGTAATAAAACTTCAAAATTTGGTTATCTTAAAAAAAAAATTCTCTTTAAGTGTACTTTTGTTAGCCACTTTAATCTTGTCTATTAAATTTTGTGAATTTCTATTAACTTATGTATGTGTGACACTCCAGCTGGCATTTTTCATCTAACATAAAATTATTTTATTACATATTGATTTAATTTTATAAAAAAAATACAAGTTGTATTTCATTTTTACCAGTTTTCATTTTCACTCTCTCTACTCAAAGAAACTCTAAAAGAGAAAACCTGATCCACCACCGTTCCCTTTCTTTCCCTACCCCCCTCTTCAAATGGGTTCGCTTTTGTTTTCGTTTTCAATTTTTAACTCTTTATCTCTGTTCCTTTTTGATTTTCAATCTTTGATTTGTTTATTTGTTTTCTCAATCTGGTATGTATGAATTTGTAATCTAAAAGTGGTTTCTGGTGTATGATCTATTTTAATTTATTATATTCTCCAGGAAGTAAGTTTTTGACATAATGCTTAAGTTATCAAGATGAGAGAGTAAGTTCTACTTGATTTTTAACCTATTTTATAGTTTTTAATCTATTCTATTTTTCTAGTACACATTTGTTTGTGATTTTATTTCATACAATTTCATTTCATGTGGTTTTGGTAGCTTAAATGGTATCCTGAGGTTGGCAACAACTTTTTTTTTTGTGACTGTTGGTAAAGGAAAACATGTGAGTGTTGCAACCAGTTTTTAAATCAGAGTCGTCACCCTTAATTTTTATTCTAAGGAAGGTAATATAAAGGAATAATCCTAAAAAGTTCATATATTCTAGATCATTGACTCGGTTCTAGACGAGGGGAAGGTGTTAGGCACCCCTTATCTACCTTGTTCACAAAGATACTAGGTTTAGAATTAATCTTTAGGAAAATAGGGTTTTAATGTTTTTTTAGGGGAATTCGCCACGATTTTTATCGTATACCTACGTATCCTCTTAGGAGGAATCAGAGTCTCAATTCGTACTTCGTATTTGGTTTATGTTTTTGGTGGGTTAAAAATTATATTTGAATTTCTCGTATACTCAGTATAGATGTACAAATAGCAGAGATATTAGTTGGAGTACGTAGTTGATTCAAAAATACTTGTAACCTTTTTTGAAGAATAATTATTGAATTAATTTTATTTGCGAAAATAATTTACCATTGGTTAAGTATTTTTTAGTATATTAATTATGAAAATATTATAATCAAATGCATGATTAAAAGAAGTAATTCAATGAAATAAAATATATTTGAGTGTATTTAGAAAAATATATTATGGCTTATATGATGAAAATAAAATAAATAATATTATAATTAATAAATATGTAAGAAAACAAAAATATAAAAATAAAATTATAAAAAAAGTGATAAATAAATAAAATAAAATAAAAAAAATAAAAAGAAAAACACAAAGGGGTGTAGATTATACTAGGCTAGTAAAGAGGGGGTCTTAATAGCATGGGCCTGAATTGAGATATTGAATTTAGGCCCAAAAGGCAAGAGGGAGGGGGTGTTTCTGAATGCGTTAGCAAAAAGGGATGGTGTAAAGAGCCAGGGCCCAAGTCCAGATTTTGGACTTGGCCCGTTTTGGCCTAGGGGTGCGTTTTTGTTGGTGTTAGTAAAAAGGGATGGTGTAAAGAGCTAGGCCCAAGTCCAAATTTTGGACTTGGCTCGTTTTGGCCCGGGGGTGCGTTTTTGTTGGTGCTAGTAAAAATAAAAATAAATAAGGGTGTAATTAGATATGGGCTAGGCCCAATAGACATAAAGGTGTGAAGATCCGTTTGGATTCCATACAGGAAGGCATTTGGCAGTATGGCGGAGCTTATGTTTTGGAGAGTAGGATTATGATCGCATGGTTCAAATTTGGGGAGTATGGTAGTGATGGTAGACTAACATGTATTGGATCATGAGACATAATATATCTGTTTTCATAAAAACGAAATTTCATTTTATCATTCTTTTCATCCTTCCCTCTTTGAACCCTATTCTTCTTATTCTTTCTTATAAATCGGATCTCTAACCCTTAACACCAACCTGCGGCGGCGATTTCCTTCGCCCTCTGTTTCATTTATATCCCTCTCCTCTCTCCTAGATGCGAACCCTAAACAACAAACCCTAGAGCTTACTATTATCAGTGGCGACCCATCCCTTACCTTAGATTAAAACCCGATTGAACCTCAAATTGACTCCAACGAAAATAAGTGCAACAACGAAAATAAGAAAAAACTTAAGTTGAGTATCAAGATGTTACCTCCTACACTTTGGATTCTTTGAGTTTTTCTGAGTTTTTCTCGGTCTAATCCTTCTCGTTTTCTTTTTACAGGTGCAGCGGGAGACGGTGAGGGTGATAGAGGATATGAAGGATGAAGATAGCTAGCAGCGATGGTTCGAGAAAGACTAGGGTTTCAGATATTGAAACCCTAGGCGATGGCGGTGGATGCAAACTCCCTCTGTTCGTCATCTCCTCTTGATTCTCTTCCTTTCGGGCTAATTTCATTTGTAGTAATTTCTTTTCCCTGTAAATTCCTCCTTCTTAATTTCTGGCCCTCTCTCTGTTTTTAGTCTAGGTTTTCATAGCGATTTTTAGGAATTAGGTTTAGGAAACAAATTAATGTGTTTGTAATTTTAGTACAAATTTAATTTGTTCCCGTTTTGGTTTTGACTAAGTTTCCAGATTCATTTTATTTATGTATATGTTGATTATGTCTTACGATTTGATTTGATTAATAGAGATTTGTTTCTATATTGGATAAAGCTTTGATTTCTGTATTGATTTTGAATAAGGGGAAAGATATGAACAATGCTTGTTATATGCGTTATTTCCTGTTTAATCAGCACAATACTTGTTTCTTTTATAACCATGCTTTATTTCTTCATGATTCGCACAATAGATGTTTGTTTGTGAAAACAAACATTTTTTTTCCTCACTTGAAAAGAGCCTGCTCGCTTCGGGCTTTGGAAATGGGCTGTGAAAGGAAAAAAAACTCTTTATCAACACTTCTCTTTTAATCAATAAAACAAAAATCAATTTTAATTAAGTTTGTAATATAATGTTATAATTATAATCAATATTAGTATAAAAATATAATTGTAAGCATGATAATAATAATAAAATTGTTATAATTAAAAACAAAATAATCTTTTCAAACCGAAAAACCAAATGGGACATATTGTTTTAATTCATTGGGCCTTAACAAAATAAAATACTTTATGGGCCTCCTTGACTTAGAAGATACACCCCCTAATTTATTTTAAAAAACAAGACTTTAATAATTTTAGTGGGCCAGTCTTAAAACTTTAATGGACCATATCATTTTGTTGGGCTTCTTAAAGGAAAACTAATTTGTTTTATGGACCCCATATCAAAATGAACGAAACCCTAATGGGCCATCAAATATTGATGGTCCATTTCTAGATCAATACACCTTTCTTCCTTGTTTTAAACCGTTATATAAATAAAACCACATAATAAGATTTATTTAAATGGAACCCTAAATATAATATAAGGGTAGGAAAAATTTGGGGTATGACAACTGTCCTTATTTAATTATCTTTCGATTGAATAGTGCGAGAATACGCAGGTCTCGCATGTTCTGATCGGAAGTTTATTAAATATTGGAGGACCCCAAAATTTGTCCGAAAGATTATAAAGGTACTGTAATACAGTGGGAGAACTGACTTGGGTGTTTTACGTTTTATCGCAATTGTTGCGGATAGCAAGAGTCGCCATCGAATTTTCTTTTATCCAATAAAGGAAAGGGTGAAAAGAATAGGAAAGAACTTTTTAGAATTTTCTTGAGTTTGGGGGGTAGGTTATGAAAAGGGAAGGTGTTAGCATCCTTTTCATCCATAGTTATCTACATGCTCTTAGTTTCTAGCTCACTTTAAAATGCTTTGTTTGAAATGTGTTTGTGATTGGTTTTGAAAGTATTTTTTGAAAGTTCCTTCGTTTCGACGAACTTTGTAATGATTCTCGTCTCTATAAGAATGCATACAAAGTGTTGACTTTTGAAAATATTTCATGGAAAAGTGTTGGTGTTTTTGAAAGATGTTTTGAAGTGTTGTGAGCAAGCAACTATGAACGTTCTACCTACTCAAAAGTCTTTGTTCATTTCCTCCTCCTTTAGATGTTGCTATCTTACCATTGATTAGTCAGAAGCCCTATCATTGGATGCGAAGGGACGGGTGTGGGTCTTCACGTAGTCATAGAAGGCAAAATTGTAGGATACCTTAGCAATTTGTCGTAAGTGACTAAGATCGTTTACGAAGGAAACATCTAAGGATCATCGCGGGACTATGATCTTGTATTTGAGGGTCATTGCTAAAGTATCCCACGTTTGAGGGACATGGCTATTTTTATCCGAGGAAACAAGTGTGGGTTACCCTAGAGGTGCAAGTGTGCAAAGTGTTTATTTTTCATGCATTGTTGTTCTTGAATTAGGGTTGTCTAAGTATCGATTTTTTATCTTTCCATACAAACCCTAATTACTAGAATTTATATAAAAGCGATAAATTGCAGAAAATAAATGTCCTACGCTATTATATCATTTGGGAATGGGGTATACAAATTTACAAATGGAGGGGTGGAAAGCAATAAATGTCCTAATTATCTATTACAACCATATCGAATTATGAACAAAATATATAGAAAATATAAAAACAATGTAAAAGAAAGGAAAAAAATATTTTTTAACCATTATGTGTCGACACATGCATCTTTGCATCGACACATAACCTTTCTAATTCCTGTAAAACCAAAATCAGCTCAGTATGAGTCGATACATAAGGGTATGTGTCGACTCATTTCTTGTTTGTGTCGACACATTCGTGTTTTGTGTCAACTCATAAACCTTTTGTCTTTCGGTTTTTGGGTCTAGATAGTAGTATGTATCGACTCATAATGTCTTGTGTCGACTCATGCCTGGTTCTGTAACTAAAATGTGTCGACTCATGTGAGTATGTGTCGACTCATGCTGCAATTTTTTTAGCTCTAACATCGTTCTATTGTATGTGCAAGTCAATTATCAACATATAATTGATAAAAATAAATAGTAAGTATGTGATTAGCTTCAATGACAAAGATATCTATATTTTATCTTCACAAATGAACCATTAATGATGCTTTATATGAAGAGTTCAAAGTCAAGAAACTTACCTTGGAGCTGAAATTTGTGTTTTGAGTTTTGAACTGTTGTGTCGGATGTTTTTGAGCTTAAGAAATGGTAATAGTGATGTAACATAAGTTGTTCTTGTGTTTGAACAAATCCTATAAGATATATGTGGAGTGTTTGGATGGTTTGTTTGGACAGAACTTTGCAAGGTGTGGGGGGTTCAAAGTTTTTGACTTTAAAACTCAAAAGTGAAGGCTTTGTGGAGAGTTATGGCTTTTTGAGAGTATGAGATTTTGAGGGCTTGTCTAGACAACAAAACTTCTGGCCCTTTATCTTGCAAACGGCCTCTCTATTTATAGATAAGGTTTGAGACTTGAAACAACTCAGATTTTGAAATCACATGTTATGGCTATCTTGCTTGTTTTTTAAGCAAGCATGAAGAACATGTTTCCAATGTTTGTACCAAGCTATCTAAAGTGGTTGATCACTTTAAACATGTTTGTTATGACTTATAGAAGTTGAGTGTGATCATAACAACAAGTTATAGGCTCAAGAAATTGACTTTGTGATTAAAGTGAACTTTTCAAGAATGGATATGTCACTTTCTTCCAAAAATGGAATGATCAACTGAACAAAGGCTCAAACACTTGGATCATAGTTTAATCAGTTCTGTAAGCATTCAACTAAGGAGTGATATACAATTTTGAGGCCTGCAAAGTGAAGATTATGCAACATGGCTATGGATTTGGTTCTTGTTCATCACAAAATCTTCCTTGTAATTCAAGAATGACACCCTAATTTCATGGCTTTGATTCTCTTAGCTCAAGTATGATCTCAATGAGTTCTTTGACATTTTGGAAAGCTTGTAACATACTCCACAACCTTCATGTTTTCTATTTTTGAATAATCCAATTGTAACTTAATGAAAATTGGCAAAGAAGTTGGGATAAAAACCTGACCAAACTTGCTGAAAATTTCTCTAAGTGTTTATACAAAAATGCCATGACTTCATGAATTTATAACTCAAAATCCAAGAACTTATAGGACTTGATCAGCAAAGAAAAGTTTTAGATATCATCAAGATATACAACTTTCATTTTGAAAGTTTTATTTGAATCATCTTGCATCTTGGTGAAAGAATGACTTGAAGTAATGAAATTATCATGTATAAAAAACACTTAGAAAAATTTCCAAGTCTTGAAAAGTTTGACTTTTCACATTGAATTTTGACTTTCTTGACTTCTTTATGATCAAGCTTTATATTATTGAATATATTGATGAATTTTGATCTTTGAAACTCAAATTTGGTCAAAAAGTCAAAGTTTGACTTTTCAGTGTACAATTGACTTTTTCATCAATTGACCAAATTTCATTTGTCAATCCAACGATCTTGAGAAATGAAATGATATATGCAATTAAGTCAAAATGATGCATTTGAATCTTTAGGACCATTTTTCAAACCAATAGATTGTATATTAGGTCAAAGGTCAGTGATCAATCGTTCTCAGCCAAAACCCTAATTTGTGGTCTTAGTGTTTCGAAGGTGATTTTGTCTGATTAATTCCTTGAGAATCCCTAAGCATTGAAGATCTTTTGTGAAATGTCTTGAGAAAAGAGAGGGGAAATTTTGGGGTACAATAGGTACGTTGTACAACGTTCCCATGAGTGTGAAGAATAGGCATAGATGATGATGTATCATCTTACCAGTGTTTGCACCAAAGTTTATTTTAACTTAGATATGATGACGCCGATAATTCATCAGTATCTAAAAGAGATTGTAAATTTTGCATATTTACCATAACCTAGGAGGTAAATAATACAAGTTTTAAAAGTTGACTTACTAATGCTTGAAGACTAATATAGTAAGTTCTGATTTGATTTGATTTGATTTTGTTTATCCATCACAACCTAGGGGATGAATAAAGTCTAAAAACACATTGTTGCATGAAGACTGATGCAATGGATTATGCAGATTTATCCGCATATCTACCGCAACCTAGGGGGTAAATATTTGAAAAGAGCTTGATAACTACATCGCTGAATGGAGACTGAGGCAATGAGTTATATCAAGGAAGAAATTTGATAACAACATTGCTGCCTGGAGATTGATGCAATGTGTTATATCGCAGAAAAAGTTTGATAACAACATTGTTGCATGGAGACTGATGCAATGGAAAATGTCTGATAATAGCATTGCTGCATGGAGACTGATGTAAGTTCGACAATAACATCGCTGCATGGAGACTGACGCAATGGGTTAAATTGTAGATTTCCCACATTGCTGTATGGAGCCTGACACAATGGGTTAAATCACGAAGGAGGAAACACATTGTTGCATGGATCCTGACACAATGGGTTATATTGCAGAAAAAGTTTGATAATAACATTGTTGCATGGATACTAATGCAATGGATTATATTATAGATAAGGAAACACATCGCTGCATGGAGATCGGCGCAATGGGTTAAACTGTAGATTTTGCATATTAATGTATGGAGCCTGACGCAATAAACTATATTGTAGAGGAAGGAATACATTGTTGCATGGAGCCTGACACAATGAACTATATCATAGAGGAAGGAATACACTGCTACATAGAGCCTAACACAATGAACTATACCGTGAAGAAAGAAACACATTGCTGCATGGAGACTGATGTAATAAGTTGAATTATAGATTTCGCACATTGCCGCATAGAGCCTGGCGCAATGAGCCACATCGTGAAGAAGGAAACACATTGCTGCATGGAGCCTGATGCAATGAGATACATTGCGGATTTTGCACATTACTGCATTGAGCCTGACAAAATGAGCTATATCACAAAGAAAGAAAACACATTGCTGCATGGAGCCTAACGTGATGAGTTAAACTGCAGATTTCATAAATTGCTGCATGGAGCCTGATGTAATGGGTTATATCGTAGATGATGAACCTATGTATTTATCCCAACTTGGGGGATAAATAAAACATAATTTGATAATACATTGCTGCATGAGGACTAATGCAATGGATTAAATTGTGAATTTCGCACATTGCTGCATGGAGACTGATGTAATGGATTAAGTTACGAATTTCGCACATTACTGCATAGAGCCTAACACAATGAGCTGTGTTGCAAAGAAGGAAAACACATTGCTGCATGGAGCCTGACACAATCATTTATTTTACAGAAAAGGAAACATACTGCTGCATGGAGCCTGACGCAATGAGCTATATCGCAGAAGAAGTTGTTTTTGATGATCGAATCTTAGATAACTAAATCAGAGATGAGTTCAGATTCTTTTATCGGTTGTGTCTGTTCTCAACCAAGGTAATTTTTTACCATAAAAATGTTAGGTTAGAAGGTTGAAACTGAAGTTTTGCTGATGATGTCGATTGTGTCTATCCTCAACTAAGACTATCATCTTGAAGAAATAAACCCCAAAATTTCCTTATATGTACATGCACCAAATGTTATGAATGAACTCGATACTTAGATATGGTTATGTGCACGCATGCTTGATGTGATGCTCTTAGTGGGAAATCTACAGCCGGGATTTCCAAGGAATCTACTACCGAGATTCAATTGTGAACTACCTTATGCCGAAGTCTTCTGGATAATCATCTGCCAAGATCAACTAGGAGAATCTACTGTCAAGATTTGATTAAGAACTACCTTCTTCTAAGGTCTTCAGGAAAATCGTCTGCCGAGATTAACTAGGGTAATCTACTGCCAATATTTAACATATGGTTACCTTCTGCCGAGGTCTTATAGATAATCAACTGCTGAGATTAACCAGAGGAATCTACTACCAAGATTCCATGTAGAATTACCTTCTACTGAGGTCTTCTGGATAGTAAACTACCGAGATTAATCAGGGGAATCTGTTGCACCCCAAAATTTACCCTCTTGTTTAAGGCTTATGTTTCATCATAAACATCATATTGCATTGCATTCATACATGGTGGTAGGATCAAAGTACTTTGGTTCTCAAGTTTTCCACAAGCTTTAGAAGTTGATGATATTGATAATTAATGCAATGAGGGTCTAATTTTCTCAAATCCTTGGCTTTCTCAAGTCACAAGGGTCTCTCATATCTCAAGACATCTTATCCATCTCATTGGATCATCAGAAGATTGAAGATTATGTTGATTGTAAGGTGAATCATCAGTCAAAATTAGGGTTTTACCCAAATGAAGTAATAAAGGCTTATATGGGCCAAATTTTTGAAGCATCATTTTATTTTTTATCATTTAAGTCAACTTTGTTTAAGAGATCTTTCAAGATGTCCAATGGAATTAGGGTGTTGAAGCTTGATCCACTATCTCCTAACACAAGGTGCAAAATGAGGGTTTTGGATTTAATCAGGATTTCTCTAACTTTTTCATACCAACTTGTTTCCATGCTTCACTACATGTATTAAGCATCTTTTATTTTAAATATTGAGACTAAATTTTGATTGGAAAGGTTTCAATTGACCAAAAGTCAACAAAATCAGGAGTTGACTAAGTGGACTTATGGTCAACCATTAATTCAGATAACCTCATTTCATATTTTATAACCAATTTCATCTTTGAATCAAGAGGATTGATCAGATTTGAGTTAACTTGTTTGAGAAGTTACTTGAACCTTTGAAATTTCTAAGTATCCATAGTATACATCTCTAGCCAATCATAACTTGAGTTTGATTAATCTGATTGAAGCATATGATACATATTCAGAAAGCTCTTTAAAAATCCTTCAACTTTGTCAATGTGTGTGGAAAGATTAATTATGAACCATTTGAGAGAAAAATGGCTTGGAAGTTTCATGCACAAGGCAGGAATTTTGCTAGGCAGATTTGCTTGCTACGCGCGTATTTTTGACAAACACTTAGTGTGCCATATTCATGGCTTAATTCCTTTTGATTCAAGTCCCAACTGGAAAATTGCAAAGGAGAATTGTGTTGCTTATTATTAGGTCTTTCTATTGAGCTTGGAATCACTCATAATATCCAATAAATGAGTGAGTTATGGTACTTTAAAGTTGGTGGTTCAACCTGACCAAGCATGCACACCATGCAGGTCATGCACGCGCGCGCGGCAGGCCTTGCCAGACCTTACTTTTACCAAACTTCCCACATCAATATCTTTATCATGCAAGCTTCAAATCATAAAATTCAAAACACCACACTCATCTACATGTTGCAAGCTTTCAAAAGGCCTCTATAGTTCAAAATTAGCATGAACCATTTTTGAGAATTTGGTTTGGAAAGAAGGTTGACCACTGGGTTATGCATACAATCAGTTTTGTAGAATTTAGTGTATGTTTTGTTTTTTATAGTTACTCAACTTTTATGCACATGCTTGGCATGAGATCACTCTCTCATTTAGTGCCAAAATAAGCTAAACAAGTCACACATACTGCATGACCTCTACTCCATTTTTGGAAAAATTCTCTCTTTAAAATTTATGAACCCACGTGCAAGCCTGCCATCTCATCATGTCACACGAATAACAATTATTTGCATTCCTTTTTCTATGATCAAAACGCATGCAACACGACTGTATCATAAGACACAATAGAGACTACAAGCATAACATTTTTAATTTGACAACTTTGCCCTCATTTCCCTCTAACGGTCTCCAGGTGCCTTTTACTTGATTGCCCTGACTCTTACAAGTCTATATAAGAGATCCTCATCCTCATTTAATAGGGGCGGGCTCTGTTCATAGAAATCAATCTCTTACAAACTTCAATCTCTCTTTCTCAAGTCAGATTTTATGCTTCGCTTTTCCTCTCAAGTTTCTCCGTGCAAGATCATTTCCTCTTGCTCCATTCATCATTTTGAAGGTGAAAAGTTGAAGATCCAATGGGTTTCTCTTCAAAAAATCAGAGGCCATAGTTGAATTTATTTTTTAACCCACAATGTAAACTTCTAAGATCTTAATCATCCTCATGCTAGCATGAATTTTTGCTTGTAGGAATCATATAATAACGTAGCTGGAAAGACAATAGGTCTTTGATTATACAGATTCTGAATGCAGGTCATGTAGTTGATTTTTAAAACATGGTAAAAATGTGTTTTTAGTGAACTTCATGCTATGATTTCTTGGTGATCAGTTTTTGATTTTGATTTCTTTAAGTTACACAATGTAGTTGAATGTATGAGCTTTGCTTTGCACTTTAAATCACAAAAAATGGTTAATGATTGAAAGAGAAATCTAGGTTTGAAAGTCGTATGATAGGTCTGGAAATTTGAACAGGTTTGAAGGTTTGCAATCAGTGTTCTTCACATGCATTTTTCTCATTCGTTTGTGAATCATTTTCGAAAATGATTGATACTAGGTGATAATACCCTGTGAGATCTTTAATTTAATCTAAGTTTTGTCACAATTCATGGAGAATTGAAGAAGAAATCGTGTTCTGAAAATAGATGTATCAAACAGGTCATAGGTGTTAGGATTTTTCTGCTAACAGGGACGCCGTGTGTCATTTTTTGTTTGAACATGGCTTAAAATCTTTTACAGCGCTTTCTATAAATAGTAGGTGTAATTGGTTTTTGTTTTATTTGAATTTTTACTCAATTTTAATTGTTTTATGCATTTTTGTCAAAATGATTTCAGCCTATTAAAAATTCTACAAAAAATATTTTAGATCATATAATTAGTATATTTTCATATTCTGATTTTTATTTTTACATTTTTTGCATTTTTGTCCAATTAACTAATTCGTGGAATTTTATTAGTATTTGTAATCATCATTTTTGCATTTTGATTTATTTCACTATTTTCCTTAAACCTAAAAAATACAAAAAATACTTTCTAATAACCTTATGATTTTATCTAGATTTTAGGAATTTATTTGTAGTTTTCATGATTTGTCACCACTGACTTAAAAATTTGGAAAGGATTAAACATCATTGTAGTGATTTTGCTTGATTACACCACAAGTTTGATTTATTTGGCCAATTCTCAAAACTTGTAAAGGTCATTTAATTTTGGTTTGTGATCCTTGAATATGTTAAGACTCTGGAAATTAATTTTTCTTGAATCTATCCTTTGAATTTCTTTTATTCCAAAAATAATTTGCAAAATGTGTCTAGTTTGAGCTTTATCTCAACTAGTCATGGAAGATGAATTTTGATTTCACTTTTCCCTTAACCTTGAAGGATCAAAGTTGATTAATTATGACTTTTATAAGTCTTAAGGACTTTAAAACAATTCACTTTTTTTTTAGAGATCTTTTCTATTTTTATTTGATTTAAGTTTGTGAACTTGTCCTTTGAGCTTTACCTCATCAAAAATGTTTCCATTTAATTGCTTTTGTTCATATTCTTGGACCAATCTTCTAAGCTCTTGATACTACCGACTTCACTCAGTTGTGAGTGATTTTTCATTATTTTGTTGTGCCTCTAACTATTTTTCCAATTTATTTTTGTTTGGTTCTCTAATTTAAGCCCCTTTCTCATACTTTTGTGTTTGATGATTTTATTTTCAACTAATTTTGATTAGACTTGTATGCTTGTATTAGGCTTTGAAATAATTTTGGTTTGATTTTAGAAAGCGTTTTTCTATTTTTGACTCAACTTTGTTTGTTTGCAATGCTTGGTGGTTTGATTGGATCCTAGGGTCAATAGTTGTTCTTTGTGTGAACTTTTAGAGGTTGATATTTACATTTATGATAGCCTCTGGATTCCCTTGATATCTCATGAGCTTGGAACAATTTCATTTTGTCCATTATAGCCATTGATGATCATTTTTGTGGAGCTCCTAAAATTGAGCAAAGTTTAAAACCCTAATTTGGGGAGTTTTGGTAAATCCTTGATCAAGTCTTCATCAAGATTATGACTCAAAGTTGTTTTGATATATTATAACTCAAGGATAACCTTACTCAAGGTTTGAAATATATTTGATCTCTTTTGAACATTCTTCTTGCCTCATCATAATTGATCATTTTTTTTGCTTATGCTATTTGCTTGAAATAAGATATATTGAGATGCATTTATGAAAAATTTAAGGAGACAAGACTTATCATTTGTACCCTATTTTCATTACTTATTAATGTCTTAAGTTCAATTTAATAGGGCCGTTTAAGTTTCATAATTTGTGATTGCTTGTGTGTTTGAGTTCACTAAACATGGTTAAAATTGGAAGTAGTTTTGATGCACTCTTTTACCAAATGACTTTGATACATCATGAGTAGTGCCTTGTAAATTCACTTATGACTTTGAGGATCTTCACACCTTCTTAACTTTTCTCCTAGATTCCTTGGTTGATATCTCATTATTAATTCATCTTGATGACACAATAGGAGCTATATACTAGTTTTTGACCTAGTTTGTGTTTGTTTGCTTGGAAGGACTTTAAGTCCTACATTGCTTAAATGTTTAAACTTTGATTTTACTTCTCTTCTCATCTCCACTCTCTATGCTCCTATTATCCACTTGGTTAGTTCTCACTTGCTAATTCATAATAGTGACACAATGAGAGCTATACTTACCTCTTGCATATGGTTTTGAATTTTCAGTTGTTGATGTTTGCTTCTTATGATTGTGAAACTTTTCCCAACCTTGTACCTTGATTTTGGTTGTTACCCATAAAGTCCAAGGACATTGAGTTTAAAATATTTTGATCACTTTGCCTATATAGCTTAAGGGACTACATTTCTCCAATGTCATGACACTTAAGTGTGTTACCTTGTTAACATCTCTTAAGGTTTCAAATTCATGATTAGTATCTTATGAGGGTTTTATCATCACCCAAGTACAAATCATTTTCTTTACTACTTTCATTCGGTCTTTATCAACTTCATTTGATCTATGATAAAATGCCTTTACTTTACTTTTAGATGATTTTGCTCATCAATTAGGTGACTTTGTTTATGTATGAAGTTTTAACTTCTTCTTGGTTACTCTTGAGTCTCATCTTGAGATAACCTATCATATAAGTCACACATTCCATGATTCTCAAATCATGCATTCTTTGTTTAAATCCTTACTCGTTCAATGTAAACTTGTTTGCTTGTTTCTTTTCAACACTTCCCTTTTGTGTGATACATGAGTAACTTTTCTTGCATGGCTTATAATATTTGAATATGGTTTCTATATATTGGTTTGCTACTGACTTGTATGATGAGATATTCTCATAATCATGTTCATCCTTCATCTATCCTTTCCTCGCAGTTCTTTCACTCTTAGGGTGTAGTTCAGGGTTGATTTTTTTTGACCTAGTTTCATGATTGTACTTGAGATTACTCTAGTAGGTTCTTGTTGAAATTTATATATGTTATAGGATAAACTAACCTTATGTGTTTACTTCTAATCTCATTCTCATTAGACTTGTTTCTTCATGATTACTTGACCAATCGGGCCTATTTTTAGCCATGATATATGATAAATATATGACATGTTTATGTCCGCATTTTATCTTATCTCGTTAATACTAATCATTTTGTTGAGTTGTTAAAGGTACTTCATGGGCTTTCCTTACCTCGTGTTCCACTTTATTTGTGGAATACAACTTTTCTTTTGAGGCGCTCTATTTTGTTTTCTCATATCTATGGGATATATATATATATATATATATATATATATATATATATATATATATATATATATATATATATATATATATATATATATATATATATATATATATATATATATATATATATATATATATATATATATATATATATATATATATATATATATATATATATATATATATATATATATATATATATATATATATATATATATTCACTTTTGTATGCTTTGTCTATCTGTATTACCCTGCAGAGTGTTTGTATGGTGGTGTACACTACACACCATTCATGATTTATTTTCACATTGAAGTCTTGATGCTTACATTTGACGACACGACTACTGACTTATTTCTTTATTGATGCTAGATTGTTCAAAGATCTCCGGGTTTTATTACTGTTTAGTTGCTTATTTGCGGATTATATCCGTTTGGTACTTTCCCATCTGATTTACTCTTTTCCCGCATTTTATTGCTTACCTAGGATTGGGAGTCCGTGCCACTTGGCAGGAAATTCTGGAAGTCTTCACTAGGAGGCTGTGATATGGTGGGAGAACTGACTTGAGGTTTTGCGTTTATGTTCGCAAATGTTTCGGTTTAGCAAGAGTCGCTACCGACTTTTTACTTTATCTAAAGGAAAGGTCAAAAAGCACAGGAAATACCTTTGAGATGTTTTCTTGGGTTCGGGGGTTAGATTATGAAAAGGGAAGGTGCTAGCACCCTTTTCATCCATGGTTTTCCATGGGCTCTTAGTTACTTGTTTAGATCACTTGCTTTTTCTTTTCAATTGTTTGAAATGGTGCTTTGTGTGTGGTTTTGAAAATGTTTTGAAAAGAAGCCTTTGTTGTGGTAACCCCTTTGTAATGGTTCTTGTTTGAATGTATACAAAGGTGTTTGTCTTTTGAAAAGATGTTTCAATGTTTGAAAGTTTGAAAGTTTGTTTTGGGAAATGTTTTGAAATTATGTTGTGATGTGTTTTTGAAAATAGCAAGGATGTTTCCAAGTTTGATCAAGTAACTAAGAGCATCTACCCTATCTACTCAAAGATCTTTCCTACACATTTTTAACCCTTTTACATTGTTGTTTTACCATTGTATTTGGTAAACAACCTTATATTTGGATGTTAAACGGGACAGGCGCGGGTCATCGTATTGACCATGATAACAATTGTGCTAAGTATCTTTAGCAAGTTTTTAATTTGAGGGACTAGATCATTTTGTTTAGGCAACCAAGATAGCATCATCGAGGGAATATGATCTTTTGTTTTGTTTTTTTTTTTGCCAAGATACTCAACATGTATACCATGGACATTTTTAAGGCAACAAGTGGATGAAACCCTAGGGGTGCATGTGTGCATTGTATTGTTAATTTACATGCTTTTATGTCTTGTATTAGGTCTAGCTATTTGTTTTGATTTTGGATATTGCATACAAACCCTAATCTTTATCATGGCATATTTGAAAGTAATAAACGCGTAAAAGTAATCTAAGCTATTACAACATTGATATGGGGAGGGGGATACAATTTTGAATATGGGATTATTTGCAAGAAATTAAAACCCTAAGATTATTACAACAAATTGAATTCTTTGCTCAAATAGTAAATTGACAATATTTAAATGGGCAATCAAATAAATATGCAAAAAAATGTTTTTGTATTATTTTTATATATGTAAAAAATAAAACATTTAATGCATTAAAAATAAGAAAATAAAAGGTTTTTTTTATTAAGGGTGGAAACCCTAATTTGTTTTAAGAAAGTATATATATTAATTATATTATTTATGTACAATAAAATAAAAAAATAAAAAATATACAAATGTCAAAAAATAAAAATATGTTAGAAAAAATATTATTTAAGTATTTAAATAATAAAAATAAAAATATAATATTTTTATGTATTATTTTCAAGTTTTTATTAAAGAAAATAAAAGTATGTTATTTAATAATTATTTCTATGTCCAAAAAAAATAAAAAAAATGAAATAAAATGTGAAAATTAAATAAATTATTTTTGGTAATTTTTAAAGTTTAGAAAAATAAAATAAAGTCAGAAATTAAAAAAAAGAAATGAAAAATATGAAAATAAATTAAATGGGCCAAGGGGGTGTGAGAAGCAAGTCAGGGGGTGTCAAAAGCAAGGAAATGCCAAGGCCCAGCCCAGATCCAACTTCGTCTTCAACCTTTGAACAAAAAAAAACGTGCGCTGTGTATAAATCTAGAAATCCTGCATACGTGCTCTAAAGCAAAAACTCATAACACAAAAGTTATAACATTTTTCAACACGATTCCAACCATGTAAAGAACTTAATCTAACTCTCAAAGACCAGAGAGAATTTCTCTGGCCCTAATTTCTAACCTAACTTTTTTAGAAAGTTCATCAATCAAATTCTCTCAACATAGTTAACTTAAATGAAATCTATTCATATGTACAGCTTAAGGGCAATGAGTACTACATTTTTTATTCACAAACCTAAGCCTAATTATTCCTAAATAGAGAGATAGAAAGTTGGAAAATACCTGCTTCAGTTGAACTCGAGTATGGCAATGTGGAGGTTTTCAATGAGACCTGAGATGCTTGGGAGCTTGCTTGAACTTCCTTTGACCTTCCCCAATGCTTAGTTTGCTTTGAGCTTGCTTGAATAAGCCTGTAGAAGTCAACCTGCACAAGCAGAATTCAGAAATGGTGAAGGGTGTAAATGGAGTTACAGTCACTGGCCAATGGTTGGGAGAGCTTAGGTGGGTTGTATGGAGTGTGTTGGAAGAGGTTTCGAGAAAAAACGCACGAGTGGTTTGTGAGATGAAGGTGAAACCGGAGGGACTGCCTTGTTTTGCAAGAAGATGGTGTTTTGGTGTTTTGGAAGGCTTGAGAAGTGGTTAGCTCGTGCTTCTGACTTAATGCAATATGCAAAACTTGTTTGGAATGTTTACAAGAGTTGGTTTTATCAGATACAAGAGTTCTCCCTGTTTTTGCAAGTTGACTTGGCTTTTAAAAAAAGTGTGAAATGACAATGCAAAGGGCTGTACCATCTAGCTTAGGGTCTGCCAAGAGTTGGTATATTTTTCCCTATCTTTGTGGACTTTTTTTGCTGTGAAAGAAAGGTCCAATGCTCAAGAGAAACAAAAATGCATAAAGTTGTGCTTTATGAAAATATCACAGTTGCCTTTTTGCCAAAAATGTATTAAACCCTTGTGTAATCCTCTAAAGCTCAGAACAATGCCTCTAACCAAAGTGTTTGCATTCAATTTTTGAGTGTGGAAGGGTTTAGAGACCTGTATTCAAGTACAAGCAAAGTTGGACAAATTTTGCAACTTGTGTCAACATGAAAATGTCATGGATCAAAGTGATAATTTCCCAAATTCAAACCTTCGATTCTCCCTAACCACAAATGATTTTGGAGAGTTATTTGACATTTTGTAAAGCTTGTAACATGCTATACAATCCATATTTAAAATGAATTTTTAGATTCCAAGTGGAACTATATGAAAAATTTCCATGAAGATAGGTTAAAATCCTGCCTAAACTAGGGCAAAATTTCACTAAGTTAGAAAGTTTTTGGACCCTTATTCAAAAAATCATAACTTGAGATCCAAGCATCTTTTGGGAAAACTTTGTGAATCAAAGTTGTATATTTTGTGTAGGACTAAAACTTTAATGTTGGAAGTTTTGTTTGAATCCAATTGCATCATGGTGAAAATGTTGGGCAAAGTTGGGAAAAAATAAGAAAATTTCATAACTTAGAAAAATTCTAAGTTATGAAAATTTTCAATCTTAAACCCTAATTTGAAAAATTAGGTTTCTTGGTGAACAAGTTTCATGTTTTGACACATCTTAATGAAAAATGACCCTTGGCACTTGATTTTGACCAAAAAGTCAAAGTTTGACTTTTCAGTGTACAGTTGATTTTTGATTAGTTGACTGGAAAATTCATCTGTCAATCCAATGCTTTTGAGATATTTTAAACCTTGTGATTAGGTCAAGATGATGCCATTGAGTCCTTGAATCCATGCTTGAACCCAATTTTCCATTGGCTATGTGAAAAATCAGAAATTGCCCTTCTGCAGTCAAAACCCTAAAAATGACCCTTTTGCCCTTTTGATGATCTGATCAAATTTCTTGAGGAGTTGTGGTCCAAACTTGATCAAATGGTTCATATGAGTCTATAATGTTGATATGGATAAAAAATTATGAGTTTTGACTATAAATTGGTCACATTTGACTTTTTCCCCAATATAGTTGATTTCTAGGTCAACTGTCCAATTGACTGGGCAAAAATTTGATTCAAAGCTTGAAACTTGGTATGGGAAATCTTATAAGTCCAACATGAAGTATGAAAGTCACTTTGAGCGTTATAAGTCCAAAAATCCCTATGCAAACTCAAACCCTAATTTCAGGTCAACAATGCAAGGAGATGTCTTGAGCAGAGCAAACCCTAATTCTGTCTGGAGTCCAAAGAGTCTTGTGAGGGGAAATGTTGATAAAATGAGAGGGAAAATTTTGGGGTACAACAGCTGCCCCTATTCAATCTTCTTGAACCCTAAGAGTTAGATTGGCGAGTTTGCCTTTCGTGACTCGAAGGTAAAAGAAGATTGGACACTAGAGTGCCCGTAAATTTGCACTCGTCAAGACATGGTTGAAGGAATGGGCTTAAAGATGCCATTTGGTAATGATAGAATATTGCTGGAGATGGGATTAAAGATTCCATCCAAGAAGTGTCAATCACATAAGAGATTTCTTTGCGAGAACTTGTATACCTGTGGTTGAGGAGGATCATGCCGAGGAATGCTGGTCTCTGTCGTGGTAGAAATAGAATTTTAGGAGCTTCAGTTGTCCGTTATTCTACTGGGGAATCATCTCTTGGTTTGAAGAGGTGAAAATGCACTGCCATCTGGTCGTGATCCAGGCTCTTCAGTGACTTACTGGGGGGATGAGATTAGACTCGCTATCTGGTCGTTCTCTAGGTTTTGCAATTTCTCAATTCTTATATGGTCGTGCTCCAGGATTTAGAAGGAATTAAGCTGTTATTCGGTCGCCTCCGGGCTTCATCTTGAATTTAAGGCATACTAATATATGGTCGACTCCAAACTCCTTAGTAATTAGCCAAGTAAACTGCTATTTGGTCAAAATTCAAGCTTCACAGTGCACCTTACTATTATTTGGTCAAAATCCAGGCTTCACAGTATGGTATTGCTATCTGGTCAAAATCCAGGCTTCACGATACCTTACTTCCTATCTGGTCAACACCAGGCTTCAGAAGGAAATCAAATGGTTATCTGGTCGCTTCCGGGCTTCCCTTTGATTTTGGGGCCTACTAATATTCGGTTGAATCTGGGCTTCAAAGCAATTGGCCAAGTAAACTGTTATTTGGTCAAAATCTAAGCTTCACAGTGCACTTCACTGTTATCTGGTCAAAATTCAGGCTTCACAGTCTTGTATTGCTATCTGGTCAAAATCCAGGCTTCACAAAAACTTGGTGGGGATTCAAATATTTTCCGGTCGATCTCCGGGCTTCAGTATGATCAAGATATTATCCGGTCGAATCCAGGCTTCATAATTTTAAACTTGAACAGGAATCTGAGCATTGATTTGAATAAGCAATAGAATAGCATTCGTATCTGGAGCATCTCTAAGCTGTATTTGAGCTTTGAATTATTTGTTAAAGATAGCTGCTAATCTCATCCTGAAAAGGATAAAATGTTAGCTGAAATACGAAGTTATGTTGCATGAAATGTATGATGAAATATATGTGTTTTATCAATGTTCATGATTTGTGAATGTAATGTATGTGCACGTAAGCTGATTAGCTGTCTTGCTGAGGAAAATAAATCCTTGATAACTGGAGATAATAAAATCTTTGACCGTTGTCGGGGAAGATAAATCCTTGACTGCTGTTATGGATAGAAAATCCTTGGCAACTCGTGGGGATTATCAAAACTTTGACAACTTTTGTGGGAATGTGATAATCCTTCATGACTTTCCTGGGGATATAGGGATCCTTCAAGTCCTTTGAAGTTGGAACATGATAGACATTCCGTTGTAAGAATAATGCTGAGTGCTGCTTGAGAAACCTGCTTGGGGAGTCCCGAGAAACTTGATTACTGTGGCTGGGGATTGAGAATCTTCAATTTGTTGGGAAATAACTCTATGGGGAGAAAGATTATTCTGTTGGAGAGTTTTCAAGAGCTTGGGTTGTATGCCAATCTACTGAGGAATTATCCGAAGCTGTTGTCTAGTTAGCTGCCAGGTTCTAAGATAACTTGCAGGGGAGTTTTCTGGTTTCAAGACATACCTCTGGGGAATTGGAGGAGACTGGATGGTCTTCCACCGGGGTTTAAGGGTTGAAGTTTTGGACTTCGTTGGGGAAGAAAGTTTCATCTTTGCTGAGGATCTGCAGTTCAAAGTTTTCTGACTCCACTGGGGATTGGGAGTTTGGAAACTTAGTTCTGTTGGGGATTTTGAATTTAACTTCGCGGGGGGCATGTATTTCAAGGCTTTGGCTCCACTGGGGACCTCGATGATGTTCTGCAGGGGATTTCACTTGGAATAGCCTAAAGACGTTTTCCTATACTTCCAACCTATCAGTAATTATTCTTTCCCATTTTGTTTATTTGTAAACAGTGATTATATTCAAATGCATATGCTCATTTAATAAATCATTGGACGTTTTCAAATAAAACACAAGTATAAAAAAGAAAGAAAAGGCAAATAATTTTCTGCACTTTGAAGTATCTTTGTATTAACTTTGTGTAAGTATTTTATACAAAGGAGACATACATCCTAGTAAGAGAATGTTGTCATAAAAAATGAGAAAAATTTATACAAAGAAAGGTGGCCATGTGTAAAAGTTCCATGGGGTTCCCATTCTGCTATAGCCTTCGTAACTCTGAACATCTTGTCCATTTGTTGCTTCGTCCGACGATGATTGAGTTGATCAGAAACCTGGAGTTTGTCTGTGAAGAGATTGTCCTTAAAGTGTTCCGACGAGACATAACCATACGCTTTAATTCCCTAACTTTTTCCTGGACCTCCCTTTCGGGTTTTCGATCCACCGGGAAAACCTTTTTTTGCCCAAGTCGCCCTTTCGGGTTTTCAACTTGCCGGGTGCACAAATTTTTTTGTTTATCCCTAATTTTTGCCTGAACCGCCCTTTCGGGTTTTCTATTCACCGGGATGCCCATTTTTGTCCAAGTCGCCCTTTCGAGTTTTCAACTTGTCGGGTCGTTTATGCGTAATATCTTTTGACTATGTCTGCGTTCGCAGGGTGCGGCAGGTCATCGCCATCCATGATGGTCATGATCATTGCCCCACCAGAAAAGATGTTTTTGATCACAAACGGTCCTTCGTAAGTAGTAGTCCATTTGCCCCTGGGATCACTTTACGACAAGATGATTCGCTTGATTACAAGGTCCCCGACTTGATATACCTGGCGCCTGACTTTCTTGTTGAAGGCCTTGATCATACGTTTTTGATACGCCTGACCATGGCAAACAACAATAAGTCGCTTTTCGTCAATCAAGTTAAGTTGATCAAGCCGGGTCTGAATCCAATCGTTTTCACTCAAACCAGTATCTTTCATGATTCTCAAGGAGGGAATATGAACCTCGACATGTAAGACAACTTCCATGCCGTATACCAAAGAATAGGGTGTTGCCCCAATTGATGTTCGCACCGTGGTACGGTACCCGCACAGAGCAAATAATAACATCTCATGCCAGTCTTTGTAGGTGACTGTCATCTTTTGAATGATCTTCTTGATATTTTTGTTTGCAGCTTCGACAACACCGTTCATCTTTGGCTGATAGGGAGATGAATTGTGATGTTGAATCTTGAACTACTCGCACAGAGCGGTGATTATGGTATTGTTTAAATTTGTACCGTTGTCAGTGATAATAATGTTGGGGATACCATACCGGCAAATGAGTTTTTGCTTGATGAAGCGGGCAACAACATTCTTTGTAACTGATGCGAAGGACGCTGCTTCGACCCACTTGGTAAAGTAATCAATGGCCACCAGGATGAAACGATGTCCATTGGATGCTGTAGGCTTGATCTCTCCAATCATGTCGATTCCCCACATCGCGAATGGCCAAGGAGCTGTTAAGACATTGAGAGGAACTGGAGGTATATGTACCTTGTCTGCATAGATTTGGCATTTGTGACAAGTACGGGAATGTTGATGACAATCAACTTCCATGGTAGACCAGTAATAGCCTGCCCTTAGAATCTTCTTAGCCATCGTATGTTCGCTCGAGTGGGTGCCAAAGGTACCATTGTGCAGTTCAGCCATGATTTTCTCAGCCTCAACCTTGTCCACACAACGGAGTAAAATACAATCATGATTTCGCTTGTATAGGATACCATTTCTCAGAAAGAACTTGGCAGAGAATTTCCTCAAGAACTTTTTGTTATTAACTGAAGCTCCTTCAGGGTATTCTTGTGCTTCGAGATACCTTTTGACGTCATGAAACCAAGGTCGGTCCACTACTTCTTCGGTATTAATCTCGTGACAATGTGCAGGTTCGTCCATTCTTTCAATGGTGATCTGGGGAGCCTCATTATCCCAGTTAAGTTTAAACATGGATGACATTGTAGCTAGCGCATCTGCTAGTTGATTCTCTTCTCGTGGGAAGTGCTCGAAGGTGATCTGCTCAAAATGTGGTAACAATGTCAGGACATGTTCTTTGTAAGGGATGAGGTTAGGGTGTTTAGTATCCCATTCTCCTTTAATTTGACTGATAATCAAAGCTGAGTCCCCAAATACAATCAAAGATTTGATTCCCAAGTCAATAACAGCCTTGAGACCAAAGATACAAGCTTCATACTCGGCTATGTTGTTGGTGCAGCTGAAGCAGAGTCTGGCGGTGAAAGGTGTATGGTAACCTTCTGGAGAGATAAGTACCGCGCCAATACCGTTGCCAAGTGCGTTGGAGGCACCATCAAAGTACAGGGTCCATCGAGATCCTTGTTCAGGTCCGTTATACGGTCTGTTTTCTTTGATGTTGCTCAAAGTTATGATATCCTCGTCGGGGAAGTCGAACCTCATGGATTGGTAATCTTCGACAGCTTGATGGGCCAGATGATCGGCTAGCACACTCCCCTTTATAACTTTTTGGGTCGTGTACTATATATCATATTCGGTGAGGATCATCTGCCATCTAGCAATTCTTCTAGATATAGCAGGTTTCTCGAAGATGTACTTGATCGGATCCATCTTAGAGATCAGTAAAGTGGTATGTGTCAACATATACTGCCTTAGCCGGCGAGCAGCCCATACCAAAGCGCAGCGAGTTTTCTCGAGCAGTGAGTAGCGAGTCTCACAGTCGGTAAACTTTTTGCTAAGGTAATAAATGGCATGCTCTTTTCGGCCAGACTCGTCATGTTGGCCTAGTACGCACCCCATTGAATTCTCCAGAACGGTCAGATACATGATTAACGGCCTTCCTTCGATGGGTGGCATCAAGATAGGAGGTTCCAGCAAATACTCCTTGATTTTATCAAAAGCAACTTGACAGTCATCATTCTATTTAACCACCTGATCTTTCTTCAACAGCTTGAAGATTGGTTCACAGGTAGATGTTAGGTGAGAAATGAACCTTGCAATGTAGTTTAGGCGTCCCAAGAACCTCTGACCTCCTTCTCAGTGCGAGGGAAAGGCATTTCTTGTATAGCTTTGACTTTGGCAGGATCAACCTCGATGCCTTTATTACTGACGATGAATCCCAAAAGTTTACCGGACCTGACTCCGAAAGTGCACTTGTTAGGGTTCAGTCTGAGCTTGTACTCTTTCAATCTGATCTTTCTTCAATAACTTGACATTCATCATTCTATTTAACCACCTAATCTTTCTTCAACAACTTGAAGATTGGTTCATAGGTAAATGTTTTGTGAGAAATGAACCTTGCAATGTAGTTTAGGCATCCCAAGAAACCTCTGACCTCCTTCTCAGTGCGAGGGGCAGGCATTTCTTGTATAGCTTTGACTTTGGCAGGATCAACCTCGATGCCTTTGTTACTGACGATGAATCCCAAAAGTTTACCGGACCTGACTCCGAAATTGCACTTGTTAGGGTTCAGTCTGAGCTTGTACTCTTTCAATCTGACAAACAGCTTTTGCAGATGGTCGAGGTGTTCTTCTTCAGTTTGTGGACGGGCTATCATGTCGTCTACGTAGACTTCTATCTCATGATGTATCATATCATGAAACAAAGCCACCATGGCGCGTTGATAGGTTGCCCCGACATTCTTCAGCCCAAATGGCATCACTTTATAACAGAACATACCCCACTGTGTAACAAAAGTAGTTTTCTCCATGTCTTCAGGTGCCATTTTGATCTGGTTGTACCCTTAAAATCCATCCATGAAAGAAAATACCTTGTGCTGAGCTGTATTGTCAACCAAGATGTCAATGTGCGGTAGTGGAAAGTCATCTTTAGGGCTAGCCCTGTTTAAGTCTCTGTAATCCACGCACATTATGACTTTGCCGTCCTTCTTAGGCACGGGCACAATGTTAGCAACCCATTATGGATAGGAAGTAACAGCAAGGAAGCCAGCATTGAACCGCTTCATCACTTCAGCTTTGATCTTTTCAGACATGTCGGGCCTCATGTGACGAACTTTCTGTTTAATTGGTGGGCGGTCTTCTCTTGTAGGGAGACAGTGAACTACAATATCTGTATCCAGTCCCGACATGTCTTTGTAGGACCGAGCGAAGATCTCAACATATTCATTCAACAGCTGAACAAGCGCTCCTTGACATTTGGCTCTAGGTTGGCACCCACTTTAAATTATTTTCTGTCTACCTCTGTTCCCAAGTTGATAGTCTCTAACAACTCCTCGTGAGGTAGAATAGCCCTTTCTTCCTGTTGCAGTAGTCTAGCCAACTCTCCAGGCACTTCACAGTCTTCATCACCTTCGTATTCGACATGATTGACCAGATCTTCAGAGTCACTGAAGGCCATAGCGGAATTGTTACCCATGGAATCCGGGGTGGATAGGTACCTACATTGGTGAGTGTGGGTGTGTGTAAGGGATAGCCACCTTTAAAAAATAAAATGTAAAAAGAAAGACAATGAACACAAAAGTTTATATATGAAAATGTCCATGATTCATTAAAATGGCATATGAAGATGGAAAATTGAACCCTTACAAATGGACCTATGTACCTCGGGTAAGGCACAAGGTTAAAAGTGTACGAAGTGTTTAGGAATTATTACAAACCAACAGAAAATGTTCGAAAGATAAATTATTGATTGATGAAAGTAATGGGAACAAAATCCTTTGCCTCCCAATTGCATAGTCCTCCTTCAACGGTCGGGAAAATCCAATCTTCAAAGTTGCTCTCAGCTTCACCATCCTCCAAAGCATGAACTCCATGATGGGTGATCTTCAATGGTGGCCCTCTAGCCCGGGAGCGGTGCACAGCCTTTTGAGCAGAAGTAGTGAAACCCAAGCCGAATTTATCTGTCTTGTAAGGAAAATCTGGCAGCTGACCCCATACTGTGCTTCCTCCTTCCTTAATCACACGCTTTGCATATTTAAGGGATGACATCCGGGACACAGGTTTGGTAATGATGGGTACAGAAGGCACTGCTGCAACTTCCTGAGCTACCTCCTCAAAATTCTGAAAGGGGGTTTCGATGAATTCACCATCCAATTCCACATAGCAGAAAGAATTAAGATGGCTTATCATGTATTCCTCTTCACCGCGAACTATCACAATTTTCCCCTGGACAGGGTACTTAAGTTTCTGATGCAGAGTAGATGTAACGGCTCCAGCATGATGAATCTAGGGTCTTCCCAACAAGAAAGAGTAGGAGGGACGGATGTCCATGACATAGAATGTGGAATTGAAGGTTTCAGTACCTACTTTAATCGGGATGTCCACCTCCCCGTGGACCATCCGTTTAGAACCATCAAAGGCTCTGACAATGATGTTGCTGGGCTTCAAAATTAGACCTTCACAATCTAGTCTATCCAATGCTTTCTTTGGTAAGACATTTAAAGACGACCCGATATCAACCAGAACGTGAGCTAAAGTAGTCCTTCTGCATTCCACCGAGACATGCAATGCGTCATTATGCCTTCTCCCCTTAGATGTTAAATCGGCATCGGAGAAGCCAAGACCGTTGTCGGCTGTTAGGCTGGCTACACACTCTTGGAACTGGTCCGCGGAGGTTTCCTGAGGCACATGGGCCGTCTTCAAGAATTTAATCAAAGCTTTGGCATGAGCTTCAGAACAGAGCAACAGGGCCAGCATAGAGATTTTTGAAGGGGTTTACCCCAGTTGTTCTACGACATTATAGTCGCTTTTCTTAATTATTTTTAAAATCTCCTCCATTTCCTTTTGAGTGGTCTCGGGGATGACCAAAGGCTGAGCCCTCGTCCTGACGGGTGCTTCTTGGATCCCCTTACCTTTATCAGGAGCAACAACAGAGGGTACAACTAAGGGAGTAACAATTTCTTCAATCACTGGAGTTCGCACAGATATGTTGACCGACATAAGAGTAACCTTAGGAGTATTTGAGGGTCCTAAGATTTCCCTTGGAGGAGCAATCTCTGGAGAGAAAATTCTTCCGCTGCGGGTGATTTTACTCGTCCCAGCAATATTTCCTATGTCAGGAGTCTCTTCATCGGAACTTTCTTCAACTGATTCAATCTGCTTAACACCGTGGTAGAAGATCTCTCCTCTATAATTCCACGATATTGTTTTGTTGGACTTGTATGGGATAGGCCCCGACATAGTTATCTTCAGAGGTGCAATCTTTGGATCAAATGTAATCTTAACAGGTCTTTTGGAGACCTTGGAAAGACTGGAGGAAATGGTAATTATAGCAACATCATTGATAGGAGTTAGAGTAACAGGAGTTTTCTCAAAGAGGATTTCTTGATTATCCATTAGGCGTTGGATGCCTAACTTCAACAACGGACAGTTGGACTGTAAGGATGAACAAAGGCATCAATCTTTTTCACAGCCCGGGAAAATCCCGGCTTTCAACATATTCATCTTGGTTATTGGTAATGGAGTCATTAAGTCATCAACAGTAGCAACATAAAGATTCTCTTCAATAGCATGGGAATTGTGGCCGTGCTTTGGCATTGGGGCAGAGATCACATTCGGCTTCTCGGGGGCGTCAAATTCCACTTCCTTAGCATCTATCAAGTCCTGGATCTTATTCTTGAGGGCCCAACAATTGTTGGTGTCATGCCCCATGCTATCTGAATGATAGACACACTTGGCGTTGGCATGGTAAAAAGGAGAAGTTGTATTCAGATTTTGAGGTGCCTCTCTCAAGGTTGTAAGGTTTAACTTCAAGAGATGGGGGAGAACCTGAGCATGCATCATGTTTATTTTGGTGAACTGCCTAGCAGGACTTTCTGCTCTTTGTTGGTTGGTTCTGGGTTGATTGCTTCTAGGATGATCAGCTGCAATCTTCTGAATCATTACAGCCCCCACCGTTGGCTGGCGCTCAACTCTTCCTCGACCTCTCTAAGAGTAGTCAGCTGATACCTCTTTCTTTGGTGGGAAGGTCTTCTTGATGGCAGCGGAAGAAGATGTATCCTTTTGAATTTTCCCACTCTTTATTTCGGCTTCAACTCGTTCACCAGTCAGAATTAACTCGGTGAACCCCGTAGACGAACTCCTGATCAAGTGATTAAAGAATGGACCTGACAGGGTCCCCAAAAACATATCCACAAGCTCTCTCTCAGACAATGGTGGCTGCACCCTTCCGGCCAAGTCCCTCCATTTCTAGGCATACTCTTTAAAGCCTTCATTAGAGACCATACCCATACTCTGTAATTGAGTACGAGTAGGGGCTAAGTCCGTATTATATTGATATTGTCTGTAGAAGGAAGCCGCCAAATCCTCCCAATTATGCACATCAGATCTCTAAAGCTGGTAGAACCAATCTAATTGCGTCCCCGAAAGACTATCTTGAAAAAAGTGGACCCACAGATCCTTATCAGAAGAATGAGGTTCGATTTTTCTGACGTAACACCGTAGGTGCATCTTCGGAGAAGACAAACCATCGTATTTAGCAAATTTAGGCACCTTGAATTTAGGGGGAATCACAATCCCAACAACCAACCCTAGCTCCTCGAAGTCCAATCCAGGCATTCTTTGCACCTCCATAGCTGCCAGATGCTCTTCCAGATTCTTGTACTTGTCATATGTAGGAGGGTACTGCTGCTCAGAGTAGTCTTCATCCTCTTCTTCTTCTTCTTCTTCCTCAGACTCGAAGGGCACTGCAACTCCCTTTCCCTTTCCTACCCCTTCATCAGATGTTGAGGGGAAATCCATGACCCTTCTAGCTTGGTTCTCAAATCTTCTTCCCAAAGTAGCCACACCAACTCTTTTATTTTTATTTTTTCTCCTTTTCCTTTTCCTTTTCCTTTTCCTTTTCCAGCAGTGCTTTAAGATCCTCCTGACCCTTTGCCAAGGTCATGAGTAGTTGTTGGAACTGTGAATTCTGCGCTTGTAGGTCTTTGACCGTCTGCTATATATCCATCTTGCTGAAATAAACAGCAGAGAGATAAGGAAACCTGGTGTGAAGACCTGTTTATGCATATGATGAATGAAATGTATTCATGTAATGCATTCAAGGATTCAGAAATTCAAAGTTGTTTTAAACAAAAAGAACACACATCATATTAATAAGAAGAGTTTGTTAGTACATCAAATGCCCCATGGGCAAAATAATAATACAAAATTCTAATGTAAAAAGACGTTGCGCATCCTCTTTGGTGCAATGTAAGTGTTGGGAGTCTTCTCTTCATGGAGTCGACGAGTAAGTTCCAAAACCTTCTTCCCACTGGCGTAGAAGCTGGCTTCAAAAGTGTTCCGTTCTTCCTTGAGTTGTATGCAACTCTTTTGCAAATCTTCCAATGATGTCGGCATGTCAGGATGTAGGAGGGTGTATGGAACCTCTTCTTCCGTAACAGGCTCTTTGATCACAGGGAGAATGTAGGGGTAAGGCATCATAAGACTCTAGGCGCGGGTTCGTACCCACTTGAGGGAAGGCTTAAGAGGGATAGAATTCTTGTGTCCAAAAGTTTTACTGTCTACCATGTTGGGCATCCTCCAAGCTCGGATAAACCTTTGCCGAAGTCCTTGAGCATCGTTGTCAAAGTCAAAAACCAAGTTTGGAATCAACACGTCATGAGGGCCATCCCTTCGGGCATACCCAAATTGTCTCAAAGCAAAACAAGGGTTGTAGGTAATGCCTCCCCTAGTGCCAAGTAATGGGACATTAGGGAATTACCCACAACAATCAATGATGATGACATTTTCTCTGGACCGAGAACACCAATGAACATTAGAATGTGTAAGAGTCATCAACCGTTGTGACCACCTCAAGCCTTGCTCATTCTTCAAGACTGACTGAGGAAGGTGAGAAATAAACCACCTTTCTAGAAGAGGAGTACAACACATGAGAACACCTCTTTTCCTCATTGTTCGTGTGTGAAATGAGTGGAGGATATCCCCAAGCAATGTAGGCATAGGATTCCGAGATATGAAAACCTTGACAGCATTCACATCTATAAGCTGATCAGGGTTTGGGAACAAGACCAATCCATAGATGAGAAGAGCCACGATCTCCTCAAAAGCTTGCAGATCTAGAGAATTCTAACAGTCTTGTGTCTTCTCAAACAGAAACTTTGCCAAGAAACCCTTGACACCACTTCTGGTTTCCCAATGACCTTTGATATCAGATGGTTGCAAGTGTAAGGCTTGAGCAACATCTTCAGGCTTTGGCTCTCTTTCCGTACCGTTGTAGGGTATTTGATGGAGAATAGGAATCCTCAGGAGTTGAGAAAATTCCTCCAAAGTAGGCACTAGCTGATAATCAGGAAATGTGAAGCAGTGGTGTAGGGGTCAAAGAACTGAAAGAGAACTTTCACCATGTCTTCTTCAATGTTGGAGTTGACCAAGTTGAGAAGTCTACCATGTCTTTCAGTGAAGGGAGAATTCTCTGGAATCTTGGAAGCAAGCTCCTTGAGTAGAGGAGGAATTCTCACAAGGTTGACCTGGATTGTTTTCTTGCGAAGTGATTCCATAACCTACAAAACAGGAACAAAGATGAAGATCCAAACCCTTGAAATGGTTAGTGGATGCATATGATGCTTTACGATGTTCATGATGTATGCACAAGTATATGTACAAGCAAATCACTCAAGATCCTAGTTTCAGGCTTGCACGGGGTTTCATAGGTAAGTACCCTCTTGAAGTTTAGTTGGCTCAACCTGTCCTATAAATAGTAACTGGGTTCTAAGGAGCTCAATATCACTGGATTATTTTCTGTGTTCATTGTTTCAGTTTAGCCACTTTACTGGCGACCGAAATATTCCAAGAAAATAACCCTCAATGAGTGTAGTATCGAGTATCTACCAATTTCGGACTGCACCAAAGCCGGTCATCTCACTACCCCTAATAAGGCTAAGATGGTCAAGTAAAGGTTCTAAAAGTCCATTAGTGCTTCATGACATCACTCATCGGCCCCGTATTCTCTTTGATTAACTCAAAGGCTACCGGTACCCACAAATATGTCGCACTAATATAGCTATTGCTTCAACCATGTCGGTATACCCCGCACAGTTTCCACAACGTATTGCTATTTACCTATGAATGTTTCCCAAATCCGGGTAGAGGATTTTAAACCCAAACAATAGAAACAAGTGTAAAGCAATCAAAGAAAACAAGGTAAGCATGTAAAGGTGATCTAAACCCTAAGGTAACCCCACTTTTAGATAACTCCCTGGCAGAGTCGCCAGTTCTGTGATACGGTGGGAGAACTGACTTGAGGTTTTGCGTTTGTGTTCGCAAATGTTTCGGTTTAGCAAGAGTCGCCACCGACTTTTTACTTTATCCAAAGGAAAGGTCAAAAAGCACAGGAAAGACCTTTGAGATGTTTTGTTGGGTTCGGGGGGTAGATTATGAAAAGGGAAGGTGCTAACACCCTTTTCATCCATGGTTTTCCATGGGCTCTTAGTTACTTATTTAGATCACTTGCTTTTGCTTTTCAATTGTTTGAAATGGTGCTTTGTGTGTGGTTTTGAAAATGTTTTGAAAAGAGGCCTTTGTTGTGGCAACCTTTGTAATGATTCTTGTTTGAATGTATACAAAGGTATTTGTCTTTTGAAAAGATGTTTCAATGTTTTAAAGTTTTAAAGTTTGTTTTAGGAAATGTTCTGAAATTGTGTTGTGATGTGTTTTTGAAAATAGAAAGGATGTTTGCATGTTTGATCAAGTAACTAAGAGCATCTACCCTATCTACTCAAAGATCTTTCCTACATATTTTTAACCCTTTTAAATTGTTGTTTTACCATTGTATTTGGTAAACAACCTTGTATTTGGATGTTAAACGGGACAGGCGCGGGTCATCATATTGACCATGATAGCAATTGTGCTAAGTATCTTTAGCAAGTTTTTTGTTTGAGGGACTAGATCATTTTGTTTAGGCAACCAAGATAGCGCCATCGAGGGACTATGATCTTTTGTTTTGTTTTTGTTTTGCCAAGATACTCAACATGCATACCATGGCCATTTTTAAGGCAACAAGTGGATGAAACCCTAGGGGTGCATGTGTGTATTGTGTTGTCAATTTACATGCTTTTATGTCTTGTATTAGGTCTAGCTATTTGTTTTGATTTTGGATATTGCATACAAACCCTAATCTCTATCATGGCATATTTGAAAGCAATAAATGCGTAAAAATAATCTAAGCTATTACAACATTGATATGGAGAGGGGGATACAATTTTGAATTGGGGATTATTTGCAAGAAATTAAAACCCTAAGATTATTACAACCAAATTGAATTCTTTGCTCAAATAGTAAATTGACAATATTTAAATGGGCAATCAAATAAATATGCAAAAAAATGTTTTTGTATTATTTTTATATATGTAAAAAATAAAATATTTAATGCATTAAAAATAAGAAAATAAAAGATTATTTTTATTAAGGGTGGAAACCCTAATTTGTTTTAAGAAAGTATATATATTAATTATATTATTTATGTACAATAAAATAAAAAAATAAAATATATACAAATGTCAAAAAATAAAAATATGTTAGAAAAAATATTATTTAAGTATATAAATAATAAAAATTAAAATATAATATTTTTATGTATTATTTTCAAGTTTTTATTAAAGAAAATAAAAGTATGTTATTTAATAATTATTTCTATGTCCAAAAAAAAAATAAAAAATGAAATAAAATGTGAAAATTAAATAAAATATTTTTGGTAATTTTTAAAGTTTAGAAAAATAAAATAAAGTCAGAAATTAAAAAAAAGAAATGAAAAATATGAAAATAAATTAAATGGGCCAAAGGGGTGTGAGAAGCAAGTCAGGGGGTGTCAAAAGCAAGGAAATGCCAAGGCCCAGCCCAGATCCAGCTTCGTCTTCAACCTTTGAACAAAAAAAACGTGCGCTGTGTATAAATCTAGAAATCCTGCATACGTGCTCTAAAGCAAAAACTCATAACACAAAAGTTATAGCATTTTTCAACACGATTCCAACCATGTAAAGAACTTAATCTAACTCTCAAAGACCAGAGAGAATTTCTCTGGCCCTAATTTCTAACCTAACTTTTTTAGAAAGTTCATCAATCAAATTCTCTCAACACAGTTAACTTAAATGAAATCTATTCATATGTACAACTTAAGGGCAATGAGTACTACATTTTTTATTCACAAACCTAAGCCTAATTATTCCTAAATAGAGAGATAGAAAGTTGGAAAATACCTGCTTCAGTTGAACTCGAGTATGGCAATGTGGAGGTTTTCAATGAGACCTGAGATGCTTGGGAGCTTGCTTAAACTTCCTTTGACCTTCCCCAATGCTTAGTTTGCTTTGAGCTTGCTTGAATAAGCCTGTAGAAGTCAACCTGCACAAGCAGAATTCAGAAATGGTGAAGGGTGTAAATGGAGTTACAATCACTGGCCAATGGTTGGGAGAGCTTAGGTGGGTTGTATGAAGTGTGTTGGAAGAGGTTTGGGGAAAAACGCACTAGTGGTTTGTGAGATGAAGGTGAAACTACAGGGACTGCCCTGTTTTGCAAGAAGATGGTGTTTTGGTGTTTTGGAAGGCTTGATAAGTGGTTAGCTCGTGCTTCTGACTTAAGGTAATATGCAAAACTTGTTTGGAATGTTTACAAGAGTTGGTTTTATCAGATACAAGAGTTCTCCCTGTTTTTGCAAGTTGACTTGGCTTTTAAGAAAAGTGTGAAATGACAATGCAAAGGGCTGTACAATCTAGCTTAGGGTCTGCCAAGAGTTGGTATATTTTTCCCTATCTTTGTGGACTTTGTTTGCTATGAAAGAAAGGTCCAATGCTCAAGAGAAAAAAAATGCATAAAGTTGTGCTTTATGAAAATAGCATAGTTACCTTTTTGCCAAAAATGGATTAAACCCTTGTGTAATAATCTAAAGCTCAAAGCAATGCCTCTAACAAAAGTGTTTGCATTCAATTTTTGAGCATGGAATGGTTTAGAGACCTGTATTCAAGTACAAGCAACATTGGACAGATTTTGCAACTTGTGTCAACATGAAAATGCCATGGATCAAAGTGATAATTTCCCAAATTCAAACCTTCGATTCTCCCTAACCATAAATTATTTTGGAGAGTTCTTGGACATTTTGGAAATATTGTAACATTCTATACAATACATCTTTGAAATGTATTTTGAGATTCCAAGTGGAACTATGTGAAAAATTTCCATGAAGATAGGTCAAAATCCTGCCTAAACTAGGGCAAAATTTCACTAAGTTAGAAAGTTTTTGGACCCTTATTCCAAAACTCATAACTTGAGATCCAAGCATCTTTTGGGTAAACTTTGTGAATCAAAGTTGCAGATTTTGTGGAGGAATACAACTTTCATGTTGGAAGTTTTGTTTGAATCCAATTGCATCATGGTGAAAATGTTGGGCAAAGTTGGGAAAAAATAAGAAAATTTCATAACTTAGAAAAATTCTAAGTTATGAAAATTTTCAATCTTAAACCCTAATTTGCAAAATTAGGTTTCTTGGTGAACAAGTTTCATGTTTTGACAAATCTTGATGAAAAATGACCCTTGGCACTTGATTTTGACCAAAAAGTCAAAGTTTGACTTTTCAGTGTACAATTGATTTTTGATCAGTTGACTGGAAAATTCATCTGTCAATCCAATGCTTTTGAGATCTTTTGAAACTTGTGATTAGGTCAAGATGATGACATTGAGTCCTTGAATCCATGATTGAACCCAATTTTGCATTGGCTAGGTGAAAAATCAAAAATTGCCCTTCTACAGTCAAAACCCTAAAAATGACCATTTTGCCCTTTTGATGATCTGATCAAATTTCTTGAGGAGTTGTGGTCCAAACTTGATCAAATGGTTCATATGAGTCTATAATGTTTATGTGGATAAAAAATATGAGTTTTGACAGTAAATTGGTCACAGTTGACTTTTTCCCCAATACAGTTGATTTCTAGGTCAACTGTCCAATTGACTGGGTAAAAATTTGATTCAAAGCTTGAAACTTGGTATGGGAAATATTATAAGTCCAACATGAAGTATGAAAGTCACTTTGAGCATTGGAAGTCCAAAAATCCCTGTGCAAACTCAAACCCTAATTTCAGGTCAACAATGCAAGGAGATGTCTTGAGCAGAGCAAACCCTAATTCTGTCTGGAGTCCAAAGAGTCTTGTGAGGGGAAATCTTGATAAAATGAGAGGGCAAATTTTGGGGGTACAACAGAGGCCATGTTTTTATTTGTTTAATAATTGTTCCCACATTATATTATAGATGATAAGCCCTCAAAAGGAGGCGAGCATAGAGGGTTCATAATCAACTCCTGCACATCCTAGTCTGTGTCGTTTCTATGCTCACTTTATACAAGTAGATGCTCTGAATATGTGCCCAAGATCTGAATGAATTTAAGACTTCAAAGGAAATTAAAAGGGTTCCTGCAATCAGATCCCCACGACACTGATGCTTAGTGTATACACACACTATGTCCTTTCCCCAGATCTTTCTTGCCCTGGTAATTGATACCACGGTTAAGGACCTTTTATATTCCCAGAATTTTATGGCTTAGTTGACTCGGGTGATTCGCTCCCCTTGGCTATGGCTTGACCCCTGGTCTAATGCTTGGTTGCTTGTCTATGGCGGGACCTCCCCTTTTACTACTTGGCTTGCACCTTGTAGGTATTTGATATTTGAGTGATGCTCGAGCTTTTGATTGCCCCAGATGTTTTATCATTTGTTTGCTTGATTTTTGTCACAGGATCTGTGATGTTTTATTTTCCACGCTCCCTTAGGATTGCTCGTTGAGGCTAGTTTTCGAGCTAGACATTAACATAGGAATCCATGTATGTTCACTTAGGTAAGTACACCCCTTTCAAAACTCAACCATAGTGTCATCTTTTTATGATTATACTAGGGCTAGAGCTTAGGATAGTCTCCTTTAGTTGTTTTCTTTTCTTTGCATATTGCACCTTAAAACAAAAACTTTCTTTTTCTTGGAAAATCATAAAACATCTATAATAAACTTAAATCCTTCTTTAAGGTAAAAAAATACAAACCAATCTTAATTGTTTGTGCGCCTTTTGGATCTGATTTAAATATTGTCTTGTCGACATCTTACCACTTTTACCATGATATTTTACTAACTTTGTGCTGATGCTTCACCATCACTTATGTTTGTTATCCTACTTTGATTTTCAATATCATTGTTAGGTGTGATGTTTTATCATCTAAATTGATGTTTCTCCATCCTTTCCATGATACTTTTCTATCTTTGTGTCGATGTTTCACCATCGTGTATTTGTTATCCTACTTTGATTTTAAACAACATTGTTAGGTATGATGTTTTATCATCTAAGTTTTGATGTATTATCATCTTCGCCATGATATTTTACTATCTATGTGTTGATGTTTTTCCATCACTTATGTTTGTCATCCTACTATGATTTTTGATATCATTGTTAGGTGTGATGTTTTATCATCTAAATTGATGCTTCTCCATCCTTGCCATGATGCTTTGCTATCTTTTTGCCGATGCTTCGTCATTGCATATGTTTGTTATCCTACTTTGATTTTCAATATCATTTTTAGGTGTGATGTTTTATTATCTTATTCGATATTTTACTATCATGCTGATGTTTTATCATTTTAGTCTATATTTTGTTATATGCCGATGTGTTATCATCTTATCTGAGTTTGTGTTGCCATGTGATGTCTTGTCGTCCTTGTTTTGATGTTTTATCATCATTGCTGATGTTTTGTCATCTTATATGATGTTTTGCCATATTGATTATCGATTTTGTCTTTTTAACTAAAAAACACAAACAAACCAAAATATGTGAGCCGAACTACGACTGCTCTGATTCCTTAAAAGGGATACGTAGGCAGAGTCTTTTGTAGGGCCTAATCGAGCATGTCTTTGTAAATAATCTCTTTCTTTTCCCCACACTTTCCTTTCCTTTTCTTTGCATGATATCCCTTTTCATCTTTAAGCCTTAGATATAGATTTTGACCACACCCTTATATTGGAAGAATAAGAGTGGATACTGTAGAGTACTACGAGCGTGTGGGGTGCTAATACCTTCCCCTAGTGTAACAGACTCCCTTACCCGTATCTCTTGGTCGTTCGACCTTGATTTCACTCTTCTCAAGTTTACTCGATGTTTACCTTTCCCTTCTTGTGGGATAAAAAACGTTCGATGGCGACTTCATTGATTTTATTATCAAATGACGGTTCGGCCAGTTGTTTCAGAATCTACTGCTGAGATTCAACATATAATTAACTTTTGCTGAGGTCTTCTGGATAATCACACATCGAGATCAACCAGGGGAATCTACTGCCGAGATTCGATTGAGAGCTACCTTCTGTCGAGGTCTTCTGAAAAATTATCTACCGAGATCAACCAGGGGAATCTTTTGTCGAGATTTAATGTAGAATTACCTTCTGCCGAGGTCTTCTAGAAAATCATCTATCAAGATCAACCAGGGGAATCTACTGCAGAGATTCAATTGTAGGCTACCTTCTGCCAAGGTCTCCTGGGTAATCAACTATCATTATCAACCAAGGGAATCTACTGCAGGGATTCAATTGAAATACCTTTTGCCGAGGTCTTTTGGATAATCATCTACCAAGATCAACCAGGGGAATATGCTGCCGAAATTCGGTGTAGAATTGATAATTTGGTAAAAAATGATGATCGTCTTCTCATGAGACATGGTTTTATGTTATGCATGTATATTTGATTAATGCATGAAATGTAATGATTGTTTGATGCATGTAATAAGTGACTTGGATATGCGTAAATGGATGTCGGGTTTTGAAATGTGAATGCGTAATTGGGATTTTTGAGATATGCTCGACCCATGCTGTCAAACTTTGTCAGATGGATGAGATGATAAATATAGCTTAATTCCGGATCGAGGAGCCCTAATGCATGATTTATGCAGCCTTATGTTTTATGATAATGACTCAAATGTTTTTTTTTAATGGTGCCCCGTGATAGGGTCGTGGATGTTTAAAGCGTATAAGTTTTCCTATGTGACAAGGTTGCTTGTCACATGATGGTTTAATTTTATGCTATCATGATTTCCCGATACTCGATTTGAACTCAAATATTACTGATGTAGGAGAAAAATCCATTGGAGATTATCAAAGTACGCGAAGAGCTTGCCTCTATGTGGACTGTCCTTCCCTAGTTTGGTGGTAAGGTCTTGAGGAAATTCTCGTGGATATGAGCTTGGGAATAGCTTGATAATAATATGAGTGACCCCACTATTTTTTATTATACCCCTGATTAAAATACTTTTGCAAATGTTTGGCTGTGATGAACCATTTTGAATTAACTCCTTTTGATCGAGCCTCATAATGGCTTGCCCCAACATTTGAATTTTGAAAGAGGTGCCCCTCAATCTCCTGGATCTGGAGGAACTACCCTCAAAAATAACTTTATAGCACACCATGAACTTTACATAGATTGCCCCTAGTATTCGAAGCTTGAAAAGTTTGTACTTGAAGGGGAATTTGGACCATGCATGCTGTAGGATGAACTTGGTATGTACTGACTCAATATTTAAATCTTGGAAGGCTGCCCCTGATTATCAAGGCCTTGGGAGGTTTGTTAAAACGAGGAAACCGAGTCATCACCTACTGTGATATGACTTGATTAAGGATTTCTCCTTCAAAAGGTATGTCCCTGATCGAATAATGCTTTGATCCAAATTGATTGAATCTCGGAATGATCACCCCTTACCAAAAGTATCTTCATGTGATACACCCTTTCAACTATTAATATTTTCCCCTGTTTATAGGGGTCCTCTTATATGCTTTTCCCCAGTTAGAAGCTTCTTTGAAACGCTACCTTCGATCAGCCCTTTTTTGAAATCTCCTCGATGCTAAGTATTGACTAGTAATTAAAATTGTACATTTTGAAAAGTAATCCTAATGTGATGCACATGCAAATTCTTGAAATCGAAATTGATTATTGAAAATAAATGGATGATTAGAGATGGAGATTCAAAGAAGTGAAGTAGTTAGAAGTAATTTTTAACAAACATTAGGAGTCAGTTTAACACAAATTTTGTCGAGTATGCTTTCATAGTGAACCTAGCTTTAATTAGGACTTTTTAAAGGTTATAACATGGCCATGGTTCATGGTTTAAGAAACAAAAGATATAAGGCTCAAAATTTATTTAGCCCACCCCATTCTCCTTGATGTTCTCCAGTCCTAATTTCAATTAACCCAACAAATGCGTTCAATTCCTAAGAGAAATTGTGTAGTCGTGCAAATGATGAGAAGCGTATATAAAGATCCAAGCGCCAATGAAGAGCGTTGATAAGATCCAAGTGTTTATGAGAAGCCATAATGATTCTTGAGGTGATGGTCACAAGATTGTTTTCTAATTTTTTTAATCCCTTAATTTGCATAGGCCAATTCTTTTGAATTTTGGGTCCATCGGGGTGCCTTGACTTTTACCTCAGTCAAGCTTTTTTTATTGTTACTTGACTTAGCAGGCTTTCTCCCTTTTTTTTAATAATTTTTATTTTATTTTTTTTATGCTTTTGATTTTGAAAATTTGTGACTGCCACGCTGATTGTTGTAAGCTTCGTCTTCATCGTTCCCTCGATCATGATTGATGTACGGAGGAAGAAGACGCCATGGACTTTGCCTTTGTTGATTCGTCAATCTTGGATTATGAACGCGAGGAAAAGGATGCAAATGAACATTTGCTTAGATCGTTTCCTCAATGATGTATCGAGGAAAGGGATACACTTGAACCTTTTATTTAGATAAATCACTTCTCTTGAGAATAGAATGCGCCATTGAATTAATTGAAAGACTACCCTGCCCCTGGTTGAAATTACGATTTTTATTTAGAAAATAGAAATAACTCCAACTTCTGGCTCGAGGGGGTTAACTACGGATTAACTCCTTATTTCTCCACTGTTTAGGAATTGAAACAATGCCTTACATTGTCAGCTCGGTCTTACATTGAAAGCATACACCAACAAAATTCGATTATTTTGCATTTTCATCATTCTCCCTCGAAGTTTGTTAAGGTTATGCAAGTGGAAGGTAGAAAATAAGAATAGAAAGTAGTAGACTATTTGTGGAATTGATCGATTTTAAAAACATGCATGATTATTCATTCAAAATACTAATCACAGAGTGCATAGTTTAAACAGATAACACTTAGCAAGAAAGAAATTACAATTTGAAAAGATAAAGGCCTAATGATCTAGAGATAAGCCCCTTTGTTGATCCAACTGACTTTAGGGGATTCTTCTTAGTTTTTGTATTTGTCAAAGCAAGGGGCGACCGTTCAATAATGGGATCCCTTCTTCAAAAGTCAATTGCTTATTGTCGATCAAATCTTGGACCTTGTGTCTGAAACCCCAACATCTTTCAAGGGTATGTCCTGGAGAGTTAGCATGATACTTGCACCTAGAATTTGCATCATACTAAGGCAGGAGTGTCCCATTTGGAGGATTCAATGACCTCTTCTCTACCAAAGATACCTTGAGTAAATGTTGTAATAGCTGACTGTGCGGTATGGGAAATGGATCAAATCTCCTTGGTGGTAATTTTTGTCTTCCCCTTTGTTAGGAATATCCTTTTTTTTGATAGGGTTGTTGTAGCTGCTGTTGAGGTGGGGGAACTTTCCATAGTGGTGGTATATGTGGTGTTGAATAGGCCTGTGGTTGGGATGACGAAGGGTTACCTTCACTCCTCGGTAATAATTGCATGATCAAGTTCATTTGAATCTTCAATTGGTAGACCTCCTTTTTCAATAGTCCTTGTCCTCTTTTGAGTTCCTCCATGGCTTCTTGAGACATGCTTTGAGTTCTCTTGTGAGTATCGAGAATCTTTCTAGCTGGATCAAAGTTGGATAAAGGTGGGAGTTTTCTCTGTAAGTGGAAGAGATATGAGCATTATGTAGATGAATGAAAATGGAAATGTATGAAGAATGCTTGGGTATGCAAATTTTTTTTGGCTTTCAGGTACGCAAAAAGTTTCATGGATATGCAATGCGATGTAGATGTAGTATGAGGGTAGATGTAGGGGTACCCTATGCAAGTTTAATGATAGACATGATGATATCCTACACTGATTCAGATATTGAGACATGAAGGAACTCCTTATGGATGAAGATAATAATAGACATAGATTTGATTATATCCAACATTATCTTAGAGATTGAGACAAGTAGGAATTCCTTGAGGATTATGGCCAATGAAAGACGATGAGGAGTCCCTACATGATAGGGATTACGACATAAACGGAAGTCCTACATGCTAGAGATCATAGTAGAAGAAAAGATAACCCTTACGAGTTTAAAGATTGTAGTGGGATTTATGAAAGGTATCCTTAGAAGGTAGGTTCCTAGTTTTGGCCTACGGATATTCTATCCTCCCCATAAGGTGGTTTCCTTAAGGGTATCATGAATAACACTAGAGGGGAAGGCACAAGGGCCTCCCTTAAGCGGGGCCTCTTTACAGACCGAAACATTAACCTCTCTGTCACGAAAGGTCTCATCATGAGTTTTTTTAATTTAAAGGCCATACAAAGAGTCATAGGTGTCATTCCAAAGTCTTACTTCCCCAGAGAAAGTCTCTTGAGAGGTATTCCTTTCGCGGAATTCCACCGAATCTAGACGAAGTTGTCACATAAACTCATAGGGCTGATGTATCCCCTTAGCTAATAGATGAACCTTCTTTCTAAGGGTTTTTGAAAATGTTTTTGCAAAATTTTAAATCCCACCACAGATAAAATAATATGATAAAATATAATGAGAAAAATAAATTAATAAATAAATCAAAATAAAGAAAAACAAAAAAAAAGCAAAACCCTAAATTCTAAAGGAAAAGCTTCTAAACCTAGGGTTGAGTCCCCTGCAGAGTCACCAACTGTTGCAACTGGTTTTTAAATCAGAGTCGCCACCCTTAATTTTTATCCTAAGGAAGGGAATATAAAGGAATAACCCTAAAAAGTTTAGAGATTCTAGATCATTGACTCGGTTCTAGACGAGGAGGAGGTGTTAGGCACCCCTCATCTACCTTGCTCCTAAGGATATTAGGTTTAGAATTAATCTTTAGGGAAATAGGGTTTTAATGTTTTATTAGGCGAACTCGCCACGATTTTTATCGTATGCCTACGTATCCTCTTAGGAGGAATCCAAGTCTCAATTCGTAGTTCGTAGTTGGTTTGTGTTTTATGTGGGTTAAAATCATATTTGAATTTTTCGCATTCTCAGTCTAGGTGTACGAATAGCAGAGATATTAGACGGAGTAGGTAGTTGATTCAAATATACTTATAACCCTTTTTGAAGAATAATTATTGGATTAATTTGATTTACGAAAATAATTTTTAGTATCTCCAAAGGACTTCATTTGACCGCAATTAACTCTTGAACTTCTTGTAGGAAAACCCCCAAATCAACCAATGATCTTGGAGGACAAACCCACGGTTTTTTCGGATGAAGACCCCTACAAATCTCAACCTAATATCTTTGTCTACACAAGAACCTAATTGGACGTTATCAAATTTCGTCTATATGGCACCTCAACAAAACATTGTTACAATGGAATGTCAGTGTATATGCATAGATTGGAGGTTGAAGATGAAGAGCAATTATAGGCTAATTTTATGGTATCATCAAGTTGGAATGATAAATGAATGATGTATTTATAGTTGTGGAAGTTTATGTGTAAAAAGGAGTTTTTTGGAATTAAAAAGAATTGAAAAATTGACTTGAACAAACAATATATGTCGATCTGAAAATCGTATGTGTCAACAAATACTTCAATTTTTAACTATATGTGTCGACTTGAAGGTTTAATGTATCGACCGAAACAAGTCTGTGGCTACATGCTTTAAAACTGTAGTGGATGTGTCGACCTGAAGATCGTATATATCGACACATAAAATAAGTTTTTCTGCAATTTCAGCAAAGCTTCAGTATGTGTCGACCTAACCAAGTCAGAAGCTAAATGCTTATTTACTGAGTTGCATGTGTCTACCTGAAATGCATATATGTCGTTACATGCGGTTCAATTTTATGCAGAAACAATTTTTTAATGCATGAGACTATTTTAAATATGATTCTTAAACATCCTAAGACTTATAAATGAATAAGATGCCATACTAAACTCAGAGATAACGCCAAAATATGGAAAATGCCAGGTTCTCGCATTTTTGACATCATTCAAAATAACTATAGAGACAATTTTCACTCACAAAATCTCCCTTTTTAATGATGGAAAAAATGTGACGATGCATTTCGTAGGTTTGGTTGACGCTCCTCCTGAGTATGTGCTTTAGATATTTAGCATCAAATATATCTTCTCCCCTTTGACAACATCAAAAATAGACAAGGCACATAATTAGAAGTATCTTATCTTTCAAACCACAACGAATGTATAGATCATACAGAGGCAATTTTGCATAAAGAGAGTGTACACATACATATATCATTATATATGTTATAACACAATTTAATGAAATAGATAAGAGATAAACAAACAAATAGAAAACCATAACATAATTAAGATAGAGTTGCAAACATTGTTCAAACACACAAACAAAAATTAAAATACATGAAACCAAATGACAAATTGTTCTTCAAATGCAATGGATGAAAGGAAATAAAAAAGAAGCAACAACAAAGTGACATGCCACACATCAACGTCAATCATGTCCACCACGATGACTTTGATGGAATCGTCCACCTCTATGCATATATTCATAGAACGCAGAAGCTTCATCGTTCAGTTGGACACCAATTGTGTGGAGATGATTGATTCTTCATTGGATAACCCCGTTTGTCCTGTGGATTTCATCATGAAGAGACTAAAACTGTGCAGTAGCAGTTAAGGCAAATAACTCAAAGTTGATTTCTTGAGTATCTAATCTTGCATTAGCCAACTGGAATTGCTCCTTTTGAGTGGACTAAAAATCAGTACGCCATTGGATTTCAGTCGTGCGCCATTGCACTTCTTCTTCATAACATTGATTCTGTTGGATCTACATATTCTGGAACATAGTAATGATCTCAGAATTGTTTCCAGTATCATATCTGTACATGTTATCATGTGAAACATCAACATAGTCATAAGAACCCCATCATATTCTCTATAGTTATCTCCTTGTGCAGTCCAAGACTTTTGTTGCCAATTTTCCATCTAAGGTTGCTCATAGTCCTGTTGTTGAGTAGTAGTTGCATTCATCCAAATTTCATTTTCCTCATGATTTGCATCAACCATGGGAATGTATCCACGAGTAGCCCCACTTATCTCTTCAGGATCTTCATCATTTCCTTGCTCATCACCAATATCATAGTATTCATCAGGATCATCAAAATTATAAATTCTCTATTTTGTCTGAACAACTTGGTAATAGTATGCTTCTTTTTCGGGATCCCAATGATATCCAGATTAGTCATGGTTCTCTTGGTGAATTTCAACATTGCACCTAGAGAGATCAATGGAAGATTTGGGAAGCCAATATTAAATAAATCAAGAATTTTAGCTATCACATATGGGTAGCTAAAAACAGTCTCTTTGTTACATGTCTTGATGGTGAACATGCGAGCAACAAAATAATACGGCTAATTTATCTTAATCTAGTTGAGAAGAAGATAAACCAGATGTATTTCAGCATTATCGACCCTGTTATACCCCAATCCCCCCCTAATATTTCTCATCATCTCATATCACAATGCATCAAGACACATATATTAGGGTTGTTTCTCTCTTTATCCTATCTTTAAGTTTACTCTTGAGAGATTAAAAAGCACCTTGAATTGTGTATATTGTACATGTGCTCTTTTAACTAACATCAATATGTGTATATATGTTCCTTTGACTGTTCATATTGTAGGTGATCACAATTGCATTCATCTTACCATCTAATCTAGAGTTTGAGGGGTGATTCTCAATCAAATGGTTCTCTAATGGATTGCAAGAGTTAAATCTTTAAGGTAATGTCTATAACATCAAATATTTGTGGTTCAGGGAGCCCTCTCACTTTATTTAGGTCAATATCTCCCCAATGTTGATGGTGGAACTCATCAAAAATATTCATAGGTTCATGTGTTTATTTCCATGCCTTTTTCAATAAGATTCATTGAGACTTAAGCTCCATCTTTGAGTGTGCTTCAAGACAACATCATTTCAAGGCCTCTTATGATTCATCATGCTTATTTTTCCAAGAAAGTTTAAAGAGATTCAAGGTTGATTCAACAAGTTTGACCTGATTCGGCAAATACAAGATTCAGTGATCACAAGTGCATAACTCTTTAAATTTTTAACATTTTGAGCTGGTTATTTTTGATATGGATTCTTATTATAATAAAAAACAACCTCTCTTCACATGACAAGATCCAATCGTGCAAGAAAAATCATCAAAAGTTGAAAGGGGTTTCAAGTCATTTTGACATTCTCTGAGCTAGGGTTTGTTGACTTCTAAGGGCCATATCTTGCTCACTTTTTTGAAATTTTTGAGTGGATCCAAAGCCATGATTCTCTTTAAAGGGTCCTTAACATGCTCTATTCAAAAGTATAAAGCTAATTTTGAATGGAAGATCACTAAAAGTTGAGAAAGATTACAAGTCTTCTTGAAAGGTCTTTGAATTTTAGGGTTTGACTTCAAATGATCATAACTTGGTAATTTTTTATCTCCTTGAGCCCATTATTTTTCCTTAATAATCTTTGAGATGTATACTAAAAAATTGTTTTTATGTGCAAGACTTGAGAATGTTGGGAAAATGGTTGAAGAATTGAAAAGATTATAGGTCTTTTCTGAATTTCCCCAAATTTGGTCATCATCTTCTAAAGACCATAACTCTTTCAAGTTTTATGATTTTTTAGTGATCTCAATTCCACAATTCAATTCAAGAAGTCTACTTCATTCCATCTTCATATATCAAGATCAAAATTTGAGTGGAAGGTCATGTAATTTTGAAGAACATTTTAGGTCATTTTGAAGTTCAAGACTTAGAAATATTTCTAAGTGCAAAAATCCGTGTGTTTTTCACGATTTCAATTGATCATAACGTTTTGCTCAATAATACAAATGATGTCTTTCTTGGCACATTGTGAAGTTTGTGGTGAGATATTTCAAATGCTTCAAGAATCATTCCATAAAGGTCCCTGAGTTGCATGCTCCATGGCTGCAAAGTCAGTACCTTGGAACTAAAGTTTTCTCTTGAAGTCGGAATTTATTTCCATAATGTAACCTCTAATCACCAATTTTGTGCGTGTTTTCCACTTAAACATGTTTAACCAAGTTGCTAAGGTTGGATTAAGGATTGAAACTCAAGAATTAGCTACGTTTTGACAACTTGCAAGTCACACTTTTGTCATGATCATGGTGCACATGATTTCACTCAATTACTTATCATTCACCCTCTCTCAGCATTGCATCACATTCTCCTATAAATAGATACCTCCTCTACTTCATCTTACAAGCTTGAGAGATCCAAAGAACTTTTGTTGAACTCCCTCCATAACTCATAATTTTGCAACTTCAAATTCAATTCTAAAGCATCTTTTGATCCAATTTCTTTGTTGATTCTTCATCCTTGAACTTCACTGAAGCTAACAAAAGAAGAACCAAGCCTTGAGGTGTCATGAATCATGCTAGCCAAGTCAAGTTTCAGAGCTCTGAATTTGAACTTCAAGAAGTAGATTCCTCCATCGGTTCTCTCCAAACTTGTTGCTATAATGTAACTCTCATCACTCTGATACTGATTGCATCATTTGTTTTTAACTGGAAGTGAGTTTTACTCATGAATTTTAAAATCCCGTTCTAACTTTTTTCTTCTGGTTTTCTTCAAATCGACTGAGCTGCAATTTATAAAATTTTTTTGCAAGGGTACCATTGAAATAGTCTTGAAGAGACGAAGTGAATGGCACCAGTATAAGCTTCTAATTTTACATTTTATGGAATCTGTAATTCGCGCGTGGCTGGAGGTTGAAGACGGTGTGCCATACATTTTTTCAAAATCTATTTTAAATAAATGATCTGGTGGTTTATTCATTAATGTCCATATCATGCACACCACGCCATACCCCTTGGATTTGATTACTAACGCATTTTGACATTGTTCCATGGTCTACATCTTTTGGATTTTATTTTCATTTTCTCACTTTATATTTTATTTGTTTTAAACTTCAAAAATTCATAAAAAATTCATTTCAACTTCAAAAATTTTGAAAAAATTCTCAAAAATACTTTTGATTTTTCCCTTTCTAATTCATTTTTTTCACAATTTTATTTTATGAATTGGTATTTTTTTAAATAATTTTTCACTTTATTTGTATTATTTTAAGTGTTTAAAAATACTTTTCTTGATTTTTAAATTCTGGAAAAATTATAGAAGGATCCAATGACCTCTTGAAAAATATTGGTGACTTTATTTTATTTTTATTTCTGATTTTACTATTTTTTTAAACAAATTTTGGTTTATTTTTCTTATTTATTTAAGTTTTAAAAATAAAGATTTCTGACCTTAAAAAAATCTAAAATTTTTTGTCAACACTTATTGACTCATGTTTTACCTTTGACTATTTTTTAAGGATTTTTATTTAGTGTTTTAATATACTTTGTGTATTTTACCAATTATTTCCCTTTTATTAATCATTTTAAATATTGTTTTATTGAATATTATTTTATTATTTTTAATTGGTCCTGACTTGGGTGTTATTTTAAGAAAAATTTCTCAACCTCATTGGATCTAGGGTGTTGATTGGTTGAAAAATTAAATCCACTAAAACAAATGAATGATGTTGATGATATTTGAAACCCTAATTTCATCTGATACATCCATTCCCTCTTCATATTATTTCTTTCTTACTTGTGTTACATGTTGTTGGAGAATAATTTACATATCATTTCTCTAATATGTGGTACATAGATTGCTATTGACCGACCTCAAAATAGGTGTGACTTCTACATAAGTCCACTTATGATTGCTTAACATAACGCTAAATTTGTCCCGATTCAAGAAATAACCATTCGTTGCCCAAACCAACATTTGCAAGCCCAAGCATGTAAATTTGAAACCTTTGTTCTAATAACCTTGAGGTTAATTGTTAGGAGGTTTTGATCTTATAAATCCTCTAATGAACTTTCATAAACTTTGGTCTAAGTGAATCATTTAAACATTACTGATCATATATGTTTGCCTTGAGTACTTGAAATGAATGATATACTTGACAAAAAGCAAATAAAACTTGTTGTTGAGAAGCTTTGATTTTATCAATCTTCTAATGAGTTTTCAAATGAAAGTTTCGAGATGGTCATTCAACTAACCTCTAACTTCTAATTCATTAACAATTGACTTTATTTTTGTGCTTTACTTTGTGCTTTTACTTTATGCCCTTTATTTTTATGTCTTTACTTTTATGCACCATTTACTTTAACCTTTACAGTTCATGCTATTTTTTAATCTTTGCTCATTTGAGAATTTATCTTTGGGTTAAATATATTTTTGATCCTTATAAATATCTCAAATTTCATTTTTAATCCCTATTAAAAAAATGACAAATTTTGGTCCCTAAAATTTTTTTGTTCATCCAAATTTAGTCCTTGTTATTTTCTAAAATATTAAAAACTATTTAATTATCCTTAAACTTTTAAATTTTTAAATAATATTTTTCGTATATGTTTAGAATACTATAAAATGTTTATTTATTAAGTTTTAGAATTTTTTAAAATGAGAAGAATTAAATATGTTTTTTTTTAAATTTCAAAAGATATTGTTAAAAATAATGAAAATCTCTACCGAGAAATCAAATTTTGAATTTTTTCCAAGGAACTTTTTATAACGTTCTAAACATGTCTACAAAATAAGCATTTAAAAATGAACATTGGTTTAACAACATGGACTAAAACTATGTGCATAATAATTTTGTAGGGACTAAAACATGTCATTATTTTAATAAGGACTAAAAATGAAGTTTGAGATATTTATAGGGACCAAAAACATATTTAACCATTTATCTTTATGTCATTTTATCTTTGCTCACTTGAGCATTTATCTTTATGTACTTTTTTATTTTGGTCAGCTTTATTTTCTTTTTGAATACACTTAATAACCAACTTGAACATTAAAAAAAACTTTAAGGTTACTTGGACTACTTGGTTACTATCCTTGGTATTGTGTAGTTGTGGATCTCTCGGACTTAGGATTAGAAACCTTGATACTTGGGACCTTGTTGCTTTGTTATTTTGCATGAAGTTCTTGGGGTTTACTCCAAGATATTGGATTGATTTTATTTGTGCGTAGGTCATTTTGATTATAAACTTTATCTGCGATTGAGAATTCCTCTGTATACAGCCATTACTCTGCCCAATTTTTGTGAAGACTTAATTCATCTGAAGCTTGGTATTCCTAAGAGATTTAGTATTTTTGCTTGCTTGTTTCCAATCCAAAGGATGAAAATTCTACATTAACTCTTTATGTCAAGTGTTGGCTTCTTATTAGTTAGATGGTTATTTTTCTTAGCTTTTAACTTATGCCTTAGGATAATCCCTTCATATCTTCCCATCTTCTTTAATTTAAAAAATCTTCTCCCTCTTTTTTCAAAACTCTTCTCATCTTCTAACTTGAACCGCTTTCATAATAAACTTGGACTTAGGTCCATGAATTTTTTTTTAAAAATCTTTTCTTAATCAAACTTTAACCAACTTAATCATACATTGACATTTTTTTTGTGAGAAGACTAAAAATTAATTAATCTCATTCAAACCATTTTGCCACTTTGACCTTTTAATTTAAAACTTTTCTCAAAATGATTAGACTCTTGTCGATTCTTGTAGTGATGCGAGCTACTATACTTCTACGATATATAGTAAATTGATACATTTTCCACTTGAGTGTTGAGTGAGGCTTTATTGATTTTAAATACCAAGCCATATCCTCCACTTTGAGATGATGCAAATTCTCCTTTCTCATAATCGTGGGTAGTAAGTAGGTTTTCCACTCGGGTATGACGATGATGTCTCGTCTCTTAAAATTAACCAACACACTTGTATTTTAAATTTTTTAAAGTGAACTACGAGCACCCTGATCCCCTATTGAATGAAAGGTGGTACATAGACACTAAAGGTTCACAACCATGGCGGGTGCAAAAGTTGTAAAAAAAGAAAACTTCTTTTCTTATTTCCACTGTCTATTTTTGTATACATCATTTATAGACAAAATACACATATTTTCAAACAGGTTCATGTGGAGTACTGTAGATTTTTAGGGTGCTAATAAAATCCCTTTGCATAACTGTTATGGACTGGCCTAACAACTTGAATGGGCCCAGTCTAAACTTATCCTTTGGTACGACCTGCACGTCCATGACCCGAACCGCCCGCTATCCGTCGGGAAATATCGACCATTTTCCCTCCCAAGCCAACACCGTCCTAGGATGATCGACGAGCATCCTCTCAGCCATCATGACATCAACATCGTGCAGGCCACCAGGAACCAATCAGAGAGATGTCCATAACTGGCCCCCTCCTCGGAACCAACGGCTAGTTATGGGCACATCTACCCAGTTCGACCAAGTCTTGGCAGTTACCTGATTTTACGGGCCCGTATATCTAGGCGTGAAATCAGGAACCAATGGCCACGTGTCAGGGGCATTGTATAAACCCTCACACATGTGAGGGCCAAGTATCGAATATTCACTATTCACCACCTAATACATTGCTTGTATCTCCTTGTTCCCACTCTTACTTGATCGTCGGAGTGCCTTGCAGGTACAACCCCCTTTTTTCCTCCTCGACATCACAACCTGACTATAAATCATCTTCCGGACACTTCACAGGTTCTGATCAACCCGTAAGATCAGTGGCGCCGTCTGTGGGAAACTTCTCTCTCCATCTTTCTTTCCTCGAAACTTAAAGATAAAAGCAACTTTTCAAGATTCCTCTCACTAATCATGGCCGACCATGATGATCTTCATCTGCCCGGAAAGAATATTCTTTCCCCTGCTTAGAAAACCGACGGGAGTCAGGAACATCTTCACCTCGAGGACAACCTGGGCTTTTGGGACGGACAGACTGCGTCTCTGTATTCAACCAACGCCCGACATGGCAACAGCCAATTCTTGGACAAGAGGCGTCCCAAGAATTAAACCGAGGAACTTCCAGAAGTCATGCAACCAGTTTGCATCCCTCTCAACACCGACCCGACCATGACAACACTACTCACTGCTAACAATCAGACCAACGCCCTCATCCTACAACAGAATCAAAGGATATGGGTCTGGGAGAATAGGCAATCAAGATCTCCTCCTCGAAGAACCCGAAGACGAAACTCCCCCAGTATATCACCACCCAGGCGTGGCCTACCACCAAGAAAAGAGAGGCACAACATTTCTTTCTTCAAGAAACACAACCGCACACCTCATGCGAGAGATCAAGACCCCCATTCATTCAAGAAGTGGAAAGACAACTGGAAAATCGGCCGCGCTCGATTGCCCTCGCCCAAACCAAAGAAGAAACAGAGGAGCCCCTCCACCCGACGAGACTGTGAAGACCGATGGGAAAGAAACTATTACTCCCCTTCTCCATCTCCCACAGATAGTGAGGATGACGAGCCCCGTAGCCTGCTATCGAAGGAGATTATGGAGGCCCCGCTTCCTGTCGGCCTGGAGAAGCCACCTCCATTGGGAACCTACGATGGAAAAACAGACCCTAACGAGAACATCGAGAACATTGACGCTCTCCTCGACTACCGAGGAGTCAGAGGGGCCATCAAGTGCAAATTATTCCCAACCACTCTCAGGAAGGGGGCGATGTCATGGTACAAGAGCCTCCCCGACGAACTCATCACCTCATGGAAGCAACTTGGGAGGATATTTTCCAGGCATTTTTCCGCCTCTCGTCGACACCCAAAATCGGAGGCTTTGCTCGAAGTAATCATCCAGGGCAGGGACGAGTCTCTACGGGCATATATAGAATGCTTCAACAAGGAAGCAATCCAGGTCTCAACGACCGACTACATGAAGAAGTATCTCCTCGAGCATGGGATCCATCCCCGCAGTGGCTTTGCCAAAGCTGTAGGCATTGAGACGCCGGCCACGCTCGACTCCCTCCTCCTCAAGGCCCAGGAATATATACGATATAAGACGAAGGAAGCAGCCAACAACGCCAGGGAATCAAGGCCAGAGAGAGTGCCAAGTCCTCAAAGAACGAAGATCCCTCGACATCCCGTCGAGGAGATAAGAAATGGGAAGACAAGTCCCGCGATTCCAAGGACTACAAGGGGCCAGCCGGTCACTTCCACGACTATACCCCTCTGACAACCTCAAGGGTGCGTATTCTTTCTAAATGCACCAATTCTGAATTTAAGCAAGCCGGGGTGCACTTCCCCTCACAAACACCATCCAAACCGGGAACCGACAAGAGAAAATATTGCAGGTTCCATAAAAGTCATGGGCATAACATAGAAGATTACATTCATCTCAAGGATGCAATCAAAATACTGATCAGAGATGGGCACCTCAAATAGTATAAAAAGAAGGAGGGTGCCCGTGAGGAATCACCAGAAACCAAAAACATCGAGGAAGGGAAGAAGTCCCTCGATCTCGATATTATTCCAGTCGCCATGAGAATCTCACGGTCGGAAGATTTCTATTATCCGGACATGGAGAATGCCCCATATACTTCTCCTCCCTTAGTCCTTGGGACTCATTCTCCGCAACCATGGCCATCTTTGGCAGAGGATTCAACAGGAACACAGTTGGGTCGATAAAGAGGATATTCGACCAACTCATCGAATCCAAATCAGATATGGATGCCACACTCGATAAGTTCCGAGGAGGCTCTCATCCCCTCGCCTTCTACATGGAGGAATTGCCGGGAGGAGCCCCAAATTCGACCATCCCACTACTCGTGAGAGCTTGCATGGAAAAGTTTGACGTGCGCTACATATTGGTCGACCAAGGCATCTCATGGGACATCATGTACGCCTAGCTGTTCACTATTTTACAGCTAAATGAGAGCCATCTAACCCCTTGCGTGGGATCAGATCTCCAGGGCTTTAATGGAGCTAGTATGAAACCCTGTGGATATGTCGAGTTGATCATCACCTTCGAGAGAGGGGTAATAGCAAGAGCTAGCAAGACCCAATTCTTGGTGGTAGATTTCCCGTCTCTCTACCAATGCATCTTCGGGAGACCCACTCTCTCCAAACTCACCGCGGTTCCCTCTACCGTGCATCTCAAAATGGAGTAATACACCGCCGAAGGCTTGGTCGCCACCCTCCACGAGGACATCCAAGCAGCAAGAAGGTGTTTTGAAGCTTCAGCCAAGGGCCTCAGTTCCATCAGCATTCAACCTCGAATGACCACCGGAGCCACACTACCCTTCAACTTCAAGGAAGTCAAGCCGCTGCCGAGGGTCGACGCCATTGGTCTCGAAAACCGTTTTTCCAAGGAGGATCGTGTCGACCAAAGAAAGAAGGGAAATAAGCCTATGGTCAAAGGAGAAGGTTCGACCCCCTCTACTAGTCACGGTGAACTCTCGAATCACGCACAACCTATCCCAGACAGTAACTTGAAGCTAGTTCCCATTTGAGAAGATCCCACCAGAGGAGTGAAGATTGGAGCGGACCTCCCTGACCTGGAAAAAAGGCAACTCAAAGCTTACCTAAGGGAGAATGCTGATCTGTTCGCCTGGAGTGTGGCCGAGATGCCCGATTTAGATCCAGAAGTTGCGTGCCATCACTTGACTATAGATCCTACCCTCAAGGTGGTCACGCAGCGTAGGAGAAATAGGTCTTCCGAGAAAGCAAAGGCTGCAGAACTAGCTGTGAAAGACCTCTTAGAGGCACATTTTATTTCTGAAGCCCAATACACAACCTGACTCTCAAATGTAGTTCTTGTGAAAAAATTCTAATGGAAAATGGTGCATTTGTATTGATTATACTGATCTCATGGATGTATACTCTGGTTATAACCAAATCCCAATGACGAAAACAGACAAAAAATACACCACTTTCATGATCGAGTCGGGCAACTATTACTACAATGTAATGCCCTTCGGCCTGAAGAATGCGGGTGCTACATATCAGCGCATGATGAACAAAGTTTTTCGTAACGAGATAGGCGACACACTCAAAGTCTACATGGACGAAATGATCGTCAAGTCCAACGAGGAGCTCGACCATAACGCCCACTTAAAGAAAGTGTTCGAGCAGGCCCGAAAGTGCCAGATGAAATTCAACCCAGAAAAATGTACCTTCGGCGTACGGGCAGGAAAGTTCCTCGAATTCTACCTAACAGAACGAGGCATTAAGGCAAACCCCGACAGTTGACGGGCATTTTCCGAATTTTTGACGCCCACCTCAAAAAGTCCATCTAGATCTTGAACGACATGCTCACTTCCCTCTCTCGATTCGTGGCAAAGTCCGCCCAACATGCACTTCAATTGTTCAAACTCTTGCACAAGGAAGCTGCCTTCGAGTGGATGCCCAAATGCGAGCTTGCCCTCGCTCATCTAAAATGAGCACTATCTCAGCCGCCTGTCCTTTTTCGGCCCGAGAAAGACGAGGTCCTCTACTTCTATCTGGCTTTCGCCTCTGAGGAAATTAGCGAGGCGCTAATTAGAGAAACCCCAGAGGGACAAAGGCCAATTTACTTCACGAGCAAGGCCCTTCAGGGTCCAGAAGCAAGATATCAACAAATCAAAAAAGTATCTATAGCCCTCATTAACGCACCGAGGAGACTCATACACTACTTTCTAGCCCATACCATAATGGTCCGAACAAATCAACCAATAAAACAACTGCTCGAAAGACCAAACATGGTCGGAAGAATGTTGAAATGGTCCTTGGAGCTCTCTGAATTTGATATCCAATACGAGAGCAGAAAAGCCCTTAAGGCTCAGGCCTTGGCCGACTTCGTAGCTGAAATAACCTCGCCCGCAGATCTCGATGGATTGCATCGTTGGAAGTTCTTCATCGACGACGCCTCTAGTTCGACCAGAAGTGGCGCCGACATCATATTGGAAAATAAGGAAGGGACCCTAATCGAGGTCTACCTCGCTCTATATTTTCTGACCTCCAACAATCATGCCGAGTGTGAGGTGTTCCTTACAGGTTTATGACTGGTCGAAGATCTGGGAGCCGAGGAAGTAAAAATCTTCACCGACTCTCAGTTGGTCGCCTCTCAAGTCCAAGGCGAATATCAGGTAAAAATGACCAACTCGCTGAATATTGGGCCCTGGTCCAGGAGAGGAAAAAGAAATTTAAATCTATGGACGTACAACACGTTTCCCGCGAGCATAACGCCCGTGAAAATATCTTATCCAAGTTGGAGAGCACGAAGAGAAAAGGAGGAAATAAATCAGTGATACATGAAATACTTCCTCGACCGAGCACCCAAAATCCATAATCTACCTTAGAAGTGTTTGCCATAGGGGATAATGATTGCTGGATGACCCTCGTACATGATCACCTCACTAAGGGAAAGCTAACCGACGACCCAAAAGAAGTGGCCGTTGTCAGATGGAGATCTTGCTCGTACGTTTTGGTCAAAGGAAAACTTTACAGGAGGGGGTTTTCCATTCCCCTTCTCAAATGAGTTGACCGAAGAGCGACAGAGTGTGTCTTGCTCGAAATCGACGAGGGCATCAGCGACTAACATCTAGGTGGAAGACCCCTCATGAGAAAAGCTTTACGAGTAGGATATTACTGGCCCACCATGCAGTATGATGCGAAAGAGCATATAAGAATATGCGATAAATGCCAGCGGCACGGAGACATGCATTTAGCTCCACCTAATGAGCTTAAATACCTCTCCTCCCCTAGACCTTCACCTGGTAGGGATTGGATCTCCTCGGTCCATTCGTGGTCGGAACCAATCAAAACAAATATCTAATCGTAGTGATCGACTACTTCACCAAATGGATAGAAGCTGAAGCTTTGGCCAAAATCACCGCCCAAAATGTCCTTCGCTTCTATAAAAGAAATATCCTCGCTCGTCTTGGCATCCCATAAGCAATTGTCACTGACAACGGGACCTAGTTTACGGACCACACCTTTCAAAAATTCGTCACCAAACTGGGCACCACCCAACACTTCGCCTCTGTCGAGCATCCCCAGACGAACGACCAAGCCAAATATGCAAATAGAGTAATACTCAGGTGCCTCAAGCGAAGATTGGATGAGACCAAGAAAAGATAGGTCGAGGAGTTACACAATGTACTCTAGGGATACTGAACAATTGCGTATTCGTCAACCGGGGAGACCCCTTTTCGACTAGCTTACAAAACGGAGGTCGTCATTGCCATTGAAATCGAGGAACCTTCCAGGAGAAACGAGGCACCTCCCAACGAGGAGATGAATGACGCCGCCCTCTGAGAAGAACTGGATTTGGTGGAAGAAATCAGAACAGGAGTGACCCTATAAGAAGCCCCGCTCAAACAAAAGATAGCCATGCGCTACGACACCAAGGTCATACGACGAGAGTTCGAGGTCGGCAACCTTGTCTTAAAGATAAATCACAAAGAATCTCGCGAGGGAAAGCTTACAGCAAGCTGGGAAGGTCCTTATCGCGTCTATGCGAAAACGGGGAATGAAGCGTATTAATTGGAAAACTTACAAGGGGAACAACTCGTTCGATCATGGAATGCTGAAAAGTTGAAACAATATTACAATTAAAGACACTGAGCAGTCACCGAGTTTGGTCGACAAAACAAACTCACTCACGCCCAACCACACGTGCGTGCCTAGGCACAAGCATATCACCCAAAGTAATCAGAAGGGGCAAGGCTCCTCTCTTATGACGAGCGCACCTTCAGACCAACATGGATAACTCGACCAATATCCATAGTCCTTGTGCCATGACGGTAGAATGTCCGACTCGCAACAGGAAGTTCACACCGTCGAACCCGGGTCCCTCGAAATGGGACCTGGGTTCCAGCCCACGCCCGGTATGCATCCTGGTTATTTGATCAGTTTCCCCACACTGACGAACATACCAAATGAGCAAATCCCTGCTATAAACTCTTAACAAAATAAAAAAAATCCAAAATGGGCTAGTTTGTCAACAAACATGAAAACAACGCAAGTTAAATATTTAAAGCAAATGACCATTGGTCGGAAATTAAACAAAATGACCACTTGGGCCGCTAATGTGCGAATATTACATAAACGGGAAAAATCCAAGAAAAGCAAAAATACAACAAATACCGCATGCAGGCCGAAATAAACATAGAACAATCATCCTTCCACTTCTCCGTCAGCAACATGCGATAGTTGGACAGGATGCCCGGTCGGCTAAGCGACAATCTCCTTGAGATAATCAGGGACCAAAATATGACCGGTAGACACGTAATAATTGACAACCATTCCTGAAGTGTTGAGCTCAACATCGGGGTTCAACACGTGCATCTGCTTTACAACATTTTCAAATCTCCCCTCAGAAGCAGCCTGAGTATCATCCACAGTCAACTAAAAATGAGCAACTAGATCGGCCCGAGTCTTCAGATCTTTGGTATTCTCTGGCTCGTCTTCAGCGGGTGTAATCTCGGCAGTCAGGGCCACCAGCTTTTCCTTAAGGTCCTTTTTTTTCCAAGCAAGAGAACCATGCGTTCCTCAGAGAGCCTCCCCGATTCTTCATCAAACAACTATCGAGCTTTTTCTTCCTCGACCCAGGCCTTCTCGCTCGCAATCAGCTTGGCCCAAATATTCTTCATTGCTGCCTCCTGAGAGGAACTTCCCTTTGTGTAGGCGATCACCATCTCCAAGATCCGCATCAGACTGCCGACATCTTGAGCCAGCATCGTCCTCTTCTCTAGACGGTTCATTCCCTCGAGGTGAATGCATTCGGTCCGGAGGAGACGGAGAGTTCCGCCCTCAAAGAAAGACTTCTCTAGCAAGTAGGGGGAAAGTCATATGTCCCCTTCCCCTTTTCCCTGTTCAGGTCGATGCTCCCATCGGGACGTGGTCTCTTCTCTTTCAAGGAAACAATGATAGGAGAAAGAGCGACTGTAGCTTGAGCTGAGGATGAGTCGCCCGACCCCGAGGAAGGAGCAGGCCCTGAGCCAGTCTATGCATCCTTTTGAGCCCTCCTCGATCTAGAGGAAATAGTCTTGGCCAAGCGCTCCTATGCAGGATTCATGCTATCTGCAAAACAAATAGAAAGAAACATAGTCAGTAAATGAGGAGTCAAATAAACGACGACCACTTACTACTGCTAGAAGAATATATATATATATATATATATATATATATATATATATATATATATATATATATATATATATATATATATATATATATATATATATATATATATATACCCAAGTGTTTAACAGGGTCATCTCTTCCGAGGATCTCCTTGACATTTATGAGGCGCGACTCATATACAGGCACCCCGTTCTTGTCGATCACATGCCTGCTTCCCTGTTTGACTCGCTGGATGCGAGGGATCCGAGCCACAAATGGAGTCAGGACAATGAAGCTCTCTAGGTCCTCATCTTCAAACTCCCTTTCCCTCCATAAATTTGAGCCCAATTCACTATCAAAATACTTCCTTGTCCATTGGAACAATAACTTGTAAACCAGTTTTACAACGGGGTCTCCTAGCTCGTTCAGACGGAGAGTACCATCCTTGTTTTTTATCGGCATGGTCTTGAAGACATTCAACACCGCCTTGCTCGAAGATGGCTGCACCAAAATGTATTTATATTTGAAGTGGCAGACAGACTCCAAATAAGCTTTAAACAACTTCCCGTTGCCTTGCTTCAGGGAAACCCATCCCCATTTTCCGTCGACCTTAATCCTCTGAAGGTGGAAGAAGTATAAGAACAAGGGATTAATGGCCCCTATCTTCAAGTAGTCGCAAACTATTTCGGACGCTCACATGAACACAATGCCGTTCGGATGCAGTTGGGAGGGAGCCGCGCGCAAGTGCCTGAATATGGCCACCTCAAAATTAGAGAAGGGTAGGAGAAGACCCATCTCACGAAATATGATGTCATACATAGGATTCCACCTCCTATTGTATTTCGAGCAGATTCTACTCTCTTTCTCAGGGATGTATAGTGACCATTCTCCTTGGTTCCCATCCTCGCGAGTGTACACATCTATAAAAACATCCTCCTGATGCTCATAGAAATACGAAGGCCAGTCCCAGAGGTCGTTCGTGACCCAAGTCCGAGGATCCTCCTCATCCCCTAGAGGGAACAGGGCAACCTTGATCGGCGAAAGTCATCTCTACGTGGCCTTCCCCCATTTGCTGCTCCAAGTGATTCTGCACATCCCTGGAAATCTCCAGAATGCTCGACGAGCTACTTGTCTCATCTGAAGAACTTCTCGAAGACTATGTAGACTCATTAGAGAGATTGACATGGGCGCTATCATCCACAGCACCTGAAAAGCAGAGGAAAAAGATGAGCTCAACATCAATGCCAGCACCACCCTTCCACCGCAAATCAAGCGAAAGGGCACTGGGAAACGAGGATCATGTCCCTGACCAGAACCCTCGCTAAGGTGTATTGACGAGCAGAAGTTACATAAAAAGCCATAAGTCCTAATGGGTCACTTATGACACACTACAAAATGCCCAGGGAGATTCCACGGCGACTCCGACGATTCTAAAACTACAGAAACACCGCCTACCGCTAACACTCCCCAACGACATCCTTGCAAAAGGAAACCTAATACCTAACCGCATGCATCTCTAGAAAGTAAATGGCCAAAATACGAACTACAGGAAGTGAACGACGATGAAAAACTGAAAACTTACCAGTTAATAGAAGAAGAAAGGATAAAAGTAGCAGCTGTGAGCGAGAGAACTCAAGAAATAGAGGTGGTCGACAGTCGAGATAATACGAGCAGTTGAGAGAGAAGATGAAAAACACAAAACACCCTTCTCCTCTCGTATTTATAGCTGAAACTTTCCGTACATGTGAGACACGTACTGGGAAACCCTAGGGTCATCATTATCACACCCTAGCCCCTAGGTCATCATTGCGCCGCTTCGCTAGTACACTTCCCAAAACACGATACCTCTCCAAATTCAAGGGTCCTAACGACTAACTCCTCATCTCCTCACGATAAAGGCATAACAGGCAACACTCGTTTCCCTGTAAGACGTGCTCCCGTTTCACGAGCAGGTATTAAAGTCACCATTCTTGTACCTAGAAGCAACAACTTGAGGAGATACTATTCTGGATTGGCCCGATAAATTGAATGGGCCTAGTCTAGACTTATCCTTTGGCATGACCCGCATGTCCATGACCCTAACTACCCGCTATCCATTGGGAAATATCGACCATTTGCCCTCACAAGCCAGCATTAGCCTAGGATGATCGACGGACATCCTCTCAGCCTGCCCGACATCAATGTCGTGCAGGACACCAGGAACCGACCAGAGAGATGCCAGTGATTGGCCCCCTCCTCAGAAGCAATGGCTAGTTATAGGCACATCCGCCCGGTTTGACCAAGTCTTGGCAGTTACATGATTTCATGGACCCGCATATCTAAGCGTGAAATCAGGAACCAATGGCCACGCGCCAGGGGAATTATATAAACCCTCACACATATGAGGGACAGGTATCGAATATTCACTATTAACCAGCTAATACTTTACTTATATCTCCTTTTTCCCACTCTTACTTGATTGTCGGAGTTCCTTATAGGTACAACTCCCCTTTTCCTCCTCGACATCACAGTCCGACTACAGATCATCTTCCGACCATTTCATAGGTTATGATCAACCCGTAAGATCAATAAACAACCCTCTTACCTAGATTCTCTCCCACTCTCTTTTGGGTTTATTCGATATTTTCCCATTCCTCTAGAAGCAATAAAGCGCGGTGGCGATTTTTGTTTGATTTGTGCGAGTTAAGTCAATCCAATGGCTTAGTCTCAACATTTTTACCCCATAGAAAAATGGTGACTTCATTGGGGAAAGATCGACTAAATGATGGTCTATCTCTAAGTGAGTTGAGCCTATCTTTATTTATCTTGTGTATGTGCTATTATTTGTTGTATATTATGTGTTATATATATGTTTGTTCAAATTTTCCTAGTTTTCAGGGTGCTTGGTGATTACTCATAAGTCCTCTACCTAGACTTGGGAAAACTTAAGATAGGACGGGTGGTATAGTCATGTTAACTTTGAGGGAGGAATCCCAAAAAAGTAGACATGATATCCCCCACTTAATGGAGCCCCCTTTGACTATATTATTCATTTACCGAGCAATCGGGAAGACGTGTTGCTTTCGACCTGAGATCCTGCTAAAGTTGAGGACCGTAAAACCCTTAAGCCATCTTGGCCTTTTAGGTATAGTGCGGAAACTATGACGGAGCAATCTGAAAGTGGTTTTCACGTGATACTACACTTGAATAAATTTTTCCTGAGAATATTATCAATTACCGGGTTAATCAGGATGTTGGAAATATCCGAAGGAAGGATGTAGACTCTGGGAACCGTTTTAGAACCTTGTTCGGCAGGTGATAAACTATTAATCCTTACCTTGTGGGAAGTACCCTTGACTTCATGCTTGTGACATCGAACCTATGAACCCCCCATGTTTGTGATCTTGTGTGTGATTGTTGCATCATGCATTCATGCACCCATGAGCATTCTTTAAAACATTTTACTGAAGGAACTTAATGTTTACTTTTGTAAATATCTCAGGAACTTTTTGACCATGGATTATGGAAAAAGAAAGACTCGGAAGTACAGTTTCAAGGATCCTAAGATAGAGGTACTGATGAGTTTGATTCTTGATATTGAGAGCTCTATAGATTTCCGGAAGAAGTATGGATCCGTCGTGCCTCATATGAAGCTCAAGATGAAGGAGGGTATTCTTTCTACATTGGTCCAGTTCTATGATATATTGTGTCGGTATTTTTCTTTCCCTGATTATCAGCTGATGCCCATATTGGATGAGTATTCCTACTTACTTGGTTTACCTATTACTGACCATGTTTATTTCACCGGCTTAGAAGGAGACCCTAAGTCTCATGAGATTGTTGACATGACTCATTTGAAGAAGTCTGAGATTGAGGCTAACATGACTAACAAAGTAGGAATCAGGGGTTTACCTGCTCAGTTTTTGTTGGAGAAAGCACATTATTTTTCCAGAATGAAGAGTGTAGTTGCTTTTGAAGCTGTCTTTGCTTTGCTTGCCTATGGGCTGTTCTTGTTTCCTAATGCCGAAAAATTTGTGGATGTTAATGCCATTAGGATCTTTCTGATTAGGAACCCAATCCCTACATTTCTAGGAGATACTTATTATTCCATCCATGTTAGGCATTTCTATCAGAGAGGGATGATCATTTGTTGCACACCGTTGTTATATCAGTGGTTTATTTCTCACTTACTTCAGTCTGTTGCTTTTAGGGATACCAAGAAGGAACCTCGTTGGGCCCCAAAGATTATGGCTCTCACTCATTCTGATATTGTTTGGTATCATCAGGCTTATTATGGTGTGGAGATTATTGATAGCCGTGGTAGTTTCCCCAATGTACCTCTTCTTGGTACAATAGGAGGAATTAACTATAATCCCAGTCTTGCGCGTCATTAACTTGGATATCCAATGAGAGACAAGACTAACATCATTCATCTGAGTGGTTTATTTATCAAAGAAGGAGAAGATCATAAGGAATATAAGAAATAGATTAAGAAGGCTTGACGCCATATTCATAGAAAAGGTAAAAAAGGATATGGGACCCAGAGGAGCTGTTTCCTTGGAGCCTCATCTCTGTTATGTATAAGCAAGATCAATTCAGTTGAAGATGCCATATTCTCGTGAAGAACCTATATTTGATCTGTTTATGAGGACTACCCCTCCTCTCTTAGAGGATGTGGAAGAACTCCAGCTTTCTCTGGTTAAGATGCAACAAGAGAAGGAAGCATGAAAGAATAAGTACCAGACTTTGGAGTTGTCTTACTCAATAGATTTGAAAGAGAAGGATGAGTTGATCGAGATTATTGAGAGTCGTGTTATGGAGATAATGGACAAGCAAGAGGATTTGTTTTCCTCTAGAGTTTAGCCAGGTCCCAGTCACTCGTTTTCTGATTCTGGTGGATGGAAAGAAGTCGCTGACAAATATGCAAAAGAGAATAAGCAGTTGAAGGCTCAGATTGCAAGACTCGTGGGAAAGTGTCAAAATGTGAAGTGATCTTCACCAGCTTTGACTCCTTAGGATTTTAAATTCTATCTTTATTCTCTTGTACTTAGGATTATTGAAACTTGTACTAAAATTTGTAATCCATTCCAAAACTATTATTAAAATGAAAGTTTTCAGTATTTTCAAATGTGTTAGTAATTCAATATTTGCAATTGTTTATGATTCTTTGAGTTCCTTGAATAAACAAAATAAATCATATGCATTTCATATTGTTGTACCCCAAAAATTTCCCTCCCCTTTTCACACAAGACATACTCCTAGAGGTTCTCAATTGCTCAAGGATGACCAAGAATTGACCAGACAATTCTCCTCCTAAGGCAATGAACCCCCAACTAGGGTTTCAATTTTCATAAAGATGGTTGAGCTCCAATGGTATCAAATGCTTCCCATGGTCCTAATATGCCTTCAAGGTTATCTATGCCAAATTTCATGCCTTGCACAATAAGTTTACTCAGCCAATTGCTCAAGTATTGGAAAATCAACTGTACTAGGTCAAAAGTCAACTGTGGCCCATGTACAGTCAAACTTCAAATTTTTTGGTCAACACCAACATTTTGATGTGATATCCTTCATTTGATCAATGGTTGATCATGATTCCTCAAGAAATTCTCCTAGTTCATCAAAAGTCAAGAATTGCTAAATTAGGGTTTCTATAGGAAAAGTCAACCAAACTTTGACCAAGCATAACTTTCTCATACTTTACAGAAAGTTTCCTGCAAAAGCTCATTTTGAAGAGAATCTAATTCTCTACAACTTCTCTTCAGCCCCCAAGATCAAGAAATGCACCATTTGAAAGATATGAGCTCAAACATTACATGTCATTTTCAAAAAGTCAACAAAAGCCACTTTTTTCCAAGACCTTTTACATCATGATAACATCTTCAAATGTAAAATTGATCATAAGAGGGATTGAAGTAGACATCTTGGGCTTTCCAAAAAGTACAAGATCATCATCATGAGATAAAAATTGAGCAAGTTATGTCTTTCCCAAGTAGGGAAAAGTTTGGAAATTTCAAGAATGGTGCATTGAGCAAATTTGGATTTTTGAGTCAATGGCCTAACTTTTTAAGGTTCAAACATCTTAATAAGGTTGTAGAGGACCTCTAATCTTATTTTTGCATGGACTCTAATTTTATACCTATTTTTTAAATATTTATTTTAATTTATTCGAAATAAATATAAAATAAGTGGTACAAAATATTTGGAAATGGGTTTAGGCATTTGGGCTGATGCTTTGGCTTGCTTAGAGGCCCAAGGATTCGTGCAAACATGACCAGGTTCACTCAAGCAAGGATAAGGCATGTTTTGGCAAATTTGGAAGGCTTTGAATTTGTTGGATTTTTGTTGGAAAACATGAGTTATGGCCATGATCTTTTCCATTCAATGGTGTCTCCTCCATTTACACTATAAGAACAACACTCTAGCCAGCCAAGTGCACACACAAAAAAGCCTAGAGAATTGTTGCACATTTCACCCAAAAACTCAAAAATTGTCAAACATGACTTTCAAATTGTAGCTGGTTTTAATCCCAAACAAAGGCTCAAACATATTCCTGGAAGCCTCATGGATCGTTCCTAGCCATTACCAAGTCCAAAAACAGTCTGAAGCGTGTTATAACCACCTCACAGTTTACATTTTTCTTGACTCTGATTTCCTTGATTTATATGATATAAACACATTTTAATTATGCATTATTAACCACTCTTGTGTTTGCAAGCTTTCTGTATGGTTAGATTTGAGTTTTGACGCAGGATTCGAATGCCACCATTGTTAGGGTTCCAAGCTTAAAATTAGGATTTCTGGAAATAGCCAAAATTAGACCTAACCAAGGAGCTCTATGTGCTCAGGAGGTTGAGGCCAATTCATCCATGGCCTTACCAAAAATTTATCATACGTATATTTGTTTTTTTTTGTTTACTGGTGCAATAGTGACAGACAAAAACTGTCACTATAGGTCCAAGGCTAAGACGACGGATGAGGGAGGAAGATGAATGCGTGGCAGTATCTCACTAGATAATTCAAATCCAGCGCGCATTTTTTAATTATTATTTTGGATATTTCTGATTAACTTTGGTATATAATATTGTTTTATTATTTGGATCAATGAATGATCAGTATCTCAGATGGTGATGAAACGCACGTGTTAAGGAAATGACTGGGGTTCGAGTCCCCAGTCATGCATGTTGTATTTTTTCTAATATTTGTTCAACAAATCCAGTGTTTCACATACTCAAGCACACACCATACTCCTCAGATCTATGCAAGCAAATCCATATGGGATATAGATCTAACGCCGAGGATATGCCAACTGATCTTGAGGAGCTACGGAAATCCTGGATCCAACTCAAAGAAGAACGGATACCTTCGAAACCCAATTCTATGCCAGCAAGAAGAAGGTTTTAGAGCTCACCAGGTTACTTCATGAAGAGAAGAGTATAAATGCTTATATTGCACCAAAGAGGATGCGCCTGTGGGAAGCTTAAGTCTTTCTTTGCTGGGAGAGTTTATATTTTGGCTTTGTTATTTCCCTTGTAAGCCCAAGAGGCATCATTATGATCTTTAAAACTTCTTAATGCAATTAAAGTTTGTTCTCTTTCTGTTTAAGCAATTTTAAGTCTTTGAAATCCTTGAAAACATTGCATACATATATCATACATATCATTGCATAAACAGGTTTCATAGCAGGTTTCTCATCTTCTTCGATGTTTATTTCAGAAATGGCTCTAGAACAAACAATGAAGGATCTATAGACCCAGAATGCTCAGTTTCAACAGATGATCATGTCTCTGGCCAAGGGGCAAGAAGAACTGAAAGCCCTGATTGTTAAAGAAAGTAAGAAGCCAAAGAAAACAGCTGGTGTGGTGAACTTGGGAAGAAGCATTAGAGGACCAGTGCGGCGAGCCTTTGAAGTAGTAACTTCATTAAAGTAAGGAGGAAATCAAGAAGAGGAAACAAGAGAGGAAGAATCCAGTCCAAAAGAATCTGATGATGAATCTGACTATGATGAGGAACAGTATCCTCCCGCTGATGAAAAATACAAATAGCTGGAGGATCGTTTGAATGAAATGGAGGTCCGAAAGGTACCTGGTCTAGATTTTGAAGAATTGGATTTGGTTTCTGGGGTTGTTATCCCGCAGAAGTTCAAGGTTCCAGTGTTCGCAAAATATGATGGGGTCTCATGTCCCAAAATGCATCTCCGATCTTATGTAAGGAAGATTCAGCCTCACACTGCTGACAAGGACTTATGGGTCCACTTCTTTCAAGATAGTCTATCCGGAACTCAAATAGAATGGTTCTACCAGCTGGAAAGGGCTAATATTCGTAATTGGGAAGACCTGGCTGCTGCTTTCTACAAGCAGTATCAGTACAATACAGACCTTGCTCCCACCCGTACACAACTCCAAAACATGTCTATGAGTTCGAATGAGGGCTTTAAAGACTATGCTCAGAAGTGGATGGACTTAGCGGGAAGAGCCCAACCCCCCCTGTCTGATAGGGAGCTAGTGGATATGTCTTTGGGTACCTTATCTGGTCCATTTTTCAATCACCTGATTGGAAGCTCCTCAACCGGCTTTACTGAATTGATCTTGACGGGAGAAAGAGTAGAAGCTGGAATTAGGAGTGGTAAGATTCAGAAGGATGCATCCTCCAATACAGTAAGGAAGCCATTTTCTGGGAAGAAGGAAGTCAGTGCCACCTATAGCCAAAGGAATCAGGACAAAACTGAGCGTCGTCCGACGGTAGGGGTTGTTATGATCTCTAAACCTGCACCTATTCAACAAAGGAATACTCAGCCTAGAACAGAAAGGCCGGTAAGACAGTTTACCAGGATAAATATGATGCTGTCTCAAGTCTTGCCACATTTGTTGAAATCTAATCTGGTAACCTTGCGGGAAGCTCCGAAGAATCCCAACACCGCCTCTCCTCGCTACAACCCTAATGCTCGCTGTGCTTACCATTCAGAAAGTCCAGGCCATGATACAAATGATTGCTGGGCTTTGAAAAATAAGGTGCAAGACCTCCTCGAGGCGAAGGAAATTGAATTTGACGCTCCCGAAATTCCCAATGTTACCAGTGTTCCTATGCCCAAGCACGGTCGTGGTGTTAATGCTATTGATGATGATGCATTTGTTACTTTTGTTGAGGAACTTGTTACTCCTCTTATGACCGTTAAGTGGAACTTGTTGAAAGTCGGTTTATTTCTGGGTTGTGGCGAAGGTTGCCACTTATGTTTATCTTTACCGAATGGTTGTCATTTGTTGAAGACATGTGTTTAGTTCCTGATGGATGATAGAGATATTTTGTTTGAGAAGACTCTCGTTCCGATTGTTTCTTGCAAGGATGTTTAAATCATAACCATTTCCGCTAATCCTCCCAGGGTCTCCACCAAAAGACCCGTCAGGATTACATCTGCTCCGAAGTTGGCTCCTCTGATTATCACCATGCCAGGGCCAAACCCATACTCCTCGGATAAAGCTGTTCCCTGGAACTATGGGGCTGGCGTTTATTACCACGGCGTCAAGCAAGACCTGCTGGCTGTTGAAGACCAGATTTCTAAAAATGCTAATCCCGACATTGGCTACATTGTTGGAACCAACAAAATAACAAGAAGTGGAAAAGTGTTCTCCCCTGAGATTTCTCCTCCAAAAGCTGTTACTAGTCCTGTGATCATTCCTACTTTTGTTCCTGCTGATACTACAACTGCAATTCATGTAGTTTCCCCTATTGACACCCCTATCATTGAGTCGTCAGAGACTCGGGGAAAAGACGTATTGATTGAGCCTGTCCATACGAAGGCGAATTCAGTATCTATCCCAGAGGCTTCCAAGAAGGAAATGGAAGAAATTTTGAAAATTATAAAGAGCGACTACAATGTTGTCGAACAACTGGGGCAGACCCCTTCCAAGATTTCTATGATGGCCTTACTATTGTGCTCTGAAGCTCATGAAAAGGCTTTGGTGAAGTTCCTTAAGACGGCCCATGTGCCACAAGAAACTTTCGTGGACCAATTTGAAGATTGTGTGGCCAGTTTGACAGATGATAACGATTTGGTTTTTTCTGACGCTGATCTGAAACCTAGAGGGAGAAAACACAATGATGCGCTGCATGTTTCCATCGAATGCAGGGGCACTACTTTGGCCCATGTTCTAGTAGATATTGGTTCATCATAGAATGTGCTGCCTAAGAAGGCTCTGAACAGATTGGACTGCGAAGGTTTGACCCTGAAACCCAGCAACATTGTAGTGAGGGCTTTCGATGGATCGAAGAGAATGGTGCACAGGGAGGTGGACATCCCCATCAAAGTTGGTTCCCAGACCTTTGAATCCACTTTCTACGTGATGGATATCAGACCGTCTTATTCTTGTTTGCTGGGTCGCCCTTGGATTCATGGGGCAGGAGCTGTCACATCCACTCTGCATCAGATGATGAAATACCCTGTGAAAGGAAAGATCGTCACGATACACCGTGAAGAAGAATACATGGTCAGTCACCTGAACTCCTTCAGGTATGTGGAAATGGATGGCGAGTTCATCGAGACTCCGTGTCAGAACTTTGAAGAGGTGCCCCAAACTATGGCTACCACTGAAACTGTCACCAATCTACCAAAGATCACCAGACCTCCCTAGGAGATGGCTTCTCTCAAGGACGCCAAAGCGGTTATTGAAGAAGGTGGGTGTACAATCTGAGGCCAACTCCCTGATATCCCGTAAAAATCTGATAAGTTTGGTTTGGGTTTCTCTTCAGGTGCTCAAAAGGCTGTTCGCCATGCTCGTGCTGGAAGACCTCCCCTACGCATCAGCAATCATGGGGTCAACGCTCTAGAAGATAGTGATGGTGACTACGAAATGGATAGCTGGATCTTCCCTACTACTAACGGTGGACCCAGTAACTGGACGACAAAAGACTTTGTACCAATTACTTTTATTCAGAAGTAATTGTCTTTTTGTTTTGGATATGTAATAATTAAACATTATAAACTTTTTGGCCATGTGTCTTACCCGGGGCACAATGGTTTATTTGTGAGGGTTATCATGTTTCGATTTCATATGGCATTAATAAAGCATTGGATGTTTCTGCATACAAATTTTGCGCTCTCTGTTTTTCTTTCTTGCTTTTTACTTTGTCAATACAGCTATGCTCTTACACACACTCACGTATCAAACTGCAGATCCATATCCACTCTAGATCCCATTAATAAAAGTTCTACTATTGCCGGTTATGACTTTGAAAATCCGATCAACCAAGCCGAGGACGAAGGTGAGGAAGATTGTGAGGTACCCAGAGAACTTGCAATACTGTTACAACAGGAAGAAAGGGCTATACAGCCTCATGAAGAGCCAGTTGAGACCATGAATTTGGGCACAGAAGAGAACAAAAAAGAGGTTAAGATAGGTGAAAATTTGGAGCTTCGTGTCAAACAACGTTTGATCCAGATGTTGCATGATTATGTTGAGATCTTTTCCTGGTCATATGAAGACATGCCAGGACTACACACAGATATTGTAGTTCATCGTCTGCAAACTAAAGAAGACTGCCCTCCGATAAAATAGAAGGTTCGTCGTATGCGCCCTGAAATGTCAGAGAAGATTAAAGTAGAGGTTATGAAACAGTTCAACACTGGGTTCTTAGTTGTCACCTCTTATCCCCAATGGGTTGCTAACATGGTCCGGATGCCTAAAAAGGATGGCATGGTACGGATGTGTGTGGACTACAGAGAGTTGAACAGGGCAAGCCCCAAGGATGACTTTCCTCTTCCATACATTGACGTTATGGTTGACAACACCGTGCAACACAAGATCTTTTCCTTCATGGAAGGGTTCTCTAGTTACAATAAGATCAAGATGGCACCTGAAGACATGGATAAGACAACCTTCGTCACACAATGGGGCACTTTCTATTACAAAGTGACGTCGTTTGGGTTGAAGAACGCCGGTCAACATATCAGCAAGCTATGGTAGCTTTGTTTCATGACATGATTCACCATGAGATAGAGGACTATGTTGATGGCATGATAGCAAGGTCTCAAACCGAGGAAGAACACCTTGATCATTTACAAAAGATGTTTGATAGGTTGAAGACGTACAAGCTGAGGTTAAACCCGAACAAGTGCACCTTCGGAGTAAGGTCTTGTAAACTTCTAGGTTTCATTGTTAGTGACAAAGGCATTCAGGTAGACCCTGCAAAGGTGAAGGCTATATAAGAGATGCCGACTCCTCGCACTGAGAAGGAGGTTAGAGGTTTCTTGGGACGCCTGAATTACATTACCAGGTTCATTTCCCGTTTACTTCTACTTGCGAGCCAATCTTCAAACTCCCGAGGAAAGTCAAGTGGTAAGATGGAATGACGAATGCCAGACCGCCTTCGAGAGAATCAAAGAATACCTTCAAGAGCCTCCAATTCTGATGCCTCCGTTTGAAGGAAGACTTTTGATAATGTATTTAACATTGTTAGATAATTCAATGGGGTGTGTGCTGGGGCAACATGACAAGTCCGGCCGAAAACAACATGCGATATACTACCTTAGCAAAATGTTTACCGACTGTGAAATAAGATACTTACTTCTCGAGAAAACTTGATGTGCTTTGGCATGGGCTGCTCACCGACTGAGACATTATATGTTGTTGACCCACACTACTTTGTTGATATCTAAGATGGATCCAATAAGTACATCTTCGAGAAGCCCGCTCTCTCTGGAATAATAGAAAGATGGAAAATGATCCTGACCGAATACGACATTCAATACACGACCCATAAAGCAATCAAGGGAAGTGTATTAGCTGATCATTTGGCTCATCATGCTGTGGATGACTACCAATCCATGAACTTTGAATTCCCAGATGAGAATATTATGCTAGTGACTAATTGTGAAGAACTTGGACCAGATGAAGGACCTGAGGAAGGACCCCGATGGACTATGGTTTTTGATGGAGCCTCCAATGCACTCGAAAATGGCATCGGTGCTGTAATCATATCTCCCAAAGGCTGTCATACTCCTTTCACCACCAGATTATGTTTCAATTTTACCAACAATATGGAGAAGTATGAAGAATGCATCATGGATCTCCAAGGTGCTATTGACCCGAGGATCAAGTTCTTGAGCATTTTCAGGGATTCAACCTTGGTAATAAGTCAGATCAAAGGAGAGTGGGACACAGAGCACCCAAACCTTATCCCTTACAAAGAACATGTGCTGACGTTGCTTCCACACTTTGAATAGGTCACCTTTGAACACTTTCCACATAAGAGAACCAATTAGAAGATGCGCTAGCTACTATGTCATCTATGTTCAAGGTCAAGTGGGACAACGAGGCTCCTCAGATCACTATTGAGAGGTTGGATGAACCAGTATACTACTATGAGATTGACACTGAAGAAGTAGAAAACAAACCTTGGTTTCATGAAGTGAAGAGGTATCTCGAAGCCCAAGAATATCCTAAGGGGGAATTTGTCAATGATAAGAAGATTCTGAGAAGGTTCTCCGTGAAGTTCTTCCTCAGTAATGAAATCCTCTACAAGCGTAATCATGACTCTACTTTACTTCGGTGCATAGAAAAGAGCGAAGAAGAGAGGATTATGACAAATTTACACGAAGGTACCTTTGGCACCCATTCTAGTGGACATACCATGGCTAAAGAGATCCTACGGGCGAGATACTATTGGTCCACTATGGAAGCAAACTGTTATCAGCATTCCCGAACTTGTCGCAAATGCCATATCTATGCTGATAAGGTGCATGTGCCTCCGGTTCCCTTGAATGTCTTGACGGCTCCCTGGCCCTTTGCAATGTGGGGCATTGACATGATCAAAGAGATTAGACATACCGCTTCCAATGGGCATCGCTTCATCCTAATGGCCATTGATTACTTCACGAAGTGGGTTAAGGTTGCCTCTTTTGCTACTGTTACCAAGAATGTTATGGCGCGATTTATCAAGAATAACCTTATCTATCGGTATGGTGTTCCAGAAAGAATCATCACAGATAATGGTACAAATCTCAACAATACAATGATCACTGAACTCTGTAAACAATTCAAGATCCAGCATCATAACTCTTCTCCCTACTGGACAAAGATGAATGGCATTGTGGAGGATGCTAACAAGAATATTAAGTAAATAATACAGAAGATGACAGTGACATACAAAGACTGGCATGAGATGTTACCATTTTCTCTTCATGGTTACCGCACCTCAGCACGTACGTCAATAGGGGAAACAATATATTCTCTGGTATATGGTATGGAGGCTGTCCTACCTATTGAGGTCCAAATCCCTTCTTTGAGGATCATGAAGGATGCTGGTTTGAACGAAGATGACTGGATCCAGACTCGACTTGATCAACTGAATCTGATTGATGAGAAAAGGATTATTGTTGTCTCTCATGGTCAAATGTATCAAAAGCGAATGACCAAGGGTTTCAACAAAAGAGTCAGACATCAAGTATATCAAGTGGGTGATCTAGTAATCAAGCGCATCATACTGCCACAAGGTGATCCCAGGGGAAAATAAACTCCCACGTACGAAGGGCCATTTGTGATCAAAAGCATATTTTCCGGTGGAGCCATGATTCTGACCACCATGGATGGTGATAACCTTCCTCACCCTGTTAATACGGACATAGTGAAAAGATACTACGCGTAAATAAAGACCCGCTAGGTTGACTGACCTAGGAAAAAATAAAGGCATTCCGGCGAACCAAAAGGGTTCGGGAAAAAGTTAGGGATAAAAACAAAAAAATCTGTACACCCGGCAAGTCGAAAACCTGAAAAGGCGACTTGGGCAAAAAAGGGTATCCCGGTGGACTGAAAACCCGAAATGGCGGTCCAGGAAAAAGTTATGGATGTGAAGCGTACAACTGTGTCCCATCGGATCACCTTGTGACCAGACCTCAGTATCAACTATCAAGCTCGAACGGTACCAATCAATCTAGTCAGCTTCAGACAAGTAGCAAAGTGATGAGACGCTCAAGGACGTAGGGGCAATAGCAAAATTGAAACCCGATGGGATTATTACACATAGCTGTTTTCTCTTTGTACACTATTTTGTCTGATTTTCATTTCTTACGACGATGTTCTCCTACTAGAACGTCAGTCTCTTTGTACAAAATTCCTGTTATAGGCGAACTTCAAAAATCAATACAAATCATTCTTTTGAAAGTACAAAACTGTTTGCTTTTCTTTTCTCTGCTTTGTTTTACAAAAACGTCCAATAATTATTTTTGACATATGCATTTGAATATGATTACTGTTTACTAATACTTGCATAAGAAACAGAAAGACAGTTGCTAATGACTTTAAGAAACGGGGCAAAGTCTGAAAGAACAATTTCACGTCTGTTGTACCACAATTTTTGCCCCTAAAATCCCTTCACCATACCATGTTGATTCAATAACAACAAGATCACATTAGGGCTTTTGGTTCTCCTTCCCATATTTAGGTTTGCTCTTTGAGGAATCACCAAGAACCTTGACTTGTTTTCTTTTGTGATCATGAATGTTTTGTCCTGGTTTTTCTTTTGATTAATAAAATATAATGTTGGCTTGTCTTACTTGTTAATAATGTAGGAAAAGGCAATGTGGCTTAGCAAGTTGATCCATGAGTTCATGAGTTTATTTCCATGCCCTAGTCAATAAAACTTGAGAACTTCAAACCTCACCATTGAAGTTGTTTTGGAAGAAATGACATGGCAAGGTTTATTTTTGGTTCATCACATTTCAAAGTTATCAAGATTGATTCAAAAGTACAAGGGGTTGATTGAAGAAATTGTCATGGTTGGACAAGGCCTTGTTCCCATTAGTCACAAGTTCATATTTCTATAAATTCTCAAGATATGGAAGTGGTTTTGATGGCCATGAGTTCTCATTATCATCCTGAATAACTTCTATTTATAAACAAGAGTTTTGGTACAAGAAGGTGGTTCAAAATTGTCAAAGTTCCTCAAAGCATTTTCTTGATCTAGGAGCTAGGATTTTGAACTTCAAAGAAGTATATCTTTCTCATATTTTCGTATTTATGAGTGATTCCAAAGACATCCTTCTCTTCAAAAGGTTATTAACAAATCACTTTAAAAGTTTCAAGGAGTTTTCATGTGGAAGAAACTTGATGATGAAGAAAGATTACAAGTCCTCCAGATGAACCCTCATTTTCTCATGTGTGGCTTCAAATGATCATAACTTGGTAAATTTTTATCACCTTGAGCCCACTCTTTTTCGACAATGATATTGAGGATGTGAACTTTATTTCTTTTTTTATGTGAAAAGTGAGAAAATGGATGGAAGGTTCCCTAAGGATACAAAAGATTATAGGTCATTTTATGATTTTTTGCCAACTTCAACAATTCATAACTCTCTCATTTTTTAGATATTTTGAATGGTTCAAGTCTTAAAAGGTCCATTTAATGCCATATTCTTTGGTCAAGAGCAATTTCCAAGTGGAAGGCCATGTTTGGATGCAAAACATTATAGGACACTTTTGAAGAAAAATTTGAAATATTTCTAAGTATGGAAAGTCAACCCTTTTTCTCCAACTTTGACTCAATGCAATATTCAGCTCAAGCATCTATTTGATTCCATTCTTTTTCCATTGCAAAGCTTGTAACCCCATCTTTCTAAAGCATTAAGAATCACGCCATAAGACCCCTTGAGTTGAAAATTCCATTGTTTTGAAATTGGTAGCTTGAAATTGAAGTTTCATCACAAGTCAGATTTTGAAATCTTTGGTTTAGCTTCTAATCACAAGTTTTCCATGCGTTTTTGCTTCTAATCATTTTTAGCAACTTTCCAAAGGTGTTTAGCATCACGAAACACACGATTTGGCTGAGTTTTGAAACTAAACAAGTCACACTTTGTTCATGTTGTAGACCTCCCACAATTTCCCTCTAAACTTCATCGTTTCACACACTTGAGGATCCCATTCATTCTCCTATAAATAGAGGGTCACCCCCATTCATTTCCTCAAGCTTGGATAGCCAGAATCACCCTGTCAAACTTGTTCCATAACTCAAATTTCTGTAACTTCGAAATTAGTATTCAAGCCTTTTCAATGCAATTTTTCTATCAATTTACCTTCCTTGATCTTCCTTGAAGCTAACCATACAATTACCTTCAAGAATCGTGCCCTATATTGCTCCATAGAAGTCCAGTTTCAGAGCTCTGCAACTCAACTTCAATAGGTAGATTTCTCCATCAATTCTTAAAAACTTTGATATCATTGTGATGCTCTCATTTCCTGGTTCTAGTTGCAACAATTACTTTTATCTGGAAACATGTTTTGACCATGAAATTTCAAATCCCTTTTCAAAACTTTCTTCCAAATTACTTGAGCTACAGTTTATATAAATTTATCGCAAAGGTGTGGTTGTCTTCGTCTTGAAGAGACGAAGCGAATGGCATAAGTCTGAACTTCTGATTTTACAGTTAGAGAGACCTGCAATTCACGTTGGCTGGAGGTTGAAGATGACCAACGTGTCATCTTCCAACCAATGAAGGCGCGCCATCTAATTTTTTGAAAATCTGATTTAATTAATGATTCAGTGCTTTATTCACTAATGACCGTGATATGCACAACGCGCCAGATCCCTTGGATTTGATTACTAATGCTTCTTGACTCTCATCCATTGGTCCACATCTTTTTGGTTTTTATTTTATTTTCTGATTTTTAAATTTAATTGTTTTAAACTTCAAAAAACCATAGAAAATTTATTTTTAGTCCAAAAAATCTGGAAAAATTATGAAAAACATTTTTGATTTTTGATTTTTCTCTTTTTGATTTTTATTTTTTCACAATTTTATTTTGTGTTTTGATATTTTTTATGAATTTTCACTTTATTTGAAATGTTTTAAATGTTAAAAAAAATACTTTTATGCATTTTTAAATGCTAAAATAATTATGCAAAGATCCAATGATATTGTGATTAATAATGGTGACCTCATTTATTTTTTATTTCTGACTTTGTTATTTTTTTAATCATTTTTGGTTTATTTTACCTATTTCTTTTAATTTTTAAAAAATAGTTTCTGATTTTAAAAAATTACTAAAAAATTTGTAAAAATATTTGAGTCCTTTTATGATTTTTCTATGGTCTTAATTTTTATTTCTTGATTAATTTGAACATAGTTGATATTTTTCTTTTTTATTTCTATTTTAAAACTTTTTAAAACTTTTTTTTAATGTATATATTAAATGTAATATTATTTTGTGATTATTTTCTGGCTGATCTTGAGTTGAATTTTTGATTATGAACTTTGTTAACATCATTGGATCCATGGTGTTGAGTCTAACTCCATAAAAATGGATGAATGATTTTAATAATAGTTTAATTAAAATTTAATTCGAATGTGGTTTATATTCTTTCCCACCCCTCTTCATCTCATCCCTTTCTTATTGCACTACGTGTTATTAAAGCATCATCTCTATATCATGTCTCAAAACAAATGGTGCATAGATTGCTATTGACCGGCCTCAAAATAGGTGTGACTTCTATATAAGTCCACTTACAATTGCTTGACATAGCATTAAATTTTTTCCCGATTCGAATAAATGATCATTCGTGGCCCAAACCTATGTTTGCAAGCCCAAGTATGTTAGTTTGATCCCTTTGATCCAATAACTTTGAGATTCACTGTGTGGAGGCTTTGGTTCTACCAATCCTCTAATGGATCTATAACACTTTTGGTCAACGCGGATCACTTAAACATTGTTGATCATTAAATGGCACTTGTGAGGATTCCAAATGGATGATATACTTGACAAAAATCAAATACAACTTGTTATATGGAGGATTTGGTTCTACCAATCCTCTAATGAGTTCCTAATGCAAGTTTCAAGATGGTCATCCAACTAACCACTAATTATTAATTTGTTTCACTTTATGCTTTTATTTTTTTATGCTTTATGTACCATTTACTTTAAGCATTACATTTCATGTATTTGTATTTTTCTCTCTTGAGCATTTATATTGTTGTTATCTTTTTTTGCTCACTTGAGCCTTTTTTTCTTCTTTTTCAAGACACCTAATAATCAACATGAACCCTAAAAAAGGCTTTAATGATACTTGGACTATTTGGTTACTATCCTTGGTATTATGGAGCATTGGACTTCTTGGACTTATGATTAGAAACCTTGGCTTATGTTGGAGACCTTGTGATCTTAATTTATATTGTATCTGGAGTTATTGAGGTTTACCTCAAGACATTGGGTTATTTGTTTGTTTTGTGTGCAGGTTATTGTGATTACATTCTTTGTCTGTAATCTGGAATTCACCCGTATACAACCGTTACTCTGCCCAATTTTTTGCGAAGACTTAATACACTTGAAGTTTAGTTCTCTCAAGAGGTCTAGTATCTTTTCTTGTTTGGTTTCAATCCAAAGAATGTGAATTATATCTTGACTCATAATGTCAAGTATTGGCTTCTTGTTGGTTAGATGGTTCTTCTCCCTAACTTTTACCTTATGCTATAGGATAGTCCCTTCTTCTTTAATTTCAAAAATCTCCTCCCTCCTTTTGAAAACCCTTCTTGTTTCTAAACTTGAACCAATTTTATAATAAACTTGGGCTTATGTCCATGCATTTTCAAAACCATTTCATAAATAAAATTTAATCAACTTAATAATATCTTGGCATTTTGTTGTGAGAAGAATAAAAGTCAATCAATCTCATTTCAAACCATCTTTGCCATGTTGGCTTTCTATTTTAAAAATCTTTCTCAAAAGATTAGACTCTTGTAAATCCTTGTAGTGATGCAAACAACTAAACTTTTACAATATGTAGTGAAGTCAGATGCTTTCCACTTGGGTGTTGAGTGAGGCATTGTTGATTTTAAAAATCCAAGCCATATCCTCGACTTTGAGATGATGCAAATTCTCCTTTCTCATGATTGTGGGTAGTAAGTATGTTTTCCACACGGACAATGACGATGATGTCTTATCTCATAAAATCAATCAACACACTTGTATTTTATTAAAAAAAAAGGAACTACATGTACCCTGATCCCCTATTGCATGAAAGGTGGTACGTAGGAACTAAATATTCGCAACCGTGGCGGGTGCAAAAATCATAAAAATATATTTATTTTCTCACCTCCACCATCTATTCTTATACAACATTTTATACCCAAAATATTCCGATTTTACAAAGAGGTTCCTACGGAGTACCGTAAATGTTTAGGGTGCTAATACCTTCCCTTTTCATAACCAACCCCCTTACTTTGAATCTTTGCCCTTCTTTTTGGGTTACTCGCTCTTTTCCCATTCCTTTGGAAACATTAAAGCACGGTGGTGATTTTTATTTTGATCTGTATAAGTCTAGTCAATCCAACGGCTTAGTCTTAAACATTTCTACCGCTACAGAAAAAATGGTGACTTCACTGGGGAAAGATTGACCTCTTGCTGGTCCATCCCTAAGTAGGTTAAACTTATCTTTGTTTATATTTGTATATGTGTTATTGTTGTTTATATGTTATATGCTGTATCTATGCTTGCTTGGATTTTCCTAGTTTTCAGGGTGCTTGGTGATTACTTATAAGTCCTATACCCGGACTTGGGCAAACTTTAAGATAGAACGGGCGGTATAGTCATGTTAACTTTGAGGGAGTAATCCCAAAAAAAGGATGCATGAGATCCCCCACTCAGTGGAGGCCCCTTTGACTGTAGTTTCATTTACCGAGTAATCGGGAAGACGTACTTCTTTCGACCTGGGAGCCTACTGAAGCTGAAGACCGTAGAATACCTAACCCATCTTGGCCTTTTAGGTGTAGTGCGGAAGCTATGACGAAGTAATCTGGAAATAGTTGTCATGCGATACTACGCTCGGACGAGTTTTCTTGAGAATATTACTAATTACCAAGTTAACTGGGAAGTTGGTAATATCGGAAGGAAGGATGTAGACTTTGGGAACTTCTAGAACCTTGTTCGGCAGGTGATAACTTTTAGACCATACCTTATGGGTAGTACCTTCGACTTCATGCTCATGACGTTGGACCTATGAACCCTATATGCGTGATCTTGTGTGTGATTGTTGTATCATGCATCCATGCACTCATAATCATCTTCTGAAGAAATTTTATTTCAAGGGACTTAAAAGTTGACCATTTGTGAATATCTCAGGTACTTTTTGACCATGGATGTTGGAAAAAGAAAGACTGGAAAATACAGTTTCAAGGATCCCAAGATAGATGAGTTGATCAGTCTGATTCTCGAGATTGAGTGTTCTGCAGATTTTCGGAAGAAGTATGGATCCATTATTACTCTCATGAAGCTTAGGATGAAGGAGGGTATTCCTCTCTACTTTGGTCCAATTCTATGATCCGATGCATCATTGCTTTACTTTCCTTGACTATCAGTTGATGCCTACGCTGGAGGAGTATTCTTATCTGTTGGATTTACCCATTACTGATCGTGTTCCTTTTACCAGTTTGGAGGATGAGCTAAAACCACATGAGATTGCTGCTTTGATCCATCTGGGGAAGTTTGAGGTTGAAGCCCATATGACTACTAAAGGAGGGATTAGATGATTACCAGCTCAGTTCTTATTGGAGAAAGCTCGTTACTTTGTCAGGATGAAGAGTACAATTGCTTTTGAGGCTATCTTTGCTCTACTTGCTTACAAGTTGTTCTTATTTCCTAATATGGATAAGTTTGTTGACGTTAATGCTATTAGGATCTTCATGATTGGAAAACCAGTTCCTACATTGTTGGGTGATGCTTATTACTCTATTCATCTTCGGAATTCTTATCATGGGGGGATGATTATCTGTTGTACGCCTCTGTTGTACCTGTGGTTTATCTCTCATATGCCTCAGTCTGATGCTTTCTGGGATGTCAGGAAGGAACCCCGTTGGGTTCCTAAGATCATGGCACTTACTCACTCAGATATTGATTGGTATGAGCAGGCTTACCATGATGTAGAAGTTGTTGACAGTTATGGTAGTTTCCCCAATGCACCTCTTCTTGGTACAAAGGGAGGAATTAACTACAACCCTGTTCTTGCACGATGAAAGCTTGGTTATCCGATGAGGGATAAACCAAATAGTATTCATTTGAGCAACTTCTTTTTGAAGGAGGGAGAAGATCACATGGAACCAAGGGAGCAGATTGTGAAGGATTGGCGTCGCATTCATAGGAAAAGTAGGAAAGACTTGGGACCTAGGGGGGCTGTTTCTTTGGAGCCTTATCTTCAGTGGGTTCAAATGAGAGCTATTCAGTTGAAGATACCGTATTCCCAGGAAACACCTATGCCTGATTTGTTTGTGAAGACAACTCCTCCTTTATTGGATGATGTGGAAGAGCTACATCTTGATTTGGTCAGGATGCAGCAGGAAAAGGATGCTTGGAATAATAAGTGCCAAACTTTAGAGATTTCCTATAGAGCATACTTGAAGGAGAGAGACGACTTGATTGAGATCCTTGAGAGTCGGGATGTAGAGATAATGGAAAGGCAAGGGGATTTATTTTATCCTAAGCCTCAGTCAGCTGATAGTTGCTCACTTCCTAATTCAGGTGATTGGAAGGAAGTTGCGACCAGATATGCTGAAGAAAACCAGAGGTTGAAGGCTTAGGTTACCAGGCTTACAGGGAAGCGCCAACGTATAGAGTAATCTCCATCATCTTTGCTTATTAGGGTTTTAGACTTTATTTTTATCTTGTACATGGGATTATTGAAACTTGTAATCCATTTTAAAGTTATTATAATAAACTTTTCAGTATTTCGAATGTGTTGTGACTTTGATATTTACGATATGTCTATAAATCTTTAAGGTCTCTTGAAATATTAATAATAAAAATCAATCATCTTTATTGCATATCATGCATCATATTATACATTTTTCTTGCATTTGTTATGCATATCCAGGTGTCTTACCAAGCTTATTTACTTTGCTCAGCAAGCTGACTCACCACTACAAGACTCGAGCTAATTTCAGAAGGAAGATGGACAACTTAGAACAAGAGAATCGCAAGCTGTGCGAGGAGTTTTCTGCTTTGAAGGCCGGTATGGACAATCTTATTACTCTGATGGAATCTCTGGTAGCTTCTCAGAATCAGCCACCGAGTGTTCAACCTTCACCAACAAGGGCTAGTGCTGAAGCTCCGACTATTCCTGTGTCTGCTACTCCAACTGTTGTTCAAAGTCACATGCCTCAAGGTTACCCATGGGGAATGCCAGAGAAATTTGCGCCTGAAAGTTTCAATATTGGTCCTCAAGAAGCTCCAGTTGTTCAGACTACTGTTACTCCTGCACCTCCCGTGGTGCATGTTGCTCCTGCTGCACCTCCTTCGGTGAATATGGTTCCATTTTCTAATGATGATATGTGTCGTCCTTTTCCTACACCAAGTGAAGACTTGGGACTTTATGACATAATGTATGATTTTCAAGAACACTTTGACAAGATGCAGAGGGAAAAGGATTTGTTCGGGAAGAATGTGAATGATTTATGCTTGGTCGAGAATGTTAAGATACCTGCAAAGTTTAAGGTCCTGGAGTTTGAAAAATACAAGGGCAACACTTGCCCTCATGCTCATCTGGTGATGTATATAAGGAGAACGTCTACCCATACTGATGATCAGCGTCTGCTGAGTAACTTTTTTCAGGATAGTTTGACCGGTGCTGCACTAAAGTGGTATATGAGTTTGGATAGCATCAATATCCATACTTTCAATGACGTGGGAGAAGCATTTATCAAACAATACAAATACAACATGGACATGGCGCCTGACCATGATCAACTCAGGGCCATGGTTCAGAAAGACAGGGAATCATTCAAATAATATGCACAAAGATTGTGTGAGGTAGCCGCCTAAGTGATTCCTCCCATGGAAGAGAAGGAGATGAATAAGATTTTCTTGAAGACTCTGGATGCTTTATACTATGAAAGGATCATAGCGATTGCGCCAAGTGACTTTATTGAAATGGTAGGCATGGATATCCGATTAGAAGAGGCTGTAAGAGAGGGCCGTTTAACAAAAAGTGAAGGTTCTGGAAGTGCAAAGAATCCATCTTACGGGTTTACGAAGAAGAAGGAAGGAGATACAAATGTTGTCATGCAAGAGAGGATAGTTAATCCTCCTATAAGAAATTATGAACGTCATCAGCAAATCGCCTTAGTTACTCCGGTTGTTGGTGTACCTCCAACCACTGTTGCTTATCAGAGACCATCCCAACAGGGGAATCAAGGGTATAATCAGAGAAGGGAGAGTTATGACCCTATCCCTATGAGTTATACAGATTTACTCCCGGCCTTAATTCAGAAGAAGTTGGTTCAGACCCGACCACCTCCCATTGTACCATCATCGTTGCCTTGGTATTACAAAGTAGACCAAACATGTGCTTTCCATCAAGGAGCATCAGGGAATAATTTTGAGAATTGCTATCCTTTGAAGACTGAGGTACAAGAATAGGTGATGTCCGGTATTATATCTTTTAAATATGTGGGCCCTAACGTGAAAGGCAATCCTCTACCCAAGCATGGAGGAGAAAACACTGTGAATATGGTGGCCGGTTATCCTGGTGACTTCCAGATTTTTGATGTTAATCTGGTTAGGGGAGATTAGGTAAAAATGCACGCAGACCTCTGTGAATTTAGCTACTATACGCATGACCATGCCGATTGTGCTCTTTGCAGTACAAACATATAGGGTTGCGATAACATAAATGTTGATTTGAAGGAGATGATGGATGAGGGCCTCATCCATATAATCAGGCCTAGGGAAGAGTATGAAGAGGAAGTAAACATGGTTTCTGGATGTCCTGGGGAGTTCATAATATTTGATGTGGAGTATATAAATGAGGACCTTGTGTAATTTCACGCTACTTTCTGCCACATGGCTGGTCACGTGGAACATCAGTATGGATCTTGTCGAGTTTGCTGCCAGGACTCCCGAGGATGTTCAATTGTGAGGAAGGGTGTTCAATTGTTGTTGGATAATGGAACCATCAAGGTTACAGGTCAAAGGGATGATTACCATGAAGTTGATATGATTGAGGTTTGTTTGGCTGAAGAAGAGTCAGATGATGAGTATGCCTCGGCAGATGAGTATTTCTCCTCAGATGAGGATTTGTTTTCTAGAGATGACTCAATAATGAATGATTGTGTTGAAGAAGGGGTAAAAATTATTGTACCTTATTTTGGTGCACATGCCCATTTTGAAGTTGAGTATCATAGCTAGCTAGCTATTACTCCATTGGTGATTACTTTCTCAAATCCTAATTTTTTACACTTACACACTTTCAAACTTCTTTTCAAAAAACGCTTTATCACACTCTTGAGGACTGATACAAGAGTTACAATAAAGCAAACAAAAAACTTTCAAAACACATAAACACAAACAGTTTCCAAAAATGAGCAAGTACCTAAGAGCCCGTGGAAAACCACTGATGAAAAGGGTGCTAACACCTTCCCTTTCCATAATCTACCCCCTTACTCAGAAAATCTCAAAAAAGGTCTTTTTCTGTTCTTTTCACCCTTTCCTTTGTTGGATAAAAGAAAAGTCGGTGGCGACTCTTTCCTATCGCGACATTTGTGAACAAAAAACACAAACCAGTATAAACAGTCGGTTCTGCCACCGTATCACACATATCATGCATCATTTTGCACATATTTTTTGCATTCCTATCTTTCACAGGTGTCTTATTGTGTTTCTCTGCTTTATTCAGTCAACAAGCTGTCTCATCGCTACATTACCCGGGCTAATTCCTGGAAGAAGATGGAAAATCTTGAACATGAGAATCGTGAGCTGCACGAAGAAGTTACAACTTTGAGGGCTGGTATTGCCAATCTGACTGATTTGGTGGAATTGTTGGTGGTTGCTCAAAATCCGCCACCACTTCCTCCTCCATCTCCTCGTGCTACTCAACAAACGACTGTTGCTTTAAAAATTCCATTAGTTCCCATCTTTGTTACTCTAGTTACTGTTGCTTAATACTGTATGCCTCAAGGTTACACATGGGGAATACCTGAGAATTTCATGCCAGAAGGTTACAATCCTGCTGCTCAAGTTGCTCCATTTACTCAAATTACTGTTTCTTCTGAACCTCTTGTATTCATCATGTTGTATCTCCTGCAACGAATGCCATGCCTATTATTAATGATGAAGTTTATCATTTTGCTCCTCCACCAAGCGAGAGGTTGGGCTTTTATGACCTATTGGATAATTTTCAGGATCAATTCAATGAAATGTAGAAAGAAGTGAAGGCTTTTCGAGAGAAAGAGCTATTCGAATAGAATGTTAGTGACCTCTGCTTAGTTCCTAATGTGAAAGTGCCAACAAAGTTTAAGGTGCCAGAATTTGAAATGTACAAGGGAAACTCCTGTCCTCGTGACCACTTTGTGATGTATATCATAAGAATGTCCACTCATACTGATGACCAACATTTTCTTATTCATTTCTTCCAGGATAGTTTAACTGGTGCTGCTTTGAAATGGTATATGGGATTGGATAGTAGCAACATCCACACCTTCAATGACTTGGGTGAAGCTTTTGTGAAACAATATAAGTACAACATGTTTATGGCACCTGACTGTGACCAGATATGATCAATGTGTGATACGGTGGGAGAACTGACTTGAGTTTTGCGTTTGTATTCGCACTTGTTCGGTTGAGCAAGAGTCGCCACCGACTTTTTATTTTATCCTAAAGGAAAGGTTAAAAAGCACAGCAAAAACCTTTTGAGATATTTCGCGGGTTCGGGGGGTAGATTATGAAAAGGGAAGGTATTAGCACCCTTTTCATCCATGGTTATCCATGGGCTCTTAGTTACTTGGTTTTTTAGATCACTTGCCTTGATTCTCGATTGTTTGAAATTGTGGTGTGTGTGTGTGTGTTTTGAAAATGTTTTTGAAGAGATGCCTTTGTTTTGGCAACCATTGTAATGACTCGTGTTTGAGTATATACAACGGTGTGTATCTTTTCGAAAAGATGTTTCAAAATGTTTTTGAAAGAGTTTGTTTTTGAAAGTGTTTGTGAAGTGTGATTTTTGAAAAGGAGGCAAGTGTTTTTTGCAAGTTGATCTCAAGTAACTAAGAGCTTTGTCTACCCCTATTGTACTCAAAGGTTTTCTCTATGTTTTCAACCCTTTTTTAACAATTTTGTTCCACCGTTGAATTTAGTGGACAATCTTGCGTTTAGGAGGTGATCGGGACAGGCGCGAGTCATCGTATGGTCCATGAATGCAATGGTGCCAAGTGTCTTTGGCAATTTGCTTGAAGGGACTATGATCATTCTGTTTTAGGCGACTTTCGAAAGCGTCATCGAGGGACTTATGATCATTTGAATTTGTTTTGCCAAAGAAACTCGACGTGCAAGCATGGCCCATTTTGGAAGGCAACATGTGGGATTACCCTAGAGGGTGCAAGTGTGATTGTGTATTGATTTCATGTATTTGTCTTTGTATTAGGTTATCTAGCGTTCGATTTTATGTACATACAAACCCTAGGTCTAACCATGGTATAATTTCGAAAGTGGTAAATTGCGAGAATTTAAAGTCTACGCTATTACAAATAGTATCCGGGAGTGGGGGTACAAATTCACAAATGGGGATGAGACTTTAGGAGTGTAGTGTCCAATAAATTACAACCAAATCGAATTGCGACCAAAGTGTAAATGTAACGTATAGCAATGTACAAGAATAGCAATTGTATGTGTAAAATGTATTGTGTATTGTGTAAGTGTACATGTATGAGAATTATTTACAAGTTGTAAATGTGAACTTAAATGTATTATTAAGTTTGTTTATTTGTTCTCTTTTATGTTTTTGTTAAATATGTACAAAAAGAATATTTTAAAAGAAAGAAAAATGTTTTTAAATTCTATTCTTTATGGTGTTAAGATAAAAATATATTTTAATTAATTATGTACAAATAAGAAAATTTTAATAAAAGAAAGGAAAAGGTTTTAAGTTCCATTTTTCATGTATTAATGTATTTTAATGAATATTTTTATGTATAAAAGGGAAAAGAAAAATGTTTCAAATTTAGGAAAGAATTGATGTTTGTATATTTTCTAAAAAAAATGTAACAAGTAATAATATTTAAAAAAAAGGGTATTATTTTATTTAACAAAAAAAGAGATATTAGATATTAGTTTAAACTAAATTAATAAAAGATAAGTAAAAGAAATGTTAATAAAATGATAAAAGGGTTAGTTGTGTTAAAACAAAAGAACATGGGCTAAGGGAGGTTTGGGCCCAAATGGATTAACCAGAATGATAGAGAAAGGGGGGGGGGGGGGTGCATCCAGAACAAATAAAACGGGCTTAGGCGCGATTGGAGGGCAAGGCCCAAGATGCTTCCCACAATTGTTTTTTAGGGTTTGATTATTTGTTTCATTTGGGGCACGGATTAGTGTTTGACATGCAGAGGCGCCGTCGTTCGTTTTCACTTCGTCTTTCTCGCCATGGCCACTGAACGTCTCCCTGTGCTTGGTTGTCATGCGCCATCACCCTTTCCTCTTCCCTCCATGGAGCATCCGGGCAACAGTTAAAAGGTAGTGATTCTGTTTCTATCGCATTTGGGTTTCAAGTTTCTGTTTGTATTTTTCATGTACTGATTTTCTATGGTGGTATTTGTTTGCTTATTCGAGGCGTATGAAAAGGAAAGGAAATATACCTTGGTCGGAGATGGAGGAGGAAGGGTCAGAGGCGCGTAAGATGGCTTTGACGGCGGGGAAACGGTGATGACGAAGCTAGCCCTTCCTGGTACCTTTGTATTTTCACCTCTTTAGGTTTAATGATGACTAGCTGAGAACCTTTTGCATCGCCTCTTTTCTTCTTCTTGTTCTTTTACTGTATGCTGAATATGCTTGATATCTGATATGCTTTGAAACGCTTGCCTTTTCCTCTTCTTGCCCCTGACCCTGAGAAATGTTAATATTGTTGTTAGCCCAGTGATGAAACGATTCTGAGGGCGTGGTGTTTTGGTTGGATTTTGAGTACTTTGAATCAAGCTTTTTTTGTTATTAGTTGAAGCTTGAAAATGATTTAGGCTTGAGGTCTGAAAGGCCTATGCTGGTTTCAATTTGTACTGAGCTTGGCTAAGGCTTGAGGCAGGTTCATGGCATCGGTTTACAGGTTAGGCTTTTGACAGGTTGATGCTTGGAATGGTAAGGCTTGACAGGTTGAGTTTGTTATGAGTTTGAAGCAAGTAAGGCCTTGTTACAGGCCACAGGTTTTGACTATTACAGGTTTTGAGCTTTGGTTCAAAGTTTGACACAGTTAAGCTTGCAGGTTATGGCTGTTAGCTTGGTTGTTAGCAGGTTGTAGGTTGAGAGGCTTTGAAAGGTTTACAGGTTATTGGTTTATCAGTTTAGGCTTTGGATTTTGCAGGGCTTTTCTGGTTCTGGCTATAGGCTTTTGTTTCTGGTTCTTATGCAGGACGTTAGAGGCTTTGGCTTGACAGGTTTAATGCTTAGGTTGAAAACTGTTTTTGAGGCTAAGGCTCTTGGTTGAGTTTACTGGTTTTGGGGCTTGACAGGTTAACTTGGCTTGATGCTTGAGTCGGTTGAACAGGTTGAAGGTTTTGAGACTGGTGCAGTTTTTGTATTTTTCTTTTGTAATATTCCTGCCCCCCTCTTCTGCTGTGCTAGCAGTTTGTTTTATATTATTTTCTCTTAAGCCTAAGCCTGCAAAACCTGTACTTCTTTTCTCTTCTCTCTCTCTCTCTCTAGTACAGTCAAAGCATTAAAAAATGTTTATGCTTGTACTTTGCTCTAAAAAGGCAACATTGGGACATGATGAAATGAACTATGCTTGCTTGCATATGTAGTTTAACTCTGCATATTTGTCTTCTCTTTTCCATACTTTGTGCTGCATCTTGTACCTTTTGATACTTTGATATCTTTGACATCTTTTTTTGGCAGCTTGTGACTTTAGTTAGGCCATTCTGTTTGCCTTTGGACTTTGTACTTTGCATATGCTGTTGGTTTTGAACTATGCAGTGGGTTGACAAATTTGACTTGTGAATTTCAACTTTGTGCATTTCTGTTCAGCGAGCAATATTCATCCCTTTTTGGGAACCGGGAGAAATCCCGTGATTTGCAGAGAGGGCTAACTGATTCCAGTCAGTTGCCTTTAATGATGAGCCCAAATTAATTGTCTGCTTTTTAATTATTTATCTGCAATTGACTTTTTCTTCTCTTCTTTGCAGATAAAAAATCAAATGGAGAGGAAAAGCGAAAGATGGAGGATGAAGAATTGAAGACTTAGAAAAAATATTAGGATAGTTTATTTCAAATTTAATTATTTGTAAACATTTATTATTATGAATACTTTGCAAATACTGTATTCAAACAACAATTGTAACGAATAATTAAAAGATGAATAAAAATCCAATTTTTATCAGTTAATTCCTTTTCTCCTTTTCAAATATTTACTTTATTATTTATATTCTAAAATTATAATAAATGGAAATAAATTCCAATTATCTTAACTTAGAATAAATAAACAATTAAATAAACATTGTCTTTAGCATCTATTGATCAATAAACCTGGCGTTCCAAAGCAATGTACAGTTAGTCACAACAACTGCCCAGACATATTTTCCTTTTACTGGCTTTAATCAAACAATGCGAACTCAATCCAAATGTTTCAATCCACATTCCAGCATAACTTGAAAAACACTGTAGAGTTAAACCTTTTGAGGAACCGCGCATAAAAAACCTTAATTCCTGGCCAAATGTCAAAGAAACGTTCGCCTGATCAAAGTTGAGCCAAAATCAACCAAACCCTAAACAAACTGCTTGAATTGTTCTAGAGCCAGGAAAACCAATGAAAACCCTAATTTTGTCTGACTGACGAGAAAAGTCTGTTTGACCGATTCTTGAGCCAGTTTGAAAAATCAGGAAACGCCTGAAGCTGTGATTTCTTGAGGAAAAATGCAAGGGCAAATTTTGGGGTACAACACAATGGCTCAAAAAGATATGGAGTCATTCAAAGAGTATGTGCAACGTTAGTGCGAGGTTGCTGCCCAAGTGGTACCCCTAATGGGAGAACAAGAAATGACCAAGGTCTTCTTAAAAACCCTTGGTTCATTTTATTATGAAAGGATGGTTGCTAGTGCACCGAGTGATTTCAATGAAATGGTAAGTATATGTGTCCATCTATAAGAAGCTTTCAAGGAAGGAAGATTGACAAAATACGAAAGTTCTAGTGGAACAAAGAGATCACCATATGGGTTTTCTAGAAAGAAAGAAAGTGAAACAAATGTTGTTTTTGAGGAAAGAAAGGTTAAACCTCCAAGAAGACATTATCATTACCAACAACAAGTTGCTTTTGTGACTCCATTCGTCAACATGGCTCCGACTGCTGTTGCCTATCAGAGAGCACCTCAGTAAGGTAATCAAGGGTAAGGTTAGAAGAGAGAAGCTTTTGATCCTATTCCAATTAGTTATGCAGAATTTTTTCTGGCTTTGATTCAAAAGAAATTGGTGCATACTAGATCTCCCCCTGCTATACCTTCACCTTTACATGGTATTAAAAGGCGGATCAGACTTGTGCTTTTCATCAAAGATCTCCTGGACACAACATTGAAAACTGCAATCCATTAAATTCTGAAGTGCAGAAGATGGTAAGATCTGGTCTCCTGTCTTTTAAAGATGTTGGTCCCGATGTGAAGGATAATCCACTACCTAAACATGGAGGTGGAATTGTTGTGAATATGGTTGCTGGCTGTCCTGGAGATTTCAGGATTGTTGATAGCAATCTAGTTATAGGTGATTTAGTGAGGATGCATGCTGATCTTTGTGAATTCAGCTATTATACACATGACCATACTGGTTATAGTATTTACAGTTCAGATATCCATGGATGCGATAAAGTGAGAGCTGATCTTCAAGAAATGATGGATGAAGGTATCATCCACATAATCAGACCAAGGGCTGAATATGAAGAAGATGTGAGTATGGTTTATGGATGTCCTGGTGAATTCCAAATTTTTGATGTGAATTACATGAATGATGATCTGGTGCAGTTGCATGCCACATTTTGTCACATGGATGTCCAGGAGGTACATCATAATGGATCCTGTCAGATCTGCTGTAGGGACTCCCGTGGTTGTTCTATTGTAAGAAGAGGTGTTCAATTTCTGTTAGATAATGGTACTACCAGGGTCACAGGAAACATAGATGATTATAATGAAGTTAATATGATTGAAGACTACTCTGTTGAGGCCATTTTTGATGATGAGTACATTTCTGCTGATGAGTTTTTTTCTTCTGATGAAAGTATATTTTATGATAATGATTCTGCGATACGTGAATGTTCTGAAGAAGTGGGGGTGAATGTTATTGTACCATGTTTTGGTGATCCCGCTGTAGAAATTGAGTACACAACAAGTCTGATGTTGCTCCTGTGGTTATTTGTCTGCCTGGTCCTATCCCATATGAATTAGATAAAGTTGTGCCTTATAAATACAATGCAACTATCTTGGAAGATGGTGTGTAAATTCCTATCCAACCTTTGTACCATATAGAGAATACTGTCGAAGCTAGCCGAGTAACTCGCAATGGTTGTATCTTCGCCCCTACCTTTCGAGGAGATGTTAATCCTGGAAAAAGATTGTTGAAACTTATGCTGAACCTAAGAAAGCCGTAGGAGAATCTAGTGGTTTTGCCTTGGAAAAAGATGTTGATGATCTGTTAAAAATCATCAAGATGAGTGATTACAAGATTATGGATTAGTTGTTGCAAACTCCATCTAAGATTTCCATTTTAGCCCTGTTGATGAAATCTTCTGCTCATTGGGAATCTTTGATGAGGGTGTTGGATCAGGATTTCGTCGAAAGTGATATGTCTCTGGATCAGTTCAACGGTGTTGTGGGGAATATTACACCTTGTAACAATATGAACTTTTATGATGATGAGTTTTCTGATGAAGGGAGAAACCATAACCCAACTCTCCATATTTCTATGAATTGTAAGAATAACTCTTTGTCTAATATGCTGATTGACAATTGATCTGCTTTGAATGTCGTACCGAGAAGTAATCTCATGAAGCTTAAGTACCAGGGAACTCCCATGCACCCTAATGGAATTATAGTAAAATCTTTTAATGGTTTGAGAAAGTCTGTCATCGAAGAAGTGAATTTACCTATTCACATAGGTCCGCACTTATTCCAGATTACCTTTCAAGTTATGGATATTGTCCCATCCTATAGCTGTTTATTAGGACAACCTTGGACCTATGAAGCAGGAGCTGTTAATTCAACCTTACATCATAAGCTGGAATTTGTTCGTGAAGGAAAGGTAGTAATTATGAACGGTGAGAAAGCTCTGTTGATATCTCATTTGTCTTCCTTTAGAATTGTAGAAGCTTATGAAGCCGCTGTTGAAACTCAGTTCCAAGATTTATCTATTGATAATAAAAGAAAGAATGAAAATCCTATCACCTTATTTAAGGATGCACAATAGGTAGTGCAAAAAGGCCCTAGCAAGGTGTGGGGACAGGTTATTAATCCACCTATGAACAATAATTTGACTGGTTTGGGTTTCTCCATGAAGAAGGAAGTTGTGAAGCCTAAGTCCACTTTGAGTAAATATCAAGACATATTTCACAGTGCAGGATATCTTCATCCGACTACTCCAAGGATCAATATTATTCTCAAAGATGATTCAGAGTAAGAGATGTCGAACTTCATGACATATGAAGTCAGAATCCAGAATTAGATCACTGTTTATGTTCCTTCTTGCATTCACATTTCAAAGTAATTTGTTTTTTGTTTGTCTTTTTCAATAATCTTTTACTCTTCCCAAGGTGGAAGTAATGATTGTATGGGCGTATCTTTTGTTTTGATTTTTAAGATCATTAATAAAAGTTATTTTGATTCCCAAATTATGCCTTTGTTTTAAACTTTTTCTAGGAAAATGGTAATAAGAAAAAACCTTTTGAAATAAATAATAATTGTAAATAAGTCAGCATAATCACTTGTTACATGTGTCAGTTTCTAAAGTCAATCATAAATCATATGTGCAGATTAATTAAAAAACCCGTTGAGTGCAATGACCCTGCATCCTCTACCAACTTTAAATATCCTGTGTATGTGGCTAAAGAAGAGGAATGTGATGAAATCCCAGAAGAGGTTTCACGGTTTCTTGAGCCCAAGGAAAAAACTATTCAGCCATATAAAGAGCCGTTGGAGATGATTAACTTAGGTTCAAAGGAAGATCTGAAAGAAGTCAAGATTGGGGCACGTCTTTATTCTTATGTAAGAACAAGTTGATTGAATTGCTGAAAGAGTATGTGGATATCTTTGCTTGGTCTTATCAAGATGTGCTTGGTTTGGATACTGATATTGTGGAAAATTATTTGCCGCTTAAGCCAGAATGTCCACAGATCAAACAGAAGCTGTGAAGAACTCATCCTGATATAGCAGTGAAGATTAAAGAACAGGTTTTGAAACAAATTGATACTGGTTTCCTTGTAACATCAGTGTACCCTCAGTGGATTGCCAATATTGTTCTAGTACCAAAGAAAGATAGAAAAGTCCGCATGTGCGTCGATCATAGAGATTTAAATCAGGCAAGTCTGAAAGATGATTTCCCATTACCACATATTGATATATTGGTTAATAGTACAACAAAATTCAAAGTGTTCTCGTTAATGGACGGATTTTATGGATACAATAAAATTAGAGTGGCTTATGGGGACATGGAAAAAACAACTTTTATCACACCATGGGGAACATTCTGTTATAGAGTGATGCCCTTCGGGCTGAAGAATGCTAGTGCAACGTACCAGAGAGCTATGACAACTCTATTCCATGATCTGATGCATAAGGAAATTGAGGTATATGTTGATGATATGATCGCCAAATCTCAGACTAAGGAAGGGCATATAGAAGACTTGTTAAAATTGTCTCAGCGTTTGAGGAAGTATCATCTCCGCTTGAACCCAAAGAATTGTACTTTTGGTGTTCGTTCAGGAAAGTTTCTAGGTTTCATTATCATCCAAAAATGAATTGAAGTTGATCCTGATAAAGTTAAGGCAATTCAAGAAATCCTTGCACTAAGAACTGAAAAGCAAGTTAGAGGCTTCCTTGGACGCTTGAATTACATTTCCAGATTTATTTCCCATATGACTGCAACGTGTGAACCGATCTTTAAGCTGTTAAAGAAAGATCAAGGTTATGTGTAGATGGAAGATTGTCAAAGGGCATTTGAAAGCATTAAAGAGTATTTTCTTAAACCTGCTATCTTGCCCCTCCTGTTGAAGGAAGACCATTGATTATGTATCTGACTGTGTTGTATAATTCCATGGGCTGTATTTTGGGACAACATGATGAAACAGGAAGAAAAGAATATGCCATTTATTATCTCATCAAGAAGTTCAATAACTGTGAGTCACAATATTCTATGCTAGAGAAAACATGTTGTGCTTTAGCCTGGGCGGCAAAGAGATTGCGGTAATATATGTTGAATCACACTACTTGGTTGATTTCCAAAATGGATCCAATTAAGTATATTTTTGAAAATCCTACTCTTACTGGAAGAATTGCCCGTTGGAAGATGCTATTATTTGAATATGATATTGAATACCATACTCAGAAGGCTATTAAAGGCAGTGTGTGGGCAGAGTACCTTGCTCACCAACCAGTTGACAGTTATCAGTCCGTTAAATATGACTTCCCTGATGACGATGTCATATATTTGAAAGTTAAAGATTGTGATGAACCTTTGCTTGAGGAAGGTCCTGATCCCAAATCCCAGTGGGGTATGGTGTTTGATGGAGCTGTAAATGCTTATGGAAAAGGAATTGGTTTCGTGATTATCACTCCTCATGGGTCACATATCCCTTTTACTGCAAGGTTGGAATTTGAATGTACCAATAACCCAAAAGGATAACTTAGGAAAAAAAGAGCGTCTCGGTAGGCTGAAAACCCGAAAGGGCGTTTTAGGCAAAATTTAGAGACACAAACAGAATAAAATTTTCCCAGTAGGTTGAAAACCCGCATGGGAAACCTAGGAAAAATTTAAGGATTTCTTGGCAAGTAACTGCGTCAGACAAGACTTGATCATTAAAGCAACAATCTTCTCGGATTCTCATCACACTTCATCTAAAGCCTCTGCTCAAGAGTTAAAAGTTGTTAGGGAGAATAGTGGTCATTGTATCTCAATGTATCTTTTCCATGTATTTACCATTTTCTAAACTTTGTAATCATCCATGGAGTCACGCCATTTGTGGACTACCATTCTATTAATAAAGTTTGAGCCTTTATCGAATTCTTTGTAGTTCTTATTTTATTCTGCTTATAAAAATTTCATTTATTATTGAAAGTAATTTTCAAAACAAAAGGATTTAATAATAAAAATGTTTTTGAAAAGAATTTGCAAATTACTTTTTACTTCAAAATTTGTGATTCAAGTGGAACAAAAGTAGTGATTCCAAGGATGGAAAAACTCCGAATTTTTTAAAAGATCCCCTAAGAGGTATCCCGGGATTACGCTTGCAGATATGCACATGATCCTCTTGTGTTTCATTCCTTAGATAGCTGGATTTCATACCAATTGATATATAGTGTGTAAGAAAAAGATTTGGTTCTGCAATATTATCTCTGAGTTTTGATGATAACAAATGAGTATGTTTGTATGAATAATTTTTATACTCTAATGTTTGTTATTGTTGAGTACTTAACAAACAGGTTCTACTTCTGATGGATGGCGTGGCTAGGACATTAAAAGAGAACTAGTTCTACTTATGCGCTACACAATTTTGTTGAACAGTAGCAAGACACTCCAGAAGGCTATGAAGTGTAAGCTCTGATATTTGTCTAAAGAAACCAATCAGAAGATCTGAAGACAAAAGTTTCTACTTAAGTCCATATGCTGAAGAATCATGTTTATGAAGTCATCGGGTTCTAAAGAAACACAGTCAGAAGATCTGAACACAAAAGTTTCTACTCAAGTCCAGATGCTAAAGACTTAAGTTTCTAAAGACCCAAGGTTCTAAAGATAAGGGTTATAAAGACCAAGTGCTGAAGACTCTAAAGACAGAAGTTCTAAAGATTCTAAAGACTTGAAGTTTTAAAGACAAAAGGTTTCAAGAAAAGGTTCTCACAACCAAGTGATGAAGACTCTGAAGACACAGTTCTGAAGACTCTGAAGACTTGAAGCTCTGATGACCTTGTGTTATGTTCTCGCTTCTAAATTGATACTCGTAGAAGCCTCTGAAGGACGGATGCGTCACACGATTTTGTCCCCCATGTTACTGTTTAAGTTGCCAATATTTATGAAAATCCCAAGAGTACCCCTCAACAGATATATTATTTTATTGGCTATATAAAGACTTGAAGACTAAGATATAAAGAGACCAATTCACTAAATAATCACATGCAAACACTATTCATAGCTTTCATATTCTTAAGTCATTGTTCTTAAAATAGTTTTCATATTTAGCTTGTGTAGAAGCAATATTCTTGTAAACAAAACTTGTATTCAAACGATTGTTTGATTTTCCTTAAGGGACCGGGTAGGTCTGTATTCATAAGAAGTCTAGGACTTGTGAGTTTTAGAGGTTGTTAGTCACTTGAGGGTAGCTTGTGCATTGTAATAATCAGGTTGATTATTGTTTGATATTCCTTAAGGGACCAGGTAGGTCTGTATCCTTAAGAAGTCTAGGACTTGCTAGTCTTAGAGGTTGTTAGTCACTTGCAGGTAGCTTGTGAAAATTGTAATTAGTTTACTTATAGTGAATTGAGTCCTTAATTGAGTGAGGCGATATCACCTTGGCGGGTGGAATAAACTAGCTTGATAATTTTCAAGTAAACTTGTATAAACATACATTGTTCTTTACTTCCTGTTCTTACTTATTGTTATTATCAAGAGTGAAGGAAAATGGATTTTAACTTAAAGGGGACTATTTTTAATGAAAATTTTTTTGTTTGAAAAACCTAATTCAAACCCCCTTTCTTGTGTTTCACACACCTTCAATTGGCATTAGAGCTCTGATTCTGAGGAGATAAAAAGTTTGAATTTTTATCAACACTTAACAATGTCCAGTACCGATCTAGTGTGTGTTAAAAACCAATGGCTACACCTACTTTCACTGTTGATAATAGGGTTAATGATAGAGATCATTATATTTCAAAACCTCCTATGTTTGATGGGGAGAAATTTGACTATTGGAAGGATACAATAGAAAGTTATTTTTTGGCATATGACTTGGATCTATGGGACTTGGTAGTTGATGGCTACACTCACCCAGTAGACGATAAAGGTCATAAGATTGGAAGAAGTGAAATGATAGAAGCACAAAATAAAGTATGTAGAAATCACTACAAATCCATTCTTCTAAGTGTTATTTCATATATTGAATATGAGAAAATCATAGATAGAGAGACTGTAAAGTCTATCTTTGATTCTCTTCAAATGACACATAAAGGAAATGCACAAGTAAAAGAAATAAAGGCTCTGGCCTTAATTCAAAAATATGAAGCCTTCAAGATGGAAGACGACGAATCTGTGGAAACGATGTTTTCAAGATTTCAGACTCTTGTGGCAGGACTTAAGGTTATGAATAAAAGTTACTCCACCGTAGATCATGTTAAAAATATTATCAGAAGTCTTCCTATAAAATGGAGACTAATGGTAACTGCTTTAAAATTGGCAAAGGATCTGAACAACACCTCTCTTGAGGAGCTGATTATCTCTTTAAGAAGTCATGAAATAGAGCTGGAACAAGATGAACCTCAGAAGAGGGTAAAATAAGTTGCTCTAAAGTCTAATTCTGGGAAAACCAAGGCTTATCAAGCTAAGGAAGAATCTGAAGAATCTGAAGAAGATTCAGATGATGATTAACTCTCTCTGGTATCTAGAAGAATAAGTCAAAATTGGAAGCATATACAAAGAAAGTTCAAAAGTCAACAAAGGACATATGGAAGAGGTGAATCCACTTCCGGTCAGAGAAATGCTTCTAGAAAAGAAGTTACTTGCTTTGAATGCTACAAGCATGGACATTACAAAAATGATTGTCCAAAGCTTAAGAAAGACAAGAAGCCTAAGAAGTCTTACAAAGCTAAAAAAGGGTATCTTGGTAACATCGGGTGATTCAGAATCAGAAGATGGAGATTCTGAAGAAGAGCATGTAAACATGACATTCATTGCCAGGACCAGCAAGTGAGAAGTAGCATTAGAAGACGAACTGACACTTAACTATGAGTCAAACTCTGATGACGACAAAAAGGTACTTACTTCCTTATCTCGTTCTGAACTTGAAATTTGTTTATCTAAATTAATGAAAAGGTATCAATCTCTTCTAAGTAAACACAATTTTTTTAAAAAGAGTTTTGTAGATACTTTTGAGAACACTACTATAGATGAGCAAAATATTTTTGACTTAAATGAAAATATTTGTTTAAGAAAAATCAAACATCACTCTGAAAAGTAAAGTTTCTAGATTAGAAGAAGAGATTTTCTCTAACACATCTATTACTGACGAAGTAATAAGATATGATAGAGCTTTTCAACACTTCCTTGCTAAAAGCATAAATAGAAGCAAAACGGCTTCAATGATCTATGGTGTTGGAAGCAGAGGCTTGGGATATTTAAGACCATTAAATAAAATTGATGAGACTCTGAATGTCAAACCAAAACCTCTTTCTAAACATTTCGTGCTTGCTAGCATAAATTTGAAATGTCCAGAACAAGAAGGTTCTGATACTACTGTAGCACAAACATAGACACAGAAGGAAACTTCTAAACCAAAGTATCATGCACAAATTTCACATGATTATCATGTTGCACAAAAGACCAAAGGTGTCAGAACATCTGGAAATTCTAACAAAAGAGGACCCAAAAAATGGGTACCTAAAGATCAGATAATCTATGTTATAGATGTTCTTGATGGCATAACAGAAACACCATGTATGGAACCTGGACAATGGAAGCTTGCAAGACATGATGGGCGAAAGGCATATGTTCCAAGAAATAGAACTAAAGTCTGAAGGCGTGGATAGTGTAAGAAGCAACCAGAAAAGAAAGATTATTGGCTCTGAAATTCTTGTAATCCAAAATGCTATTGTCAGAACAAGACTAAACTTTAAATATTTTGGAGAAATGCTTCTGAGCCTTAATGATCTCGCTTGTGCCAGCTCATCTTCTGAATAAAGTCTGGATTCTAAAAATTGTCTGAAGAATCAACTGATAGACTATTAGTCTTCTATGAGTAATCTTCCTATTCTCTTTAAACCTTATTACTGCTATTTCTTTCAGAACCTCAGTAATTTGAAGATGTTTCCGTCAGAAATGTCTTTGATTAGATGGAAACCTTTTGGTTCTCCAAACTCTGAGGATATCAAACATGTCACTTAGTTAGATGTATTGATTAATGTGTGTAACCCTTGGTTATTATAATATGGTGGGAGAACTGACTTTTGGTTTTCATTTATCGCAAATGTAATGGATAGCAAGAGTCGCCATCGAATTTTCTTTTATCCAATAAAGGAAAGGGTGAAAAGAATAGGAAAGACCTTTTGAGAATTTTCTGAGTAGGAGGGGTAGATTATGAAAATGGAAGGTGTTAGCACCATTTTCATTCGTAGTTATCTACGGGCTCTTAATCGCTAGCTCACTTTGAAAATGCTTTGTGAATGTGTGTTTGAAAATATTTTGAAAATGCCTAAGTTCGTAAAACTTTATAATGATTCTTGTATCGTTGAGAATTCATACAAAGTGTTTGTTTTGAAAATATTTTAGAAAAAAAGTGTCTTGTGTGAAAAATGTTTTTTTTTTGTTTGTGAGCAAACGACTAAGAGCTATATACCTACTCAAAAGTCTTTCGAGTTATTTTCCTCTTCCTTTAGATAGTGCTATCCTACCATTAGTCAGTATGAAGCCCTATTATTGGATGTTTAAGGGATATGCGCGGGTCATCGTACAGTCATAAAGGCAACTCGTAGGGAACTTTAGCAATTAATCATAAGGGACTAAGATCGTTTACTGAGGCCACATTGAAGGGTCATCGAGGGACTACAATCTTTTTAATCGAGGGACTTTGCTAAAGCGTCCCACGTTCGAGGGATGTGACTGTATTTTCCAAAGGCAACAAGTGGAGTTATCCTAGAGGTGCGAGTGTGAGAACTGTGTTGTGATTCAGTTATTTTAATCTTTGAGATTAGGGTTATCTACCGTTTGATTTTATATCTTATCATACAAACCTAATTACTATACAATTATATATACATACTTGCATAATTATAGGTGCAGAAAGTAAAATGCAGGAAGATAAAAACCTAGGCTATTACAATGCTTCGAGGATGGGGGTTACAAACCACAAAACAGGGGAAAAAGTAAAGTAAACCCTAATTTATCTATTACATCCCTTAACAGTTACATAATTATTAAAATAATAATGTGAAAATAAATAAGCGCGCGAAGATTGTGAAAAGGGAAAGATATGGAAAGAAAATTGTCTTGATATATATATGAAAAATAATGATCAATTTAAACTACTTTTTTTTAATTTAGAAAATAAATTGATTATTAACAATAAAATCCCTAAAGAAACTAAATTAATTGTTTTCAATTAATTTTAAAAAGAGTTAATTTAATTAATTAATTTAAAAAAAGTCAACTTGATTGCATTTTTTTAATAAAGAAAAGGTTAAATTGGTTTTACTTTAATTAAAAAGAAATTAATGATGTGAAAAAAAAAGAATTAAAACAAATAAATAAAAGGAAATGGAGAGATGGGCTTGAAACAATAAAAATGGTGGTGTGAGGAAAGCAAGTCGTTTGGGCCTAAACAAAGCCAACCCAAATACTGTGAATGCTGATATTGGGCATTAGATATGGCTTGATGAACATCTGATGATGATGATTGAAGAGGTGTATGGTGCACGCGCCTGCTGCTTCGCACTAGATCGATAAAGAAAACATGAAAAATACCAGGGGCAGGGATCGAACCTATGCCCTTGTATACCAATGCCTTTGTTGCGCTTATTCTACCGCTGGAGTGGCCAATACATCCGATAATATAAACCAAACAATAAAAACAAAAATGAAGCCAAATACTATTGGCCGAAGAGGCGCCGAAGCCCTAGCTTTAGTCGTCTTCTCCGGCAACCTGCAAAATTTAAAACGCGTAAAAATTAGTTTTTAAGGTTCTAAAACACCGTGTCCCCCCTAATTCGACCATCCTGGATCCGAATCTAGCCTTATTTTTGGCTAAAAACCCTTGGATCATGTGTTTCTAACCAAGTTACACCAATCAGAGAAAAAATGGCTTCTAGCAAATCTGCGTGCATGGGACCATTTTAATGATCTAAATCTGTTCAAGCATATCTCAAGATCATGTTAGAAGCATCAAATCGTTTTGAAATAAAGCAAGATTACAGATATGATTTTTTTGCAAAAAATGGAAATGGCAAGGCTATGTTTTACAGTTTCATGTGTTTGGGACCATCAAAATTGATCCAAACCTACCATTTGATGCTCCAGGAGGTGAATGGTTTTGGATTTTTGGAACAAGAGGGCTCCTAACAGCAGTTTTGGAACTTAGGTTTTTTTGAGAAAATGTTGAGAATTTTTGCAAGTTTCTTGAAGCATGGATCTTGTGTCCTTTTGATGCTGATATCTTTTGCTTATATAGAGAAATGAAATGAGGGTGAACCAATATGAAAGAAAAGAACGCATTCATGGTTTTGAGACAAGAATCAAACAACTTTAAAAGCTTCTATTTTTGAGAATTCTTTCCCTTTTGAGCCTTACACGATTTTTCCTGGCTGTACTAGTGTTGTCATGAGTTGTATCGGGCCTCTAGATGATTAAAATAAAAAGCCCAAGCCCTTATACCATTTTTTCATATTTTATTTGAATTTAAATGAATAAAAATTCAAATAAAATAAATAAAAATCATAAAAATATGTGAATGGATTTATAGGTCCTCTAACACCTTATGAATATGTTTGACCATCAAAAGTTAGGCCCTCTAGTTCAAAATTTCAAGTTTGCTCACTTTGCACTTTATACATTTCCTCAAAATTTCCCAACTTGAATCGATCATAACTCTCTCAATTTTTAGCTTTTGAAGGTGATCTTTTACTTTTTGGAAAGCTCAAGATGTCCTCTTAATTTGCTCTTTTGATCATTTTTGCATTTAGATAATTTGTCTTGATGTAAGTGCCTTGACAAAAAGTGTCTTTTTGTTGACTTTTGAAATGACATGTAATGTATTAGCTCATATCTTTCAAATGAAGCAATTTTTGGACTTGAGAACAAAAATAGTTGTAGATAATTGAATTTCCTTTAAAGTGGGATTTGGTTGTGAAAAAGTTAATGAAGCATGTGAAAGTTATGCTTGGTCAAAGTTCAGTTGACCTTTCCTAAGGAAACCCTAATTTGGCAAATTTTTAACTTTTGATGATTTGAGGGCTTTCCTTGAGAAACCATGATCAAACCTTGATCAAATTATGAATGTCACCACAAAATGTTGATGTTGACCAAAAATCTTGAAGTTTGACTGTATCTTGACCACATTTTACTTTTTTTCCCAATACATTTGACTTTCAATCATCTGAGCTATTGACTGAGCAAACTTGTGATGCAAGGCTTGAAACTTGACATGAGCATTGTTGAAGACCTATGATGAACCATTAAAACCATTTAATACCTTTGAAACCTATTCTTCCTTGTGCAAGATGAAACCCTAGTTACGGACCCATTGCTTAGGAGGAGAGTTTGTTTGATCAACTCTTGAGAATCCTTGAGCATTTGAGAACCCTAGAAGAATGTCTTGAAGTAAATTGGAGGGAAAATTTTGGGATACAACAACTTTCCCTGTTAAATCTTCTTAAACTTGAAGAGTTAGATTGGCATGTTCGCCATTCGTAACTTGAAGGTGGAAGATGATTGAACACTTAAGTGCCCAGAAATTTACACTCGCCTGTGCACGAAGTAACACTGTTGGTTGATTATATTGGGAATGGGTTTAAAGATGCCATTTAGAGAGGTGAAGGAGAGTAGTTGGAGATGGTATTATAGATGCCATCCAAAGTAACTATTGATAAAAATTAGACTAAGTCTATGCCCGACTTTGTCTTAGAAGATATATTTAGAGTGAGGTTGCGTCTGACTTGGTCCAAAAAGGATAATCAGAATAAATCTACGGCCGATTTAATCCGAGCCAGAAGATATCTACGCCCGACTTCAACTAGAATAAGTATCAGAATAAATCTACGCTCGATTTAATCTGAGCTAGAATATGTCTACACCCTTCTTCTACTTGAAGAAGTACCAGAATAAATCTACGCTCAATTTAATCTAAGCCAGAAGATGTCTACGCCCATCTTCAACTGGAAGCAGTATCAGAATAAATCTGCGCTTGATTTAATCTTATCCAGAAGATGTCTACGCCCATCTTCAATTAGAAGAAGTATCAGAATAAATCTACGCTCGATTTAATCTGAGACAAAAGATATCTACACCCGACTTCAACTAGAAAAGTATCAGAATAACTCTACGCTCGATTTAATCTGAGGCAGATGATGTCTACGCCCGACTTCAACTAGAAAATATATTGAAAAAAGTCTACGCTCATCTTTTCTGAAGGAGTATCAGAATAAATCTACGCTCGATTTAATCTGAGCCAAAAGATGTCTGCGCCCGACTTCAACTAGAAAATATGTTGGAAAGAGTCTACGCCCGACTTTTTTGAAGAAGTATCAAAATAAATCTATGCTCGATTTAATCTGAGCCAGAAGATGTCTACATCCGACTTCAACTGGAAGAAGTATCAAAATAAATCTATGCTCGATTTAATCTGAGCCAGAAGATGTCTATTCCCGACTTCAACTAGAAAATATGTTGTAAAGAGTCTACGCCCGACTTTTCTGAAGGAGTATCAAAATAAATTGCTCGATTCAATCTGAGCCAGAAGATGTCTACGCCCGACTTCAACTAGAAAATATATTGGAAAGAGTCTACGCCCGACTTTTCTGAAGGAGTATCAAAATAAATTTACACTCGATTTAATATGATCTAGAGGATGACTATGCCCGACTTCAACTAGAATAAGTATCAGAGTAAATCTACACTCGATTTAATCTGATCCAGAAGATGTCTACGCCCGACTTCAACTAGAAAATATGTTTCTTTGAGAATGCCTCTATGAGGAAATTGCTTAAGTAGCCATTTTTTCAGATGAATCCTTTGAGAAGATTGTCTGGTCATATAAGTAGTTGATGATGTTTGTCTGTTGATTGATCTTTCCTGAAAAGGTAAAGAGTTAGTTGTATGCAATATCATAATGTATGAAATGTATTGCATAATGATATTCTCAAAATAAATGATAGCGTGTTATATGCCTTTTTTATGCATATGTGTTGTACCCCAAAATTTTCCCTCTCTTTTCTCAAGACATTTCTCACAAAAAATCTTTAATGACTCAAAGTTACACAAGTGTTGACTAGGTCAAATTATCTCCTAAGCACTGAGACCCCAAATTAGGGTTTTGGTTTTCACAAGGGAAATTGGATTTCTAATGCCTCAAATTCATGGTTTATTATGGGTCTCCAAGAATACTCATGTCAAGTTTCAATTTTTAGATCACAATTTTGCCCAGTCAATTGATCAGATGATTGAAAATCACTTGTATTGGAAAAAAGTCAACAGTGGTCAACCTACAGTCAAACTTTAAGATTTTTGGCCCATATAAATATTTTGAAGTCATATACATCAATTGATCAAGGTTTGATCACATTTCCTCAAGAAAAGCATTCAAATTATCAAAGGGGCAAAATGGTCAAATTTAGGGTTTTGACTAGGATTGACCAATCATTGACTTTTGACCTAATACATGACCTAATAGTTTGAAGCATGACCTTAAGAATTCAAACACAATATCTTGACCTAATTTCATATCTCAAATCATTTCTCAAGATCAACGAATTGATAGTTGAAATTTGATCAATTGTTGAAAAGTCAACTGATACACAAAAAGTTAAACTTTGACTTTTTGATAAACATTGATTTTTAAAGATCAAGATTCATAAAGATACTTAAAAATATCAAACTTTGTCAACAAGAATCAAGAAAATCAAGAAAGTCCACAAAAAGTCAAAGTTTTCAAGAATTAGAAAATTTTCTAAGTACATTTTATACTTGATAAATTCATTACTTCATGACCTTTTTTCACCAAGATACAAGATGATTCAAAGAAAACTTTCAAAATGAAAGTTGTAGATCTTGTTGAATTCTACAACTTTGTATTAGAGGGTTGATGTCCAAAAAATACTTAGATTTGAAGATATAAGCCTTTGAAGTCATGACATTTTTTATGAAACACTTAGTGAAAATTTTGACAAGTTTAAGAAGATTTTTGACCTAGCGTCTTGGCCAATTTTCACATAGATCCAAGATGATTTAGCCAAAATGATCAACATGAAGGTTTTAGGTAATGTTTCGTTCTTTAGAAAATGTCACAGAACTTGAAGAGATCATGCTTGAGCTAAGAGAATCGAAGGCAAGAACTTGGGCATCCATTCTTGAATTACAAGTCATTTTGATGATGAACCCTTGGCCAAATCTCATAGCTATACTACATAATCTTACTTTGCAGGCTTATAACTTGCAATTAACTCCATAATTAATGGTTTACACAACTATTAGATCTATGATCCAAGAATTAGATCCTTTATCCAAGCCACATTTCCATTTATGGCACAAAGGCACCATTGCCATTCTTGAAAAGTTGCTTTAATCATAAAGTCAACTTATCTTGAGCTTTGCACTTGTTCCTTCTGCACAAACTTCATCTACAAGTTTAGAGAAAACACTTTTAAAGCTTCTAGCCACCCTACAAGCTTTTTACCTTGCCTTGAAACCATATTTGTCAAGGTTGCTTCAAAAACAAGTCAAAATCCATAAACATGTGATCTTGTGATTCTAATGACCTCAAGTCCTCAAACCTTTTCCTGTAAATTGAGACATTGTTTACAAGCCAAGGGGACATGATTACAAGCCTTGAAACTCCCTCAAACTCAGAATTGCATCAAAACCTCATTTTGTGCCATTTCTGAGCTCACACCTCAAACTCACATTCTACTCGTGTGTTTTTCCTTAAAATCAATCACAAAGCATCCATTTATCATTTAGAACCTGGCCAAACACCTGTTACACGACTGTAACACCTCCATCACCATCCCCCATTTTCAAAATCAATAACTTGCATCTTGACTTCTCTAGAACAATATAACCACTCTCAATCTAAAGTAAGCATTACAATAGTGTCCTGGAGGTTCAGTGAAGCTCGACAGATCATTACAACACCTTGAAGAGTGTTCAAACTCTAAACACGATCTCCATTTGCAAGCTAATTTTTCTGAACTTTTAACTCTTCATACAAGCATCATTTGACTTTGATTTTGAAAGATAAAATGTAGACATCATTTCCCTGAAGCTAACCATACTTTTAGATTTCATTTATATTGCCCGAGCATAGAGAATTTTGAGTTTGAACATTCTGAAAAAGTTAGGTTAAATTTTGTACCAACAGAAATTCGTGTTCATCTTTGATCCATATCTTTAGTTATTTACATGGTTGAAATCGTGGTTAAATTCCAAGAAACTTTCAAGTTTACATTTTCCATTTTGGTTGAGAAATGAGAAAGTTACAGATTTCAAAAATGTTGAAGAATACCCTGGCGCGAGGAAGAAGAAGATGACATGTTCATGACAAGGTTTATGATATATTTATTGGTTTGTGTTATAAATACCAGATGTATAGTCACCCCGGTGGTAGAGAGCGCGCATAAGGCTTGGAACTATAGGGACCTGGGTTCGAGCCCCAGTGGTTACCTTTTGTGTTATTTCATATTATTTTTTCTCAATTTTTGTATTTTTTGCAGCACGCCTGAGCCTCCTTTAGTTGGGCCTAATTATTTTTCTGCTGAACATCACCCCCCTATTTTCTTCCAACAACCAAGCTCACTTTTTTTTATTCTTGTTTATTTTCTGACTATACAAAAAAAATCTGTTTGGGCCTAACTATTTTTACTATTTCCTAACACCCTTATTTACTTCCTCACCTCTGACCCATATCTTATTATTTTCTTTATATTTTTATTTTTATTTTCTTTATATCTTTATCTTTATTTTATATTTATTTTCTTTAATAAAAAATATAAAAAAAAAATTATTTTCTTAACTAATTAATATTTCCCTTTTAGAATTAAAATCAAATTAGATTTAGGTTTTATTTTAATTAAATTAACTTAGACTTTAGGGTTTTTATTAATTAACTTCTCTTGTAATTAATTAATTTAATCAGGTTAATGAGAACCTTTTCATAGAAAAAGCCTTAAAAACAATTTCCTTTTCAATTTCTCTTCTCTTTACATTTCTTTGTACATTTAATTATTTATCACTACAATTTATGTAATTGTCAAAGCCTTGTAATAGTAATTAGGGTTTACTTTACTTGTCATCCCCATTTGTATATTTGTATCCCTCATCCCCAAGTATTATAATAGCGTAGGACTTTTAAATTCCACAATTTATCGCTTTCCTTATTATTGTTAGTAATTAGGGTTTTTATGGAAAGACTTAAAACCAAACGATAGACAACCTTAACTCAAGACAAATTAAATAAAAACAACACACTTTTCACACATGCACCTCTAGGGTTAACCAACACTTGTTGCCTCAGATAAAACAGTCATGTTCCTCGAACGTGGGATACTTTACCAAAGACCCTCGATTACAAGATCATAGTCCCTCAATTACCCTTCAATGTTACCTTCGGTAAATGATCTTAGTCGCTTACGACAAATTGCTAATGTATCCTACAAAGTTGCCTTCTATGACTGTACGATGACCCACGCTTGTCCCTTCACATCCAATGATATGGTTTCTTACTAACTAATGGTAAGATAACATTATCTAAAGAAGGAGGAAAAGAACAAAGACTTTCTTTTGAGTAGGTAGATTGCTCGTATTTGCTTGCTCACAAACATTTCAAAACAAAACATCTTCCAACACACCAACACTTTCATGAAATATTTTCAAAAGTCAACACGTTGTATACATTCTTATAGAGATGAGAACCATTACAAAGTTAGCTGAAACAAAGGCACTTTTAAAAAATACTTTCAAACAAACACAAACACATTTCACAAATCATTTTCAAAAGTGAGCTAGCAACTAAGAGCTCGTAGATAACTACAGATGAAAAGGGTGATAACGCCTTCCCTTTTCATATCCTACCCCCCGAACTCAAGAAAATTCTCAAAAGGTCTTTCTTGTTCTTTTCACCCTTTCCTTTATTGGATAAAAGAAAAGTTGATAGTGACTCTTGCTATCTGCAACAATTGAGATCAAACATAAAACACCCTAGTCAGTTATCCTACCGTATTACAGAACTGGAGACCCTGCTGCGGAGAAGCCTAAAAGTGGGGTTACCTTAGAGATTAGTTCATATTTAAATGCTTTCATTGTTTGACTTGCTTGCTTTACTCTTAAAAGGGTTGTTTTGGTTTTAAAGAGATCTTCTACCCATATATGGGGGCATTATTAGGTAAGTAACAATAGATCGTGGAGACTGATGGCGTAAACTGATATGGTTAAAGATATGGCTACGTTAGTGTGACATATTTTTTGGTACCAGTATCCTTTGTGTTGAATCAAGGAGAATACGAGGCCGATGTGTGGTGTCATGGAGCACTAACTGACCGTAGAACCTTTAGTCGAACAACTTGGCCATTAGGAAGTAATGAGATAGGCGGCTTCGGTGGAAAACTGGAGATTGATTATGCTGAGACAATGCCCAATGAAGAAAGATCAATGATATTGAGATTTCCTAGAACCCGGTTACTTTTTAGGACAGGTTGAACCAACTAAACTTCAAGAGGGTACTTACCTATAAAACCCATGCAAGCCTAAACCTAAGGTCATTGTGTTATTTTTTTATGATTAATTATTCATGACATCATAAACATTATAACATCATGCCATAACATTCTCACTAACCATTTAAAGGATCTAAGAATTTATCTTTGTTCTGTTTTGTACAATATGGCTTCCACACGTAAAAATACCATCCGAATCAACTTCATGAAAGCACCTCCTCAACTCCAAGAGTTAGCATCAAGGGTTCCTAAAGATTCTCCCTTCACCAAAAGATATGGTTGACTTCTAAATTTGGCTATCTCAAGCTTTCAAGAAGAAATAATGTGTGTGGTCTTTTAGTTCTTTGATCTTATCCATCATTGCTTCACCTTTCCTGATTACCAATTGGTGCCTACATTGGAAGAATTCTCTCAACTATTAAGAGTTCCTGTGCTTGATTAAATACCATTCACCATTCTGGAGGAAGCTCCAAAGTTTGAAGTTATTGCCAAGGCTTTGCATTTGAAGAGATCTGACATTGTAGCTAATTGGGAAACAAGGAATTGAGTCAAGGGTTTTCTAGCCAAGTTTTTGTTAGAGAAGGCTCGACTATTCTGGGAAGATATGGATTTTCAGGATTTTGAAGATGTCTTGGCCCTTATAGTCTATGGTTTGGTTTTATTCCCTAATTCGGACCAGCTCATAGACATGAATACTGTCAAGGTTTTTCTTTCTCATAACCCCGTGCCTACTCTGCTTGAAGACATTCTACATTGTTTTCACACTCGCACCATGAAGAAGAGAGGGACTATTTTGTGTTGCATTCAATTACTATCTAGGTGGTTTATTTCACACCTACCTAGACCAGTATTAAAGAATGAACAAGGTTTAACATGGTCTCAAAGGGTGATGTCACTCTCTCATTCAGATATATATTGGTGCCCCCGATCCCTAGAGGATGTTACCATCATTGACCATTATGGAGAGTTCCATAATGTTCCACTCTTGGGAGTTAGGGCAGGTATTACTTATAAACCTTCTCTTGCATTACAACAGTTTGGGTATGCCCGAAGAGATGGTCCCCATAATGGGCTTATCCATGGTTTTGTATTCGACTACGAAAGCGATGTCCAAGGTTATCGTCAAAGGTTTGTACGAGCTTAGGGAATGATAAACAAGATTGATAGCAAGACTTTGGAGCATAAAAATTCCATCCCTCTCTAGCCTTACCTCAAATGGGTACGAACTCGTGCTCAAAGTCTCATGATGTCGTATCCAGCCATCCTACCTGTGATTATGGAACCAGTTGCTGAAGGGGATGTTCCTTATACCATTCTCCATCCTGACATGCCTACCGACTTCGAGAAATTTTAGAGATCGTGGATTCAACTCAAGGGGGAACAAGAAACCTTTGAAGCTAGATTTTATGAAAGCGAGAAGAAAGTTTTGGATCTCACAAGGAAACTTCACGAGGAGAAAATCCTGAATGGCTATATTGCACCAAAGAGGATGCGTTCGTGGGAGACTCGAGTCTTTTTGTTTTAGGAATATTATTTTGCCATCTCTTTAAATACCTTTTGCTTTTTTTTAATTGTAAGCCCAAGAGGCATTTGTGATTCTGGAACTTATTAATGCAATTGATGTTTTTGTCTTCTTTTTGTCTAGCAAATTTAAATTCCTTAAAGTCTTGAAAACATGGCATCCGCATAACATGCATCATACCATAAGCAGGTTTTCTGACACAGATTTCCTCATCTTTCTACTGTTTATTTCAGTATAAGATGGATCTCTAGCAAACCGTCAAGGACTTGCATACTCAACATACTTAGTTCCAAGAAACTCTTCTCAACTTGGAAAAAGGCCAACAAGAAATGATGACGCTTCTCATCACGAAGAAGAAGACCAAGAAGAAAGTTGTGGTCAACATGGGGAAGAGGTTCAAAGGCTCCGTCTAACAAGTTCAAATTGAAGAGCACTCCTCCGAGGAGGATGATAATCAAGATGCTAGAAGCACCCGTACTGGGGTTTAGAATAACCATATTTCCGAGGACGAGGATTATTCCAGTGAGCAATACTCGCCCGTCAATGACAAATATAAGCAGTTAGAAGACAAATTAAAAGCTGTAGAGATCCAAGCAGTGCCTGGCTTGGACTTTGCAGACTTAGGTTTGGTTCCTGGGGTGGTCATTCCCCATAAATTTGAGATCCTTATCTTTGCCAAGTATAATGGTTTCTCATGTCTGAAGCTTCATCTCAGATCATACGTCCCCAAGATCCAACCGCATACCACTGATATGAAACTACGGGTGCACTTTTTCCAAGAGAGTCTATCTGGAACGCAGTTGGAGTGGTTTTACCAATTGGAAGAGACAAACATCCATACATGGGAGGATCTGGCAGCTGCCTTTTACCGTCAATACTAATATAATGCTGATTTGGCACCGACCCAAGTGCAATTGCAAGGCATGACCATGAGTTCAAATGAGGGATTCAAAGAGTACGCCCAAAAGTGGAGAGACCTGGCTGGCAGGGTGCAACCACCTTTAATTGATAGAGAATTGGTAGACATGTTTATGGGAACATTGACTGGTCCATTTTTCAACTTACTGATTGGGAGTTCATTATCTAGATATACTGAATTAATCTTAACCGGTGAGAGGGTGGAAAGTGGAATTAAAAGCGGGTAGATACCCATGGCCTCCACCTCTAATGCTGTGAAAAAACCATTTATTAGTAAAAAAGAGGCTAATGCAGTGTATGGATCAAGAAGTCGTGCTAAGAATGACCGCCATCATTCAGTGGGGGCCATATTGATTTGCAATCCAACTCAAAGACCGCGTCAATAAAACAATCAACAAAGGACGGACATCTCGAGAAGGTAGTTTAACAAAATCAACACGCCATTGTCTTAAGTTCTACAACATCCGTTGAAGGAAAATTTGGTAACATTGTGGGATCCCCCTCGAAATCCCAATATTTCATCTCCAAAGTATAATCCGAATGAAAAATGTGCCTACCACTCTGATAGTCCTGGAGATGACACTAATCATTATTGGGCGTTAAAGAACAAAATGCAAGATCTGATTAATAACAAAAAAATTGAATTAGACCCTCCACCGACTCCTAATGTGACCACCGCACCCATGCCCAGTCATGGTAAGGGTGTCAATACCGTTGAAGATGCTTCTTTTGTTTCCTCCATCAATGGTTTAACTAATTCTTTGAAGACTGTTAAAAAGAATTTGTTGAAAGCCGGAGTATTTCCAGGTTGCCTTGAAGACTGTTACCATTGTGCTGCACAAATTAATGGTTGTATATGGCTGAGAAAAGGTGTCCAATGCCTAATTGATAGCCATGAAATCCTATTTGAGAAAACTCCATCCGAGAAAAGTTTGATCAAAGTGTATCTCAAGATTTTGAAGACGTGTCTATAATTACCATTTCAAATACTCCTGTTAGGATCACCTCCAAAGGGCTTATAAGGATTCTCGCTGAACTAAGAATAGCTCACCTAATTATCACTACACCGGGGCCAGTCCCCTACTCTTCTGACAAGGATGTGCCCTGGAACTATGGGGCGGAAATGTATTATCATGATATCAAAAAAGAGTCATGGATTGTTAAAAACCAAGATGCCGACATTACAAACATTGTTGGATCAAGTAAAGTCACTAGGACTGGAAGGATCTTCTCTCCGAAGATCCCTCCTCTGACAACCACTACTACAACACCCATTCGCATTTCTACTACTAAAACTATTGTTGATACTCAAGGAAAGGAAAAAATGACTGAGCCTGCCCGAACGGAGGTGCCCACAAAGGATATTGAAGACCCATCTAGCCAAGAGATGGAGGAGATTCTAAAAATTATCCGAAAAAGTGACTACAGGATAGTGGAACAACTGAGGCAGACACCCTCGAAGATATCCATGTTGTCTTTGTTGCTATGCTCCGAAGCACATGCCCAAGCCTTGATAAAATTCTTGAAAAATGCACATGTCCCACAAGAAACTACTGATGACCAATTTGAGAACTGTGTAGCAAGCCTGACTGTTGACAATGGTTTGGGATTTTCATATGCATATTTGACTCCAGGGGGGAAGAATCACAATAAAGCTCTACATGTTTCCATTTAGTGTAAAGGTACCACTTTAGCACACGTGTTAGTGGATAATGGATCCTCCCTCAATGTTTTACCAAATGGTGCTTTAGACAGATTGGACTGTGAAGGGTTGGTACTGAAACCAAGTGATATTATGGTGAGAGCCATTGATGGGTCAAAAAGGATGGTCCATGGAGAGGTTGATCTTCCTATCAAGGTTGGATCTCAAGTTTTCAACTCAACATTCTATGTAATGGATATCCGTTCGACCTATTCTTGCTTGCTCAGACGCTCATGGATTCATGGGGCAGGCGCAGTTACCTCCACATTACATCAAAAACTGAAGTACCCGGTAAAAGGAAAAATTGTCACAGTCTGCGAAGAGGAAGAGTTCATGATAAGTCATTTAAATTCTTTCAAATATGTTGAAATGGATGGCGAATTCATTGAAAACCCCTGTAAAGCATTTGAAGTGGTCCCTCCAATGATTTCTGTTTCCAAAGCCACTCATACCACTCCCAAATATGCTAAAGATACACCAAGAATGGCCTCTCTCAAGGATGCTCGTGCTATTATTGAAGACAAAGGTTGCACTATCTAGGGACGACTTCCCGATATCCCCTACAAGTAAAACAAGTTTGGGTTGGGCTTCACTTACAAGGATCGAAAAGATATCCGACATGCTCGTGCTGGGAAACCACCTCTCTGTATTAGCAAAAATGAAGTTAATGCTCTAGGAGACTTTGATAGTTATGGTGACTGGGACGACTGGATCTACCCAACTGCTGACAGAGGACTCAACAAATGGCAGACAAAAGACTTCATCTTAATCTTCTTCAGCCATGAGTAATTGCCATTTCCTGTTTTTATTGCTTTGAGAAATTTGTATGTAATTTCCTCTAAAAACAAAAACTTTAAACCATGTGCCTTTCTCGGGGCACAATGGTCCATTTGTTAAGGGTTTGTCATTTTCATATGTCATTTGCTCATTTTAATGAAAACATTAGAATATTTTGCATTCAAATTTTGCGCTCCTTGTATTTCTTTACTTTACTACATTTTCAAATAGCCATGTGACCTTACATGCACACACTCAAATTTGTAGATCCACATCCACTCCGGATCTCATTGAGAACAATTCTACTATTTCCATCTATGACTTTGAAAATCCAATCTATTAAGCAGAAGACGAAGGTGAAGAAGATTGTGAGATTCCTGGGGAACTCGCCAGACTCCTGATATAAGAGGAAAATGCCATTCAAACGCACGAATAACTAGTTGAAGTGATAAACTTGGGTACTGGGGCAGATAAGAGGGATGTCAAGATTAGCGCCAACCTGGAAGACAATGTCAAGGGAAGATTGGTTCAGATTTTACACAACTATGTTAAGGTGTTCGCTTGGTCATACAAAGATGTACCGGGGCTTGATATTGATATCGTAGTTCATCGTCTGCCAATGAAAGAGGGTTGTCCTCCAATCAAACAAAATGTTCGTCACATATGGCCAAATATGTCTGAGAAGATCAAGGCTGAGGTAATGAAACAATTCAATGCAGGTTTCTTGGCAGTGACGTCGTACCCTTAATGGGTTGCAGATGTTATTCCAATTCCTAAGAAAGACGAAAAGGTCCGTATGTGTGTGGACTATAAGGATTTAAATAGGGAAAGCCCCAAAGATGACTTTCCTCTACCACATATTGATGTCTTGGTTGACAACACTGCTTAACATAAAGTGTTCTCCTTCATGGACAGTGTCTCAGGTTACAACCAAATCAAAATGGCACCCAAAGACATGGAAAAAACCACTTTTTTTACACAGTGGGGCACCTTCTGTTATAAGGTCATGCCTTTTGGGCTGAAGAATACAGGTGCAACTTATCAACGAGATATGGTAGCTCTATTTCATGATATGATTCATCATGAGATAGAATTCTATGTTGATGACATGATCGCAAGATTGCAAACTGAGGAAGAACACCTTGATCACTTGCACAAGCTATTTGAAAGACTGGAGAAATATAAGTTGAGGTTGAATCCCAACAAGTGCACTTTCGGGGTGAGGACTGGAAAGCTCCTAGGCTTCGTCGTTAGTGGAAAAGGTATTGAAGTTGATCCTGCAAAAGTCAAAGCCATACAAGAAATGCCAGTTCCCTTTACTGAGAAAGAAGTCAGAGGTTTCTTAGGTAGACTCAACTATATTGCCCAATTCATCTCTCACGTAACTGCTACTTGTGAACCCATTTTTAAACTGCTGAAGAAAGATCAAGTAGTCAGATGGAATGATGACTGCCAATTAGCTTTTGATAAGATCAAGGAGTACTTGTAAGAACCTCCAATCCTAATGCCTCCAGTTGAAGGAAGACCTCTGATCATGTACTTGACTATGTTAGAGAATTCAATGGGTGTGTGTGTTGGGCTAACATGACAAGTCTGGTCGAAAAGAGCATGCGATATACTAGCTTAGCAAAAAGTTTACCGACTATGAAACAAGATATTCACTGCTCGAGAAAACTTGTAGCCCTTTGGAATAGGCTGATCATCGACTAAGACAATATATGTTGACTCATACTACTCTATTGATCTCTAAGATGGATCCCATCAAGTATATCTTCGAGAAACCAGCTCTCTCCGGATGAATAGCCAGATGGCAAATAATCTTGACTGAATATGATATCCAGTACACTACACAAAAAGAAATCAAAGGAAGTGTACTGAAATATCATTTGGCCCATCAAGCTATTGATGACTACCAATCCATGAACTTTGAATTCCCGGATGAGAATAGCATGATGATAACCGACTGTGTAAAGCTCGGACCGTATGAAGGACCTGAGCAAGGATCCCGACGGACTATGGTTATTGATGGAGCTTCCAATGCATTGGGTAATAGAATTGGTGCTGTGATCATTTCTCCTGAAGTTCGCCATAGCCCTTTCACTTCCAGGATTTGCTTTGACTGTACAAACAACATGGCTGAGTATGAAGCTTGCATCTTGGGTCTAAAGGCCGATATTGACCTAAGAATCAAATTCTTGAGCATAAACGGAGATTCTGACCTGGTGATCAGTCAAGTTAAGGGAGAGTGGGATACCAAACATCCAAATCTGATCCCTTATAAAGAGCTTGTGCTAACCTTGACCCCGTACTTTGAAGAGGCCACCTTTGAACATATCCCAAGGGAAGAAAATAAGTTGCCAGATGCCTTAGTGACTATGTCAACTATGTTCAAGGTCAATTAGGACAACGAAGCTCCCAAAATTACTATAGAAAGATTCAACGAACTGACCCACTATTGTGAGATTGGCACTGGTGAGGAGAAGCCTTGGTTCCATGAGGTGAAAAGGTACCTTGAAGCAAAATAATATCCCGAGGGAGCTTCAATAAACAACAAGAAATTCCTACGAAGGTTCTCAGCCATGTTCTCCCTAAGTAATGGGATTTTGTACAAACGCAACCATGATTGTACTCTGCTCCATTGTATGGACAAGAAAGAAGTAAAGAAGATCATTGAGGATATGCATGAAGGTATCTTCGGAACTCATTCCAGTGGACACACTATGGCCAAGAAGATTCTGAGGGTTCGTTACTATTGGTCGACTATGGAAACTGATTGTTACCACCACTCGAGGACTTGCAATAAATGCCAGATTTATGTCGATAAAGTTCACGTGCCTCTAATACCTTTAAATTCCATGACTGCTCCATGGCCATTCGCAATGTGGGGCATTGACATGATGGGAAAAATTAATCCCACTGCTTCCAACGAACATTGTTTCATCCTCGTCGCCATTGATTATTTCACCAAATGGGTCGAAGCAACTTCATTTGCCTCAGTTACAAAAAATGTGGTAGCCCAGTTTATCAAGCATAACCTTATCTGTCAGTATGAAATTCTTCAAAGGATCATCAATGACAACAGAATCAACCTCAACAATGCTATGATTACTGAACTCCACACATAGTTCAAGATCAAGCATCACAATTCTTCTCGATACAGACCTAAAATGAATGGTGCAGTGGAAGCTGCCAACAAAAATATAAAGAAGATTTTGAAAAATATGGTGGTGACCTATAAAGACTGGCACAAGATGTTACCATTTTCTCTTTATGGCTATCATACTTTGACTCGAACATCAACTGGGGAAAGCCTATTCTCTTTTGTCTATGGCATGGAAGTTTTCCTGCCGGTCGAAGTTCAGATTCCTTCTCTAAGGATTATGAAAGAAGCAGACTAGCAAAGGCGAATGGGTTCAGACTAGATTGGATCAGTTGAATTTAATTGATGAAAAGAGGATGGTTGCTGTCTGTCATGGTCAAATGTACCAAAAGCGTATGATCAGGGCATTCAACAAGAAGATTAAACGTCGGGTATACCTGGCTGGTGACTTGGTAATAAAGTGCATCATTCTACCACAAGGCGATCCCAGGGGAAAATGGACTCCCACATATGAAGGGACATTTGTGGTCTAGAAATTATTCTCTGGCGGTGCCACGATGTTAACCACTATGGACGACAAAGATTTCCCGCACCCTGTGAATGCTGATATAGTAAAAAAATACTACACATAAGAACGATCCACTAGGTTGACATTCCTAGGCAAAAATAAGGGCATCCCGACGAACCAAAAGGGTTCGGGAAAAAATTAGGGATATATACAAAAGATTGTACACCCGGCAAGTCAAAAATCCACAAGGGCAAATTGGGCAAAAAGGGTACACTGGTGGACTGAAAAACCGAATGGGAGGTCCAGGCAAAAGTTAAGGGTTAAAAGCATACGAATATGTCCCGTTGGATGACTACAACCAACTTTACTACCAAGGTCAAAGTTTAAATGGTACAAGATCAGTTCAATCAACTTCTTCCGACGACAAGGGGTGATGTTCGAAGACATAGGGCCATTAACAGAGTTGGAACCCAATAAGATCACTTCCACATGGATATATATATATATATATATATATATATATATATATATATATATATATATATATATATATATATATATATATATATATATATATATATATATATATATTTGTTTTCACTTTGTATCCTTTTCATTTCACGACGGCTTTCTCTTACTAGGATTTCCGTCTCTTTGTGCAAAAACGCCTGTTTATAGGAAAATTATCAATACACATATACTTTGAAGTGCAAACTTTTTGTTTTTTGTGTTTTGATTGCAAAAAAGTCCAACGACTAAAATTGAATGCACATATGCATATGAATATGAATAACTGTTAACAAATATATGCATAAGAACCGTAGTAAATACTTACCCTAGGAGCCAAGATAATACTCATGCTGTCCATACATCCCCACAGTAAATTCTTACATTCTCCATAATTTCCTTTCAGCATATCTCCAAGAAACTCTCTTCCCCATCTGTGTTTGGCCTTCCAAAACTGAAAGAGAAACCTTGCATAACTCTTCCCCAGGAGAATTTGTTTCCCAAATATCTTCCTCAACAAGGTTTATTTCCCCAATAGACTACCATCTCCCCAAATTGAGTCTATTCCTCAGACTACAACAAAACATTGACAAAACTCCTCTTCCCCAGTAGGATTGCCACTGTCCCTAAAAAGTTGTTGCAAAACCTGAAGTCCAACCAGAATGCTAGTTAACTTTACTCTCCCCAGACAAATCGGAAGCTTAATCATCTCTTTTATCCCTATTCAGTGTATATGAGAATTAAATTCCCCAGTAGAGCAATTAACAACCAAGGTTCTTGAACTCTACTCCCCAAGAAGAAATTAACATCCCCTGTAGAGTTTCCTTAAACAACAAATAGGAATCCCCAGCGGAAGTATTCTAGACAAAGTTGAAGATATACAATCTCTTCATCTACAACAATAGTCAGGGATTTATTTTCCTAGATAAAGATACATTTCAATAACATTCATACATCCTGACATATACATACGGAACATATGGCATAATCTCATTTATTTTGAGAACATCGTTACATAATTCACTTCATACATCATGATATCGCATACGGTTAACCCTTTTCCTTTTCAGGAAAGAATCAATTGGCAAACGAAAGACCTCTTCTGGTTTAGATTTATTTCTTCCAGTTAAAGATAGAGGAACAATATACCTCTTCTGGTTTAGATTTACTTCTTCTAGTTAAAGACATGCAAACAAAAATACCTCTTCTGGTTTAGATTTATTTCTTCCAGTTAAAGATAGACGAACTAAAAATCTCTTATGGTTTAGATTTATTTCTTCAAGTTAAATACAGGCGAACGAAAGACCTCTTCTGGTTTAGATTTATTTCTTCCAGTTAAAGACAGGAGAATGAAAGACTTCTTCTGGTTTAGATTTAATTCTTCCAGTTAAAGACAGGAAAACGAAAGACCTCTTCTGGTTTAGATTTATTTCTTCCAGTTAAAGACAGGTGAACTAAAGAACTCTTCTGGTTTAGATTTATTTCTTCCAGTTAAAGACAGGCGAACAAAAGACCTCTTCTAATTTAGATTTATTTCTTCCATTTAAAGACAGGCGAACGAAAGACCTATTCTGGTTTAGATTTACTTCTTCCAGTTAAAGACAAGCGAACGAGAGAATTATTCTGGTTTATATTTACTTCTTCTAGTTAAAGACAGGCAAACAAAAGACCTCTTCTGGTTTAGATTAATTTATTCCAGTTAAAGAAAGGCAAAATAAAGACCTCTTCTGGTTTAGATTTATTTCTTCCAGTTAAAGACACGCGAACGAAAGACATCTTTTGGTTTAGATTTACTTCTTCCAGTTAAAGACAAGCAAACTAAAGACCTCTTCTGATAGATTTATTTCTTCCAGTTAAAAATAGGCGAAGGACATATGCTATTTCAGTTTAAATCCCCACCAGGTTTGCTATGATTATTTTTCCAATAGAAGTCAAATTTAGATGGCATCTATAAGCCCATCTCTGACAACTCTCCATCATCTCTCCAAATGGTGTCTTTAAGCCCATTCGCGATAATCAACCAACATCACTACTTCGTGCGCAAACGAGTGCAAATTTCTGGGCACTTTAGTGTTCAATCATCTTCCACCATCAAGTTACGAATGGAGAACATACCAATCTAACTCTTCAGGTTTAAGAAGATTGAACAGGGGCAGTTGTTGTACCCCAAAATATTCCCTCTCTTTTCTCAAGACATTTCTCACAAAAAGTCTTCAATGACTCAAAGTTGCACAAGTGTTGACTAGGTCCAATCATCTCCTAAGCACTGAGACCCCAAATTAGGGTTTTGGTTTTCACAAGGGAAATTGGATTTCTAATGCCTCAAAATAATTTCATGGTTCATTATGGGTCTCCAAAAATACTCATGCCAAGTTTCAAGTCTTAGATCATAATTTTGCTCAGTCAATTGATCAGATGACTGAAAATCACCTGTATTGGAAAAAAAGTCAACTGTGGTCAACCTACAGTCAAACTTTAAGATTTTTGGCCCATATAAATATTTTGAAGTCATATTCATCAATTGATCAAGGTTTGATCATGATTCCTCGATAAAAGCATTCAAATCATTAAAGGGGCAAAATGGTCAAAGTTAGGGTTTTAACTAGGATTGACCAATCATTGACTTTTGACCTAATACACAACCTAATGGTTTAAAGCATGACCTTAATAATTCAAACACAATATATTGACCTAATTTCATGGCTCAAATAATTTCTCAAGATCAATGAATTGATAGTTGAAATTTGATTAACTGATGAAAAGTCAACTGATACACAAAAAGTCAAACTTTGACTTTTTGATAAACATTGATTTTTAAAGATTAAGATTCATAAATATACTCAAAAATATCAAACTTGGTCAACAAGAATCAAGAAAATCAGGAAAGTCCACAAAAGTCAAAGTTTTCATGACAAAAAATTTTCTAAGTACATTCTATACTTGATAAATTCATTACTTCATGACCTTTTTTCACCAAGATACAAGATGATTCAAAGAAAACTTTCATCATGAAATTTGTAGATGTTTATGAATTCTACAACTTTGTATTAGAGGGTTGATGTCTAAAAAATGCTTAGATTTGAAGATATAAGCCCATGAAGTCATGACATTTTTTATAAAACACTTTGTGAAAATTTTGACATGTTTAGGCATATTTTTGACCTAACTTCTTGGCCAATTTTCACCTAGATCCAAGATGATTTAGCCAAAATGGTAAACATGAATGTTGTTGGTAATGTTTAAAGCTTTCCAAAATGTCAAATAACTTGAAGAGATCAAGTTTGAGCTAAGATAATCAAAGGCAATAAGTTAGGCATCCATTCTTGAATTACAAGTCATTTTGATGATGAACCCTAAGCCAAATCTCATAGCTATGCCGCATAATCTTACTTTGCAGGCTTCTAACTTGCAATTCAATCCATAATTAATGGTTTATAAATTATTAGAGCTATGATCAAAGCATTATAACCTATATCCAAGCTACATTTCCAGTTATGGCCCAAAGGCACCATTTCCATTCTTGAAAAGTTGCTTTAATCACAAAGTCAACTTATCTCGAGCTTTGCACTTGTTCCTTCTGAACAAACTTCATCTACAAGTTCAGAGAAAATATGTTTAAAGCTTCTAGCCACCCTAAAAGCTTTGTAACTTTCCATGAAACCATATTTGTTAAGGTTGCTTAAAAAATAAGTCAAAATCCATAAACATGTGATCTTGTGATTCTGATCACCTCAAATCCTCAAACCTTTTCCTATAAATTTAGACATTATTTACAAGCTAAGGGGACAATATTAAAATCCTTGAAACTCCCTCAAACTCCGAATTGCATCAAAACCTCATTTTTGTGCCATTTTGACCTCACACCTCAAACTCACATTCCACTTGTGTGTTTTTCGTTAAAATCAATCACAAAGCATCCATATATCATATAGAACCTGACCAAACACCTGTTACACGACTGTAACACCTCCATAACCATCATCCGTTTTCAAAAACACTAACTTGCATCTTGACTTCTCTAGAACAATACAACCACTCTCAATCCAAAGTAAGCATTGCAATAGTCTCCTGGAGGTTTAGTGAAGCTCACCAGATCATTACAACACCTTGAAGAGTGCTCAAACTCCAAACACGATCATCATTTGCAAGGTAAGTTTTCTGAATTTTCAAATCTTCATACAAGAATAATTTGACTTTTATTTTCAAAGATAAAATGTAGATATCATTGCCCTGAAGCTAACCATGCTTTTAGATTTCATTTATATTACCAGAGCATAGAGAATTTTGAGTTTGAACTTTCTGAAAAAGTTAGGATAAATTTAGTACCAACAGAAATTCATGTTCATCTTTGATCCATAGCTTTAGTTATTTTCATGGTTGAAATCATGGTTAAATTTGAAGCGACTTTCATGTTTACATTTTCCATTTTGGTTGAGAAATGAGGAAGTTACAGATTTAAAAAATGTTGAGGAACACCCTGGCGCGAGGAAGAAGAAGATGACATGTTTAGGACAAGGTTTATAATATATTTATTGGTTTGTGTTTTAAATACCGGATGTATAGCCACCCCAGTGGTAGAGAGTGCATGCGTAAGGCTTATAACTATAGGGACATGGGTTCGAGCCCCAGTGGTACGCTTTTGTGTTTTTTCATATTATTTTGTCTCGTTTTTTGTTTGTTTTGCTGCGCGAATGGGCCTCCTTTGGTTGGGCCTGATTATTTTTATGCTGAACATCACCCCCCTATTTTCTTCCAAGAACCAAGCCCACTTTTTTTTATCTTGTATATTTTTTGACTATACAAAAAAAAATCTGTTTGGGCCTAACTATTTTTACTATTCCCTAACACCCTTTTTTACTTCCTCACCTCTGGCCCATATCTTATTATTTTCTTTATATTTTTATTTTTATTTTCTTTATATTTTTATCTTTATTTTTTAATTTACATTTTATTTATTTATTCTCTTTAATAAAAAATATAAAAAATATAAAAAAATATTATTCTCTTAAATAAAACTCCAAAATATTATTTTCTTAACTAAGTAATATTTCCCTTTTAGAATTAAAACCAAATTAGATTTATTTTTTATTTTAATTAAATTAACTTAGACTTTAGGTTTTTTATTAATTAACTTCTCTTGTAATTAATTAATTTAATCAGGTTAGTTAGAACCTTTTCATACAAAAAGCCATAAAAACAATTTCCTTTTCAATTTCTCTTCCCTTTATATTTCTTTGTACATTTCATTATTTCACACTACAATTTATGTAATTGTCAAAGCCTTGTAATAGTAATTAGGGTTTACTTTACTTGTCATCCCTATTTGTAAATTTGTATCCCCATCCCCAAGTATTGTAATAGCATAGGATTTTTAAATTCCACAATTTATCGCTTTCCTTATTATTACTAGTAATTAGGGTTTGTATGGTAAGAATTAAAACCAAACGATAGACAACCTTAATTCAAGATAAATTAAATAAAAACAATACACTTTGCACACACGCACCTCTAGAGTTAACCCACACTTGTTGCCTCGGATAAAACAGTCATGTCCCTCGAACGTGGGATACTTTAGCAAAGACCCTCGATTACAAGATCGTAGTTCCTCAATGACCCTTCGATGTTACCTTCGATAAATGATCTTAGTACCTTATGATAAATTTCTAAGGTATCCTACAAAGTTGACTTCTATAACTGTACGATGACCCACACATGTCCCTTCACATCCAATGATATGGTTTCTTACTAACTAATGGTAAGATAATATTATCTAAAGAAGGAGGAAAAGAACAAAGGTTTTCTTTTGAGTAGGTAGATTACTCGTAGTTGCTTGCTCACAAACATTTCAAAACAAAAAATCTTCTAACACACCAACACGTTCATGAAATATTTTCAAAAGTCAACACTCTCTATACATTCTTATAGAGACGAGAATCGTTACAAAGTTAGCCTAAACAAAGGCACTTTTCAAAAATACTTTCAAACAAACACAATCACATTTCACAAAGCATTTTCAAAAGTGAGCTAGCAACTAAGAGCTCGTAGATAACCCCCCGAACTCAAGAAAATTCTCAAAAGGTCTTTCCTGTTCTTTTCACTCTTTCCTTTATTGGATAAAATAAAAGTCGATGGCGACTCTTGCTATATGCAACAATTGCAATCAAACGTAAAACACCCAAGTCAGTTCTCCCACCGTATTGCAATATGTTATGATGTTCGTAACTGATGTATGAATGTGAAATGTTGTTGAAGTGTATTTGTAAACCCGTGCAACATCTTTGTCTGGGAAAATAAATCCCTGACTATTGTTAGGGATAAAGAGTATGTGTATCTTTGATCTTGATAGGTATTCCTGCTTTCGGCTTGAGGAAACTCTACTGGGGAAATTTGATTCCTGTTTGGAGAGAAGAGTCCTAAAATATTGGTTGTTCATTGCTCTACTAGGGATTTTAATTCTTATATACCCTGATTGGGGATAAAAGAGATGGATAAACTTTCAAAGTGCTGTCTGACCGAGTTTCTAATATGGATACCGAATCGTCTAGAGAGAATAAAGTTGAATGATATCTGATCCAGTTTCATACTCATTAGCAACTCTCTGGAGATAGCAACCCGAACTATCCTTTGTTGGAGGTGGGAATCCTGCCGGTAAGTTGTTGTAGAAACAGACTAAATCTGGGGAGATTGTAATCTGTTGGGGAAATAAATCCTGTTGGGTAAATAAACCCTGTTGGGTAAATAAACCCTATTGGGGAAATAAACCCTATTGGGGAAATAAACTCCATTGAAGGAGAAATACTTTGCTGAGGAAATGAGCTCTTCTGGAGGAAAGAAATCTGCAGAGGATTTTACAGTTTTTGAGGAATCACTCAGCTGGGGAAGAGAATTTCCATAAACTATACTTGATTGGGACTCCATAAGTTAGAAACATTATAGGGAAAAAGATCATATTCCTTTATCTGTTGGGGTGATTTTCTGGCGAGTATGATTAGTGCATCCCATTTTATCGGGGATATATCTTTATTTAAGATAATCTTGTTAAGACTACTCTGTGGGGATAATCCTATGAGGATCTCTTTGTGGGGATACGTGATGATTTGAACATTATCCCAACTCCTAGAGTCTTGAGTAACTGATTTTTCTGATTTTATGCATATATTTATTTACAGTTAATCGTATTCATATGCATATGTTAATTCAATTTTAGTCATTGGATATTTTTGCAAACAAAATAGAAAAAGTAAAAACAAAAAAGTTTGAATTTTAAGATTTGTATTTTTATTGATAGTTTGGCCATAAACATGTGATTTTGTACAAAGAGACAGAAATCCCAATAAGAGGAAATCGTCGTGAAATGAAAAGAGTACAAAGTGAAAAAAATAGCTATGTAGGAATAATCTCGTCGGGTTTCAACTCTGCTATTGCCCCTATATCTTCAAGCATCTCCCTCGTTGTCGGAAGAAAGTGATTGCATTAATCTATACCGTTTGAACTTGACATTGGTAATAAAGCTTGTTGTAGGTGATCCAACGGGACATAGTCGTACGCTTTAATCTCTAACTTTTTCCTGGATTTCCCTTTCAGGTTTTCAGTCCACCGGGATAACTTTTTTTGCCCAAGTCGCCTTTTCAGGTTTTCGACTTGTTGGGTGTACAATCTTTTATATATATCCCTAATTTTTTCCTGAATCCTTTTGATTCGCCGGGATGCCCTTATTTTTGCCTAGGCCAGTCAACCTAGCGGGTCGTTTTCATTCGTAGTATCTTTTGACTATGTTCACGTTCACAGGGTGCGGAAAGTATTTGTCGTCCATGGTGGTCAGTATCATAACACTACCATAAAATATCTTCTTGACTATAAATGGCCTTTCGTAGGTGGGAGTCCATTTGCCTCTGGGATCACCTTGTAGTAGAATAATGCACTTTATTACCAAATCACCAACCGGATATACCCGATGCTTGATTTTCTTGTTGAATGCCTTAATCATACGCTTTTGATACATCAAGCTGTGACAGGCAGCCGCAAGCCTCTTCTCGTTAATAAGATTGAACTGGTCTAGCCTGGTTTGAATCCACTCATCTTCTCCTAAGTCTGCATCTTTCATAATTCTCAGAGAGGGAATATGAACTTCGACAGGTAGGACAACTTCCATACCATAGACCAGAGAGAATGGGGTTACCCTAGTTGATGTTTGTGCTGAAGTGCGATATCCATGTAGAGAAAATGGTAACATCTCATGCGAGTCTTTGTAGGTCACAACCATCTTCTGTATAATCTTCATAATATTCTTGTTGGAGGCTTCCACTACGCCATTCATCTTTGGTTGATACAGAGAAGAGTTGTGGTGCTTGATCTTGAACTGCATGCAGAGTTCAATGATCATAGTGTTATAGAGATTAGTACCATTGTCTGTGATAATCCTTTTGGGATGCCATACCGACATATAAGATTATGTTTGATGAGTCGGGCGACCATATTCTTGGTAACAGAGGTGAACGAGGATGCTTCAACCCACTTTGTAAAGTAATCAATGGCGAAGAGGATTAAGCGATGTTTGTTAGATGCAATAGGCTTGATCTCTCCAATCATATCAATTCCCCACATTGCGAATGGCCACAAAGAAGTCATGACATTCAGAGGTACTGGAGGCACATGAACTTTAGCAGCATAGATTTGGCATTTATGAAAAGTTTTCGAGTGAGTACCCACTGGAGTGAGTACCAAATATACGTTCGTGCATATCTTCCATAATTTATTCTGCTTCCTTCTTGTCCACACAACAAAGCATAGTCGAATCATGATTGCGCTTGTATAAAATTCCATTGCTCAAGAAGAACTTAGCCGAGAACCTCCATAAGAATTTCTTTTCATTGATCGATGCCCCTTCAGGGTATTCTTGAGCCTCAAGATACCTCTTCACTTTGTTAAACTAGGGTTTCTCTTCTACTCCATTAGTGTCAACTTCATAGCAATGTGCTGGTTCGTCCATTATTTCAATGGTAATTTTGGGAGCCTCGTTGTCCCATCTAACCTTGAACATAGATGACATGGTAGCCAATGCGCCTGCCAACTAATTCTCTTCTCTTGGGATATGCTTAAAAATAATCTCTTCGAAATACGAAATCAAGGTTAGCACATGTTCTCGATAAGGGATAATATTTGAATGCTTCATATCCCATTCTCCCTTGACCTGACTGATTACCAAGGCTGAATCACCACACATGCTCAAGAATTTGATTCTCATGTCAATAACAGCCTTAATACCAATGATGCACGCTTCATATTCAGTCATATTGTTGGTGTAGTCAAAGAAAAGTCTAGCAGTGAGGGGGAATATGTTAACCCTGAGGAGAGATAATTACAACACCGATTCTGTTTCCAAGTGCGTTAGAAGCTCCATCGAAAACCATAGTCCATCGAGATTCTGGCTCAGGTCCTTCATATGGTCCAGGTTCTTCATAATATGTAACTTGCATAATGTTCTTGTCCGGGAATTCGAAATTCATAGACTGATAGTCGTCTATAGCTTGATGTGCCAAATGATATGCCAATACACTTCCTTTGATAGATTTTTGAGTGGTGTACTGGATGTCATATTCTGTTAAGACCATTTGTCATCGGGCTATTCTTCCGGAGAGAGCTGACTTCTTGAATATGTACTTGATGGGATCCATTTTAGAGATCAACAAGGTAGTATGGGGCAACATATATTGTCTTAGTCAGAGAGCAGCCCATGCCAAAGCGCAACAAGTTTTCTTGAGCAGTGAATATCTTATTTAACAGTCGGTAAATTTTTTGTTAAGGTAGTATACTACATGCTCTTTTCGACCAGACTCGTCATGCTGCCCCAGTACACACCCCATTGAGTTCTCTAGCACTGTTAGGTACATGATTAGAGGCCTTACTTCAACTGGTGGCATCAGAATCAGAGGTTCTTGTAGGTACTCTTTAATTTTATCAAAGGCTATTTGACAGTCGTCGCTCCACTTTAATACTTGATCTTTCTTCAACAACTTTAAGATTGGCTCACAGGTAACGGTTAAATGAGAAATGATAGGGAAATGTAATTCAATCGTCCTAAGAAACCTATGACTTCCTTCTTGGTACGAGGAGCCGACATTTCTTGAATAACTTTAACTTTTTTAGGATCAACTTCAATACCTTTACCGCTGACGATGAAACCCAAGAGTTTACCAGATCTCACCCCAAAAGTGCACTTATTCAGATTTAACCTAAGCTTGTACTTCTTCAGTCTTTCAAAAAATTTATGCAGATGATCGAGATGCTCTTATTCATTTTGTGACCTTGCTATCATGTCGTCGATGTATAACTCTATCTCGTGGTGAATCATGTCATGAAATAAGGCTACCATGGCACACTGATAAGATGCCCCGACGTTCTTCAACCAAAAAGGCATAACCTTGTAACAGAAAGTGCCCTAGTGTGTGACGAAGGTAGTTTTCTCCATGTCTTAAGGCACCATCTTTATCTGATTATAACCCGAGAAGCCATCCCTGAAGAATAATACCTTGTGCTAAGCGGTGTTGTCGATCAAAACATTAATATGTGGAAGTGGGAAATCATCTTTAGGGCTCGCCCTGTTCAGATCCCTGTAGTCTACACACATACGTACCTTTTTGTCTTTCTTTGGTACCGGAACAACACTAGAAACCCATTGAGGATATGATGTCACTACCAAGAAACCTGCATTTAATTGTTTCATAACCTCAGCCTTGATCTTTTCTGACATTTCAGGATGCATGCGATGAACCTTCTGCTTGATTGGAGAACAACCCTCTTTCATTGGTAGACGGTGAACCACAATATCAGTGTCGAGCCCTAGCATGTCTTTGTATGACCAAGCAAAGATTTCAACATATTCACGCAACATCTGGATCAATCTGTTCTTGACAATGTCCTCTAAGTTGGCGCCTACCTTGACTTCTTTCTGGCCTGTCTCGGTATCCAAGTTTATAACTTTTAATGGATCTTCATATGGTTGGATAACCTTTTCTTCTTGTATTAAGAGTCTGGAAAGTTCTCCAGGTATTTCACAATTCTCCTCACCTTCGTCCTCGGCTTGGTAGATCAGATTTTCAAAGTCATAAGCGACAATAGCAGAATCGTTATTAACAAGATCCAGAGTAGACGTGAATCTACAATGTAGTGTGTGGATGTGTGTAAGAACACATAGCTATTTTGAAAATTCAATAAGTAAAAGAAAAATAGGGAGAATAAAATTTGAATGCAAAACATCCAATGTTTTTATTAAATGAACAATGTGTATGAATGATCAATCCTTAACAAATTAACCATTGTGCCCAGGGTAAGACACAAGGTTTAAAGTCATTGTTTATTACATAACCAAAATCTTTTAAAACCAATAAGACAAGAATATAGCTATTACTCATGGCTAAAGGAGATAGGAATAATATCTTTCGCTTTCCAATTGTCGAGTCTGTTACCAATGGTATGGAATATCCAACCGTCGAAGTCATAATCACTGTCAGCGTCTTCTATAGCGTTGACCCCGTTGTTGCTGATACAAAACATAGGTCTTCCAGCACGAGCATGATGAACAACACTTTGACCTTCTGCAGTAAAGCTCAAATAGATTTATAAGGGATATAAAAAAGATGACCCCAAATAGTACAACCACCTTCTTCTATAGTAGCTTTGGCATCTTTCAAGGAAGCCATCTTGTGCGAAATCCTGATGGTCTTTGGAATGGAAGAAATATCTTTAATAGCAGCTGGGGAAATCACCTCAAAAGTATGACAGGGAGTATCGGTGAATTCCCCATCTATCTCTATGTACCAGAATGAATTCAGGTGGCTAACTATGTACTCCTCTTCTACGCAGATAGTAACAACCTTTCCTTTTACAGGATACTTTAATTTCTGGGCCAAGGTAGAGGTAACAACACTTGCCCCATGGATCCAGGGGCATCCCAATAGACAAGAATAGATTGGCCAGATTTCCATTACATAGAAGGTGGACTCAAATATCTGTGAACCTACTTTGATCGGGAGGTCCACTTCTCCATGCACCATTCTTTTGGATCCGTCAAAGGCTCGAACTATGATGTTACTGGGTTTCAGCACAACCCCTTCATAATCCAGTTTGTCAAGAGCAACTTTTGGTAAAACATTCAATGAAAAACCAATATCAACCAACACATGATCCAACGTAGTGCCCTTGCAGTCAATGGAGACATACAAGGCCTTATTATGATTTCTCCACTGTTGAGTCAGGTCATCATCGGAGAAGCCTAATCCATTATCATTTGTTAAGCTAGCCACATAACTTCCAAATTAATAAACCGGAATTTCTTGTGGCACGTGAGCAGTCTTCAATTATTTTACTAAAGCTTGCGCATGGGCTTTAAAACATAGTAGTAAAGATAACATGGAGATTTTGGACGGGGTCTACCCCAACTGTTCAATAGTTTTATAGTCACTTTTGCGAATGATTTTCAAAACCTCTTCCAACTCTTGTCCAGAGGTGTCCTCGACTATGATTTCTTTAGGCGCCTCAGTCTAGGCAGGTTCTATCATTGGCTCTTTACCCCGTGCCTCGGCAGCTGACTTGGTAACGCCAACTCGAACAGGTGTAGCAACATTTTTCAGAGAGATTTCCAGGGATAAAATATTTCTGCTTCTAGTAACTTTGTTGTTCCCCGCAATATTGTCAATGTTTAGATCCATCTCTTCATTTTCTTCATCAGACAACTCTTGTTTGACACCATGGTAGTAGACGTCAGATCCATAGTTCCACGGAATAGCCTTTTTCGAGGAATATGGGATGGGTCCAAGTGAGGTGATAATTAAAGGAGAAGCTTTCAGACTGGTGGTAATCCTTACAGGTTCTTTGGAAGTGATCCTAACAGGAGTACCGGATACAACAGACAAATCTTGGCACAAATTCTCAACATACGAAACTTTCTCGATCAAAATTATATGTTCATCCATCAGGCGTTGAACACCTTCCTTCAGTAACCCGCAACCATTGGGTTAGACTGCACAACAATAACATTCTTTAACACAACCCAAAAATAAACTAGCTTGTAACAAATTCTTTTTGATTGTTGAGAGAGGAATAACCACATCACCTACAATGGTAACATACATAACATCTTCTATAGCACTTGTGACTTTGTCATGCTTTAGCATAGGTGCAATAATCACGTTCGAAGTCTCCGGAGGATCAAACTAAATTTCCTTATTCTCAATCATGTCCTGAATTTTGTTTTTCAAGGCCCAACAGTTGTTGGTGTCATGCCCATGACTGTTAGAATGATAGGCACACCTCGCATTCAGATTGTACTTAGGAGAGTATGTGTTGGGATTCTGAGGAGGATCCCACAATGAAATGAGTTTGGCTTTTAAAAAATGTTGCAATGCTTGAGATAAAGGCATGATGATCTTGGTAAACTGCCTTAACGGAGCGTCCTACCTTTTTCGGTTGCCCTGTTGTTGGTTTTGAATAGGCGCCGAATTAGAGATCAACATTGCTCCCACAGATTGATGGAAGTCATTTTTACTATGGCCCTTCTGGCCATAAACATCATTGGCTTCTTTTTTACCATCGAATGGCTTCTTCATAGAATTAGAAGACGTAGCCATTAGAATCTTCCCACTCTTAATACCACTTTAAACTCTTTCTCCTATCAGTATCAGCTCAGTGAAACCAGTTGGAGAACTCCAAATGAGAAGATTAAAGAATGGGCCTATTAGAATACCCATAGACATATCTACCAGCTCCTGGCCAGACAAGGGAGGTTGCAACCTTCCAGCTAAATCCCTACATTTTTATGCATATTCCTTGAACCCTTCATTCAAGCCCATGGACATGTTTTCAATTTCATACGAGTCAGTGCAAGGTCAGAATTATATTGATACTGATTGTAGAAAGAAGCAACTAAGTCTTCCCATGTATGAATTTTGGTTCCTTCCAGCTGATAAAACCATTCACGTTGAGTGTTGGACAAGATTTCTTGAAGAAATGGACCAATAATTTCCTGTCAACTGTATGAGGTTGGATTTTTCAAACATACAACCTCAGATGAAGTTTGGGACAAGAGACCCCATCATATTTAGCAAAGATGGGGACCTTGAATTTGTGAGGGATGACCACCCCCGGGAACAAACCTAGTTCCCCAAAATCTAATCCAGGCACCTTCTGGATTTCCATAGCTTTGAGACGGTCTTCCTCAGAGGATATATCGTCCACTTGAGCTGGTTGAGTAAGACCTTTGAATCTTCTCCCTATATTGAGGATAAAAGCTGACTTTTTAGTCTTCTTTTTCTTGGCGACGAGCGCCATCAGATCTTTCTGTCCCTATGCCAGATTCAAAAGAGTCTCTTGAAAGTATGCTTGCTGATCTTGGAGGTCCTTAACAGTTTGTTCGAGGGCCATCTTATACTGAAATGAACAGTAAGTAGATGAGAAAACCTGTATGGAAAACCTGTTATGTAATGATGCATGATATGTAAATGCAATATTTTCAAGGACCTTAGGAGATTTAAATTTTTCTAACCAAGAGGAAACAAAAACAAATACTTTATTAGTAAGTTCATGTGAATACAAAGAATTACAAAGAAATAAATTGAAAAACTCCTAAGACTCTAAGTTTCCCATGGACGCCTCCTCTTCATGTTGATGTATGTATTAAGACTCTACTCCTCATGAAGTTTCTTTGTGAGCTCTAACACTTTCTTTTCACTTGTATAAAGTTGAGTCTCAAAGGTGTCATGTTCTTCCTTGAGTTGAATCCAGAACTTCTACAATTCTTCAAGGTCAGTAGGCATGTCTGGATGGAGGATGATGCGAGAAACGTCTCCTTCGACAACAGGCTCCATGATCACTGGTAGGAAAACTGGATATGGCATCATGAGGTTTTGAGTGCGAGCTAGTACCCATTTGAGACAGGGCTCCAGAGGGATGGAGTTCTTATATCTTAAAACCTTACTATCAATCTTGCTTACCATGCCCCAAGCATGTATAAACCTTTACCGATAACTTTGGGGATCATTTTCGTAATCGAACACAATACCATGGATAAGTGTGTCATAAGGACCATCTCTTTGAGCATAACCAAATTGACGTAGAGCTAGAGAAGGGTTGTAAGTAATACCTCCCCTAATTCCAAGGAGTGGAACACTAGGAAATTCCCCATAACGGTCAATGATAGTGATATCCTCATGAGATCGGGAAGACCTGTAGATGTGTGTATGAGAAAGTGACATTATTCTTTGCGACCACATCAAACCTTGTTCATTCTTCATTATCGAGTGGGGAAGGTGAGAAATAAACCACCTGGATAAGAGAGGTATATAACACGTGAGATTTCCTCATCTTTTCATGGTACGCGTGTGAAGAGAATGCAGAATATCTCCAAGCAAGGTAGGCACAGGATTACGAGCAAGAAATATTTTGATGGCATTCTCATCTATGAGTTGTTCTGGATTAGGGAATAATACCAATCCATAGATTAGAAAAGCCAAGATATCCTCGAAAGCCTGAAATCTCATAACGTTCAGAAATAGTTGAGCCTTCTCTATTAGGAATTTATCCAGAAAACCTTTGACTCCACTTCTCGTTTCCTAATTAGATACAATGTCAGACCGCTTCAGATATAAGGCTGCTACAATGTCTTCTGGTTTTAGAGCTTCCTCTAAGCTGATGAAGGGTTTCTGCTTAAGAACATGTACTCCCAGTAATTGAGAGAACTCCTCCATCGTAGGTACTAACTGATAATCTGGAAAGGTGAAGCAGTGATGTGCAGGTTCAAAGAACTGGAATATAACACTCATCATGTCTTCATCAAAACCTGGGGTAACCAGACTAAGTAGTCGACCATTCTTTTTGATGAATGGAGAAATTTCGGGAACTCTTAAGACTAATTACTTAAGCTGAGGAGGCACCCTTACAAAGTTTATCCGGAGAGTGTTTATGCGAGCGGAGGCCATAACCTATAACAATGAACAAAGATAAATCCCTTGGTCCTTGAAATGGTTAGTGAAAATGATATGGTATGATGTCATGATGTTATAATGTCATGTTCAAACAATTAGTCATACACAAAAAAAAAACACATAAGGCCTTAGGTTTTAGCTTGCATGGAGTGTGTAGGTAAGTACCCTCTTGAAGTTTTAGTTGGATCAACCTGCCCTAAAAGAAGTAACTGGGTTCTAGGAGCCTCAATATCACTGATCTTTCTCCTAGGCATTATTTCACAACAAGCATCTGATTTGCGACAAAAATATCTCGAGAGTCTGATCTCAATGAGTGTAGCATCGAGTATCAACCAACTTCATTCTGCACCAAATCTGACTATCTCACTACTTTCTAATGGCTAAGTTATTTCAACTAAGGTTCTACGATCAGTTAGTGCTTTATGACACCATACGACAGCCAATCATTCTCATTGACTTAACTCAAGGAACACTGGCACCAACCAATATGTCACACTAACATAGCCATCGTTTCAACTGTATTGGTATACGTCGTTGTAATACGGTGGGAGAACTGACTTAGGTGTTTTGAATTTGATCACAATTGTTGTGGATAGAAAGAGTCGCCACTGACTTTTCTTTTATCCAATAAGGAAAGGTTGAAAAGAATAGGAAAGACCTTTCGAGGTTTTTTCTTTAGTTCAAGGGGTAGGTTATGAAAAGGGAAGGTATTAGCACCCTTTTCATCCGTAGTTATCTACGGGCTCTTAGTTTCTTGCTAGATCACTTGCTTTTTGTTTGAAAATGTGTTTGTGATGTGAGTTTTGAAAGTATTTTAAAAAGGAATGTCTTTGTAATAGTTCTCGTCTCTATAAGAACGTGTACAAAGTATTTTGTCTTTTGAAAAATGTTTCAAAGTGAAATTGTGGGTGTATAAAATGTTTTTGTTGTGAGCAAGCGAGCAACTCAGAGCATCCTACCTACTCAAAAGATCTTAAACGTTCTTTTCCTCCTCCTTTAGATGTTGTTATGTCACCATTGTTTTGGTAAGAAAACCCCATCGTTGGATGTGAAGGGACGAGCGCAGAACATTTTGTATAGTCATAGAAGGCAACTTATGAGACTTTTTAGTAATTTTCATTTAGGGACTAGATCATTTACCGAAGGAAACATCGAGGGACATTGAGGGACTACGATCTTTTACCGAGGGTCTTTGCTAAAATGTCCATATTCGAGGGACATGACTATTTTCCGAGGCAACAAAGCGAGATTACCCTAGAGGTGCATGTGTGAATGGTGTGTTTGATTGCATGAATTTAGTCTTTGATTATGGTGGTCTACTTGTTGGTTTTATCTTGCCATACACTCTAATTACTAACATTTATGAAAGTAATAAAAATGCCGAAAATAAAGGTCCTACGCTATTACATGCTTTTTGAGGGATGGGGTATACAAGTGTATAAGTGGGGATTGCAAAAAATAAAAGTCTTAATTATTACAACCAAATTTAATGAAAATAAAAGGTCAAAAGAAAATCAAAGTTTTATGATGTCTCGTCTGACACGGGGTGTGACCTATGACACGGGCACCCGTGTCAGCTTCGGGTAATGGTCCATGCACGTTTTTTCCTTTTCTGTACCAGCTAAACTGACACAGGCCGTGTCATCCCCTGAACTGCATTTTTTGTTAGCGTATAGTTCCAGTGTGTCTGACACGGTCGTGTCCTGTGACACGGGCACCCGTGTCAGCCCCTGACCTGCATTTTTGTTAGGCTTTTTCAAATAGATGAGCTGACATGGCCGTGTCGTGTGACACGGGCACCCGTGTCAGGCCTTGTCTTGGCTATTTTTACTGAATTTCCCCTTTTTTGTTTTATCTTTTGTATATCTTTTGAACACAAACAAAAGATGATGTAAGGAAAAAGATATTACAGTTTTGAAAAAAGTATACCTCTTGAAGGGAAAATTTGGAATACGTATGGATATCTCTGGATGCAAAGTGATGAATGACCGAGCTCCTCTTTGGAGCTACTCCAATCCTTGCTCTGTGTTACAAAGTTCCAGAATCGCTCTAACCCAGTCAATGGTGCAAAGTAGTGTTTTTTTCCGTTTATGCTTGGAAGGTGATGATAATGGTGTTACAGAAACTGTTCTTATGTTAGAACAATCTCTATGTGATGTATATGAGGTGTTTGGGTAGTTGGTTTAGGGGAAAGTTTGCAAGGTTGTACAACAATGGGTTCAGGATTTTTCTGTATTGTGAGTGAAAACATAGTTGAAAATGAGCATAGTTTTATGGATGAACTGAGTTTTATGAATGAGCTGGATTTTATGAATGAGCAGAGTTTAGCAAAAGTTATGTTTTTCTCTTCTCTCCTTTTTTCTCTCAATAAACCCCCCTTATGTCTTATGAAACAGTCCCTTTTGTAGATCCTTGACTGAGGTTTAGGAGGGAAACAAAATAAGTTATTTTAAACTATTTTTGCCTACGACTTTGATAATTTTTTCACACAATTTTCTTTTGCCATTTTGGTGCAATTTTGTGGCTGTTATGATGCAGGTTAGAGCAGACTGCATACAACAGTTTTGGACTAGATTTTTGGACTGTATAAGACAACATATACAGGTTTTGTGACAGGTTTGTGGTGCAGCATAGCACAAGGTTTTGTAGGACATCAATTGAGCAGGGTTTTGGAGTGTTGTGGCTATGTATAAAAGTAGCATATCATTTTTTGTTCAACAACAACTTGGACAACATAGTTTGCAGCATGAAGCAAGATTGGTTTGTGGAGCAATTTATGCACATTGTATCAAAGACAAAGCATTGTGGCAAGGTTTTTGAGTCAAAGGAAAAAGTCCAAGCAACACAAAGTTTAGGATTTGGAAACTTGCAAAAATGTCACTTTGTAATAACTTGAATTATTTATAACATCTTGAACTATTTTGAATTGTAGTGACAAGATATCATGAAGCAATGAACTTAACTAAGAAAAATTTCCAAGTCTTGCAAAAGTTGGATTTTTGACTTTCTTGATTTTTGATGATCAAATTACATATTTTGAATGTCTTGATGAAATATGATTTTGGGGATTCAACTTTGGTCAAAAAGTCAAAGTTTGACTGTTTAGTGTACAGTTGACTTTTCTCACTAGTTAACTGAATTTTGTCTATCAATCCAGTGATCTCAGGAGATGAATTGAAATTAGGTCAAAATGACGCCCTCCGATCCTTGAGATCATGCTTCCAACCGATAAGCCATGTATTAGGTCAAAAATCAAAGTTCGATCATTTTCAGTCATAACCCTAAGTTTGCCCATTTTGCCCTTTTGGTAATTTGAATTACTTTCTAGGAAAATTTTGATCCAAGACTTGAAACTTGACAAAAATAATCCCGAGGGTCCATAATGATCTATGAAAGTCATTTGAAACATTATGAATCCAACTGCCTTTGCATAACCTCAAACCCTAATTTGAGGTATCAGTGTTGAGGAAAATGTTTGACCTAGTCCATACTTGCGCAAACTTGAGGTATTGAAGATCTTTGTAGAAAATATCTTATGAAATGAGGGGGAAAATTTTGGGGTACAACAACTGCCCCTGTTCAATCTTCTTAAACCTAAAGAGTTAGATTGGCGAGTCTGCCATTCGTTACTTGAAGGTGGAAGATGATTGAACACTAGAGTGCCCAGAAATTTGCACTCGATGATTTGGTGGTTGATTATGTAGGAAATGGTCTTAAATATTCCATTTGGAGAGATGACCGAGAGTTGTCGGAGATGGGCTTATAGATACCACCCAAAAGTGATTGTTGACAGAAATTAGACTAAGTCTAAACTTGACTTTAACTAGAAAAGAATAAGAACAAATCTTTGGAGCGATTTATCTGAACCATAGAAAATGTCTACCGGAAAGGAATCAGGATAAATCTTTGGGGTGATTTATCTAAATCAGAGAAAGTGTCTACTGGGGAAAGAATCAGGATAAACCATTGAGAGATTTAAACTGAACCAGCAAGGGTCCGGAAAAGAATCAGAAAAGATCTTGGAACGACTTATCTGAACCAGAGAAAGTGTCCACTGGGAAAGAATCAGGATAAACCGTTGAGAGATTTAAACTGAACCAGCAGGTGTCCCGAAAAGAATCAGAATAAATCTTGGAGTGACTTATCTGAACCAGAGAAGATGTCTGCAGGAAAGAATCAGGATAAACCGTTGAGAGATTTAAACTGAACCAGCAGAAGTCTGAATGTTCTTTAACTGGAAAGAACCAAAATAAATCTTTGGAGTGATTTATCTGAACATGAGAAGATGTCCGCGGGAAAGAATCAAGATAAACCGTTAAGAGATTTAAACTGAACCAGCAGGGGTCTGGAAAAGAATTAGAATAAATCTTGGAGTGATTTATGTGAACCAGAGAAGATGTCTGTGGGTAAGATTCGGGATAAACCATTGAGAGATTTAAACTGAGCCAACAGGGGTCTTGGAAAAGAATCAGAATAAATCTTGGAGCGATTTATCTGAACCAGAGAAGATGCCCGCGGGAAAGAATTTGGATAAACCGTTGAGCGATTTAAACTGAACCGACAGGAGTCTGAAGGAAGTAATTTTCATGTAGATATCCACCCCTTCTTGTTTCGGGAATTGATCTACGATTGATTTGCTCATAGATATTTTCCTTGTCTTGTTGAAAATTTGATAATAATTCTTTGTTGATTGATCTTTCCTGAAAAAGGTAAAGAGTTAGTTGTATGTGATGCTATGATGCATGAAATGCATAGTGCAATGAAATTGTGATATATGCATTTGTGTCATTGATGTTTATGATGTATGGATGCGATGTATGTGCATGTAAGCTGTTCTGCTGCAGCATTGTTGGATTAGGGAAAATAAATCCCTGATTGTTGTTGGGAATGAGGGGTTTAAGTCTTTATGCTTTATTAAAGTGGAAGCATTGATGGATGGGTATCCAAAATCAGAGAAATAAACTCTGTTGGGGAAAAGAAACGCCATGCATTGCCCATGGGCTTTGTGAAATCCTGCTGGGAAATCCTGAGAAGCTGGGCGACTTTCACTGGGGAATCTTTGAGGTGGTAACTGGAAGTTTTGCTTCGTCGGGGATACGAAGGAAAAAGTTACCACTAAGCTGCATGATGGAGATATGACAACGACCCTGTAGTAGGATGTTCTTGCTTCTATTCTATTTATAGAAAGTATCTGCGAGGATTTTATGGAATGGCCCATAGGTATTGTCCTGTTTCTTAAAGCCAATAGTAATTGTCTTTCTGTTTAGGTTTCCCTTTTTTATGCGTTCATTTGTAAACAGTAATTACGTTCAAATTCATATGTTCAAAAATAAACACTGGACGTTTTTTGCAAACAAAACAGGAACAGTAAAAGAAAAACAGGTAGTTTTGCACTTTTAAAGGAATATCTTTGTATTAACTTGAATAAGTATTTTTTGTACAAAGGGACAAACACCCTAGTAAGAGAATGTCTTCTTAAAAATTAAAATTTATACAAAGAAAAGACAGTTATATGAAATAATCCCATGGGATTCCCATTCTGCTATAGCCTTCATGTCTCTGAGCATCTCATCCACTTGCTGCTTTGTCCAAAGCTGATTGGATTCATTAGGACCAGTCGATTTGACAATTGATACTGAAGGTTGGCTGTAAGGTGATCCAACGAGACATAGTCATATTTCTTAAATCCCTAACTTTTGCTCGGACTGCCATTTCGGGTTTTCAGTCCATCGGGATACCCTTTTTTGCGCAAGCTGCTTTTTTAGGTTTTCAGCTTACCGTGTGTACATATTTTTTCGTGTTTTATCCCTAATTTTTTCCCGAACCCTTTTGGTTCTCCGGGATGCCCTTATTTTTCCATAGGCCAGTCAACCTAGCAGGTTTTTTTTGTTCATGCGTAGTATCTTTTAACTATGTCTGCGTTTACAGGATGCAGAAGGTCGTCGCCGTCCATAGTCGTTAAAATCATTTCCCTGCCGTAAAATAGGTTTTTTTTAATCACAAATGTTCCTTTGTATATAGGAGTCCATTTTCCTCTGGGATCACCTTGTGGCAATATGACACGCTAGATTACCAAGTCACCAACCTGATATGCCTGACGTCTGACATTCTTGTTGAAAGCTTTGATCATACGTTTTTGGTACATCTGACCATGGCAGACAGTTGTAAGCCTATTCTCATCAATCAAGTTCAACTAGTCAAGTCGAGTTTGAATCCATTCATCTTCATTCAACCCCGCATCCTTTATGATTCTCAAAGAAGGTATTTGGACTTCAATTGGTAGGACAACTTCCATGCCGTATACCAAAGAGAAAGGAGTTGCCCTGGTTAATGTGTGCGTCGTGGTGCGTTAACCGTGGAGAGCAAATGGTAACATCTCGTGCCACTCCTTATAGGTCACTGTCATTTTTTGTATGATCTTATTGATGTTTTTATTAGCGGCTTCTACAACGCCATTCATCTTCGGACGATAAGGAGAAGAGTTATGACGCTGAATCTTGAATTGCACACATAGTGCAGTGATCATAGTATTGTTAAGGTTAGTACCATTATCTGTGATGATTCTTTCCAGAATACCATACCGACAGATAAGATTTTGTTTGATAAATCAGGCCACAACATTCTTGGTGACAGAGGCAAAGGAAGCTGCCTTAACCCACTTCATGAAGTAATTAATGGCAACCAAGATGAAGCGTTGTCCATTAGAAGCTGTAGGTTTGATTTCTACGATCATGTCAATTCCCCACATCGCGAATGGCCAAGGAGTAGTTAGGACGTTTAGAGGAACTGGAGGCACATGTACTTTGTAAGCATAGATCTGACACTTGTGACAGGTTCGTGAATGCTGATGACAATCTGCTTCCATGGTGGACCAATAGTATCCTGCTCGTAGGATCTTTTTAGCCATCATGTGCCCACTGGAATGGGTTCCAAATGTACCTTCGTGTAAATCATCCATGATCTTGTCTACATCACTCTTGTCTATGCACCAAAGCAAAGTAGAGTCGTGGTTGCGCTTATAGGGGATTTTGTTACTGAGGAAGAATTTAGCAGAAAACCTTCTCAGGAACTTCTTATCATTGAATGAAGTTCCCTCCGGATACTCTTGGGCCTCAAGATATATCTTAATTTCATGGAACCAAGGCTTGTCCACTACTTCTTTAGTATCAATCTCGTGACAGTGAGCTGGTTCTTCCATCCCCTCAATGGTGATATGAGGAGCCTCATTATCCCACCTGATTTTGAACATGGATGACATAGTGGCTAGCGCACCCGCTAGTTGATTTTCCTCTCGTGGAAAATGCTCAAAGCTAATTTCCTCAATATGTGGGATTAATGTCAATAAATGTTCTTTGTAAGGGGTGAGATTAGGGTGCTTCGTGTCCCATTCTCCTTTGATCTGACTATGACTAAGGCTGAATCTCCAAATACACTTAAGGACTTGATTCCCAAATCTTTGGCAACTTTGAGACCTATAGTGCACGTTTCATATTCTGCCATATTATTGGTACTGTTGAAGCACAACCTAGCAGTGAAGGGATTATGGCATACTTCAGGGGATATGTTCACAACGCCTATGCCGTTTCCGAGTGCGTTGGAAGCTCCGTCAAAAACCAAGGTCCATCAGGATCCTTGTTCAGGCCCGTCATATGGTCCGAGTTCTTCACAATTGTTTACCAACATGATGTATTCATTTGGGAACTCGAATTTCATGGACTGATAGTCATCCATAGCCTGATGAGCAAGGTGATTGGTAGCACACTGCCCTTTATTGCTTTTGGGTAGTGTATTGAATGTCGTATTCAGTCGGGATCATCTTCCATCTTGCTATTCTTCAAGAGAGGGCGGGCTTCTCGAATATGTATTTAATTGGATCCATATTGGATATCAATAAGGTAGTATGGGTCAACATATCCTGTCTTAGCCAGCGAGCAGCCAATGCCAGAGCGTAACAAGTTTTCTCGAGCAGTGAACATCTGGTTTCACAGTCGGTAAAATTTTTGCTCAGGTAGTATATTGCATGCTCTTTTCGGCCAGACTCGTCATGCTGCCCCAACACACACCCCATTGAATTTTCCAAGACAGTTAGATACATGATCAAAGGTCTTCCCTCGACTGGAGGTATCAAAACGGGAAGCTCTTGAAGGTACTCTTTGATCCTGTCGAAGGCAACCTGGCAGTCATCGTTCCATTCCACCACTTGATCTTTCTTCAGTAATTTGAACATTGGTTCACAAGTAGCGGTTAGGTGAGAAATGAATCTGGCGATGTAGTTTAGCCATCCTAAGAATCCTCTGACTTCCTTCTCGTTGCGAGGAGCAGGCATTTCTTGTATTGCTTTTACCTTTGCAGGGTCCACTTCGATACCTTTTCTGCTGATTATGAAGCCTAAGAGTTTTCCGGACCTCACTCCAAAAGTGCATTTATTCGGGTTCAGCCTTAATTTGTATTTCTTCAGTCTTTCAAACAGTTTCTGCAGATGGTCAAGGTGTTCCTCTTCATTTTGAGATCTGGCTATCATGTCATCCACATAGACTTCTATCTCGTGATGGATCATGTCGTGAAACAGATCTACCATGGCACGCTGATAGGTTTTCCCAGCGTTCCTCAACCCGAATGGCATAACTTTGTAACGGAACGTACCCCACTGTGTGACGAAGGTTGTTTTTTCCATGCCCTCACATGCCATTTTGATCAGGTTGTATCAGGAGAAACCGTCCATGAAAGAAAATACTTTATGCTGTGCAGTGTTGTCAACCAGAATATCGATATGGGGAAGTGGGAAGTCATCCTTGGGGCTTGCCTTATTCAAGTCTTTGTAGTCCACACACATACGTACCTTACCTTCCTTTTTAGGCACTGGAATAACATTGGTGACCCATTATGGATATGAGGTGACAACTTAGAATCCAGTGTTGAACTGCTTCATGACTTCAGTCTTGATTTTCTCTGACATTTCTGGCCTCATGCGACAGACTTTCTGTTTTATCGGAGGGCAGGTTTCTTTTGTAGGCAGACGATGGACCATGATGTCGATGTTGAGTCCTGGCATGTCTTCATATGACCAGGCAAAGACCTCAACATAGTCATGTAGTAACTGAGTTAAGTTCTTCTTGACACTAAGCTCCAGGTTGGCACCTATCTTGACTTCTTTCTTGTCCTCTTCGGTACCTAAGTTAACTGTTTCCATTAGCTCTTCGTGGGGCTGTATGGTCCTTTCTTCCTATTGCAATAACCTGGCTAGTTCCCCTGGTACCTCACAATCTACCTCACCTTCGTCTTCATCTTGGTAGATCGGATTTTCAAAGTCACAATAGGCCATAGTAGAATCGTTACCCATGTGATCCTGAGTGGATATGGATCTGAATTTTGATATGTGAGTGTGTGTAAGAGCATAGATATCTTTGAAATAATAAAAAGGTAGAAACAAGAAGAACAAAGAGCATAAAAAATTGCATGCAAAAACGTCCATGATTTATTGATGACATATGAAGATGAAGCAACAACCCTAATAAAGGGACCATTGTGCCTCGGGTAAGGCACAAGGTTTTAAAGTCTAAATTGTTTAATTATTACAAATCTAACAAAAATTGAAAGACAAATACTCTTGAAGAAAAGTAATAGGGACAAATTCTTTGGCTTCCCAATTGTTAAGTCCTCCGCTGATGGTTGGAAAGATCCACTCGTCCATATCACAGCTGCCATCAATGTCTTCCACTGTGTTGACTCCCTGATTGCTGATACGTAATGGTGGCCCCCCAGTGCGAGCTCGTCGAACAGTTCTCTGGGCCTTCTAAGTAAAACCAAAACCAAATTTGTTGGATTTTAGGGAATATCCAGAAGTTGACCCCAAACGGTGCATCCACCCTCCCCAACTACTGCTCTACATTCTTTAGGGAGTCCATCTTCAATGGCGGTCTGGTAACTTTTGGAGTCTTGGTAGTAGTCTTAGCTGTCACAACTGTTTGGGGGACCTTCTCGAAATGCTGACACGGAGTTTTGATAAACTCACCATCCATTTCCACGTACCTGAAAGAGTTCAAGTGGATGACCATATATTCCTCTTCCCTATGGACAGTGATGATTTTTCCCTTGATTGGGTACTTCAACATCTGATGTAATGTAGAGGTGACGGCACCAGTGCCATGAATCCAGGGTTGGCCCAAAATAAAGGAATAGGAAGGGCGGATATCCATCACATAGAAAGTTGAAACAAAAGTTTGAGTTCCAACTTTTATAGGGATGTCAACTTCTCCATGCACTCTCCTCTTAGAACCATCAAAGGCCCTCACCACAATGTTTCTAGGCTTTAAAGTGAGTCCCTCGCAATCTAGTCGGTCAAGAGCATTTTTGGGCAAGACATTCAGCGATGAGCCTGTATCCACCAGAACATGGGCTAGCGTAGTGCCCCTGCACTCAATGGAGACGTGCAAGGCATCGTTGTGTTTCCTTCCTTTGGAAGTTAAATCGACGTCAGAAAAGCCCAATCCGTTACCAGCAGTTAGACTGGCCACACAATTCTCAAATTGGTCAATGGAAGTCTCTTGGGGGCATATGGGCGGTCTTGAGAAACTTTACCAAGGCTTTGGCATGGGCCTCAGAACACAAGAGTAAGGCCAACATTGATATTTTCAAGGGGGTTTGCCCCAATTGTTCCACGACGTTATAGTCACTTTTCTTGATTACTTTTAGTATCTCCTCTATCTCCTTTCTAGAAGCTTCAGGAATATCTTCTGGATGCTCCTTCATCTGGACAAGCTCAGATAACACCTCCTTGCCCCTTGTCTTGGTCGCAGGAATAACAGTAGGATTGTCAACAGGGGCATTATTGGGAATGCTGGTAGGAGCGGTAGGGGGAATAATTATAGGAGTATCAATGGTCTTTGGAGAGATATTAGGTGAGAAGATTCTTCCACTTCTTGTTATCTTACTAGTCCCAACGATATTGACAACGTCAGGATCATCGTCTTTCTCAATTTTGTCTTGGACAACCAACAGATCTTACTTGACGCCATAGTAATAGACGTCAGCCCCATAATTCTTGGGAACAACTTTATATGAAGACCATGGTATTGGCCTTGGCATGGTGATGATTAGGGGAGCAGACTTTGGAATAAATGTAATCTTAACGGGTGTTTTGGTGGAGACCCTGGGAGGATTGTTGAAGATGGTGATTATCGAGACATCTTCACAAGAGTTTCTGATAAGAGGAACTTTCTCAAACAGGATTTATTTGCTAGCCATCAAACGCTGGACGCCCATCCTTAGTAACAAACAACCATTGGGTAGAGACACACATAATTGACAACTTTCATCACAACCTGGAAACATACCGACTCGCAATAGATTTTGTTTAATGGTCAAAAGAGGAGTAGTTAAATCATTTACAGAGGAAACAAAACACTCATCATCAATAGAATTAACACCTTGACCGTGTTTGGGAATTGGCGCCGTTATCACATTATGTGTTTCTGAGGGATCAAACTCAATCTCTTTCGCCTCGATAAGGTCTTGTATCTTATTCTTCAAGGACCAACAATCGTTGGTATCATGCCCCGGGCTTTCAGAATGATAGGAACATCGAGCATTCGGGTTGTAGCGGGGAGAAGCTGTATTGGGGTTCTTGGGAGCTTCTTTTAGGGTCACCAGATTGGACTTCAAAAGATGTGATAGAACTTGGGAAAAGGTCATGTTGATTCGAGTGAATCGTCTCATGGGCGCCTCTGGCCTGCGTTGATAATTTTGCTGTTGATTTGGTGCAGGATTGGAAATCATAACAGCCCATACCGTCGAGTAACGTTCAGTTTTGTTTTGATTCCTATGGTCATATGCAACACTGGCCTCTTTCTTTCCGGTAAGTGGTTTCTTCATCGTGCTCGAGGATACATCTCTTTGAAATTTGCCACTTTTATACCGGTTTCTACCCGTTCACTGGTCATGATTAGTTCAGTAAATCCATCCGAGGAGCTTCCGATCAGGTGGTTGAAGAATGGACCAGATAATGTGCCTAAGAACATATCCACCAATTCTATGTTAGATAGAGGGGGTTGGACCCTTCCCGCGAGATCCCGCCATTTTTGAGAATAGGTTTTGAAACCTTCACCTGCACCCATAGACATGCCTTGCAACTGTGCCCAAGTTGGAGCAAAGTTTGTGTTATACTGGTATTACTTGTAAAGGGAAGCAGCCAAATCTTCCCAATTATGAATATTGGTCCCTTCCAACTGATAGAACCAATCCAACTGTGTCCCTGATAAGCTTTCTTGGAAGAAATGCACCCATAGGTTCCTATCAGTAGTATGGGGTTGGATTTTCCTAACGTATGACCTTAAATGTAGTTTTGGACAAGAGACACCGTCATATTTCGCGAAAGTGGGGACCTTGAATTTCTGTGGGATGACAACCCTTGAGACAAGTACAAGCTCATCAACATCTAATTCGGGTACGCTCTGGATCTCCATAGCATTGAGGCGATCCTCCAATTGTTTGTATTTATCGTCAACTAGAGGATACTTTTCTTCAGAGTAATCAACCTCTTCTTCATCTTCTTCAGACTCTGGATGGTCATTCACTTCCTTGTTTTTCCCTTCTTGATTATCTCCTTCACTTGACGATGTCGCGAAATCTAGAGTTCGTATGGCTGGTCCCTTGAACCTTCTACCCAGATTCAAAACACCGGTCAGTTTCTTTATTTTCTTCTTCTTCTCTTTAATCAGCAGAGTTTTCAAATACTCTTGTCCTTTTGCTAGAGCCAAGAGCATTTGTTGGAATTGAGCATTCTGCGCTTGGAGATCCTTTACTGTTTGTTCATTATCCATCTCACTGAAATAAACAATAGAAAGATAAGGAGACCTGCTGTAAGAAACCTGCTTGTGTTATGATGAATGAAAATGCATATGCAAATGATTTCAAGGAAATTAGAGATTTAAATTTGTTTAGACAAAAGGGAAACACACGTTATATTAATAAATCCAAGTTCGAGTACATCATGCCTCTTTGGGCTTACAATGAAAGAAATAAAATACAAAAACTCCTAAGATAAAAAGGTTGAACGTATCCTCTTTGGCGCGATGTAGGCGTTCATACTCCGCTCTTCACGAAATTGCTTGGTGAGTTCCAAGACATTCTTCTCACTGGCATAGAATCGTGCTTCGAAAGTGTCTCGTTCTTCCTTTAGCTGAATCTAATCCTTTTGCAAGTCTTCGAGAGAGGTAGGCATGTTGGGATGAAGGATAGTATATGGAACATCTCCTTCAACAACAGGCTCTATGATGACAGGGAGGATGGAGGGGTAAGGCATTGCGAGACTTTGAGCACGAGCTCGTACCCACCTAAGGTAAGGCTCAAGAGGAATGAAATTTTTGTGCCCAAATTTCCTATTGTCCACCTTTCTTACCATCCTCCAAGCTCATATAAACCTCTGACGGTAGCCTTGATCGTTTATTTCATAGTCGAAAACCACTCCTTGGATGAGCGTGTCATGTGGACCATCTCTTCGTGCGTACCCAAACTGTCGCAAAGCTAAGTAAGGGTTATAAGTTATACCTACTCTAATGCCAAGCATACGGACATTAGGGAATTCCCCACAACGGTCGATGTTAGTAATGTCCTCCAAGTATTGGGAACACCAGTGAATATCCGAATGTCTGAGTGACATCAGCCTATTGGACCACCTAAAACATTTATCCAACAGAGGAGTACAACACATGAGGGTTCATCTTCTCTTCATAGTGCGAGAGTGGAGAGAATGCAATATATCTCCCAACAAAGTAGGCACTGGATTGTGAGATAAAAAGACTTTGACAACATTCACATCTATAAGTTGGTCAAGATTTGGAAATAGTACCAACCCGTAGATGAGAAGAGCCAAAATTTGTTCGAAAGCTCGTAAATCCAGGTTGTTCCAACAGTCTTGAGCTTTTTCCAATAAGAACTTGGCTAAGAAACCTTTGACACCACTTCTTGTTTCCAAATTAGCCGTGACGTCGGATTGTTGCAAGTACAAAGCTTGGGCAACCTCTTCAGGGCTTGGATTCCTTTCAGTATCGTTGAAAGGTAGTTGATCGAGAATAGGAATCCCCAAGAGTTGAGGGAACTCTTCCATAGTTGGTACAAGCTGGTAATCGGGTACGATAAAGCAATGGTGCAAAGGGTCAAAGAACTGGAAAAGCACCTTCATCATATCTTCATCAAAGCTTGAGGTAACTAAGTTGAGAAGTCGTGTGAAATCAAGCTTTCCAAGTAATTTGATGAAGACAAAATAGCATGCAAAAATGAATGGATCAAGATAGAAGATTTATCTCAAGCAAGATTCATTGATCAATATCAACATTTCAAGACTTATGGCTTTAGGTATATGAAATTTTTGATCTTATGCTCTTAGTGCTCAAAACTATTTTTAATCATGCATTTACTTTATTAAAATAATATTTTGAGTATATACTATGTATGATTGAAGAAGGATGTTTTAAATTGCTTAAAATATTTATAAAAAAGAAATAATTTTTCAATTTTTGTACACAAGCAATCGATTGTCATGCTAGGACAATCGGTTGCAGTCAAAAAACAAAAGTTTCTGTTTTGACAACAATCGATTGTCATCTAGCAGCAATCGATTGTCATATGTTTTGTTTTCAAATTTTTTTGAATGTTGGCCTATGAGCAACCGATTGCTCCTCAATGACAATCGGTTGTCATAGTTATATTTTTCAAATTTTAAACGTTGCTGTGCTTCAGCTTTTGAAAAATTTCATTTTTCCAGCAACTTTTTGTAACACCTTTTCATGGCAATCTTTGTATCTTTTCAAATACTTTTTTCCAGTAAAAATTGTTTAAACATTGCTATGATTCATTAAAGAGGTATTACTACACTATAAATTATTTTTTGTTTTGAATTTTGAAATAACAACAATCACCAAAAATAACAATTACTTTCTATTCTTTGAATCATACTCTCTATACTCAAGATTTCTGTTTATCATTTTCACATGCATACTGAAAATTGTTCTTGAGAACTTAGAAGAGTATTCCATCTTAAATTTCATATTGAATAGAAAAGATCAATCAAGTGATTGACATTGCTCTTTCATATTTCAAACTCTTATGCAAATCAAACAAACTATTGTATCCTTGTTTTCAGGATTGTTGGAAACAAGAAAGTCACTTAGAGAGGATTGTTCTCTTTGTGGTCTTAGTGAAAATCCAAGAGTATTGTTCTTGGTCCAAGAGGATTGTTCTTGGTTGTTTGGTAGTCTTTATACAAATTACCAACTATAAGAAAATCTCTTTCGTGTGAAAGGGGACTAGACGTACCCTCGGAGTGTGAGGGGAACTAGTATAAATCCTGGTGTTCTTTACTTTTCGCATTTACTGCTTTCATCACTTATCAGTAAAAGAATGGAAAGAAACTCGTGCAAAAATATTCATACAAACCAGAAAAAGTTTTTAGAACCTAATTCGCCCCCCCCCCCCCCCCCCTCTTAGGCGCATCTGAACATACAATTGGTATCAGAGAAGGTTATAGGTAACCTGTTCCTACTAGATCCAGAATGGCTTCCGCAAACAACAATTCTGTGTTCAGAGACGGTGGCAATAAAAATAAGCTTCCACTATTCTATGGTGAATATTTTGATTTCTGGAAGATCCGTATGAAGGCTCATCTAGAAGCCCAAGGAGAAGAAATATGGGATGCTGTCCAAAATGGCCCTTTTGTTCCGGTAACTGTAGTAAACGACGTTGGCTCATCAAAGCCTAAAACTACATGGGATGATGATGATAAGAAAAAGGCCTTATATGACAAAAAGGCAATAAACCTCCTTCATAACGCACTTAGTATGGATGAATTCTTCCGTGTCTCAGCATGTACAATGGCAAAAGAAATTTGGGATACACTGGTTTAAACACATGAAGGAACAACTGAAGTAAAGAGATCGAGACTTAATACGTTAAGTCAAGAATATGAATTGTTTCGTATGCAACTCGAAGAATCTATTCTTGATTTACAAAAGAGATTTGTGCATCTAACAAATCATCTAAGGGCACTTGGCAAAACATTGACCAATGATTAGTTGAACCTAAAAGTGCTCAGATCCTTGACTAGAGAATGGCAACCAAAAGTAACGGCAATCTCAGAAAAGAAGAGTCTCGCTACTATGACATCCGCAACTTTTTTCGGGAAACTTCAAGAATACGAGACAGAACTTGGTAGATTGGAAAAGCGTGAAAATCAAGAAAAGAAGTCTAAGAACATTGCCTTGAAGATTGACTCCAAGGAAGACGAAAAGAAAGATAATCCCGATGAAGATGAAAACTTCATGCTTCTCGTTAGAAGACTTGGAAAATTCTTTGGTAAAAATGACAGAGCCTTCTCGCACTCAAAGAAGAAGAAACACTTCAAGAAAAAGGAAGGATCCTCATCAACACAAGAAGTTACTTGCTATGAATGTGGTAAACAAGGTCACATCAAACCGGACTGTCCAAAACTTTCAAAGAAAAGTGGCTACAAAGGAAAGAAGGAATCAAAAGATAAGAAAGCATATGTTGCATGGAAAGATGTTGAACTGAGTTCGTCATCCGACTCCGATAGCGACGAAAGTGCCAATCTTGCATTAATGGCCTCACAACACTCCGAAAGTTAAGATGATGAGGTAAGCTTGACGACCACTTCAAGTCTATGGTATCTCGATAGTGGTTGTTCCAAGCATATGACGGGAGACTTCGACAAGTTTTCACATATAACGCTTAAGGCCAAGGGTTATGTGACGTATGGAGATAACAACAAAGGAAATATTCTTGACATAGGCAAAGTTGGTGGTCCACCTTTCACATCAATTGAAGATGTTCTTTATGTCGAAGGACTAAAGCACAATCTTCTAAGTATTAGCCAACTATGTGAAAAAGGTTTCAAGATCAAGTTCACTAAAGATGAATGTTTGATAGAAGATGAAGTCACACATGAGGCTAAACTTAAAGGTAAAAGAGTAAATAATATTTTTATGATTTCCCTTAACGATTTGTCTTTGAAGGTTAAATGTCTCATGGAAAACAACAACGACTCATGGCTATGGCACAAACGAATCATGAAATATCTCAAAGGAACAACCAATGTCGGCCTATGGTACCCAAAAGGTAATATATGAAATTTAATTGGTTATTCTGACGCTGATTATGCAGGATGTAAAACAGATAGAAAAAGCACAAGTGGCACTTGTCACATTTTGGGAAATGCATTAGTCTCTTGGGTATGCAAGAAACAAGCTTGTGTGGCTCTTAGTATGGCCGAGGCAGAATACATTGCAGCGGGTAGTTGCTGTGCGCAAATTCTATGGTTCAAGCAACAACTCTGTGACTACGGACTCGACCTTGGATGCATTCCACTCCGATGCGACAACACAAGTGCAATCAACTTTACAAAAAATCCTGTGATGAATTCTAGAACAAAGCATATCGACATTAGACATCACTTTCTTCGTGATCATGTACTTCAAAGAGATGTCGAAGTCACCTTCGTGGATACGCATAATCAACTAGCATATATCTTCACTAAACTGTTGGCAAGAGAATCATTCTTCAAGATCCGAAGAGAGCTAGGTATCTTGGACGAAAATGACATTATCTAATTAAGGTACATGGCTATGATCTTAATCTTAACTTTATGGTAATATATCATGATCCATATTTTTATTACTAAATTTTTGATATATGACCATGAAATCCCCAAAAATTAAGTATTTTTTCACTTTTTCACTAATGACAATCGGTTGTCATAGAGTGACAATCGGTTGTTGCTAAAAAATTTTAGTTTCTGTTTTCACAACAATCGGTTGTCACTCCACGATAACCGGTTGCTCTCTCAATTTTTTCGCCCCTGTTTGAATTTTTCAAAGGGTGCAATCAGTTGTCATCAAACAACAATCAATTGCACAGTTCAAGATTTTGAATTTTTTTTTTATTTTTTCAGTTACACTCTTTTTTATTCTTTCTCTTCCATTGCCATTACTATTATTTATTTTGTACCAAATTTTTTATTCTCTTTTTGAATGTTTTAAGTGTTTGGTCAACAACTTTTTAATGCTTAGTCTTTTCAATGACACAATATTTTGGATAGTCACACACTCAAGAGTCTATATGCTACAAGTCTTTATTGTCTTGACTAATCCATTGAATGCCTTACCTATCCATTGAATGCCTATCCATCTATAAAAGCCCAACCAAAACCTAAAAACTTCATATATCCTCTTTTGTCTCAAGAAACCCTAAAAACCCTAAAAACACCAAATACCCTTTCCCCTTCCAATTCTCTCATTCCTCACCATGTCAACATCAAAGAAAGGCAAGGGAAAAGCTTCTTCCTCATCTCAAGGTGATGATGTCTCAAAACTCATTCCATCAAGAATCCAAAGGGAAAGTTTTGTATCTCTCTTTCAGAAGAAGACGGTTCTTCTACCAAGGTTCGGTAATCTTGACAACTTCTATTCCGAATGCTTCAGTTTTCCAGCATTATTTAGATCTCAAGGGATAGACAAGTTAATTGGTGTTAATGGACCCATTTACCCCACTTTGGTTAGGATTTTCTACAGCAATCTAACCATTAGTAGAGGATGCATGATCTCAAATATCAAAGGGGTTCCTATAGAACTCACAATGCAGAATTTTGGTGAAGCTTTGGGTATTCCACATGATGGTGCTTGCATTAAACTTCTCTCAAATGCAAATCTTCCTGGCTACAACAAAAGAGACTTCTACTATGGAATTGCAAGAATTCCCGAGCGTGATTTTATTCAGAAAAGGCAAAGGCTTATTGGTGGAACTCCGGATAGGAACTCTTGGTCTGTAGGAATTCTCACTATTGATGATCGTTTGATCCACTACTTTTTGGCTTATGTTGTTATGCCAAAGTTTTCAAACATTTCCAATGTTAACGATTGTGAGATGCATATTCTGTATGCGATGAATAATGGGATTCAAATCAACTGGTCTTATGTGATTCTACATCATTTGGCACTACATAATGAAAATGCTTATGCTCTTCCTTGTGGCTCCTGGCTTACCCTTGTGTTTGAGAAGTTCAATGTTCCCTTGTCTGGTGAATACATGGTGCCTATGACTAACCCCAAACATTAAATCACTCCGAAGAAAGTATGTAATACCAAAACCGGCGTCAAATTTGATCTGATTAATAGAACTATCACATACATTCATACTCCTCCACAAAACCAACCTCCACAACCAATGGAAAACTCTTTCAATCCAGTTTTTGACTACCTTCAATACATGAACAACAACATGAACACTCAATTTGCTCATCTCTATGCCCATACAAATGTCCCTCCTTATGAAGTTCAACCCTATTATTACCCTTTCATTCAACCTCAAACCAATGAAGGCAATGATGGTGAAGATCAAGATGATGAAGACTTTGTTGAAGGCATGGATGATTAGTTTTTAAGTTATTATATTTCTTAGTACTCTATGTTCTTATGTTTTATGTCGTTTTTCTAGTTTCGTTTAAGACACTTCATGTATTGTGATCCCTTTCGTTTTGTGCACTTTGTTTCTGTTATATCTATGTATGCAAACTTTATTTATGCTATGTTGTTTCTATGTGCAAAATTTTTATGATCTTCTTTCCCATTCCTTTTTGCTAATGACAAAGAGGGAGAAGACTTTGTAGTTTCTTTTGTGTTTCTCTAACCCAAATTTCAGCAAGCAAGCGATATTCAAAACCCTCATGCAATAGATCAATGGGGAGTCTTTGACTTAGGGGGAGTTTTTAAACAACTTGATTAGAGAAAATCAAGATGCACTCCAAACTTCAAGCAAATGGTTGTCATCATCAAAAAGGGGGAGATTGTGAAATCAAGCTTTCCAAGTGTTTTGATGAAGACAAACTAGCATGCAAAAATGAATGTATCAAGATAGAAGATTTATCTCAAGCAAGATTCATTGATCAAGATCAACATTTCAAGACTTATGGCTTTAGGTATATGATATTTTTTATCTTATGCTCTTAGTGCTCAAAACTATTTTTAATCATGCATTTACTTTATTAAAATAATATTTTGAGTATATACTATGTATGATTGAAGAAGGATGTTTTAAATTGCTTAAAATATTTATAAAAAAATAATTATTTTTCAATTTTTGTACACAAGCAATCGATTGTCATGCTAGGACAATCGGTTGCAGTCCAAAAACAAAAATTTATGTTTTGACAACAATCGATTGTCATCTAGCAGCAATCAATTGTCATGTGTTTTGTTTTCAAATTTTTTTGAACGTTGGCCTATGAGCAACCGATTGCTCCTCAATGACAATCGGTTGTCATAGTTATATTTTTCAAATTTTTAAACGTTGTTGTGCTTCAACTTTTAAAAAATTTCACTTTTCCAGCAACTTTTTGTAACACCTTTTCATGGAAATCTTTGTATCTTTTCAAATACTTTTTTTCCAGTAAAAAGGTTTAAACATTGCTATGATCCATTGAAGAGGTATTACTACACTATAAATTATTTTTTGTTTTGAATTTTGAAATAACAACAATCACCAAAAATAACAATTACTTTCTATTCTTTGAATCATACTCTCTATACTCAAGATTTATGTTTATCATTTTCACATGCATACTGAAAATTGTTCTTGAGCACTTAGAAGAGTATTCCATCTTAAATTTCATATTGAATAGAAAAGATCAATCAAGTGATTGACATTGCTCTTTCATCTTTCAAACTCTTATGCAAATCAAACAAACTATTGTATCCTTGTTTTCAGGATTGTTGGAAACAAGAAAGTCACTTAGAGAGTATTGTTCTCTTTGTGGTCTTAGTGAAAATACAAGAGGATTGTTCTTGGTCCAAGAGGATTGTTCTTGGTTGTTTGGTAGTCTTTGTACAAATTACCAACTATAAGAAAATCTCTTTCGTGTGAAAGGGGACTAGACGTACCCTCGGAGTGTGAGGGGAACTAGTATAAATCCTGGTGTTCTTTACTTTTCGCATTTACTGCTTTCATCACTTATCATAAAAAGAAAGGAAAGAAACTCGTGCAAAAATATTCATACAAACCAGAAAAAGTTTTTAGAACCTAATTCACCCCCCCTCTTAGGCGCATCTGAACTTACAAGTCATCCATGTCTTTTGGTGAATAGAGAATTCTAAGGGACCCTTGATGCTAACTCTTTGAGCTGAAAAGGTACTCGTACAAGGTTGACTTGGATTTTGTTCCTGCGAGTTGGAGTCATATCCTACAAAATAGAACAAAGATAAATCTCAAAATCCTTGAAATGGTTAGTCTAAAATGCTATGGCATAATGTCATGATGTTATGTACAAGCATATGCACAAGTTAAATCAAACAAGTTCTTAGGTTTTTGCTTGCATGGAGTTTGTAGGTAAGTACCCTCTTGAAATTTGGTTGGTTCAACCTGTCCTAGTAATCGTAACCGGGTTCTAGGGGATCTCAATATCAATGGTCTTTCTTAATCGGGAATTATTTATGCTCAAGCCTCTTTAATGGCGACCGAAATATCCCAAAAGTCCGATCTCAATGAGCGTAGTATCGAGTATCAACCAACTTTAGACTGCACCAAAGCCGGCTATCTCACTACTTTCTGATGGTCAAGTTGGTCAAGTAAGGTTCTAAAGTCAGTTAGAGCTTCATGACACCCCACAACAGCCCTGTATTCTCCTTGACTACTCAAGGGATACCAGTACCAACAAATGTGTTACACTAATGTAGCTATTGCTTAGACCATGTCAGTATACCTCGCACAGTTTCCACAACTTATTGCTACTTACCTACAAAGGTGTCCCAGATCCGGGTAGAGGATCGAAACAAACCCAAACAAGGAACCATAATATAAAGCAAAAACAATAAAAAGCAATTAAAGGTGATCTAGCCCTAAGGTAACCTCACTTTTAAGTGTTCCCCAGCAGAGTCGCCGGTTTTGTAATGCGGTGGGAGAACTGACTTGGGTGTTTTGTGTTTGATCGCAGTTGTTGCGGATAGCAAGAGTCGCCATCGACTTTTCTTTTATCCAATAAGGAAAGGTTGAAAAGAACAGGAAAGACCTTTCGAGATTATTTCTTGAGTTCAGAGGGTAGATTATAAAAAGGGAAGGTTTTATCACCCTTTTCATCCGTAGTTATCTACGGGTAGATCACTTGATTTTTGTTTGAAAATGTGTTTGTGATGTGAGTTTTGAAAGTATTTTGAAAAGGAATGTCTTTTTAATGGTTCTCGTCTCTGTAAGAACGCATACAAAGTATTTTGTCTTTTGAAAAATGTTTCAAAGTGAAATTGTGGGTGTATAAAATGTTTTTGTTATGAGCAAGCGAGCAACTAAGTGCATCATACCTACTCAAAAGGTCTTAAACGTTCTTTTCCTCATTCTTTAGATGTTGTTATATCACCATTGTTTTGGTAAGAAAATCCCATCATTGGATGTGAAGAGACGGGCGCGGGACCTTTTGTATAGTCATAGAAGGAAACCTATGAGACGTTTTAGCAATTTTCATTTAGGGACTAGATCATTTACCTAAGGAAACATCGAGGGACATCGAGGGACTATGATCTTTTACCGAGGGTCTTTGCTAAAACGCCCATATTCGAGGGACATGACTATTTTTTGAGGCAACAAAGTGAGATTACCCTAGAGGGGCATGTGTGAATGGTGTGTTTGATTACATGCATTTAGTCTTAGATTAGGGTGGTCTACTTGTTGGTTTTATCTTGCCATACACCCTAATTACTAACATTTATGAAAGCAATAAAATGCATAAAATAAAGGTCCTACGCTATTACATGCTTTTTGAGGGATGGGGTATACAAGTGTACAACTGGGGGTTGCAAAAAAATAAAAGTCTTAATTATTACAACCAAATTGAATGAAAATAAAAGGTCAAAAGAAAATCAAAATTTTATGCTGTATGGTCTGACACGGGCACCCGTGTCAGCTTTCGGTAATGATCCATGCACATTTTTTCATTTTATGTACCAACTAAACTGACACGGGCACCCGTGTCAGCCCCTGACCTGCAATTTTTGTCAGGGTATAGTTCCAGTATGTCTGACACGGCCGTGTCCTGTGACATGGGCACCCGTGTCAGCCCGTGACCTGCTTTTTTGTTAGATTTTTTCAAGCAGATGAGCTGACACGGTCGTGTCTTGTGACACGGACACCCGTGTCAGCCCCTGTCTTGGCTTTTTTTTTACTGTTTCCCCCCTTTTTTATTTATCTTTTGTATATCTTTTGAACACAAACAGAAAATGATGTATGGAAAAAAATATTACAGTTTTGAAAAAATATACCTCTTGAAGAGAAACTTTGGAATACGTATGGATATCTCCGGATGCAAAGTGATGAATGACCGAGCTCCTCTTTGGAGCTACTCCAATCCTTGCTCTTTGTGACAAAGTTCTATAATCTCTCCAACCCAATCAAAGGTGCAAGGTATTGTTTTTTTCGTTTATGCTTGGAAGGTGATGATAAAGGTGTTACAGAAATTATTCTTATGTTATAACAATCTCTATGTGATGTATATGAGGTGTTTGGGTAGTGGTTTAGGGGAAAGTTTGCAAGGTTGTACAACAATTGGTTGAGGATTTTTCTGTTTTGTGAGTGAAAACAGAGTTGAAGATGAGCAGAGTTTTATGGATGAAATGAGTTTTATGAATGAGCTGGATTTCATGAATGAGCAGAGTTTAGAAAAAGTTCTGTTTTTCTCTTCTTTCCTTTTTTCTCTCAAAAAACCCCCCTTATGTCTTATGAAACAGTCCCTTTTGTAGATCCTTGACCGAGGTTTAGGAGGGAAATAAAATAAGTTATTTCGAACTGTTTTTGCCTACTGCTTTGATACTTTTTCCACACAATTTTCTTTTGCCATTTTGGTGCAATTTTGTGGCTGTTATGATGCAGGTTGGAGCAGACTGCATATAACAGTTTTTGACTGGTGTTTTGGACTGTATAGGACATCATATATAGGTTTTGTGACAGGTTTGTAGTGCAGCATATCACAAGGTTTTGTAGGACAGAAATTGAGCAGGATTTTGGAGTGTTGTGGTAATATATATAAGTAGCATATCATTTTTTGTTCAGCAATAACTTGGACAACATAGTTTGCAGCATGAAATAAGTTTGGTTTGTGGAGCAATTTATGCACATTGTATCAAAGACAAAGCATTGTGGCAAGGTTTTTGAGTCAAAGGAAAAAGTCAAAGCAATACAAAGTTTAGGATTTGTAAACTTGCAAAAATGTCACTTTGTAATAACTTGAATTATCTATAACATCTTGAACTATTTTGAATTGTAGTGACAATATATCATGAAGCAATGAACTTAACTTAGAAAAATTTCCAAGTCTTACAAAAGTTGGATTTTTGGTTTTCTTGATTTTTGAGGATCAAATTTCAAATTTTGGATGTCTTGATGAAATATGATTTTTGGGATTCAACTTTAGTCAAAAAGTCAAAGTTTGACTGTTTAGTGTACAATTGACTTTTCCCACCAGTTGACTGAATTTTGTCTATCAATCCACTAATCTCAGGAGATGAATTGAAATGTGCAATTAGGTCAAAATGACACGCTCGGATCCTTGAGATCATGCTTCCAACCGATAAGCCAGGTATTAGGTCAAAAATCAAAGTTTGATCATTTTCAGTCATAACCCTAATTTTGCCATTTTGCCCTTTTGGTAATTTGAATGACTTTCTTGGAAAATTGTGATCCAAGACTTGAAACTTGACAAAAATAATCTCAAGGGTCCATAATGATCTATGAAAGTCATTTGAAACATTATGAACCCAACTTCCTTTGCACAACCTCAAACCCTAATTTGAGGTGTCAGTGTTGAGGAAAATGTTTGACCTAGTCGATACTTGCGCAAACTTGAGGCATTGAAGATCTTTGTAGGAAATATCTTGAGAAATGAGAGAGAAAATTTTGGGGTACAACATTCGTACAGTCTTCACGATCTATTGCTACTTACCTAAAATTCCTCCAGATCCAAGTATAGGATCTATACAAGAAATAAACCCAAGCATATCCCGAAATATAAAGCATACAAGGCAAACAAGTAAAGCAATAAAGGTGATCTAGATATTAGGGTAACCCCACTTTTAGTTTTCCCCAGCAGAGTCACCAGTTCTGTAATACGGTGGGAGAACTGACTTTTGGTTTGTGTTTATCGCAAATGTCATGGATAGAAAAGAGTCTCCACCGACTTTTCTTTTATCCAATAAAGGAAATGGTGAAAAGAACAGGAAAAACCTTTTGAGAATTTTCTGAGTAAGAGGGGTAGGTTATGAAAAGGGAAGGCGTTAGCACCCTTTTCATCCGTATTTATCTACGGGCTCTTTATCACTAGATCACTTTGAAAATTCTTTGTGAATGTGTGTTTGAAAATATTTTGAAACTGCCTGAGTTCGGCAAACTTTATAATGATTCTCGTATCGTTGAGAATGCATACAAAGTGTTTGTTTTGAAAATATTTTAGAAAAGAAGTGTCTTGTGTGAAATGTTTTGTTTTGTTTGTGAGCAAGCTACTACGAGTTATCTACCTACTTAAAAGTCTTTCGCTTTATTTTGCTCTTCCTTTAGATAATGATATCCTACCATTAGTTAGTAGGAAGCCCTATCATTGGATGTTTGAGGGACATGTGTGGGTCACTGTACAATCATAAAGGCAACTCGTAGGGTGATTTAGAAATTTATCATAAGGGACTAAGATTGTTTACCGAGGCCGCATTGAAGGGTCATCGAGGGAATACGATATTTTTAATCGAGGGTCTTTGCTAAAGCGTCCCACGTTCGAGGGGCATGACTCTATTTTCTGAAGGCAACAAGTGGAGTTATCCTAGAGGTGCGAGTGTGCTAAGTATGTTGTGATCCAGTTATTTTAATCTGAGATTAGGGTTAGAAATCATTTGATTTTAGATCTTATCATACAAACCTAATTACTATACAATTATATATACATACAGTCATAATTATAGGTGCAGAAAGTAAAATGCAGGAAGATAAAAACCTAGGGTATTACAATGCTTCAGGCATGGGGGTTACAAACCACAAAACGTGGGAAAAAGTAAAGTAAACCCTAATTTATCTATTACATCCCTTAACAGTTACATAATTATGAAAATAATAATGCGAAAATAAATAAGCGCGCAGAGATTGTGAAAAAGGGAAAGATATGGAAAGAAAATTGTCTTGATATATATATATATATATATATATATATATATATATATATATATATATATGAAAAATGATGATCAATTTAAACTACTTGTTTTTTTTTAATTTAGAAAAGAAATTGATTATTAAAAATAAAATCCCTAAAGAAAATAAATTAATTTTTTTCAATTAATTTAAAAAAAGAGTTTAATTTAATTAATTAATTAAAAAAAGTCAACTTGATTGCATTTTTTTTAATAAAGAAAAAGTTAAATTGATTTTAATTTAATTAAAAAGAAATTAATTATGTGAAAAAAAAAGAATTAAAACAAATAAATAAAAGGAAATGGAGAGATGGGCTTGAAACAGTAAAAATTGGGGTATGAGGAAAGCAAGTCGTTTGGGCCTAAACATAGCCAGTCCAAATACTGTGAATGATCCAGTACAATTGGATCCAAGAGTCCCATGGTGCTCCTGCTGGTCTGGGGCATTAGAACTAGTTTGATGAACATTTGATGATGATGATTGAAGAGGTGTATGGTGCCCGCTGATAACACTTGTTTTTGACTCTGATTTCACATGTTATTTAGGTTTTTTATTATTGTTTTCTCGTATTATGCCCATCTTTTGTTTCCTTTTCAGGTATTTCAAATATCCAGAGCTCCCCTGAAGAAATGAAGAAAAACAGGCTGAAAAACAGGAGTTTAGGTCAAATTTGCACTCATGGCGTCCACCATGGCGCCAGCCATAGGGTAGGCCATGACGTGGACCACCTCCTACTGACCTCAACTTCGACGTTCCCCACTTCCTTTCATTTACACTCATGGAGGGCACCATGGCCTCCATGGCGGGCGCCACCTTTGGAAGATGTTTTCCCCCCAAAAGGAGTTGGGGGGCATTCCCGTGATTTCCTGCATTCCTCATCCTCTATAAATAGAAGTTCTTGATTTCATTTCAATTCACCCAAGCTTAGTTGCAAACTTGATCCAACCATAGTTGCGAACTTAAGCCATATAATTTAACCATTGTAAAGCGATAATTCTTCACATCGGGGAATTATTGCATTGTTGATTGAGTCTGTGATCGAGTTTGTAGATTGAGTCTGTAATCGAGTTTGGAGCACTTCGGCAGAAGTTTATCTTGCCACATTTATTTTCAACTTCTGTTTATTTCCAGTCGCATTTTACTTCCAGTTTATACCAGATTTAAAACCTCCCCGTTTGGAGCAGGTTTCTATTTATATATTCCGCACTGCTTTTACTTTATTTATTTCCCGCACTGCTTTTACTTTGTTTATTTCCCGCACATGCTTTTACTTTGTTTATTTCCCGCAGTTCTTTTACTTTATTGATTTCCCACACTGCTTTTACTTTGTTTATTTCCCGCACCTGCTTTTACTTTGTTTATTTCGCGCACCTGCTTTTACTTTGTTTATTTCCCGCACCGCACTTTAAATTATTTACTTTCTCGCATGATTTATTTTAACATGTCTGTTTACATTCCCATGTCAGGCTGAACCTTACTGGGCTATAATGTAAGGAATCTAGTTAGATCGATATTCCAAATAATGTGTCAATAGAAATGCTTATGGGCTATTTTGGTTTTTAATTCGAGTTTTTTGTACTTTATTATTGTTGGGTAAGATTGAAAGCCGTCCAACCTTTTTTTAAACTCGGTTAGTTCTAAGCGAAAGCGCTTTGTCTGGTTAGTTAGGGATTTTTATTATCAAAGAAATCAATTTTGAAACTATTTTCAGACGCGTTTATAGGGTTAAAGTTAGGTTCCCTTATTATTAGAAATTCCATATCAAAATACTTTTCAACTTGGTCAAGTACTCTATTTCTTAAAAATAGGTTTATTACTTTAACGCAATGCGCAGCTTTTTATAAGTGACAATAAGAATGTCTGATTAGAGAGTAAACTCAGTTCTGATTACGCGAAAGTGACCGTTCCTGTTAAATTAGTTCTTTTGTTTAGTAGAAAATATTTCCCTATAAGTAGTTCTATTCCGAAGCATTGTGAATATCATCTGACTATTTGAATTACATTCGACCCTGCTTTTATATCTGAAGTTTATTTCGCTGCACTTTACTTTCTTGCATGATAAATTCCCTTTTTAATATTGACTTAGCTAAACACCGTAACAATAGGAAACGATAGATTGAAGATTGGTCTCTGTGGATCGATAATCTTTTATATTACTCTGACGCGATTCGTACACTTGCGAATACACTGCATCAGGTTTTTGGTGCCATTGCCGGGGAACAATTTTGTCAAATTTTGCACCCTATAGTCGCATCGTCTAGACTTAGTTTTACAGTCTGGTTAATGCGAAGATCTCACAGCACCGGAACCTTATTCAATCGTTTAGCAGAACCTGGATGTTACATCCATTTTCTCCGTAGAATTAGAAAAACTATGGCCGAAAATCTTAACCAAAGACCCCTTAAGGAATTTTCCCAACCGTCACATGAGGAACCTAGTTCAAGTATCGTAAATCCAACTATAACCACAAATAATTTCGAACTAAAACCCTCATTGCTACAATTGGTGCAACAAAACCAATTTGGTGGTCTCGCTACTGAGAACCCGAATCAACACTTAAAAACTTTTATACAATTAACAGACACTTTAAAATGCAATGGTGCTTCGCCTGAGGTAATACGACTAAGATTATTCCCTTTTTCCCTCCGAGATAAAGCACGAGATTGATTATATTCCCTTCCACCCAATTCAATAACAACCTGGGAAGACCTTAGGAGAGTATTTCTCGCAAGATATTTTCCGCCCATCAAATCTGCTGTCCTTAGAAACCAAATCACTAGATTTAACCAAAACCTGGGAGAATCACTTTTTGAAGCTTGGGAGAGATATAAGGACCTGTTAAGAGCCTGTCCACACCATGGCCTAGAAGAATGGCTAATCATCCACACCTTCTATAATGGACTCCATTACAACACAAAGATGTCTATCGATGCTGCCGCTGGTGGCGCATTAATGAATAAACCTTACATAGAAGCCTGCGCTCTCATTGAGGACATGGCCCAAAACTATTACCAATGGGGAACAGAACGAGCTACGGTAGAGAAAAAGGAGACCCAAGGAGGAAAACATGAGATAAGTTATCTAGACATGATGCAAGTTAAAATGGACGTTCTTGCCTTAAAAGTTCAAAACATGTCTCAAAACCCTAATACTGTAGCCGTAGTAGCTTCCGAATGCGAACTCTGTGGGACCCAAGGACATCAACCTGCGAAATGTAACTTGTTGAATGAGCCTTGCTCAGACCAAGTAAATTACACCCAACGAAACCCATTTTCAAACACTTACAACCCCGGATGCAGGAATCACCCAAACTTTTCTTATAGAAACAATAGCCCAATACAAAACTCTGCACCTTCGAGACCTACAGGTTTCCAAGCCCAAAGACCAAATCAACCTATGCAAGCTGTGGCACCCAAAATAAACCTTGAGAAAATCATGGAAAATCTCATTTTAGCTCAAACCCAGCAAAACAAAGAGTTCCTAAATCAGAATATTCACGTAAACGAATTAATCACGCAATTAGGAACTAAGGTTGACCAGATAATTACGCATAACAAGATGCTTGAAACCCAGATCTCGCAGATAGCCCAAACACAAGCCCCACAAACTACACCTGGAGGATAATTCCCTGGATAAACTTAACCAAATCCTAAAGGGAAAGCTAATGCCATTTCCTTACAAAGTGGGACTACTTAAGATGGACCCAAGAATCTAGCCATGAGTACACCCTTACAACCTAAGACAAATGTTTTTCCTACAGACTAAGTGGAGGAACCAGAGGAACCCGAAAAGCAAAAAGAACCAGAATTAAAAGATAAAACTAATAAATCACCACCCCCGTACAAACCCCCAGTCCCATTTCCGCAAAAGACTTAAACAAACTAAACTTGAAAATCAATACCAGAGATTCGTTAATGTTATAGAAAAACTCCATGTATAGATTCCTTTCACCGAAGCCATCACTCAGATACCATCTTATGCTAAATTCCTAAAAAACATCCTGACCAACAAGCGTAGACTTGATGATCCTAAACCTATCGAATGCAATTTTATTTCAGAAAATAAACTTGCCAAGAAAGAAAAGGATCCAGGAAGTTTTTCCATTCCTTGTATATTAGGAAATCATACTATTGACAAAGCCTTCTTAGATCTAGGAGCTAGAGTTAGCCTTATGCCTTTAGAAGTTTGTAGAAGGTTAAACTTAGGAGAATTGCAGCCGACTAAAATTTCTCTCCAGCTAGCTGATAGATCAGTTAAGTATCCTATAGGCATACTTGAAGACATACCAGTTAAGATTGGTCAGCTATATATCCCAAATGATTTTGTGGTTATAGATATTAAAGAAGACGAAGAAATCCCAATCCTCTTAGGTAGACCATTCCTATCAACAGCCGGAGCCATAATTGACGTTAAGAATGGAAAGTTAACATTTAAGGTGGGTGATTAGAAAATAGAATTTATTCTTTCAAAGTTCTTAATGGCACTAGTCATAGGAGATGCTTGTTATGCCATCGACGTCATTGACGAGTGTATATTGGAACTTAAGCGAGAGGAATCTAACAAAAATATTAAGTTACCTTCGACCCCCATTATGGAGGACAATGGATTTAAAGGTTTAGAACCTTACATCGATGACGACCTCTATGAATGTTTATCGCTTACTCGCGATCCCATGCCTTGCCCTTTGAAACCATCTTTAGAACTAAAGGAACTTCCCAAGAACCTCAGATACGAATTCTTAGATAAAGAGATGAATCATCCTGTTATAGTTAACGCTATTTTAAGTCAAGACGAGACAACTCAACTCTTAGAGATCTTACGAAAATATCCCTCAGCTTTAGGGTATAACATCTCCGATTTAAAAGGAATATGTCCATCGGTGTGCATGCACCGGATCTTGTTAGAGTAAAACTCAAAACCCACAAGAGAACATCAAAGAAGAATAAACCCTATAATGAGAGATGTTGTTAAAAGAGAATTTCTTAAGTTACTAGAGGCTGGTATAATTTACCAAATATCAGATAGTAATTGGGTGAGCCCTGTGCATGTGGTGCCAAAGAAAGGAGGCATCACTGTCATAGAAAATGAGAAAGGTGAGCATATTGCTAAACGAACATAAGGAGGTTGGCGTATGTGTATAGATTATAGAAAATTAAACAAAGCAACTAGGAAGGATCATTTCCCTCTTCCATTTATATATCAAATGCTTGAACGTCTATCCAGACACTCAGACTTTTGTTATCTAGATGGATACTCAGGATTTTTCCAAATACCTATTCACCCTGAGGATCAAGCGAAAACAACCTTTACCTGTCCTTATGGAACGTTCGCCTATAGACAAATGCCCTTCGGACTCTGTAATGCCCCTGCCACTTTTCAACGTTGTATGATGTCTATATTTGAAAATTACCTAGATGGAATAATGGAAGTTTTCATGGACAATTTCTCGGTGTGTGGATTCAATTTTAAAGATTGTCTCTCCAACCTCGAAAAAATCCTTGAAAGATGCGTAGAGGTGAACCTAGTGCTAAACTGGGAAAAATGTCATTTTATGGTTAATGAAGGTTTAGTATTAGGACACATTGTCTCCGAAAGAGGCATTGAGGTCAATAGAGCCAAAATTGAAGTTATAGAAAACCTCAGCCCACCTAAAACCATTAGGGAGATTAGAAGTTTTCTTGGACATGCTGGTTTTTATCGGTGTTTTATAAAAGACTTCTCTAAAATAACAAAACCTTTGACTAATCTTCTAATGAAGGATGTTGAATTTTTTTTCGACGAGAAAAGTCTCGAAGCTTTTAAATTTTTGAAACAAGCACTGATTTCAGCTCCGATCATGCAACCCCCAGATTGGACACAACCTTTTGAAATCATGTGCGATGCCAGCGATTATGCAGTTGGTGCTGTTCTAGGATAACGAAAAGATAAGAAATTACATGTTATATATTATGCTAGTAGAACCTTAGATACCGCCCAGCTCAACTATGCAACAACAGAGAAAGAATTACTGGCAGTAATTTTTGCAATAGATAAGTTTAGGTCCTACCTAGTTGGAGCAAAGATCATTGTTTACACTGATCATGCTGCCATACGTTATCTATTAAATAAAAAGGTCGCTAAACCTAGATTACTTATATGAATCCTATTAGTCCTTGAGTTTGATCTAGACATTAAGGATAAGAAAGGCACAAAGAATGTTGTCGCTGACCACATCTCTAGATTAGAACACTTAAAACCTGACTTATTGCCTATAAATAATGATTTCACCTATGACAGACTTATAGCTAAGACTGATGATTTCGAGCCTTACAGAGGTAAAGATTTTGAAAATTTTTCAGTAATGAAGAGCGTACCTTGGTACGCTGATTTTGTAAACTACCTAGTTGCAGATATCATACCCCCTGATCTAAATTACCAACAGAAAAATAAGTTCTTCAAAGATGTTAAACATTTCTACTGGGATGAACCGCTCCTATTCAAGAGAGGAATAGATAATATTTTCAGGAGTTGTGTCCTAGAAAAGGAAATAGAAGACATCGTCAGACACTGTCATTCTGCACCTTATGGTGGACATGCAGGTATATCTAAAACACACGCCAAGATTCTTCAAGAAGGCCTTTATTAACCAACTTTATGGCACGATGTTCATGCCTACATTGTCAAGTGCGACCGATGCCAATGCACCGGGAACATATCGAGACGTGACCAGATGCCAATGAGGTATATCCAGGAAGTTGAACTCTTTGATGTTTGGGGTATAGACTTTATGGGACCATTTCCACCTTCAATGGGAAATAGGTACATTTTGGTAGCTGTGGACTACGTATCTAAATGGATTGAAGCTATTGCATCACCCACAAACGACACAAGAGTGGTAGTCAAGTTATTTAAGAATATCATTTTTCTGAGGTTTGGAACACCCCGTCTCGTTATAAGTGATGGAGGATCACATTTCATATCCAGAATCTTTGATAAGCTCTTGAGTAAGTATGGAGTAAAGCACAAAGTAGAAACACCTTATCACCCACAGACTAACGGCCAAGTATAAGTGTCTAACAGGGAGATTAAACAAATCTTAGAAAAAACCGTTGCAATTTCCAAAAAAGATTGGTCTCAGAAGCTGCATGAAGCACTATGGGCCTACAGAACAACTTTTAAAACCCCTATTAGAACAACCCCTTACCAATTAGTCTTTGGAAAATCTTGTCGTTTACCCTTCGAGTTAGAGCATAAAGCCTATTGGGCCATTAAGACCCTGAATTTGGAATATTTGACTGCTGGTGAAAAGGGCATCCTTGACATTCATAAATAGGAGGAATTCTGCCAGTCTGCCTATGAGAATGCTTTAATATATAAAGAAAGAACCAAAACTTGGCATGACAGAAGAATTGTAAAGAAAGATTTCAATGTAGGCGACCTTGTTCTCCTTTTCAATTCCAGGTTGCGACTTTTTCCTGGCAAGCTACGTTCAAGATGGACTGGTCCTTTTGAGGTCTCTAGAATCCTAAGATCTGGAGCAGTCGAGATCAAGAACAATTCTTGTAGCCCATTCATCGTCAACGGGCAGAGGTTGAAGCACTACGAAGGAGGTGACATTCCCACCAACTACTCCAGCCACACTCTGATTGATCCACCAGTACCAGTTTCCGATATATGAAGCTTACTCGTCAAGCTAACGACGTTAAACAAGCGCTGCATGGGAGGAAACCCATGAGTTTATTTTTATTTTTTTCATTTATTTACTTGTTACTTTATGAAATTTTATTTTTATCTTTATATTAACAGTTGCAAAAATTTATGATTTCAGGCATCACCTGCTAGCCGTCTTTGCTAACTACATTTTTCAGGATGGAGCATTTCGATGACATGCATGTTTCCTTCCGAGATGACACTCAGAGACAATGCTATGTGGTCCTTTCAAAGCGACCCATGGCACCGACCAGATATCCAGACCAGATTTGCATGGAAGCTCTTGGCTTTGAAGCCAATATCAAGTATCTATGCAACCAGCTAAAGTGGGACGAGTATGCAAATGACCTAAATGTGACCTACATGAACCTCGCCTTAGAATTCCTCAGTTCATTCGAGTTTGAGCCCTATAATGGCCAGGATAGATATCTCACTTTCATACTATTCAGGATAGAATACTGTTTTACCCAGAGGGAGTTTGGATACTTGCTAGACTTCCAGACCACACCCGATGGTATACCTGAGCTACCGGTTGGCTATTTCATGACTAGGGACATAGAGAAATTCTGGAGAGATATTACTGCTGGAGGGAGCCTTGATCCTTCCACTCAGCTATCCCCTGTTATTTATAACCCCTCTTTCATGTATTTTTAGATGGTTATTGCTCACACTTTCCTAGGGAAGGCCGACACTAATACCCATGTTAGCGAGGAGGAGATCATTTTCCTCTACTGTGCGACCCAGTCTCACCCTGTAGCTTGTGGAAATTTTTTGCTGTGGAATCTCATGATGAATTCTAGGTCTGTTGAAGGTATCATCCATGTGGGAGGGACAGTGACTCAGATTGCTTCTGCTTTGGGTCATACAAGTAAGTTATCTCACCTTACCTCCTACTGTGGATATACTACAATGGACATTGATTTCTGTTTGGATCGTGGGATGATGAGAAGAGTCTACTTTAATCCCAACCAGTATAGACTCCTGATTGATAATGAAACTGTTCACTATTTTACCTTGCCTGATCCCATGATGACCAATTTCTATAACCCATCCAATTGGACATATGCCTTAGAAGGTCTTTGAGAGACCGTGGACGAGTGAAAATCACCTCCGATACCTGAGTATCATCCATGTCCATCTCCAGAAAGGACCACTGTATTCTCTAATAATTTCTCTTTACAGCAACCCGACATCTATGCACAGGTTGCTGAGCTGTGTAGAGAGGTAGCCCAACTTCGTCAGACAGTTGAAGACCTCTCTCTTCAGGTTATGGTTTCCGATGCTACTTACTCTACTGAGGCAGACCTCCTACAACAGGAAATTGATGATCTTCGCAGTAAGTTAGCTGCAGCTCATGGTCCTGAGTATACCACAGACCCTACCACTCCTTGATGATCTTGATTCATATCTGCACTATTTTGCTGTTTTGTTGTTTCTTTTATCATGTTGTTTCCTTTTTTCAAACTTATTTATTTTTATGCCTAACTTTTGCATTCTACTTTTTTTTTTGACTTACCATGATTAAGTATATTTGTTTTTATTTTTATTTTTATTTTTTCTCTTTAATTAATTGTTTATTTTTTTATGAGTTTATTATTTTCAAGTTAAAAACATAAAAGAAAGGAATTCAATGCACCAATCCTTGGAAGCACCAAATGAAGAATTGCGGTTTGCACCTACGAGAAGAAATTGGAATAAGAAGCCCAAACCAACAAAACAAAGAAATTTGAGCCCAGCCCAATTTTCAAACATGGCGCCCGCCACCAAGACCATGGCGCCCTCCATGGGGTCTGGGATTATAACGAGCAGATTTTCAAAAACCTCAAACTTTCTCCATTTTCAACCCCAAAACCTCTCATTTTGTCAACCACCTACTACCCCATTAACCACTCCAACATCCATTTTTCTAACCATCATAAAAATTCAAAGTTTCTCCTCCCAATCTCCAACACCCATTTTTGAAACCCATTTTTTTCAATTTTCTTCCAAAGGAGCAACAATGGAGTTCAACGGATACAATCTTCGTGAAGGAAAACCCGGAGACCGACAACGGAAAATCCTTGAAAAATTGCAAGGACGAGAAATTATCTCAACCAGGTATGTCGATGAAGATTGTCTGTATACTTTAGGACTTTATCATAGTTTTTTTCATTTAGTTGACATCCTAGGATTGCATGACACTTTTACTAGAAAAGAGCCCACCTTTGAGTGGCTAACTCGGGAATTCTTAAGTTCCCTAATTTATTTGGTTCACCCCGACACTGCTAGTATCGACGGTACGGTTAAATTCCGTCTATTTAATGTTGAATATGAATATAGCATCGACGAACTAGCAGCTCTGTTGGGTATTCCTCATGGTGATGGCGCTATTTATGAGACCCCTTTGGATTCTGAATGGTCCACAGATGCATTTTCCGTTGGCGTCAATTGTCAACCTCTTCTATAAATTCTTTTGAAGGAGTTTTAGCATCATTGATCCATAACTCGGCTATTCGAATTTTTCGATATATGCTCGCCTGTACTATATTTGGCCGGGAGAATCCAAACAAGGTAAATGTTAGAGAACTTCTATTTTTGTAGGGTAGTCTCACTAATAGAAGAATTAATTCAGTCCCGTTTATGATTTCTCACATGATTGTTATCCTGAGACACACAAGGACCATAACTTTTGGAGGACTAGTTACATCTATTGCTAGAGCTCTGCACCTTGACACTGAGATAGCTACCCTTGCACCCCTGCCTCCCCGCACAATTAATTTGAAATTTCTAAAAGATATGAAATTGTGCAAGGTGAGGAGAGCGGGTGGTTTTGAACTTATGGTTCGAGGTGTCGCTATCCCATCAGTCGTTCTGCCTTGCACTAGACGTACTGGTGTACGAATTGCGAGGAACTGGACCTATGATCTAGATGTTCCACCTTTTATGGGTCCATTACCTCCTAATGTTCCACTTGGGGACGGACACGAGACTGATTAAGAATACGAGAAGAGGTATGAACCTCATGCCCCACCTGTGTCCCCCCACCATGCTTCACCAACACACACTGCACCTTCTACTTCTAACACTTTTGCAGGTAAGGATCCCGGCTTCTACATCACTAAAGAGATGTGGCATGAACAACTAGCCCGGGAGGAGATAAGAGATGGTTTACTTTCTGCCATCCAACAACAGCTGACATATAACATGAGTTTTATGGAGGCGTCACGACAGTAGATGGACCGCTCTTTTTAAAGTCTTATGGAATCTCAATTGGCGATATCTCGCGAGCAACATAGGAAACAAGCCCATTTTCAGAGGTACTCCTTCCTCATGGAGGACACTCAAGGTTCCCTTTTAGGCAACCTTCGCGAGATTCAAAGTTCACAGATTGCCTTGTCCGCCAGAATCGACCAGTTTGAGGCTTCTCAGAGCAGTCATCGTCGCAGCCGATCCCGTCATCCTAGACATTCACCGCAGGATGGCGAGGGACCCAACCAACCTTAGTACTTTACCAGGTTACTCTTTCCTTATCTTATTTCGCAACATTGGGGACAATGTTCGATTTAAGTGTGGGAGGATATTTACTCGCTTTATTTTTATTTTTTTCTCTTTATTCTCGCTTTATTTTTCCTTTCCTGCATTTTCCTTCTCGTTATTTTACTTCTTTTTTTTCTTTAGTTTGCTTGTTTTCTTTATTTTCAAAATAATACATGTGTTTGACGAGTCATCTATATCTGTATGGTCTAGTGTATGTCCACTCCCCCATTTCTTGAGCCTAACCGAAATTTTTTTCCTAAGAAAAACATTGTGTTTTGAACTTAGTTGGGCTATAAGACCTGGTTGAGATAGGATGTAGTATGACTTGGGTAAGCCCTTTCGAAGCATCGGCATCGTTTTTACACCTAAAGCTTCGTAAATTTAGGAATTCGATCCCGATACCCCCTATGTCGTGGCCTTAAAATTTTCATTTTTAAATCCTTGAATAGTTTATCCTAGCAGCCAGCTCCGGTCTAAGCATGCTCTACGTAGGGGAACAAAGAGAAGTGATTGATCTATATGCTATGTTCTTATTATAAACTACAACCCCGGGATAGGTGACCCTCACAAAGTCATTTAACTGAAACAAAAGTTGAATGTTGAAAAATAAAGCAAAAGCAAAAGCAAAAGAAGAAGAAAAAGAAAAAGAAATTTTTTTTTACACATCTTTAGTTGGTTCAGAGGTATCTGGTGCAGAACTTGGTAGGGCGGATTACGATCCGATCCCCCACAACTATAAATGGGTCAATAAAAGGGGTTACACCAACTTTTTGTACCAGAGCCCTGCATTTTATGATCAGAATCACTACCCGGTCACTTTACTATGAGCATGTACGAATAACGGGCTTAATGTGATTGCGCCTGAATGAAAAAGGATTTGAAAAAAAAGGAAAAATATAGGCCTAAGCATAGTGGCATGATATGGATTGGTTCGTAAAAGAACGAAGCTTATGTCCGTTTTACGAAAGAGTGTCACTATGATATCCTTGGTTTGAATCAGTCAGTACCTATCAATACATCCCTGTTTTAATTCCAGAGGCCCCTTGCAGTCCAACTTGTTCACTAACACCATTTTTCTTCTTAATCTATTTAGAGTTCTTGCTTGAGGACAAGGAAAGGTTTAAGTGTGGGAGAATTTTATAACACTTACTTTACACTTGTTTTTGACTCTGATTTCACATGTTATTTAGGTTTTTTATTATTGTTTTCTCGTATTATGCCCATCTTTTGTTTCCTTTCCAGGTATTTCAAATATCCAGAGCTCTCCTAAAGAAATGAAGGAAAACAGGCTGAAAAACAGGAGTTTAGGTCAAATTTTCACTCATGGCGTCCACCATGGCGCCAACCATAGGATAGGCCATGACGTGGACCACCTCCTACTGACCTCAACTGCCACGTTCCCCACTTCCTTTCATTTACACTCATGGCGGGCGCCACCTTTGGACGATGTTTCCCCCCCCCCCCCCCCCCAAAAGAAGTTGGGGGGCATCTTGTGATTTCTTGCATTCCTCATTCTCTATAAATAGAAGTTCATGATTTCATTTCAATTCACCCAAGCTTAGTTGCAAACTTGATGCAACCATAGTTGCAAACTTAAGCCATATAATTTCACCATTGTAAAGCGATAATTCTTCACATCGGAGAATTATTGCATTGTTGATTGAGTCTGTGATCGAGTTCGTAGATTGAGTCTGTAATCGAGTTTGGAGCACTTCGGTAGAAGTTTATCTTGCCACATTTATTTTCAACTGCTGTTTATTTCCAGTCGCATTTTACTTCCAGTTTATACCAGATTTAAAACCTCCCCATTTGGAGCAGGTTTCTATTTATATATTCCACACTACTTTTACTTTATTTATTTCCCGCATTGCTTTTACTTTGTTTATTTCCCGCAGCTGCTTTTACTTTGTTTATTTCCCGTACTGCTTTTACTTTATTTATTTCCCGCACTGCTTTTACTTTGTTTATTTCCCGCACCTACTTTTACTTTGTTTATTTCCCGCACCTGCTTTTACTTTGTTTATTTCCCGCACCGCACTTTAAATTATTTACTTTCTCGCATGATTTATTTTAACATGTCTATTTACATTTCCATGTCAGGCTGAACCTTACTGGGCTAGAATGTAAGGAATCTAGTTAGATCAATATTCCAAATAATGTGTCAATAGAAATGCTTATGGGCTATTTTGGTTTTTAATTCGAGTTTTTTGTACTTTATTATTGTTGGGTAAGATCGAAAGTCGTCCAACCCCTTGTTAAACTCGGTTAGTTCTAACTGGTCAAAGGAAGCGAAAGCGCTTTGTCCGGTTAGTTAGGGATTTTTATTATCAAAGAAATCAATTTTGAAACTATTTTCGGACGTGTTTATAGGGTTAAAGTTAGGTTCCCTTTTTATTAGAAATTCCAGATCAAAATACTTTTCAACTTGGTCAAGTACTCAATTTCTTAAAAATAGGTTTATTACTTTAACGCAATGCGCGACTTTTTATAAGTGACAATAAGACGGTCTGATTAGAGAGTAAACTCGGTTCTGATTATGCGAAAGCGACAGTTCCTATTAAATTAGTTCTTTTCTTTATTAGAAATTATTTCCCTATAAGTAGTTCTATTCTGAAGCATTGCGAATATCTTCTGACTACGTGAATTTCATTCGACCCTGCTTTTATATCTGAAGTTTATTTCGCTGCACTTTACTTTCTTGCATGCTAAATTCCCTGTTTAATATTGACTTAGCTAAACACCGTAACAATAGGAAAAAATAGATTGACGATTGGTCTCTATGGATCGATAATATTTTATATTACTCAGACGTGATTTGTACACTTGCGAATACACCGCATCACCCGTGCCCGCTGCTTCGCATTGGATCTATACAGAAAACATGAAAAAAACATGAAAAATACCAGGGGCAGGGATCGAACCCGTGCCCTGGTATATCAATGCCTTTGCTGCGCTTTCTCTACCACTGGGGCGGCCATTATATCCTATAATATAAACAAAACAATAAAAACAAAAATGAAGCCAAATACTATTGGTGGGAGAAGCGCCAGAGCCCTAGCTCCGGTCATCTTCTCCGGCAACCTGCAAAATTCAAAACGCGTAAAAGTCAGTTTTTAAGGTTCTAAAACACCGTGTCCCCCCTAATTCGACCCTCCTGGATCTGAATCCGACCTTATTTTTGGCTAAAAACCCTTGGATCATGTGTTTTGAACCAAGTTACACTGATCGAAGAAAAAATGGCTTCTGGCAAATATGCGTGCATGGGACCATGTTAATGATCTAAACCTGTTCAAGCATATCTCAAGATTGTGTTAGAAGCATCAAATTGTTTTGAAGTAAAGCAAGATTACATATGTGATTTTTTTGCAAAAATGGAAACGACAAGGCTATGTGTTGTACCTCAAAATTTTCCCTCTCAATTCTCAAGGGTTCTCTCACAAAGATTCTCAAGATTCAAGCTTTCACAAGAGCATTGGGATTTTCAAATACCAAAATAACATTTTGACATATTTGGAGAAAATAGGCCTATTTCGATTCAGCCTTTCAATGGGACAAATGTGCTGCCTGCATGCTTGCAATCGAAGGCCATGACATGCTGGCCACACGTGCCCCCTGCAATGCAAACCTTTCGATTCACCAAGTGTGCTTCCTGCAAGCCTCTTTCGAATGCAACTTGGTTTAGGAACATCCTTCGTTTGGATTTGAAACTTCCTTCGAATACAACTTGGATATGGCCTTCGTTTTGAGCAAGAGCCTCATTCAAATGCAACTCGGTTTAGGTACATCCTTCGTTTGGATTTGAAACCTCCTTCGAATGCAACTTGGGTATGTCCTTCGTTTTGAGTAAGATCCTCCTTCAAATGCAACTTGGTTTAGGTACATCCTTCGTTTGGATTTGAAACCTCCTTCGAATGCAAGTTTAGGTACATCCTTCGTTGGGATTTGAAACCTCTTTTGAATCTGGGCATTTTGGCCTCTTGCATGCACCTTTCGTTTGGCCACATGTGACCCCTGGAAAACAAACCTTCGATTGGATAGAAGCAACCTATGTACAAAGCTTCTATTGGAGCTTTGATTCCCTTCAAATCAGCTTCTTTCGAATCCAGTCTGAACCATTCGAAGCAAGCTTGTTCGAAGCAGGTCTGAACAAATCTCAAGACTAAATCTCACTTGTCAGGCTTACTTTTCTTCCAAATCTTTATAATCAGAGGTTTGTACAAAGGTTTTGAACTTTGTTTTTTGGATAATACTATTCTTGGCAAAAGGCTGCATACTCTTTCTTTTCATAGAGAATACGTTTATCATAAAAGCAGCTTTTAGCCTGAATTTGGTCTGAACGAAAAGCAGGGCCAGAAGGACAACTCACATATTCTGTGCCCCAACTGCAAAGGCCCCCACTTATGCCTTTCACATTTTCATTATTGTATTGTTTTGCAAGGCTAACTATTAAAGAGATGTCCATTCTTTTTCTCTATAAATAGAGGAATTTTTGCAAAGCTAAGGGAGGATTTTTTGACTAGAGGAACGAAACCTCAAAAATCTTCTCAAACACAACCAAAAATCTCAAGTTCATCAACACTTGAGAAATCAAAAACCCAGAATCACACCCACCTCCTTCGGTTCTGAAGAACTCCCAACTCTTCAGTCTCCTTCGAATCCAGCTTAGAAATAAACATAACAACTGTTTCTTTCTTTCTTTGAATTATCATTCTAAACCAAGCTTCAGGCCCCTCTCCTTCGAATCCAGTGGAAAGAATCCTTACACTTTCTTTCGTTCCTCCTTCAAATCCAATCTCCAAAGCACAATTGTTGGCCCCTCCCTTCGAATCCAGGACATTCCAGACAACCACTCAAGGTCTCACACCCATTTCAAGCCTCCAGCAAGGTAAGTCACTCTTACCCTTGAACCTTTCATTTCATGGAATAACATGTAAATAATATTTTAGTTCATTTCAAGCATGTATATACCATTGTTCCTTTAGTTTCCACTCTTTTAAGATGTTTTTCAGAGCTAACCCTTTCATTTTTCTTTCTTTTTAACTGAACTTGCTTTAACTAGTAAACTGTTTGCAAGACAAATACTAGCATGGCCTTAGGCCATGTTGCCATTTAATGCCTTAAATGAAAGAAACAGGAAACATGAAATAGGAAACGAAGCTTCTGGCTTCTACCCTCTTTCTCCAGGTCAAACGAAAGAGACAACTAGGAGGAAAACCATGTTGAATTCCAGGCCCAGACGAAAAGCATGCCTTCACTGATTCCAGGCCCATTCGAAAGGCATTCCCTTACTACTTTCAACATCCAGTCGAAGAAGGCAACAAGGAAACAGGGAAGAACCAAAAGGCTTCGCCATACACTGACTTCCAGCCCAATCAAAAGACATGACTTTGCTGACTCCAGCCCCCAATTGAAGGAGGACAACATAATGCAAATCGAAGGCTGCTTCCCCCCAATCGAAAGACACTCATTTTTCTTGCTTTTATCTTATTTTTTTTTGCCTTTATACTTTCATGCAATTCGATATGGTTGTAATATTGTAGAACTTTATCTTTCTGCATTTTATTTCTTTTGTACAAATGCTAGTAAATAGGATGTATGGCAAGATAAAAACCAACAAGTAGACAACCCCTAACCAAGACAAAATGCATGTAAATCAAACACACTTTACACACATGCACCCTTAGGGTAATCTCACTTGTTGCCTCAGAAAAATAGTCATGTCCCTCGAACATGGGAGTTTTAGCAAAGACCCTCGATAAAAGATCATAGTCCCTCGATGACCCTCGATGTTGCCTTCGGTAAACGATCTAGTCCCTAAACAACATTGCTAAAACGTCCCATGGGTTACCTTCTATGAATATACAAATGTCCCATGCCTGTCCATTCACATCCAACGACGGGGCTTCTTATCAAAACAATGGCAATATAGCAACATCTAATGGAGGAGGAAAAGAACATCTAAGACCTTTTGAGTAGGTAGATTCACTCCTAGTCGCTCCCTTTTGTCATAACAAAAAAATTTTATACACCAACACTCTCATTTTGAAACATTTTCAAAAGACAACACTTTGTACACGTTCTTATAGAAATGAGAGCCATTACAAAGACACCTTTTCAAAATCACTTTAAAAAACACATTCCACAAACACTTATTTGAACTATTTCCGAAACAACACTTTGTACGTGTTCTTATAGAAAAGAGAACCATTACAAAGTCACATTTTAAAAATACTTTCAAAACCCACACCACAAGCACATATTCAAACAAAAGCAAGTGATCTATCAAGCAACTAAGAGCCTGTAGATAACTACTGATGAAAAGGGTGCTAATACCTTCCCTTTTCATAATCTACCCCCCGAATTCAGAAAACATCTCTAAAGGTGTTTCCTGTTCTTTTCATCCTTTCCATTTGGATAAAATAAAATTCGGTGGCGACTCTTTCTATCCACAACATTTGCTATCAAACACAAAACACCCAAGTCAGTTCTCCCACCTCATTACAGAATCGGAGAATCTGCTGGGGAATAATCTTAAAAGTGGGGTTACCTTAGGGCTAGATCACCTTTACTTGCTTTTCATGGTTTGACTTGCTTTCTTTACATTTTGGATCTTTATTTGGATTACTGTTAAAGATCCTACACCCGGATCTGGGGCACATTTTTAGGTAAGTAGCAATAAACCATGGAAGTTGTACGGTGTAGACCGATATGGACAAAGTGATAGCTACATTAGCGTGATAATTATAAGATGAATAGAAAATCTACATTTATGAATGAGAAAATTAACAAATCCATCTTCGAGAACTACTCTTCTAAGAAAATTGAGTATAAAAGTAAAGATCTCCATAATGAACTTAGAATCTGGAACAAAATCATTCTAAATTGTATCAACCTTAGACCTCCGTCCAGTTCTTCTAGCTATTTCAATGTCAATCAGAAGTACATGTTGTACTATTTGATGACCCATCAAAAGATGTGTCTTCTAGCTCTTCTGTTTTATTATTCGAGAGACTCTATTTTAAAAACCAGAACCACTGATGATCCTAAAAAGAAGGTTTCCAACTATATTCCTTTTGGACGTCTAATAACTGATATCCTGGTAGAAAGTGGCTTGGTGAAAACTCTGGTAGAAGAAGCTAAGTTTACAGAGGATCTAGCTTCTAGTATTAAAGATTCCTTCAATGGATAGACTCTAAAGAATATGGGGCTAATAGAGGAAGTAATTGCTAAACCTCTACTTGTTCCCTATGAAAGCATCATAATCACAAGAAATCTCGTGAATAACTACCCTTTGCTTACCAAGGGAGATAACATGTCTAGCATTGCTATATACGTCAAAATGATAGAAGCAGAAGGATATGGTATGTCCAATTTTAACTATTTTGATTTACCTCCTTCTCAAGAGTATGCTAACACTTCCAGAGGTAAAAGGTAGAAGAATTCAGAAGCTTCTGAACCCGGAAATAAGAAGAAGAAGAAGTCTAGAACTTCTTAGACCGTGACTCTAGTTTTTGATCCAGAAACAACAAGTAAGTCTGTTACTACTACATTTATACCTACTTCATTCTCTACTTCTAATTTTGTTAATGAATATTCATCCACAACCTTCACAGCACAAATTAATCCTCTTCCACCATCCACCACATTTGTTCCTATTTCTAATCCTGCTCCCTTAACCACGAAAAAACTTGATTCCGAAATTGTCTTTACAATGTTACCTACAACAACAACAACTACCTCTACCCCAAACACCATAACCACTTCCGACCTTGCGACCTCATCAACCACACACGTTTCCAACTTACTTTCATTCATCTCTACACCCATACCATCTCAACCCATCTCTACCTTCTCTTTCCCACTTGTCTCATCATCATCACAAATCATCAGATCTCAACCTTCATTAGAAATTCCTATTGTTTCTGATCCTTGTCAAAATTTCCATGTTGCCTTTCATCACTATCAATCACTCCAAAAACTCTCAAAATCATGACCTTCAAACATCTTTTGTTCCTGAAATGTATGAGAGAACAATCTCTGATAGTCTTGAAGCCCTTGCAAACCCAAAAAATGAATCCTACTCTATGTCTAATCTTTTTGATCTAACTGAACAACTCAATCAAACTAAACCTATAACTTCTGAAGTTATTCCTTCAAAAAAGGACCTGGCCATAATTTTCTATGAAAAATCTATTCCAAAAACCTTGGATGAATGCATTAACATTTTTAGAATCAAGGCCAAGAAAAAGGTTGTTAAGTTAAAGCCAGAGGAAAGTACAAGTACTGAGCCTCAAAACATGGATGGTTCTTAGAAGAAGTTTCAGAAGCTGATGTCTTCTGAAGTTGAAAGAATAAATTATTTTGCTAAAGCATTTAAAAATGGGGATATTCATATGGTAATTGAAATAAAATAAACAAGAGAAATAGTCAGATATGTTGAACTACTTATTGAAAAACAAAAAGAAATAGAGGAAGCTAGGCTTAAGGATCAAGAGGCAGAAGAAGCCAGAAAAGCTGAAGAAGCCAAATTGGCTAAAGAAGCAGAAGAAGCTGCTAAGGCTAAGTAAGATGCTCTGGTTGCTTCATCTTCTGATCCCGCCATTGCACGTTTGGAAAACACAATTGTTGAGATTAGAGGAGAACAACATGTGTTTAGATAAAGTATCATTGAACATAAGGTTGTCAATGAGAAAGTTCAGAACATGCAACAACTGATTCTGCAAAAGATTTATGCTCCTACTCTTGAACCCCATGCTCTAGGACTTTCTTTTTCCTTTTGCTTCTAAACAATAAGACTATGTTTTACTTCTTATGTTTTCTTTTCTGACTTATGATCTTCTAATTCTTAATGAAGTTTATTCTACTTCCTTATCTTTTTTTTCCTATTAATTCTTATGGTTTTTATATTTTTCACACATAATTACATTTTTGATTATGACAAAAAGGTGGAGTAATTAAATGAACATGATTTTGATTTCAATAATCAAGTTCAGGAAAATGTTCTCTGAAAAGAGCTACTTACATTGTAACCCAGTTAAACTTCTATTTCTGTTAGAATTGTTTTTCTTTTTCAGGAAATGAGAACTCTGATTAAAGACATAAATCTGAAAGCATTGTGAAAAACTTATGTCTAACCTATTGGCTTCAGACTCTGAATATGTTCTTCAATTCATAATCAGACTCCAAGAAGTGAAATCTAGAATCAGACTCCAAGAATTGAGAATTTCGAAGCTGTCTTAGTGACATTAAAGTTTCAAATATTTCAATTTGATTTCATTCTCATTGGCATGTAAATTCAAGATTCAATAAGAAGAAGTTCTATAAAATCAAGATCTTAACTTTTCCATTGGCATCAAGATCTAAATTTTTCCATTGGCGTCCAAAGTCAAGACTCTCAAGATCTAGATATCTAATCTATTGGAACATGATGGAGTTTTACTCAAATGGTTCAGAGTAAGGATATTCGATCTTCATTAAGTCATTGACTTAGGGGGAGTATCATAAAAAGGATAAGTAATCCTTACCTTTCTATTTTCACTTTTTATGATTATGTGAACAATATCGTATCATCAAAATACATAGTTTTGTCATCATCAAAAAGGGGGGATTGTAAGAACAATATTTGGTTTTCAATATCATCTTTGAGTTTTGATGATAACAAATGAGTATGTTTGTATGAACAATTTTGATACTGTAATGTTTTTTTATTGGTGATTACTTAACAAACAGGTTCTACTTCTGATGGATGGCGTGGCCAAGACATCATAAGAGAATTAGTTCCATTTCTGCGCTACACAAGTTTTGTTGAACAATAGCAGGACACTCTAGAAAGCTCTGAAGTGTAAGCTCTGATATTTGTCTAAAGAAAACAGTCAGAAGATCTGAAGATAGAAGTTTCTACTTAAGTCCAGATGCTGAAGACTCATGTTTCTGAAGACAACGGGTTCTAAAGAAACCAGTCCGAAGATCTGAAGACAAGTTTCTGCTCAAGTCCAGATGCTAAAGACTCAAGTTTCTAAAGACCCAAGGTTCTAAAGATAAGGGTTCTAAAAACCAAGTTTTGAAGACTCTAAAGATAGAAGTTCTAAAGATTCTAAATACTTGAAGTTCTAAAGAACCAAGGTTTCAAGAAAAGGTTCTCACAACCAAGTGTTGAAGACTCTGAAGACGCTGTTCTGAAGACTCTGAAGACTTGAATTTTTGATGACCTTGTGTTATGTTCTCTCTTCTAAACTCATGCTCGCAGAAGCCTCTGAAGTGCAGAAGGAAAGAAGATAATCTTAACGTGGTACAAATAGTACATGGTACAATCAACATTTTAATCCACTACCATGAAAGGACGGACGCGTCGCACGATCTTGTCTCCCATCTTACTGTTCAAGCTGCAAATGTTTCTGGAAAACCCAAGAGTACCCCTCAACGGATATATTATTTTATTTTCTATATAAAGGCTTGAAGACTAAGAGAGAAAGCGGCCAATTCACTTAATAATCAAGCGTAGACGTTGTTCATAGCTTTCATATTCCTAAGTCACTATTCTCAAAATAGTTTATTCAGCTTATGTAGAAGCAATATTCTTGTAAACAAAACTTGTATTCAAATGATTGTTTAATTTTCCTTAAGGGACCGGGTAGGCATGTATTCTTAAGAAGTCTAGGACTTGCGAGTTTTAAAGTTTGTAAGTCACTTGCGGGTAGCTTGTGCATTATAATAATCAGGTTGATTATTGTTTGATATTCCTTAAGGGGCCGGGTAGGTCTATATCCTTAAGAAGTCTAGGACTTCCTAGTCTTAGAGGTTGTTAGTCACTTGTGGGTAGCTTGTGCAAATTGTAATCAGTTTGGTTATAGTGAATTAAGTCCTCGATTGAGTAATGCGAAATCACCTTGGCGGGTGGAATAGACTAGCATGATAATTTTCAAGTGAACTAGTATAAACATACATTGTTCTTTACTTTCTAATCTTACTTATTTTTATTATCAAGAGTGAAGGAAAACGAATTTTAACTTAAAGGGGGATATTTTTAAAGAAAAGTTTTTTGTTTTAAAAACCCAATTCAACCCCCCCCCCCTTCTCGTGTTTTTCACACCTTCATGGTGCGATGTTGGGCCTATAATCACATTTTCTCTAGGTTGATTATATGGTGTTAGATTTGTGTGGTTTAATACATTTATCCCAGATTCTCCAGTCAGGACTTGACACAAATTTTTTCTCCAACTTAGTAGCCAGACGAGGGCATCATTTTTTTTTAAAAGTTTTGAGACAACTGTCAAATTTTTTGGTTTTTTCTCGACAAGTGCTGAGTTTGATTTAAAATCATCATAACTTTGACTTCCTGTTTCATTGTTATCTTTATAGATCCCCAAATGAAGCAAAGATGATGCTTCTCTCTAAAAGTTGTTATCCCCATGAAGTTTCATAATTTCTCCCCAGAGGAGTTTGCACAACCATTACTCTTGATATTGAAGATTATATTTGGGCTCCCCTCGATTATGTGGTGTTGTTCTCCCCAATGAAGTCGATTTGGAATCCCCATTTGAATTCTAGACGATATGACATTGTCTTCCCTACCAAAGTCTGTATGTTATTTCTCGGTGAAGCCCAGAGGAGGGTGTTATTTTCTTGCAACTGTATTGGTTTATTTCTATCAGATTATGTTGTGATTATTTTCAAGCCATGTTTCGTCCCAGTGGAGTTAAGTCGTGAAGTAGGAACTCATTTCCTCAGATAGTGTTTACTCTCTTATGGAATCTTTATCATGGATGTGATTTATCCGAATGTTGACTTTACCCAAGTTGCTTTTGTCTGGTTATTTCCAGTGTTGTATGTCTATTTTGTTAGCATATACATGATAACATTTATACATTCATACATACATCATGCATAGCTGAATTAAAATTCTTTTCTCATTTGCATTCATTGATGTTTTTGTTGGCATATTACCCTCTTTGAAGAGTTATGTTACCCTCTCTCTAATAGATTGTCAACTTTAAGCTGAAAGTGTATATCCTTTCAATTTCCCCACTGAGTTATTCCTCTTGGAAGAATTTTTCTTTAGCCTTCCTATTCAACTCATTATCTAGATGGAATGTGATCCCCATTTAAACTTATTCCTCACTTGGTGCTATCTTGGTTGGTTGTTTCACTCCAGTTTATTTCTAGATTGAATCTGTGGTCCCCGACAACATTGTTATTTTGGTTTCTACAGGCTTTGAGCCCTGGATTGAGAATGTGCATATATTGTTCACATGAAGAATTTATCACCTCAGTAGGAATGTGTTGGAACTTCCCCAGAAAGTCAAGATTCATTTCCCAACAACGTTATTGCAATCCTCTTCATAAACAACAAAGGGCATGTCTCTTTATTTGAGAAACCCATTCTTACCCAGTAAGTCTGTCACTTCCAGAGAAGATGTTTTACTCCAATGGATGGTAGTCTCGTCATTATGGGAGATAATTCGTTGTTGAGATTTGTACTTCGATGAATGGTAGTCTTGTCATTATGGGAGATAGTTCATTGTTGAGATTTGTACTTCAATGGATGGTAGTATCGTCATTATGGGAGATAGTTCGTTGTTGAAATTTGTACTCTGATGAATGGTAGTTTTGTCATTATATAAGATGGTTCATTGTTGAGATTTGTACTATGATGAATGGTAGTCTTGTCATTATCGGGGATATTTCATTGTTGAGATTTGTACTCCGATGAATGGTAGTCTCGTCATTATGGGAGATAGTTTGTTGTTGAGATTTGTACTCTGATGAATGTTAGTCTCATCATTATGGGAGATAGTTCGTTGTTGAGATTTGTACTCGATGAATGGTAGTCTCGTCATTATGGGAGATAGTTTGTTGTTAAGATTTGTACTTCGATGAATGGTAGTCTCATCATTATGGGAGATAGTTCTTTGTTAAAATTTTTACTCGATGAATGGTAGTCTCGTCATTATGGGAGATAGTTTGTTGTTAAGTTTTGTACTTCGATGAATGGTAGTCTCATCATTATGGGAGATAGTTCGTTGTTGAGATTTGTACTTCGATGAATGGTAGTCTCTTTATTATGGGAAATAGTTTGTTGTTGTGATGTTTTACTCCAATGGATGGTAGTCTCGTCATTATAGGAGATAGTTTGTTGTTAAGATGTTTTACTCCAATGGATGGTGGTCTCTTCATTATGGTAAATAGTTTATTGTTAAGATTCACTTTACTCTAAAAGGGTTTCTTTGTTCCCAGCCATAAGGGATAATGTCAACCATTTATTTCCAATCATAAGTACTGATGCCAATCATTTATTACCGACCCTAATATTAGTACTTACTGGTATTATCTTACCGCTTCTATTTGCATCTATCAGGTCGTTAAATTCTGATTCCCTATGAGTCGATGTTACTTTTTTTTCTATCCCCTTTAGGGGTGGGTAGTTTGTAGTTATATGTCGATCGTTGTTATCCATTGCTTTTTCCTCATTTATTGAGTTAACAATGCCTTCTCTCCTCTTTGGCCTTTACCCCATTAGAGTTGAGTCTTCTGTTCTCCAGCAATTTATTTTCCTGGTCGAACTCTCTTTTTGGGTTGTTGTTTATATTTTCTGCTTCCCCGGTGGTGTTATGTGTCACCTCTGAAGTTGGTCATTTGCATTCATAATCATAAGCATTTCATGGCATCTTAGGTCCAAAAATAGGGTTTGTTTAATATTAAAGTATCTTCAATCGCGTCAAGACGAAGATTTTAACCTTCGTATCTTCATATAGAAGACACTTAAATAAGGGAAGCTGTTATACCCCAATTTTTGCCACTAAGATTTCTAATCATCTCATATCATAATGCATCAAGACACACACATTAGGGTTATTTCTCTCTTTATCCTATCTTTAAGTTTACTATTGAGAGATTACAAAGTATAGCAGTAGAAATGTTTAAGACTAAGCCATTGGATTAACTAGACTTGTACAAATCAAAATCAATATCGCCACCGTGCTTTATTATTTCCAAAGGAATGGGAAAAGAGGGAATAACCCAAAAAGAGGGGGAAGATTCTAGGTAAGGGGGTTGGTTATGCAAAGGGAAGGTATTAGCACCCTAAACATCTATGGTACTCCACAGGAAACTCTTTGTAAAATCTGTACATTTTGGCTATAAAATGTTGTATGTAAAATAGATGGTGGAGATGAGAGAGGAAATATATTTTTTTATGATTTTAGCATCCGCCGCGATTGCGAACCTTTAGTGCCGCGTACCACCTTTCGTGCAATAGGGGATCAGGGTACACGTAGTTCCTCTTTAAAAAAATTTAAAACACAAGTGTGTTGGTTAATTTTATGAGATAAGACATCATCGTAATTGTCCGTGTGAAAAAACATACTTACTACACACAATCATGAGAAAGGAGAATTTGCATCATCTCAAAGTGGAGGATATGGCTTGGATTTTAAAATCAACAATTCCTCACTCAACACCCAAGTGGAAAATATCTCTCTTCACTATATATTATAGAAGTATAGTTGTTTGCATCACTACAAGGATTGACAAAAGACTAATCTTTTGAGAAAAGTTTTAAAGATAAGAGCCAAAATGGAAAAATGGTTTGGATGCGATTGATTTTTAGTCTTCTTACAAAAAAATGTCAAGGTTTTATTAAGTTGATTGAAGTTTATTTGTGAAAGATGTTTTAAAAATGCATGGACCTAAGTCCAAGTTTATTATGAAAGTAGTTTAATTTTAAAAATAATAAGAAGAGTTTTCAAAAGGAGGGAGAAGATTTTTTGAAATTTAAGAAGATGGGAGGAGAAGAAGAGGCTATCCCAAAGCATAAGGTAAAAGCTAAGGATAAGAACCATATAACAAACAAGAAGCCAATACTTGACATTATGAGTCAAGTTAGAATTCCCATTCTTTGGATTGAAACCAAGCAAGCAAAGATACTAGACCTCTTGAGAGAAGTAAACTTCAAGTGTATTAAGTCTTCATAAAAACTGGGCATAGTAACGGCTGTATACGGGTGAATTCCAGATTACAAACAAAGAATGTAATCATAATAACCTGCACACAAAACAAAAAAACAAACAACCCAATTTCTTGAGGTAAACCTCAAGAACTCCAGACAAAATATCAATTAAGTTCACAAGGTTTCCAACATAGGCCAAGGCTTCTAATCCTAAGTCCAAGAAGTCCAATGCTCTATAATGCCAATGATAGTAACCAAATAGTCCAAGTATCATTAAAGTTTTTTATGGTTCATGTTGATTATTAGGTGTCTTAGAAGATAAAAGAAAAGACTCAAGTGAGCAAAATAAAACTGACATGAAATGTAATGCTTAAAGTAAATGGTACATGAAGCATAAAAAAAATAAAAGGGCATAAAGTAATTTTTTTTTAATAATTAGTGGTTATTTGGGTGACCATCTTAAAACTTGCATTTGGAACTTATTATAGGATTAATAGAACCAAAACCTCCACATAATAAGTTGCATTTGCTTTTTGTCAAGTATATCATCCATTTGGAATACTCAAAAGTACCATTTAATCATAAACAATGTTTAAGTGATCCTTGTTGACCAAAAGTGTTGTAGATAAATTAGAGGATTGGTATAACCAAAGTGTTGTACCCCAAAATTTTCCCTCTCACTTATCAAGAATTAATCACAAGATCTCATTGACTTAAGACTGCACTAGGGTTTGATCAGCTCAAGATAACTCCTCATGCACTGAAGACCAAAATTAGGGTTTGAGTTTGCACAAGGATTTTTGGACTATCAATGCTTCATATGACTTTCAAGGATCATTATGGACCCCTAAGATTATTCATGTTAAGTTTCAAGTCTTGAATCACACTTTTGATCAATCAATTGGACAGTTGACCTAAAAATCAACTGTATTGGGAAAAAAGTCAACCCTGGCCAATTTATAGTCAAACTTCATAATTTTTTATCCACATCAACATGTTAGGCTCATATGTATCATTTGATCAAGTTTGGACCACAATTCCCCAAGAAATTTGATCAAATCATCAAAAGGGCAAAATGGTCAAAATTAGGGTTTTGACTGGGAAGGGGAAATTTCTGATTTTTTGACCTAGCAAATGGTCAATTGGTTTAAGGCATGATTTCAAGAGTTCAATTGCATCATCTTGACCTAATGACATGATTCTAAACATTACAGATTCATTGGATTGATAGATGAATTTTTCAGTCAACTGTATACTGAAAAGTCAAACTTTGACTTTTTAGTCAAATTCAAGTGCCAAGGATCACAATTCATCAAAACATGTCAAAATGTGAAACTTGTTCATCAATAAATCAAGGATTTAAGATCCTGTTTTGAAATTTGAAATTTCTTAACTTAGAAATTTTTCTACGTATAGAAAATTTCTTATTTTTTCTTAACTTTAGGCCAAATTTTCACCATGATACAAAATGATTCAAAGGAAGTTCCCAACATGAAAGTTGTAGATCTCCATGAAATCTACAACTTTTCTTCACACAATTTCTCCTAAAGATTCTTGGATCTCAAGATATAATTTTGTGAATACATGCTCATGAACTAATAACTTAGTGAAATTTTGCCCTAGATAGACAGGTTTTTGACCTAACTTCATGGCAACTTTTCACTTAGTTCCAAGAGGAATTTTCAAAATCATCTCAAAGATGGGTTGTAGAGCACATTACAAGCTTTCCAAAATGTCCAAGAACTCCTTGATATCATTCTTGAGTAGGGAGAATCGATGAGATGAGGTTAGGGTTTTATCACTTTGATTATAGGTCATTTTCATGAAGAATAAGTTTTCAAATTTGCAAATTGGCTATACAATCTTCACTTTTCAGGCCTCAAACTCGTTTGTCACTCCACCATTAATGGATTTCACAAGGTTTCATGCCCTAAAGCCAAGCATTCAATGCATTGTACAAGAAAATAACCATTTTTGGAAGAAAGGCAACATTGCCATTTTGGAAAAGCATGCTTTTTACATTTTTCTATTTCTTGAGCCTTGGACTTGTTCTTTCTGCACAAACCAAGCCTATAAACCTGAACAAAACATGTTTAAAGCTTCAAGCCACCCTACAAGATCAGAATCATGCCTTAAGAAGTCACTTCTCACACTTGCTTCAAAAACAAGAAATGTAGCAAGACATGTGATCTTGTACTTCTGAGCAAGCACAAGTCCTCCAATGTGTTTCTCTATATAAATCCATCATTTTGGAACTAAAACCATGGATGCCCAAGCCTTGAAACACCCTAGAATTAGAAGTTGCATACCAAGCCTCCAAACTTGCCATTTCTAACTTGTGAACTGAATCTTCCATTTCACTCGTGCGTTTTCAGGCCTTTTGCTTTCCCAAGCCTCCTTATCTTACAAGTAAACCATCCCACACCCTGAAACATCACTATCATCACTCCCTATTTTCAATAACAGTCAAGACAACAACTTAAATTCAGAGTATAAAGATCCAACTCCAAGGTAAGTCTCTTGACTTTAGTATTTCATTTTTGAAGACAAAAATGTAGTAACCATTGTCTTTGAAGCTAACCTTTTGTTTATCTTCCATTCTTTTCCTTATATGTTGAGAACTAACCCATGTATGCAGCAAAAAAATGTTGAAGTAGAAAAAATGACAGTATGAGTCGACACATAGCCTTATGAGTCGATACATATTGCTTTACAGGCCCAAAACAGAAGGAAAAACAATGTATGAGTCAACACAAAGCACATATGAGTTGACACATGCAGTGTATGAGTTGACACATACCATTATGTATCGACTCATACTGAGTTGATTTGGAAATACAGGGGCAATGAAAGTTATGTGTCGATGCATGTGAGCTTGTGTCGACACATAATAGTTCAAAATGCACTTTTTTCCTTATTTTTACACTGTTTTTACATTTCCTTCATGGTTATTTGATATGTTTGTAATATTTAAGTTCCTACTTCATCCCCATTTGTAAATTGTACCCTCATTTCTTAAATGATTTAATAGCGTAGGACTTTACATTTCCGCAATTTAACGCTTTCAAATACAAACGCTAGTAATTAGGGTTTTGTATCGAAAGACTAAAACCAATCAATAGAAAACCCTAATCAAAGACAAAAACAATGCATGTAAATAAATACACTTTCACCCAAGCACCCCTAGGGTAAACTCCACTTGGTTTCCTTATAAATGACTATATTACGCATGTGAGGTATCTTAGCAAAAACAAGCAAAAATACAAGATCATAGTCCGTCGATGGCGCTATCTAAGTTGACTTTCAAAATGATCTTAGTCCCTAAAGGAGAATGCTAAGATACTTTGCAACATTGCTAATCATGGTTATACGATGACCCACGCCCGTCCCGTTTACATCCAAAGATAGGGTTGCTTACCAAATCAATGGTAAGACAACAATATCAAAGAAAAAAAAAAGAACAAGAAAGACATTTGAGTAGGTAGATTACTTTTAGTTACTTGCTCCATTTCAAAACAAATATCCTTGCTATTTTCAAAATAAACACCTACACACTTTCAAACATCTTACAAACATTGAAAACATTTTCAAAAAGACAAACATCTTTGTATACATTCTTATGAACAAGAGTCATTACAAAAATTGCCTAAACAATGGCCTCTTTTACAAAATACTTTCAAAAACACAATTTCAAACAAAATCAAGTGATCTAGCAAGTAACTAAGAGCCCATGGAAAACCATGGATGGAAAGGGTGGTAATACCTTCCCTTTTCATAATCTACCCCCCGAACTCAAGAAACAATCTCAAAGGTCTTTCCTGTGCTTTTTCACCTTTCCTTTTGGATAAAAGAATAGTCGGTGGCGATTCTTGCTAACCGCAACATTTGCGATAAAACGCAAAATAATCAAGTTAGTTCTCCCACCGTATCACACAAAGCCTCCACACAATGAATCTTAAGGTTATTGGATCAAAGAGATCAAATTAACATACTTGGGCTTGCAAACATAGGTTTGGGCCACGAATGATCATTTATTCGAACTGGGACAAAATTTAGCGCTATGTTAAGCAATCATAAGTGGACTTATATAGAAGTCGCACCTATTTTGAGGCCGGTCCCTATGTACTATTTGTTTTGAGACATGATATAGAGATCATGCTCCAATAACACTTAGTGTAATGAGAGAGGGATAAGATAAAGAGGGGTGGGAGAGAATATACAAACCACATTTGAATTAAATTTAAATCAAACTATTATTAAAATCATTCATCCATTTTTGTGGATTTAGACTCAACACCATGGATCCAATGACGTTAACAAAGTTCATGACCAAAAATTCAATTCAAGATCAACCAGAAAATAATCACAAAATAATATTGCATTTAATATATACATTAAAAAAGGTTTTAAAAATGTTTTAAAATAGAAATAATAGAGAAAAATATCAACTAAATTCAAATTAATCAAGAAATAAAAAGAAAGACCATATAAAAATCTGAAATGAACTAAAATGATTTTATAAAATTTTTGGTAATTTTTTAAAGTCAGAAACTATTTTTAAAATTAAAAGAAATGAGTAAAATAAACCAAAAATGATAAAAAATAACAAAGTCAGAAATAAAAAAATGAATGAGGTCACCCATATTTTTCAAAATATCATTGGATCATTCCATAATTTTTCCAAATTTTAAAAATGCATAAAATTATTTTTAAGCATTTAAAAAAATTCAAATAAAGTGAAATTTATAAAAAATATCAAAACACAAAATAAAATTGTGAAAAAATAAAAATCAGAAAGAGAAAAATCAAAAATATTTTTCAGAATTTTTTTCAAAATTTTTTTTTGACTAAAAATAAATTTTCTATGATTTTTTGAAATTTAAAACAATTAAATAATAAAAATCAGAAAATAAAAATAAAGTCAAAAATATGTGAGCCATTGGATAAGAGTCCAAACGCCTTAGTAATCAAATCCAAGGGATCTGGCGCGCTGTGCATATCATGGTCATTAGTGAATAAAGCACTGAATCAAATGTAAATTAGAAATTTAAAAAATCCAAATGGCGCTGTTTCATTGGTTGAAGGATGACACGTTGGTCATCTTCAACCTCTAGCCAGTCCCAAAACCAGGTTTCTCACTCTGTAAAATTAGAGCACGAGACCTATGCCATTAGCTTCGTCTCTTCAAGACGAAGACAACCACACATTCGGGATAAATTTATACAAATTGTAGCTCAAGCAATTTGGAAAGAAAGTTTTGAAAAGGGATTTGAAATTTCATGGTCAAAACAAGTTTCCAAATGAAAGTAAGTGTTGCAACTAGAACCAGGGCAATGAGAGCATCACAATGATATCAAAGTTTTGAAGAATTCATGAAGAAATCTACCTATTGAAGTTAAGTTACAAAGCTATGAAACTGGACTTCTATGGAGCAATATAGGGCACGATTCTTGAATGTAATTATATGGTTAGCTTCAGGGAAGATCAAGGAAGGTAAATTGATAGAGAAATTGGATTGAAAAAGGCTTGAAAATAGATTTCAAAGTTGCTGAATTTTGAGTTATGGAACAAGTTTGGTAGGGTGATTTTGGTTATCCAAGCTTGAGGAAATGAATGGGGGATGACCCTATATTTATAGGGAATAAAATGAAATGTCCAAGCGTGTGAAATGATGAAGTTTGGAGGGAAAACGTGTGAAGTTGCAAACAAGAAAAGTGTGACTTCTAACTTGATCAAAACTCATCCAAAACGCGCGTTTTATTGTGCTAATCACTTCTGGAAGTTCACTAAACATGTTTAGAGGCAAAAACACGCAGAAACAAAGTGTTTAGAAACTAAACCAATGATTTCAAATTCTCACTTTTGAAGAAACTTCAGTTCCAAGTTACCAAGTTCAAATCAATGGCATTTTCAGCTCAAGGGGTCTTAGGGCATGATTCTTGATGCTTTAGAAAGATGAGGTTACAAGCTTTGTAATGGAAAAATAATGGAATAAAATAGATGCTTGAGCTAAAAGTTCCGTTGAGTCAAAGTTGGGAAAAAGAAGTTGACTTTCCATACTTAGAAATATTTCATGTTTTTCTTCAAAAATGACCTATAATGTTTTGCATTCAAACATGGCCTTCCACTTAAAATTTTCTCTTGACAAAAATAGATGGCATGAAATAGACCTCTTGAATGACATTTTGAAACTTAAACCATTCAAAATATCCAAAAATTGAGAGAGTTATGAATTGTTGAAGTTGGCAAGAAATCATGAAATAACCTATAATCTTTTGTATCCTTAGGGAATCTTCCATCAATTTTCTCATTTTTCACATAAAAGAAGGCATAAAGTTCACATCCTCAAGATTATTATGGAAAAAGAATGGGCTCAGGGTGATAAAATTGACCAAGTTATGATCATTTGAAGTCACACATGTGAAATTGGGGGTTCATCTAGAGGACTTGTAATCTTTCTTCATCATCAAGTTTCTTCCACATGAAAAATACTTGAAACTTTTGAAGTGATTTGTTAATAACCCTTTGAAGAGAAGTATTTCTTTGGAATCACTCAAAAATACCAAAAGATGAGCAAGATATACTTCTTTGAAGTTCAAAACCCTAGCTCCTAGATCAAGAAAATGCATTGAGGAACTTTGACAATTTTGAACAAACTTCTTGTACCAACACAAATTCTTTGTAAATAATAGTTGTTGAGGATGAAAATTAGAACTCATAGCCACAAAAACCACCTCCATATTTTGAGAATTGAGAGAAATATGCACTTGTGACCAATGAGAACAAAGTCTTGTCCAAGCATGACAACTTATTCAATAAACCCATTGTACTTTTAAATCAAATTGATAACTTTGAAATGTGATGAACCCAAAATAAACCTTGACATGCCATTTTTTCCAAAATAAATTCAATGGTGAGGTTTGTAGTTCTCAAGATTTATTGAGTAGGGCAAGGAAATAAACTCATGAACCCATGGATCAAATTGCTAAGCCACATTGCCTTTACCTACATTATTAACAAGTAAGGCCATCCAACATTTCATTTTATTCATTAGAAAGAAAACCAAATCAAAATATCCATGATCACAAAATAAAACAAGTCAAGGTGCTTGGTGATTCCTCAAAGAGCAAAACTAAATATAGGGAGAAGAACCAAAAGCCCTAATGTGATCTTGTTGTGATTGAATCAACATGGTATGATGAAGGAATCTTAGGGGGGAAAATTGGGGTACAACACCAAGAACCTTGAATTGTGTATCTTGTTCATGTGTTCTTTTAACTGACATCAATATGTGTATATATGTTCTTTGAATGTTCATATTGTAGGTGATCAGAATTGCGTTCATCTTACCATCTAATCTAAAGTTTGAGGGGTGATTATCAATCAAATGGTTCTCTAATGGATTGAAAGAGTAAAATCTTCAAGGTAATATATATAAAATCAAACATTGTGGTTCAAGGAGCCCTCTCACTTTATTTAGGTCAAGATATGTCCAAAGTTGATGTGGAACTCATCAAGAAGATTCATAGGTCCACGTGTTTATTTCCATGCCTTCTTCAACAAGCTTCATTGAGGCTTAAGATCCATCCTTGAGTGTTCTTAAAGACAACATAATTTAAAGGCCTCTTATGATTTTTCATGCTTATTTTGCCAAGAAAGTTCAAAGAGATACAAGGGTGATTCAATAAGTTTGACCTAAAATTGGCAAATACTAGATTCAGTGATCACAAGTGCATAACTCTCTAAATTTTCAACATTTGAGTTGGTTATTTTTTCTATATAATCTTATTATCATAAAAAACAACCTCTATTCACATGACAAGATTCAATTGTGCAAGAAAAATCATCAAAAGTTGAAAGGGGTTTCAAGTCATTTTGACACTCTCTGAGCAAGGGTTTGTTGACTTCCAAGGGCCATATCTTTCTCATTTTTTGAGATTTTTGAGTGGCTCAAAATCCATGATTCACTTTAAAGGGTCCTTAACAAGCTCTCTTCATAAGTATAAGGCTAATTTTGAATGGAAGATCACTAAAAGTTTATAAAGATTACAAGACTCCTTGACAGACCTTTGAATTTTAGGGTTTGACTTCAAATGATCATAACTTGGTCATTTTTTATCTCCTTGAGCCCATTATTTTTCCAAAATAATCTTTGATATGTCTACTAAAACTTTGTTTTTATGTGAAAGACTTGAGAATGTTTAGAAAATGGTTGAAGAATTGAAAAGATTATATGTCTTTTGTGAATTTCCCCAAATTTGTTCACCATCTTCTAAAGACCATAACTCTTTAAATTTTTATGATTTTTGAGTGATCTCAATTCCACAATTCAATTAAAGAAGTCTACCTCATTCCATCTTCAGATATCAAGATCAAATATTGAGTGGAAGGTCATGTAATTTTGAAGCATTATTATAGGTCATTTTGAAGTTTAACACTTAGAAATATTTCTAAGTACAAAAGTCCATGTGTTTTTCACGATTTCAATTGATCATAACTTTTTGCTCAAGCATCCAAATGATATCTTTCTTGGCACATTGTGTAGTTTGTGGTGATATATTTCAATGCTTCAAGAATCATCCCATAAAGGTCCCTGAGTTGCTTGCACCATGGCTGCAAAGTCAGTACCTTAGAACTAAAGTTTTCTCTTGAAGTCAAAATTTGATTTCCATAATGTGACCTCTAATCACCAATTTTGTGCGTGTTTTCCACTTAAACATGTTTAACAAAGTTGCTAAGGCTTGATTAAGGATTGAAACACAAGAATTAGCTAAGTTTTGACAACTTGCAAGTCACACTTTTGTCATGATAAGGGTGCCCACGATTTCACTCAATTGCTTATCATTCACCCTCTCTCAATATTGCATCACATTCTCCTATAAATACAAACATCCTCTACTTCATCTTACAAGCTTGAGAGAGCCAAAGAACCTATATTGAATTCCCTCCATAAATTATAATTCTATAACTTCAAATTAAATTCTAAAGCATCTTTTGATCCAATTTCTTTGTTGACTCTTCATCCTTTAACTTCACTGAAGCTAACAGAAGAATTACCAAGCCTTGAGGTGCCCTGAATGGTGCTAGCCAAGTCAAGTTTCAGAGCTCTGAATTCAAACTTCAACAGGTAGATTCCTCCATCAATTCTCTCTAAAGTTGTTGCTACAATGTAGCTCTCATCACTCTGATATTGATCGCATAATTAGTTTTTAACTGGAAGTTAGTTTTACTCATGAAATTTAAAATCCCTGTCCAACTTTTTTCTTCTGGTTTTCTTCAAATTTACTGTGCTACAGTTTATATAAATTTTTCGCGAGGGTGCCATTCAAATCGAATTAAAGATACGAAGTGAATGATACCAGTCTGAGATTTTAATTTTACAGTTTGGTGAACCTGTAATTCACGTGTGGCTGGATGTTGAAGGCGGTGACATGTCTTCCCTTCAGCCAATCATGTCACGCCACACATTTTTTCAAAATCTATTGTAAATAAATGATCTGGTGGTTTATTTACTAATGTCTATATCATGCATAGGGCTCTAGATACCTTGGATTTGATTATTAACGCATTTTGACATTGATCCAATGGTCTACATCTTTTTGGTTTTATTTTCATTTTCTGATTTTATATTTTATTTGTTTTAAACTTGAAAAATTCATTTCAACTTCAAAAATTATGAAAAACTTCTCAAAAATACTTTTGATTTTTCTATTTCTGATACTTTTTTTCTTTCACAATTTTATGATTTGGTATTTTTTTATAGTTTTTCACTTTATTTGAATTGTTTTAATTGTTTAAAAATTCTTTTCTTGATTTTTAAATTTTGGAAAATTTATGGAAGGATCCAATGACCTCTTGACAAATATTGGTGACCTTATTTTATTTTTATTTCTGATTTTACTATTTTTCACAACTAATGGTTTATTTTGCTTATTTCTTTAAATTAAAAAAAAATAAGGTTTCTGACCTTAAAAATTTCTTAAATTTTTTATCAACACTTGTTGGCTCATGTTTGACCTCAGACTATTTTTTTAGGATTTTTATTGGTGTTTTAATATAATTTGTGTATTTTACCAATTATTTTCCTTTTATTAATCATTTTAAATTTTGTTTTATTGAATATTATTTTATTATTTTTAATTGATCCTGACTTGGGTGTTATTTTGAGACAAATTCCTAAACCTCATTGGATCTTGGGTGTTGATAGGTTGAAAAACCAAATCCACCAAAATAGATGAATGATGTTGATGATATTTGAAACTCTAATTTCATCTGATACATCCATTCCCTCTTCATCTTATCCCTTTCTTACTTGTGCTACATGCTGTTGGAGAATAACTTACATATCATTTCTCTAACATGTGGTACATAGATTTCCATTGATCGACCTCAAAATAGGCGTGACTTCTACATAAGTCCATTTACGATTTCCGATTCGAGAAATAATCATTCATGGCCCAAACCTATGTTTGTAATCCCAAGCATGTTAGTTTGAAACCTTTGATCCAATAACCTTGAGGTTCATTGTTAGGAGGCATTGATCTTATCAATCCTCTAATGAACTTTTATGAACTTTGGTCTAAGTGAATCATTTAAACATCATTGATCATATATGCTTGTCTTGAGTACTTGAAATGAATGATATACTTGATAAAAAGCAAATGAAACTTGTTATTGAGAAGCTTTGATTTTACCAATCTTCTAATTTCAAATGCAAGTTTCAAGATGGTCATTCAACTAACCTCTAAATTCTAATTCATTAACAATTGACTATATTTTTGTTCTTTTACTTTGTGCTTTTACTTTATGCATTTATTTTTATGTCTTTACTTTTATGCACCATTTACTTTAGCATATAAATTTCATGCTATTTTTTTTATCTTTGCTCATTTGAGCATTTATATTTATGTCATTTTATCTTTTCTCATTTGAGCATTTATCTTTATGTCCTTTTTTATTTTGCTCACTAGAGTTTTCTTTTCTTTTTGTAGACACTTAATAACTAACTTGAACATTAAAAAAAAACTTTAAGGTTACTTGGACTACTTGGTTACTATCCTTGGCATTGTCGAGTTTTGGATCTCTCGGACTTAGGATTAGAAGCCTTGATACTTGGGACATGTTGCATTGTTATTTTGTTTGATATTGGGATTTACTCTAGGATATTGGGTTGATTTTGTTTGTGTGCAGGTTATTATGATTATATGCTTTGTCTGTGATTGAGAATTCCTCAGTATACAGCCGTTACTCTGCCCAATTTTTGTGAAGACTTAATTCATTTGAAGCTTGATATTCCTAAGAGGTTTAGTATTTTTGCTTACTTGGTTCTAATCCAAAGGATGGTAATTCTACATTGACTATTTATGTCAAGTGTTGGCTTCCTATTGGTTAGATGGTTATTTTCCTTAGCTTTTACCTTATGCTTCAGGATAGTCCCTTCATCTCCTTCCATCTTCTTTAACTTCAAAAATATTCTCCCTCATTTTTCAAAATGCTTCTCATTTTCTAACTTGAACCGCTTTCATAATAAACTTGGACTTAGGTCCATGCATTTTTTTTAAAAAATCTTTTCTTAATCAAACTTTAAACAAATTAATCATACTTTGACATTTTTTTGTAAGAATACTAAAAGTCAATTAACCTCATTCAAACCATTTTGCCACTTTGGCCTTTTACTTTAAAACTTTTCTCAAAAAGATTAGACTCTTGTCGATTATTGTAGTGATGCGATCTACTATACTTTTACGATATATAGTGAAGTGAAACATTTTCCACTAGGGTGTTGAGTGAGACTTTGTTGATGTTAAAATCCAAGCCATATCCTCCACTTTGAGATGATGCAAATTCTCCTTTCTCATAATCGTGGGTAGTAAGTAAGTTTTCCACTCGGGTATGACGATGATGTCTTGTCTCTTAAAATAAACCAACACACTTGTGTTTTAAAATTTTTAAGGTGAACTACGAGTACCCTGATCCCCAATTGCACGAAGGTGGTACATAGGCGCTAAAGGTTCACAACCGCGGCAGGTGCAAAAATTGTAAAAAAAATACTTCTTTTCTTATCTCCACCGTCTATTTTTGTATACACCATTTATATCCAAAATACACATATTTTCAAAGAGTTTCCTGCATAGTACTGTACATGTTTAGGGTTCTAATACCTTACCTTTTCATCACCAACCCCTGTTCCTAGATTCTTTCTGCATCTCTTTTGGGTTTATTCGCTTTTTTCCTATTCCTCTGGAAACAATAAAGCGTGGTGGTTATTTTTATTTTATCTGTGCGAGTTAAGTCAATCCAATGGCTTAGTCTTAACATTTCTACCGCCACAGACTATAGAGAAGCCTCCACCCTTAGGATGCAAGATATATGGGACAAACCAGTGCAAAATTTGGGCCAACCTCTTGAGGCAGCCCATTGTAATTGGTTCATTATTGTTGTTGTCTCTTAGAGCTTTCAACTGCTAATTAGAATGCATTCTCCACTTGAAATTAGAATGAACACTTGAGTCCATAACCCTTGGTTCATTTCTTGTGTTAATTCCAAATACATACCGCCACATATCATTTGTAAAGTGTAGATTTTACCTCCAATCTCAAAGATGAATTCAGCTTTGTCCCTCTTGCGCAATCCCACATAAAATATGCAAATCAAATCCTCAATATATTTTTGAGTTAACTGCGGGAAGTATTTTATCTCTTAATGGTTTAGTCGGCTAATAACCACTGAAATGTGAAGTTCTTCTATTGTACGCACTTTGTAGTAATGTTGCTTGACAATAATTCTTCCACGACATTTTTAATCAAAGAAATCCATGTTCTCCTCATTAACCAGATCAAACACAGATTTAACAGTGTTCGAGGATGAACCAATCTTCCATTTACCTCTTCCACCCCCTTTGTCTCTTGAAACTTTACGAGCCATGAGCAATTTCACAGTATCAAGCTTGCCTGAAAGGTGTTTGACAAAATTCCCCAACCAAATCAGTTGGATTTTTAGAGAGGTATGTTACTCAAACAAATGATGTTATGTAATGTATGAATATACCTTGAATGTAATGAACCATGAATGGTAATCAAATTGGAATATTGAAGGAGATGAATAATAATGAAATGAGTGGAATATAGTTTATGATAAAATTTATGTGGAGGAAGAAGATTTGAATGAGATTCAGGTGAGTTAAGATAGAGTTTTGTTTAGGTTTATGACACAAAAGAATAGTAGAAGATGATGGAAGAAGATTTGAATGAGATTCAGGTGAGTTAAGATAGAGTTTTGTTTAGGTTTAGGTTTATGTTTAGGTGTCGACACATAAAATAAGTTTTTTTTTGCAATTTTAGAAAAGCTTTAGTTTATGTCGACATGTATGATGCATGTGTCGACCTAACCAAGTCAGAAGCTAAATGCTCATTTACTGAGTTGCATGTGCCAACCTGAAATGCGTATGTATCGATACATGCAGTTCAATTTTGTGTAGAATCAACTTTTTAATGCATGAAACTATTTTCAATATGATTCCTAAACATCCTAAGACTTCTAAATGAATAGGATGCCATACTAAACTCAGAGAACGTCCAATTACGAAATGCTAGATTCATGTATTTTTGACATCATTCAAAATAACTAGAGACAAATTTCACTCACAAAACATTGTTGCACATTGTTGGTGTTCAAAATTATACTTGTAATGAATGTTAAAATTTGATAGGAGAAGAATTATATTATAATGAAAGGAGAATAATTGTATTATAAATTAAAGGAGAAGAATTATCATATATTTTTTACACGTTATTAACAATTTGTGGGGGGTTTTAACTCCCGAAAAAAATCCTCAAGTTTAAAAAAAATATCAATTTTTTAATAAATTTACTAACTCAGTATTTAGTTGTCACGTCACCTTGGCAAAAGCTAAGAGTTTTTCAGAAAAATTAATGGAAGGGACCAACATACTAACAAAATAATTTTAAGGGACGAAAGTGTAATATTTTTTAATTAAGAGACCAAAACGAAACCTTAAATTAAATTAAGGGACTTAAATACTAACTATGCCAAAATTTATTGAAATTTCAAAGTTTTGTTGGATACCTAAAGGTAAAATTCATTTAAATTAAATTATATTAATAAATAATATAAAATGTAGAATTTTAAATAATTAAATGATATATACGAAATCATATTAGAGGTTCTAGAGCAATCACTCATCACCATAGTAATAAGATGAAGAAAATACACTTTTTCATTTCTTTTCTTAATTTATTTTTCAATTGAATTTATTTTCTTCAAACTATTTCAAGGGGGATTTTTTCTACAACAAAAAGAAAAATTTGTTGGGAGTCTGGAAAAGTCGGAAGTACCAACTAGACTAATACTCCTAGACCTTAATTGAAGGAGACACCACATTTCAACCTAAAACTTTAAGGTAATGGGAGTATGTATCACCTCTCTTATAAATCTAATATTTTCTTTAGAAATTATTCCTAGTCGATGTGGGACTTTAACATTTTCACACTTGAAATCCAATAATTTGATGGAAAAAAATTCTAAACATGCGAAAACATGCTCACGAAAAAAAGAAAAGATACATGAAATTAACAAAACAAAACTCACACATTCATTATTCAACTTCTAATTTTTAGAAGGATAAAATTATAAACACTCTCATATAATGCAATGTTTAAGGAGAAGATTAAAAACCCTAAAAAAATACAATTTTTAAGCGGAAAAATTACAAACCTTTTTTCAACTATAACTTTTAGACGGAAAAATTACAAACTCTCTCTCAATTATAATTTTTGAACGGAAAAATTGCAAACCTTCTCTCAAGTCTACACTAAACTTTTTGGACGAAAAAATTGTAAATTCTCTCAACAAAATACTTTTGAACGGAAAAAATAGAAAATCCTCTTAACAAACTATTTTTAATAGAAAAATAGAAAATCTTCCCTAGACACACAACTACCCAAATCCTCAATACACAAAAAAAACTATATTTTGTTATGAATAAACTAAAACTAACTTTTCATATTTATAATAATACTCTAATTTTATTTCCTTCCTACAACCCGATGTCAGACTTGGATGAATATATTATTTTACCTAATAAAATAACAAAAATAGAAGAATCAATTTTGGCTTATGCAAAATTCAAACCAAAGATGCTCTGATACCACTTATTAGGGAGTCTAGAGAGCTGAGTACCAGAAGTGTCAATGAGACAAATGTTCAGGATCCAAGAGACCTTGACACCACATATACACCTAAAATCTTAAGGAATTAGGTAAATGAATTCTCTCTCTTATAAATCCAACACTCCACCAATTCATACTTGTGGGGGAGATTGTTGGGTTTCAAGTGTGAATGTTCTAAAGTCACACATTGACTAGGAATTAAGGAAATGTTGGGTTTATAAGAGAGGTAACCCATATCTCCATTACCTTAAGATTTTTGGGTTGAGATGTGGTGTATACCTCTCTTGTGGTCCTGGAGCATTGGTCTTGTTGATGCTTTCGGCTTCCCCAGACTCTCAACCAAAATTATGTGTATGCATATCTTTATGATTAAATCCGTTTATCTGAGATCAAGGTGAGTTACCTTTGATTTTTCATAAATTTGATAAATGTTTTTGCATCCCTCTCTTAACCATGTTTTTGTCTCATCTAAATTTATTTTTTAAATACAATAAAGATATCAAAATTATAGAATAATAAAGGTAGGAAATCCTTTCTCGTTTATGTGAGATGTTCACTTAGAAATGCAAATTAATATTTCTATCTATTTCATTATATTATACCATTTAAAATCATTTCTTTGACTACCTACTTTATTTTGAAATTGTAGTGTCCTATTTGGCAATATCCTAGATTAGGGTGCCCTCGCCTAACAATTGAGTCGCCTGGATGGAATCCAAAAGATCCACTCATGCAAACCGCCCAATTTAGAAGTTAAATGAGGAGAAAGTCATTGTTTAATCCAGAAATATAGTCGGCGAATAACCTCCCTGATAACGGGGAATAGTTAAGAGCACGCCCAGGGACCATAAATCCTAGCCCTCGGGAATCCCTATAAATACATGATCCCTTAAGGGGATATGAGACTTTCTCTCAAGTCATATTCATTCAACCACCCACTACTACTCATAGAGGACTTTGATTTGAGTAGCCATAACAACGTCAATCTAACAGCTCGCCTGCAACCTAGCTACGCTAGCTGCCAACAGGGTCTCTTATCTCACGTGACCTAGTCCCTTAAACAGCCTAAAAAACCATCGTACATAGCTATTTGCTACCGTGAGCTAGACCTCACTCCAAATGTGTATTATACCTACAACGACCTCTGAGTCTCCACGCCCTTGCAAGGGGAACACACACACACTACTGTACTTTTTGAATAGTACAGTGGAGTCGACTATGGGGCCCTGGTAAAAATAAACCTAGGTCACACCTCTTTCTAAGCAACCATAATATTCCCTTCCATACCCTTAACTCCCACACCTAACCACTATCAAACATGGTAAAGAGAAGAGATTCATCCCTTACTCCTCATGGTACCAACACAATAGGCGATGCTGATCTCATGGTGGAAATGCGAGCTTCCATGGAAAAATTATGACGCCATAACCAGATGTTGAAAGACGACGTTCATAACATTAGACAGTGCCAATAGGAGGACGATCCCCTGGAAGAGGTGGAATTGTTGGATCCCAAACCAATCTCAGATGTAATATGGGAGGGCCCTGTTACCGAAGGTTTCAAACTTCCATCCTTGGACAAGTTTGATGGACGCAGTTAACCATACAAATATGTTGCCTCCATCAACATGTAGATGGCCATCATAGGAGCACTAAATTCCCTAAACTGTAAGTTGTTGTCGGGAACTATCAATAGTTGGTAAGGAAGTTGGTACACTAGCTCACTTTCAATCGCCATAGGAAGTTGACCACCACCAGCTTGTTCAACATCAACTAAGATCCGTCAAAATCGCTGAGGGACTACCTTGACCGCTTCAATGAAGCCACCATCAGGGTTGTCCATTTGAACCAAGAAATCTTCATAGGGGAATTCCAAAATGGACTTAAAATTGGATACTTCAAGGAACCCCTTGCCCAAAATTCGGTGCTCACGCTAGCCGGAGTAGTTCTCAGGGCATAATGCCTCATTAAAGGTGATGAAATAAATGTTGTAAAGAAGGATTGCGATGCCAAGGAGCGTGTCACCAGCATAGAGAGATCTGATACCTCAAAGAAGAATAGCTACACATCTTTTGTGAAGGATAAATCCTTGTTAAAAAGGGTGGGGAAAGAGACATAAAGTTTCACGCCTTTGAATATCCGCCGAGAAAAGATCTCTTGCGAGGTGCTTCACCTACACAACATCCTAACACCACCTGCCCTTAGGCATGAGGTAATGGGATCTGAATCTGAGAGGCGGTGTAAGTTCCATAATGTTAAAGAATATAACATTGATGACTGCTACCAATTAAAGAAGGAAATAGAAAAGCCGATACATGAGGGCCACCTCAAGAAGTATGTGAAGGGTTCCAACCAGGAAGAAAAATGTATAAACTGCATGAGCAAGAATATGCCAGAAGCCCAGGGACGAGTAAAGCCAAAAAAGTGTCTTGGGGTGAAGGAGGGAAAGCAAATCATCATACCCTCAATACCATAGTCGGAGGATTTTCCAGAGGCTTCGAGACCAGCTTCACCCACAAAAGATAAACTCATCAAGTCCTGAGTGTTAACAACCTCCATGAGATTATAAATGTGAGGGCACCAGAATCCACAACCGTCTTCTCAAAAGAAGATGCATTCAATGTCCACCCTCACAATGACAATCCCATGGTCATCACCGTCAAATGCAATGTATGGGAGAATAATAGAGTACCGTTGACCAGGGAAGCTCTGCTGATGTATTGTATTGGGATGCCTTTGAGAGATTGCATCTCATACCCGAGGACATGAAGCACTTCAAGAGATAATTGGTTGGATTCTCAGGTGAACATGTGCAGGTGAAATGTTATATCATCTCGAAGATCACATTCAGAGAGAAAAACCACCTCAAGGAAATAAAGGTTAAGTACTTAGCGATTCACACCTCTATTTATATTAATCTTACCAGTTGATCAGAACCTACAAGGTGGCCGACTGACGATCTTCTATCAGGATGGAAAGTCGAGGAGGAAAAAAAGGGGGTTGTACCTGCAAGGCACTCCGATGATTAGTAAGTGTGGGAGAAAAGAGATACAAGCAAAGTATTAGGATTTTAGTGGTGAATAGTGAATATTCGATACCTGACCCTCACATGTGTAAGGGTATATAAAATGCCCCTAGCGCGTGGCCATTGGTTCCTATTTTTAGGCCTAGATATGCGGACCCGTGAAAATATGTAAATGCTAGGACTTGGTCATACCGAGCAGGTGTGCCCGTAAGTAGCCGTTGGTTCCAAGGAGAAGGTAGATTACGGGCAGCGGTCTGGTCAAAAACCTGGTTGTCTAGGCGACTTGGTGTCAGGCAGACTAAGAGTTGGTCATTTATCATAGTGGGTCAGTGTCAGTTCATGAGGGCAAACGATTTATGGTGTCCGACGGGCCGCCCTAGAGGGAGAGACTAGATTGGGCGCACTCTGACTGTCGGGCCAGTCCAGAACAGTATCCCCCTAAGTCGTTACTTCTGGGCATGCGAGTGACGATTTTAACATTGGTCTGTGAAACAGGGTGCTTCTAAAGGGGGACATGAGCGTCTCTTATTGTTCCTTTCTCGCAGGGAGATGAGCAGTTAGTCGTTTTAGGCTTTGGACTTGAAGAGGTGGCGTGTTTCGGGTAGCACGTTGACGAAGCGACACAATGATGGCCTAGGGGCTAGGGTGCAATGATGATGAACCTAGGGTTCCCTAGGTTCGTGTCTCCCACGCACGAATGGTATCAACTATAAATTCGAAAGGAGTGAGGCGTTTGTATTTTTCATTCTTCTCTTATACTGCTCGTTATTTACTCGCATGTCGACCGCCATTGTTTTTTAAGGTTTTACTGCTCGCCGCCACTCTTCTCAGCTTCCTTCCTTCTTTAACTAATAAGCTTTAAATTCTTTATAGTTCAAATATTTGTGACTTTAGCTTTACAACTGCATGCGGTTAGGGTTAGGGTGTTGTCAGTTGAGATTTTTTAAATGAGTGTTGGTGGAGAACGATGGTTCCGCATTTTAGAGGTGTCGGAGCGGTCGTAGGTTTTCCGTTGATATTGGCGATGCACCGTGGGTGATTTCTGAAGGCTTTAGGATGTTTCTTCGTGAAATAAGGCATGTCCTTTTTTGAAGAAGTGTTTGTTAGCTCAGATGCCTTGGTCAGGGTTCTGGTCGGGGATACAATCCTTGTTTATCAGTGACCTTTCACTTGATTGGTAGTGGAAGGGTGGTTCTGGCGATGGTGTCAAACTTACCTCTATCTTCTGATTTTATGGTACTATGGCCGAGAACACTAGGAATGATTTTTCAGACGAGCAAACTGAATCTTCTCCAAGCTCCACGGATGACTCCTATAGTTCGTCGAGTGTCTCGGAGATCTCTGGGGGTGAACCGTGCAGTTTGGATTAGCAATTGGGGCGGGGGGAGAAGATATGAAGATGGTCCCCGTCAACCAAGTTGGTCTGTTTCCTCCCGACGAAGATGAGGACCTGCGGTCTTGGGTCACCCAAGATCCTTGGGATTTGGTCTGTTATTTCTCCGAGCACCCAGACGAGGTTTTTACCGTGGTAAATACGCATGAAAACGAATGTCGAAGGGATTTGTCGCTTTGGATCCCGAGGAAATACATCCAGATCTGCTCTAAATACGACAGGAGGAGGATTCCTATGTACGTCATTGTCTTCCGAGAGATGGGCCTCGGACTCCCTTTTTCATACTTCCAAGTGACCATTTTCTGTCATCTCCGACTGGCTCCATCCCAGTTTCATCTGAACGTGGCGGCTTTTATACGGGTGTTTGAGATCATCTGCGACTACCTGAATATAGTGGCCACCATCCCTTTGTTTTTCTACTTTTTCCATCTCCAGAGGAGCAAGATTGATGATAAGTGGGAATGTGTTGCCTTGAAGTAAGGCAACGGGAAGCTGTTCAAAGCCTACCTGGAGTCTGTCCGACATTTTAAGGACAAATATATTTTGGTGCACCCTCTCTCAAGCAGGGAAATGTTGAATGTCTTCAGGACCGTGCCGGTATGTGACGAGGATGGGGTCCCCCGTTTAAACAAGCAGGGTGAGCAAGTGATCAAGCTGGTTTACAAGTCCCCCTTCCAGTGGACGAGGAAGAACTTTGACAATAAATTAGGTTCCTACGTCTGGAAGGAGGGGGAGCTCGGCGTCGAGGATCAAGAGAGCTTTGCCGTCCTGACTGCTTTCATAACACAGATCCCTCGCATCTAGCAATTGGGTCGGGAGGCAAGCTGGTGATGGACAAAAATGGAGAGGCCGTCTACGAGTCCGAACTAATAGTCGTAAAATAAATCCTCGAGAGCGAGGATCCTGTCAAATACATGGGTACTTAGTTTTATGTTTTGAGTAGTTATATGTGGTCGACACTTTTCATTCCCTCGTTTTCTAACTTTTATTTTTTGTTTTCTTTGTCCAGTAGATAGGGGTGGCAAAATGGGTCGGGCCCGGCGGGCCAGCCCGTTTGACACACCATTTTTGGCGGGCTAGGATGAGGATTTTGGCTCGATACTTTAAGTTGGCCAGCCCCGCCTAACCCGCTTTAAAAGGCGGGCTTAGGCGAAGCGGGACGGGTTTTGCCCGCGGGCTTTTTGTTACAACTTTTTACTTTTTACTTAGAATTAAGACAACTTTAACTATAAAACTAATAGTATTCTCTTTGGATTATGGTGATTGAATTACATTCTAAATTATTATACAGACAAAATGAATTTTAATTGTAAGGTTTTTTATATAACTTTCTAATACATGAATTGGTTGGAAAAACTTAAAATACAATAACAAGTGTATGGCATGAAGAATTATTTAGTTGTCAATATATTAGGTCACATGTTTTCTTTAGAAACAAATGTTAATTTTAAGAAAATGAAGAATTTGATTAGAGACTTGTGTGACAAATTTAAGATATAACTATTAAGGAATCATTCAATATAATAGTCTATATAACGTAAACAATGTGAATGTCAGGTCTTAATATTTTATACGCTACTATTGTGTGCACTGTGGTGTTTTATGCAATGTACTGTTATCACTGTTTGTCTTATGCAAATTATTAATTGGGTTCTTTTAGTAATTAGTTATTAAATAGGATTATGATAATATGTGTTGCTTATTTATTTATTTTGATACATTTTTTTATCGTGCTAGAGTCTATTTCGGTATGTTTTTCTTGAAATTGGTATTTATCTATTTTATTTTTTTAAGTGTTTGAACTTAAGACATCTTGAAGTTATATTATGCGTTGTTAAAAAAAATATTTGTCGGCTTCTTTAGTAATGATTAAATTTTTTGTAAATTATGTAATAAATTAAATTGTAAAATAAAAAAACTAAAAAAATTGGCGGGCCGGCTCGCCAACCCGCCAACTCGTTAGTAAACGAGGCGGGCTTGACTTTTGAGCTCGGATGCCTAAGTTTGCCTGCTCCGCCCCGCCCCACTTTTGTACAGGCTTAAACGTGGCGAGCCTAAACGGGGCGGGCTGCCCACTTTGCCACCCCTATCTGTAGATAGCATGAATCCCACTCAGGAACATATAGCTAGGACTCTTGCTGCTAGAGTGAAGAAAGCTATGAAGGACAGTCAAACTGGTTTGGAGGCCGCTCCTACATCAGGGTTGGGAAAATCGTCTTTGCCCCAGGCTACATTTTCTCTTTCTCCTACTCTGGTATCCTCGAAGGCGAAGAAGCCACATTCCGAGTAAAGTGTCGATCTGACCGGGGAGAATGGGGAAAGGGACGTACGACCTACCCCCTATGCTGGATGGAGAAGGCTTTCTTCGAGGGCGCAACTCTCCGTCTTCCTCGGGCTGAGTCTCTTCACCTTGGGAGTTTGGAACACTCGGAAAAGAGGGAGATGTTGGCGCAGGATGCTGGCGGTTTAATAAGGGTATTGGAGATGGTTGTTGCTTACACCGAGGGGAGTTCTTCGTAAGAGGATGAGCTGAAGAAACTAAGGGTTAGGTTTGCCACGACGGAGAAGGGGCAGAGTGATGAGGAAAAGATCGGAAGTTGGCTGAGGAGGATTGAGGGAGGCTCTCTGAGGAGTGCAAAATTCTGTTGCTAAAAAAGAAGGCTTTAGAGGAAAAGGTAGCGGCCCTGATTGTCAAGGTTACGCCCGCCAAAGACGATCCGGAGGACACAAAGGGTTTGAGGACTCAGGCTGAGCTTGTTGCTTGTTTTCAACTGGCAGTGGATGACGCCCGAGCTGCCTCCAAGGGGAGTTTCAAGAACATGGTGAAGCAGATGCGTGTGTTGAACCCTGGGGTTGAGCTCAATACCTTCGACATATGTGTTAATTACTATGTGGCCATAAGTAAGATCCTGGTCCTGGATTACCTTGATGAGCTTGTTGCCCAACCCGTCGGGGGTCTTCCTCAGTTGTCACCCGTCACCGAGGAGAGAATAGAAGAGTGAAGCATGTATGTTCCGACCTGTGCGCCGTTATTTTGTAATCTCGTTTTTAGGCATATGCCCGTTTATGTAATTTTTAAACAGATGTGGTTCTTGTAACCATAATTTTGTTTTGGATGGGGGGCCTTTTGTAAAAATCCATACACTAGCAACCTTAATGGTCGTTTGTTTCATCTTTAAATATTTGTATTTACATGTTTGTTGTGATGCTTGTCTGCTCGAGACATATTTTGTTTTGCTATGGGCTTGTAGTAGGGAACTGTTAGTTTAGTTTGTGTGTTTGTCGGTGTGGTTGACCAGAAAAATGGCTAGGGAGAATGTTGAATGTGAGCCGGAACTCAGGTTACATTTTGAGGTCCTGCGCTCGGCGGTGTCAACTTCCCGTCGCGAGCCGGGTGTTCTTCAGTCGTGGTACGGGGATGATGGAGCTCGATTGAGTTATCCATGTTGGCCTAAGGACATGCTCGTTTAGAGAGAGGAGTCTCGCCCCTTCAATATAATTTGGGTGTTATGCTTGTAACATGGCATGCACGCGTGGTAGGGCCTGGATAAGTTTGTCTTATCGACGAGACTCGCCGACTGTTCAGTGTTTTAACTGTAATACTGTTTTAGCTTCTCAGCATTCCATGATCAGACGAGTTGTTCCCCTTGTAAATTTTCTAAGTAATACGCCAAGTCCCTGTTTTCGCGTAGATGCGTGTTGTGCCCCAAAATTTTCCCTCCCATTTTCTTCAAAACATGCTCATAAAGTTCTTAAATACTCAAAGCCACTCAAGAGTTTTGGTGCTTCTCCCCTTAAGCAAGGGTCTTCAACTAGGGTTTGGTGCTTCTAAAAGAATATTTGGTTGCAAGGGTCTCAAATGACTTTCATGGTTCATCATAGGTCCTTAATAATTCTTATGACAAGCTTCAAGTCTTGCATCACATGTTTGCTTAATCAATGGCTCAAAAGATTGAAAGTCAATTATATTGGGTAAAAAGTCAAATATGGTCAACATACAATCAAACTTCAAGATTTTTTGTCATCATCAACATTTTGAGGTGACATTCATTATTTGATAAAGGGTTGATCATGATTCCTCAAGGAAAGCCCTCAAATCATTAAAGGTAAAAAAAATGCCAAATTAGGGTTTTGATTGAAGATGACTAATCATAGACTTTTGGCCTAGTGCATGACCTAGTGGCTTAAAGCATGATCTCAAGGGCTCAAATACAACATATTGACCTAATTACATGGCTCAAGACATTTCCAAAGATGAAAGTGATTGATAGTTAAAGAATTAAATCAATTGATAAAAAGTTAACAGTCATATAAAAGTCAAACTTTGACTTTTTGGTCCACATTGGAATTCAAAATTAAGAATCATCAAAACATTCAAAACTACCAAACTTGATCATCAAGAATAAAAAAAGTCAACAAAAGTCAAAAGAGAAAATTTTCCAACACTTAGAAAAATTTTCAAGTGTTTTGTTCTTAACAAAGTCATTACTTTATGGCCATTTTTCACTAAGATGAAAACTTATTCAAGGAAAACTTTCAACATGAAATTTGTAGAGATTAATGAATTATGCAACTTTGTTAATGTGGAATTATTCTAAAAAAGTGTTGGATTAAGATATATGGGACAATGAAGTTCTGATATTTTTATCCAATACTTGGAAATATTTTTGATTAGTTTTTTACCTCAACTTCTTAGCCATTTTTCACCAATTTCCCTTTTGCTTTAGCCAAAATGGTTAACATGAAAGTTGAAGATCATGATTCAAGCTTTACAAAACATAAAATATCATGAAAATATCATGTTTTAGTTGGGAGTTTCGAAGAGACAAAGTTGCCATTTCATTCTTGAATTATAGGTCATTTTTGTGTTGAACTCATGACCAAATCTCATAACCTTGCTACACAATATCCTTTTTTAGGTATATTAGTTTGAAAATATCTCCATAATCAGAAGATTACACATTTTTCATGACTACTATTCAATTGGTTCAAGCTTTAACCAAAACATTTTGCTATTTTGAGAATAAAGGCAAGACTTCCATTTTGATAAAGTTTTCTTTATGCATTTGTCAACTCTCCTTGAGCCTCTCACTTGCTCCCTCTTCATACACTCAACCTAAAATCTCATATAAGAATGTTTAAAGTATCCAACAACTCTATGACATAAGGTACAATACATTAGAACCATGTTCTTCAAGGTTACTTCAAAACTAAGCTTCCAAACCATAACTTAATATCTGGAAAATCTGGTTACTTGAACTTCTTAAACCTTTTGCCTATAAATAATGTGGTCATTTGCAAGCCAAGACACCCATTCACAACTTCAAAAACACACTTAATCTCTCTCAAACCAGAATTGGCCATAAAAATCCATTTTTGAGCTTTTGAAGTCCATTTCGTCGAAACTCATAAACCTTGCAATATTTGTTCAAGCCAACCATCCACACACTTCACATACATCATATAGAAATTATCCAAACACAAGAACAACTTATGTAACATCATTATGACCATCTTCCAAACTCAAAAATTGTGCCTTGCAAGTTGACTTGGTTGGTGAGAATCAAACACTTTCAGTATAAAGTAAGGATTGTAACAACTTCAGGGAGGTCCAAGGAAGCTTAATCCATCATCACATTGCACCTGGAACAACTAGAAAAAGCTTTGAACTTTTCTCCAAAGAGGTAAAAAACTCAAACTGTGATATCCTTATCCATACATCATTTTCTTTCGATTTTAAAAGAGAAAAATGTAGATATCATCTCTGCAAAGCTAACCATGTCCTTAGTTCTCATTTAAATTGACTGTGTGATGAGAATTTTAACTCTGAACCGTTAGGGTTTATTTTTGGTACTAACATAAATTCTATTTAATATTTGAGTTTTAGCTTGAGTAAATTACATGTTTGAATTCGTGGTAAAATTTCAAGCAAGTTTGGTGTTTACATTTTTCTAAATGGTGGAGAAATGAAGTTTTTACATGTTGGACAATGGAGTTTATTGTTATTGTCGTTACGGGGAAGAAGAAGAAGAAGGGCGGCGTGAAATCAAATTTGAAAAATGAGTTTATAATATATTTATTGGTAGTTGTTTTATGAATGTATGAAACAACCACCCCATTGGTAAAACAAGCGTGCGTGTAACCTTAGGGACATGGGTTCGAGCCCCAGTGGTACCCTTTTGTTTTTTCACATATTTTGCTTACAGATCCAGCGTGCCAAGCTTCCATAAGGTCACCCTGCGCTCTCAACATCTCACCATCAGATGTTCATCAAGCCAAGTATAACGCTTCAGATTTGTATGTGCATCATGGAATCTTTGGAGCCAACCACATTTGATCCAACGCAAGCATTAGGCCTTGTCTCTTTGGGCCCAACAACTTCTGTTCTCACACCCCCATTTTTTCTACTTCAGCAGGCCTAATATGTTCTTTTTGGTTTTCTATGTTTTTTATTATTTCTTTTAGTTAACTATTTTAATTAAAAATAATAATAAATAGACTTAGTCATTTTTAATTATTCATTAATTAATTGATTTAAAAATAATTAGACAATTTATTTTATTAATTAATTAATTAACTTATTTTTGTTTTAAAAGGATAAAATTAATTAGAAATAATTAGGCTTTATTTGTTTTTTTTTAATTATCACTTTTAAATTTTTTCTTTTCCTCATAAATAAAACACCAAAAAATATTTTCTAATGCTTAGGTTTTTTAGGTTTTAAACATTTTTCCCTTTTCATCATCTTCGCACACTTTATATTTTGCCTTAATATTTTTATAATTATTGTAACTGCTCAAAGGTCTGTAATATCTTTAATTAGAGTTTTCTTTATTTTTTTCTCCATTTTATGGTTTATACTCCTCATCCCCGAAGCACTGTAATATCGTAGACTTTATTTCCCGCATTTTATTTTCTGCTCTGTATATATATATATATATATATATATATATATATATATATATATATATATATATATATATATATATATATATATATATATATATATATATATATATATATATATATATATATATATATATATATATATATATATATATATATATATATATATATATATATATATATATATATATATATATATATATATATATATATATATATATATATATATATATATATATATATATATATATATATATATATATATATATATATATATATATATATATATATATATATATATATATATATATATATATATATATATATATATATATATATATATATATATATATATATATATATATATATATATATATATATATATATATATAGCTTAATAGGCTTGTACAGAAAGACAAGAAAACAAAATGCTTGAAAACCATAAACTCAAGATAAAAATAACTGAAATCAAAACACTATTCACACGCACATCTCTAGGGTGACCCTCACTTATTGCCTCAGATAAAAAACAATCATGTCCTTTGAATGTGGTATGCGTTAGCAAAGACCCTCGGTTAAAAGATCGTAGTCCCTCGATGACCCTTCAATGTTGCCTTCGGTAAAAGACTTTAGTCTCTTACGACAATTGCTAAAGAGTCATACAAGTTGCCTTCTATGACTGTGCGATGACCAGTTCCTGTCACTCACATCCTACGATAGGACTTCCTACTAACTAATGGTAGGGTAGCACCATCTAAAGGAGGAGGAAGACAACAAAGACTTCTTTGAGTAGGTAGAACGCTCGTAGTCACTTGCTCATAATCTTTTTAAAAACGAAACATGTTTCCACAAAACAACAATTTATTTCACAAAATTTTAAAAACAAACATTTTATGTACATTCTCAATGATAGAAGAATAATTACAAAATTGCCACACCTAGGCATTTTCAAAATATTTTCAAACATACACAAGCACAAAACATTTCCAATAAATGAGCTAGCGATTAAGAGTCTGTAGATAACTACAGATGAAAAGGCTGCTAACACCTTCCCTTTTCATAACCTACCCCCATTACTCAGAAAATTCTCAAAAGGTATTTCCTGTTCTTTTCACCCTTTCATTTATTGGATAAAATAAAAGTCGGTGGCGACTCTTGCTATCCGCAACATTTGCAATAAAACATAAAACCTAAAAGTTAGTTCACCCACAGTATTATAGAACTGGAGACTTTGCTGGGGACATACTAAAAGTGGGGTTACCTTTAGAGCTAGTTCACCCTTATTTATTTACTTGCTTGATTTGTATGCTTTACATTTCGGGGTTATGCTTGGGTTTATTTCTTGCATAGATCCTATACCTGGATCTGGGGGAATTTTAGGTAAGTAGCAATAGACCGTGAAAACTTTACGGTGTCGACCAATATGGTTGAAGCGAGGACTATGTTAGTGTGACACATTGGTTGGTTCTAGTGTCCCTTGAGTTAGTCAAGGAGAATGATGGGCTGCCACATGGTGTCATAAGCACTAACTAACCTTAGAGCCTTAGTTGACACAACTTAGCCATTAGAAAGTAGTGAGATGGCCAGCTTTGGTGTAGACTAAAGTTGGTTGATACTCAATGCTACACTCATTGATATTGGACTTTCGTGATATTTGGGCCGCAATTCAGATGCTTGAGCTGAAACAATGTCTGAGAGAAAAATTAGTGATATGAGATTCCTAGAACCCAATTAATTCTTTTAGGACAGGTTTATCCAACTAAACTAAAGAGGGTACTTACCTATAAACTCCATGCAAGCTTAAACCTAAGGCGTGGTGTGTCTTGTTTGTGTTTGATAAATTTGTGCAAACTTAACATCATGACATCATTACACATGTCATTTTCACTAACCATTTCAAGGACCTAGGGATTTATCTCCATTCTTTGTTGTAGGTTATGGCCTCTACTCGCAGAAATACTATCCGGATAAGTTTTGTGAGGATACCTTCTCAAATTAAGGAGCTAGTCTCAAAAGTTCCTGAAAGCTCTCAATTTACCAAGAGGCATGGTCATCTAATCAATTTGGTTACATCGGGTTTTGAAGAAGACATGATGAGTGTTTTATCCAGTTCTTTGATCCCGCACATCACTATTTGACCTTTCTAGAGTATCAGTTGGTACCCATAATGGAAGAGTTCTCTAAGCTACTGGGAGTACCTGTTCTTGATCAGAAACCTTTCACCGATTTAGAGAAAGATCCACAACTTGAAGAAATTACAGCAGCCTTACATCTAAAGCGGTCCGACATTGTATCTAATTGGGAAACAAGAAGTGGAGTCAAGGGTTTTCTTGCTAAATTTCCTGTTAGAGAAGGCTCGGCTGTTTCTGGATGTTATGAGTTTTCAGGCTTTCGAGGAAATCTTGGCTTTGTTGATCTATGGTTTGTGTCTATTCCCTAATCCATACCAACTCATAAATGTGAACACCATCAAGATATTTATTTCTCGTAACCTTGTGCCTACTTTGCTCGGAGACATTCTGCATTCTCTTCACGCCCATACTATGAGGAAGCGGGGGACTCTTATGTGTTTCATAACTTTGTTATCCAGGTGGTTTATTTCTCACCTTCCCTGATCAATGGTGAAGAACGAACAAGGTTTGAGGTGGTCTCAAAGGATGATGTCGCTCTCTCATTCAGATATCTATTGGTGTTCCCGATCTCTGGAAGATGTTACTATCATTGACCGATGCAGAGAATTCCCTAATGTTCCACTCCTTGGAATTAGGGGAGGTATTACTTACAACCCTTCTCTAGCTCTACATCAATTTGGTTATGCTCGAAGAGACGGTCCTCGTGACATGTTTATCCAGGGTATTGTATTTGATTACGAGAATGATTTTCAAGGTTATCTTTAGAGGTTTATACGTTCTTGGGGCATGGTAAACAAGAATGATAGAAATACTTTAGGATAAAATAATTTCATCCCTTTGAAGCCCTACCTCAAATGGGTACGAGCTCGTGCTAAAAACCTCATGATGCCATATCCAACTGTACTACTGGTGATCATAGAGCCTGTTGTTGAAGGAGACATTTCTTGCACCATCCTCCATCTAGACATGTCCACTGACCTCAAAGAATTGCAAAAGTCATGGATTCAACTCAAGGAAGAGCAGGACACCTTTGAAACTCAATTCTATACAAGTGAAAAGAAATTGATGGAGCTCACAAAGCAACTTCATGAGGAGCAAAGCCATAATGCACACATCGACACGAAGAGGAAGCATCCATGGGAGACTTGAGTCTTAGGTTTTAGGAGTTCATATTGTTGTCTCTTTGAGACCCTTTCATTATAATCCTAAGAGGCAATTGTAATTTCGAACTTACTAATGAAGTCTTTGTTTCTGTTTCCTTTTGATTAATGAATTTAAATCTCCTAAGGTCCTTGAAAATATTGCATCTACATATCATGCATCATTTCATATGTAGGTTTTCCAATACAAGTTTCCTAATCTATTTATTGTTTATTTTCGTATAAGATGGCCCTTGAACAAACTGTCAAGGAACTCCAAATTCAGAATGCACAATTTCAAGAGACTCTTATGAATATCACCAAAGAGCAACAAGAGATGATGGCGATCCTCACCAAGAAAAAGAAGACTAAAAAGTTGGTTGTCATCCTCAATATGGGGAGAAGTGTGATACGGTGGCAGAACCGACTGTTTAATACTGGTTTTATGTTTGTGTTTGCAAATGTTGCGGTAAGCAAGAGTCGCCACTGAATTTTCTTTTATCCAAATTAAAGAAAGGGTGTAAAGAACAGAAAAAGACCTTTTCGAGAATTTTCTGAGTAAGGGAGTAGATTATGGAAAGGGAAGGTGTTAGCACCCTTTCCATCCATAGTTCTCTACGGGCTCTTAGATGCTAGCTCATGTTTTGAAAATTTCTTGTGCTTTGTGCATTTTGAAAATTTGTTTTGAAAATTCCTTATTGTGGCGATTCACTTTATGATAACTCTTGTATCAGTCCTCAAGAGTGTTGACAAAGCGAATGTTTTTGAAAGTGTTTTTGAAATGTGTAAGTGTGAAAATATTTGAGCAAGCATCTAACAGCTATCTACTTGTACTCGAAAAAAGGTTTTTCTTTTCCTCCTATCCTTTAGACAACGCTATCCTACTATTAGTGAGTAGGTAGCCCTAGTCATTGGATGTTTTGAGGGACAATCAAAGGGATGTTACGGTCACGAAGGCAACTTGGAAAGGAATTTTAGTAACTGTCCTAAAGTTCTAAGATCACTTTTAACCGAGGCAACATCGAGAGGGTCATCGAGGGACTTGTGATCTTTCAAAATAGAGGACAGTCACTAAAACTCTTCACGTTTCGAGAATTGTGACCGTTTTCCGAAGGCAGCCGAAGTGGGATACCCTAGAGGTGCGTATGTGTAATTGTGTTCAATTCAGTTATTTATCTTGCATCATTAGGTTTGCTAACGACTTTGTTTTTCAGTCTTGTCATGCAATCCTAATTACTAGCAGTTAATATGTACAAAAGAATGTAAAGTGCGAAAATAAACCCTACGCTATTATATGGCTTTGAGGAGGGGGATATTTACAATGTACAAAACTTGGGGGAAGAAAAATAAGGAAAGCGGCAAAAATCCTAATTAGTCTATTACATCCAGTGTACAGGTACAGTAATGTAAAAATGCGAAAAATCAATAACGCGCGAAAGGTAAAGACGTCTAAAAACCTAGTAAGTAAGAGTTTCTTTTTTTTGTTGTTTTTTTATTTAAGAAAATAATTAAATTAAAATTATCCTAAAACTTACTTAGAAAATAAAATTAATTTAAGAAAATAGTCTAAGTTCTTTTTATTATTTTTGTTATGAAAAGAAAATAATTAAAAACTAAATTAGATCCTAAATTCTAATTCATTTTAAATTAATAAAAATGATTAAAATAATTAATTAATTAAAGAAACTAATTACTTAAAAATCTAAACCTAATTTTTGGTGAGTTTTTTTTTATTATTTGGTTAATTAAATAAGTAAATAATAAAAGGCAAATTAAAAAGGATGATAAAATAAAAATTAAATGGGCCGAGATGCTGGAAAGAAATGGGATGTGTGTTTTGAAATTTAGCTGGGCCCAATAAAGAGCCCAGACTTGCCAAAAACAAATCCAGTGGGGACAACTTTTGTATGTCCAATGTGAGCTTGCAAGTTGGATGCTTTGATCCAGATCAGATGTACATCTGATGGTGTGAATTGATGGTGTACCATGCATTCCTGGCCATGAAGAGCACTGAATCTGTATGAAACATATTAGAAAAGATAAAATGTTGGACCTGGGATTCGAACCTAGGCCCTCTCCCTCACATATGCGTTGTCCTTACCATCTGAGTTGTTTATCATTTTTTTTTTATATAAATCAAATAATAATATTATAGTTAAACAATGGTCAGGATAAATATTCAAATCAAAAGCGCACGTTGGGTAGGGTCCCATTATTTTAAATGGGCCAATCATGAAACAACTTATGGCCACGCCAGCACAGGGAGGGTCAAACCACCCCTCACGGTGGTTGACCACCATTGTTTCCGGCCAGTCGAAAAGCTTATCTTGCGAAGTACAAGGATTTGAAACCCCAGATCATGTCTACCCCCCATAAATCACATGCTGTGAATCCAACCACGACCTTGGTTTGGACTGAAAGTGCCTGTATAGAGAGGTACGAAGCTTGGCTTAAGCTTTTTCCCTAACAATGGAAAAGCTTCATTTCTACGTCAAATTGCTCATGCGATGGCTCTAATCAAACACAAACATTAGTGCAAACATGAACATTAACATAGAAAACATTTATATCACAGTATGCAATATTTTTGAATTCAAGAAATATACCAATCCAGTGATGTGCGATCTGGCCGTTTGAGAGTGCTACAAGCTTGGAAGATGGCAGGGATGGTGTTCTACCCCAAAATTTTCCCTCCCATATTTTCCTCACATGGTGGTTACAAACACTTGGTTAAATAAAGAGGAAATTTTATAATATTAGTAAAGTGCCTTTCAATTGGCAGTTCAACAATATCCTTCGATTGTCAGTTAAATAGTGCCCTTCGATTGGCATAACAGCAAGTTTCGACTGAGCGCTTAGAAACTTTTGATACAAGCTTGACTCACTAGTCTTTGATTGGGTATTTAACACCCTTCGATCAAGCCTTGGCCCGCAAGTCTATGGTTGAGCTTTATTTTCCTTTGAAATGGCTCCATTCGATTCAAAAAGAAGGGGAGTTCCTTTTGACTTCCTTTGTTTGAAGAACATATGGCTTCTTTCGTTTGGAACTATCTTTGGGCCTCCTTCATTTTAAGCACCTTTGGCTTCTTGCACACAGGCCCCCATTGGGACAAATGGCCTGCATGCCTGCCTGCACAAGGCAAGAATTTTCTTCATGCCTATAAGGAAAACACCTGCTACATGCATTCCTGTACAAGGCAGGAACTTCCCTCATGCTAAGTTTTGACAGCCCAATTTCTACATTATGGCATTCCAAAAGTCCATTCGAAGGACATATATTGCTGGCCATGCGAAGGGGCTGAATCAGGGCCATTCGAAGGAGCATGTAGAAGGCCCATTCGAAGGCTACACATGTGGTCCATTCAAAAAAAGGCAACATGAGGTCCATTCAAAAAAAGGAAATTTAAGGCCCAAACGAAGGACGAAAACTGAAGGCATTCGAAGGAGCCAAAATGTCGACATACATTCAAATTTCAAAAGAGGACAAGATCCCATATTTTTTGCCAATGTTACAAATTCTCATTCATGGCTTTCAAACACATAATAAAGGCTCTTTAAATCTTTTCCTTCTTGTCCCCTCTACCCCTCTATATTAATAGATTACAAGTGTTGCATCACAGACAGACGGATTTCCTAGAAAAAGAGGATACTCACACCACCATAGAAAGGTCAAAATTCTAACTAGTTTTCTTTGCAGGCACCCTCAATCCAGATGAAGGCTATATTTGTGTTCCTTAGATTCCCAAGAATCTGTTCCAAGGCAAGCCACACTCAGATTCATAAATTGAAGCATCTCCAATTGGTAAGGATTTACCCAAATCGAAACTGCATTTCTAAGCCTTTTAAATACATATTATTGGTATATATGTGTTGCTAATACCATTTATGTTTATATGAGCATATCATACGCAAGATAACACGCATGAATAAAATCACACCATCGAAAGGCATGACATGATCCTCCTTTCGAAACTCATGGCATAGCCCGTTTCAAGTCAAAATAAGCTTAGGCCTGAGGACAGAAGATTGGAATTAGGGAGAAGGACCTGGGTTCAATATCCAGGTCCTGCATCTTTATTTTTTGCCAGAATTTTCCTTGCAGGTTCAATTTGAAGAACAACTTCCTCCTTGGATCGAAAAAGGCAACATCCCTCCTGGATCAAAAATCCCATCCCCTTCATCGAATCGAAAGGAAACATCCTTCCTGAATCTAAAGGGAATGACTCACTTTGGATCGAAGGATGTCCTTTTTATATTTTATTTTTGTTCTTTTTGTTATTTATTTTTTGATCCTTTTATTTAAATTGACTTTAAATCAAGATCACAAAAAAAAATTAGGCTAGTGTCCTTTCTAATTAAATTAATTTTTTAAATAAATAGATTAATTATTTTAACCTCTTTCTTGAAATTAAAGCTAAATAAACATAAGTTATATTCTCTTAAAATACAAACAAAACAAATATTTTTCACCTTAGGATTTTTCAGACATCTTTTCTACTTCGCACACATGCCTATTTTCATATTTTTACATATTATTGTATCTGCCTACTGGATGTAACAGATTAAAACTAGGACATTTACTACTTTATCCCCCTCATTCTTGTACATTGTAAATCCCCTCCCCAAAGCATTGTAATATCGTAGATTTAAATTCCTGCACTTTAATATTCTTCAATATATATTAACTGCTAGTAATTAGGTGTGTATGATAAGACTAATAATCAAACACTAGAAAACTTAACAAAAAGATAAATAACTGAATTGAACACAATTGCACACAAGCACCTCTAGGGTATCCCACTCTGGTTTCCTTTAAGAAATAAAACAGTCATGAGGCAGGAACGCTTTAGCAAAGACCCATAAATCAAAAACATATCATAGTCCCTCGATGACCCTACAGTTTCCTTTCAGTAAATGATCTAGTCCCTAAAATAAAATTGTTAAAGCGTCTCCACAAGTTACCTTCGTGACTGTAAAACGTCCCTTCGATTTTCTGTCAAACATCCGACGACAAAGCTACCTACTCGCTAATAGTAGGATAGCATTGTCTAAAGGAAAAGAGGAAAAGAACAAACCTTTTCGAGTGATAAAGTAGATAGCTGTTAGAAGTTTTCTCAAACATCCTGCACTTACACAGAAAACTGCTTTTCAAAAACAATTTCAAAACACTTTGTATACTTTCTCCACTATCCCGAGAAACATTACAAAGTTCGCCGTACTAAGGAGTTTCCAAAACATTTTCAAACACAAAGCACAAAGGTATTTTAAAAAATCATAAAACCTCTAAGAGCCTATGGAAAACCACGGATGGAAAGGGTACTAACACCTTCCCTTTCCATAATCTACCCCCCTTACTCACAAAACATCTCGAAAAGGTATTTTTCTGTTCTTTTCACCCTTTTCTTTGTTGGATAAAAGAAAAGTCGGTGAAGACTCTTGCTTAGTGCGACATTTGCGAATACAAAATGCAAACCAGTATTAAACAGTCAGTTCTGCCACCGTATCACAGAACTGGCGATTCTGCTGTGGAATTAATATATAAATAGTGGGGTTACCTTAGAGTTAGTTCATTATTTAACTTCTTTTATACGCTTTGTCTGCTTTACTTTTGAGGGCTTGTTTGGGTTGTTTCTATAGATCCTACACCCGGATCTGGGGCACCTTTTAAGTAAGTAGCAATAGATCGTGGAAACTATGCAGGGTATACTGACAAGGTCAAAGCGATAGCTACATTGATGTGACACTTTTGTTGGTAGCGGTATCCCTTGAGTAGTCAAGGAGAATACGGGGCCGCTGTGTGGTGTCATAAAGCATCAACTGACCTTATAACCTTTAGTTGACCAACTTGGCCATTAGGAAGTAGTGAGATAGCCGTCTTTGGTGTAGTCCTAAGTCGGTTGATACTCGATACTACACTCATTGAGATTTGACTCCCGAGTTTTGTTTTGTGGCAAGTAAGTTGTTGATCGGAACGAAACTTGTGGGAAAGATCAGCGATATTGAGATCCCTTAAAACCTGGTTACTATTACTAGGACAGGTTGAGCCAACTAAATTTCAAGAGGGTACTTACCTACAAACCCCATGCAAGCCTAAACCTAAGGCTTCTTGTGTGATTTGTTTGCTTTCAACTTGAGCTACTTGCAGGGTTTTTATCTAACAACATGATCTCCTTCCAGGATTTGTTTATAGTCATTATCCAGCAACCTGGACTTCTTAGACATACTTGTGTTCATCACCTTACAATTTTTCTTAATGCATAGCATACACATCATAACATCATCCCATAGAATCTCCTTAACCATTTCAAGGATATCAAGGGTTTGTGATGCAGGTTATGATAAATCAGACGTCTAGCAAGGGGCAAGGGGATTTATTTTTCTCTAGCCAATTCCGTCAAAAGATCAAAACTCGACAACTTGAGTTGGGGGTTATGACCCACTTGACATGGTGAACTTGATTCTCGTAGAAAGGCGTTCAATAATACGAAGTTCTTCAATCAAAGCTGCAAGTTTCAACTTATGACATCTTCTTGTTTATCCTGCGAGTCATTGAAAACATTGCATACGCATATCATACATGTCATTGCATAGACAGGTTTCAAATCAGGATTCTCATCTTCTTCGTCGTTTATTTCAGCAATTAAAGAAATGGCTCTTGAACAAACAATCAAAGACCTTCACGCTCAAAATGCTTAGTTCCAACAAATGTTCCTGAGTCTGACCCAGGGGCAAGAAGACCTGAAAGCTCTGATCGTCAAAAAGAAGGCTAAGAAGGCAAAGAAACCAGTTCGTGTCTTGAGTGTGGGAAGAAGAAGACCATCTAACCGAGCTCTATATTTCGTAACCCCATCAAAGGGAGGGGATAATCAAAAGGAGACAACAATCCAGCATCTGAAGAAGATGAACCTGACTATTTTGAGGAGCAATATCCTCCTGCTGACGATAAATACAAACGGATGGAGGATCGGCTCAATGCCATGGAGATCCAAAGGGTTCCCAGTCTGGATTTTGAAGAATTAGGTCTGGTTTCTAACGTGACCATCCCACCAAAGTTCAAGGTTCCCACGTTCGCCAAATATGACAGTGTATCATGACCTAAGTTGCACTTAAGGTCCTATGTCAGAAAGATCTAGCCTCACACTGCTGACCGAAAGTTATGGGTCCATTTCTTCCAAGAAAGTTTAGCTAGCACGCAACTGGAATGGTTGTATCAGCTGGAGAATAGACATTCATACCTGGGAAGACTTGGTTGCTGCTTTCTACAAGCAGTACCAATATAATGTTGACCTCACTCCAACTCGTACACAACTTCAAAGCATGTATTTGGGTTATATCGAAGGCTTCAAGGAATATGCACATAAATGGAGGGATCTAGCTGGCAGGGTACAACCTCCTCTTAATGATCGAGAAATGTTAGACATGTTCATGGGCACTCTGACAGACCCATTATTTAATCTGCTGATTGGGAGTTCCTCATCCGGGTTCACAAAGATGGTTCTGACTGGAGAAAGGATTGAAAGTGGTATCAAGAGTGGGAAGATCTCGATGGCTGCATCTTCTAATGCTGAGAAGAAGCCATTTGCTGGTAAGAAGGAAGCCAATGTTTTGTATGGCCAGAAGGGTCGTAATAAGGCCGACAACCACAATCAATCTATAGGGGAAATACTGGTCTCTAACTCTACGCATATGCAATGACACCAACAGCGAAACAAACATAAATAGGTCATACCTAAGAGAAAATTCACCAGAATCAACATGTCACTAGCTCAAGCATTACAACACATGTTGAAAGAAGGATTGATTACGTTAAAGGCTCCTCTGCGAAATCCCAATACTTCTGCTCCTAGTTACCACCCCGACGAAAGGTGTGTATACCATTCTGATAGTCCTGGACATGATACAAACGACTGTTGGGCTCTGAAGAACAAAATTCAGGATATGATGGACACCAAAGAGATTGAATTCGACCCTCCAGAAATTCAGAAAGTGATCATTACTCCCAGGATAAATCATTGAGAACGTCCATTTCATTTTTTATTTTTTCATTTGTAATTTCATTTGTTATTCAAAACCTATGAAGGAAACTTAAGAAAAAAGTTGGGCATCCCGCTGATTGTAAACACCAAAAAACAGTTCAGGCAAAAATAGGGACAATAAAAACAAAAAAGGAGGTCCCTACAAATTCTCAATAAAAAGCACGCATTGGGCGGGGTCCCATTATTTTAAACTGTTTTCTTAATTTCATTGTCATTTTATTTAAAATATTTTATTGCTTCCCTTTTGTGATATTTGACTCTTGATTAAAATCGGTAAGCCTTTAGAGGGAGGATGACGAGAACGATACCACAATCTCACACAGTGTGCTTTTGAACAGTCTCCGCTGACGATGTACAGGCGTTGTTTCAAATCCTAAATAGTGGAGTTATAAGGAAGATAATCCCTATTCAACCCCTTTGAGCCTAATAAGTAGGAGTTTTCTTTTCACACAAATTAAAACCCTTAATCATAACCTGGGGCAGGGTAGCTTTCTCAGTTAATTCAGAGGTAAATTCAGTCACAAGATCATTCTTCACACATGACAAATAGTGTAGAACATACCTTCCAAAAGATGGTGATGGTTCCGCGTAATCATCAAAGCAGGCAGTCAGTATTTTTCAAAAGAAAAAAACCGCTAAGTCAAAACCTATGAAGGAGACTTAAGAAAAACGTTGGGGCATCCCGCTGACTGTAAACACCAAAAAACAGTTCAGGCAAAAATAGGGATAATAAAAACAAAAAAAGAGGTCCCTACAAATCCTCAATAAAAAATAAAGGTCATAAAAATGACTGCCTTCTCAAACAAACGTTCAATTTCCGAACCATCGCCGAAACATCAAGGACATTCCAAAACTCAAATGGGATTCGAAATGCACAATTAACTGAGCATAGGACTGAAGAACATCACGAAGAACGAGGGTACAAATAAATTTGACCCTTTATCCTTTGTTTCTTAAACAGTGAACCGGGCCACGCTAAAGCCCTTAAACGTCCTAACTGAAGCATGGGTTAGTTCGGAAGCATACTGTAAAAAAGGTATCCTGACTCCTGTAGGACATGCTATAAATCCTGAGTTGATATCACCCTCTTGCAAAATTTTGTTTTACTAAAAAAATGAATTTTCAAACTTCAAGACAAGCATAAACTTTGCATTATTTGAATACCATTGTTTGCATATAGTTATCGGTTCGACAACATAGAAATTCACATGACGAATATCTAGTGAACAAAAACTTTCTCAATAAAAAGTTTCACCTCAAGTGGAAAAACACTTCCAACCAAGGGGCACAACATGATCATTGTCCATCATCTGGGGAAGTCAAGTCAAGATTCAAGGAATCTCTCAAAAATTCCAAATAACCAGGGGTAGATCTCCATCTGAATCACTTGGGGCATTAGACATGAATTCCAGCAACGTATCACGTACAATCAAGCAAAATCAATGTTCCTCAATGGATTTCTTCTCAAAACAACAAAACAAGAATTACCAGCGGAAACATTTTAAATATTCAGACTATCATCTAGAAACGGTTCAGGTACGATCCAGAGATGGATGTCATCCTGACACCTACTCCAGATTCTCTCTAGAAACAATGCGGATACGATCCAAAGAAGGATGTCATTCTGACGCTCATTCAACACATGTTTCAAGTACAATGCAAATACGATCCAGAGGAGGATGTCATTCTGACACTCATTCAACACATGTTTCAAGTACATTGCAGATACGATCCAGAGACGAATGTTATTCTGACACTTACTCCAAGATTCTCATCTAGAAACAGTTCAGGTACAATCCAGAGACATATATCATCCTGATACTTATTCCAGACTATCTTCTACCAATAGTTCGGGTACGATCCAGAGACGGATATCATCCTGATACTTATTCCAGACTATATTCTAGCAAGAGTTTAACTCACAAGGCTTTCCTTCCCCATCAGAGTTTGTTTCTCTAACTGCGAAAGTTTATCCCCCAATAGAGTTTATTTGTCTACATGGGTAAAATCTCCCAACGAAGCATCTCCTTCCCCGCTGAGTCATTCTCAAGTAGAAGTTAAAGATCCCCGATAGTGTACCCTCAAACGGAAGAAGGAAATACCCAGAAAATCATCTCCATTCGTCATCCCCAGCGGAAATGAAGGATTCAACTTCCCAATATTCTCCAGCAGCAGTCAGGGATTTATTTTCCCAGACTTGGAAATTCGTAACAGAATTCTGTGTTCATACATCATGGCAGGCGCATACATATTACATACAACACAATCTCATTTATTTGAGAACATCATTACCCAATGAATTTCATGCATCATGACAATTCATACATCTAACTCCTTACATTTTCAGGAAAGATCAACAGACAAATGTCACCTTCAATTCGCAACAAGTTCCAAAATAGTTCATGAAATAAGATAAGGCAACTATCTGAAGTAACAAGATCATCAATCACTGTTCCGACCGGATAACAATCAATTTACAATTCAAGACGTTGTGAAGCCTGGATCCAACCAGATAACAGTATAAGTTGCTGTGAAGCCTGGACCCGACCAGATAGCAGTTAACATCATTGTTGAAGCCCGAATTCTGACCAGATAACAGTAAATCTACAATTTAAGATGTTGTGAATCCTGGATCCGACTAGAAAATAGTATAAGTTGCTGTGAAGCCTGGATCCGACCAGATAGCAGTTAACATCATTACTGAAGCCCAGATTCCGACCGGATAACAGTCAATCTACAATTCAAGATGCTGTGAAGCCTGGATCCGACCAGATAACAGTATAAGTTGCTGTGAAGCCTGGACCTGACCAGATAGCAGTTAACATCATTGTTGAAGCCCAGATTCCAACTAGATAACAGTCAATCTACAATTCAAGATGCTGTGAAGCCTGGATCCGACCAGGTAACATTATAATTTGCTGTGAAGCCTGGACCCGACCAGATAGTAGTTAACGTTATTGCTGAAGCCCGGATTTCGACCGAATAACAGTCAATCTACAATTCAAGACAATGTGAAGCCTGAATCCGACCAGATAGTAGTTTAAGTTGTTGTAAAGCCTGGAATCCGACCAGATAGCAGTTTACTCTGTCAATTACTATGAATCTTGGATATGACAAGATAATGGTACACCTAAGATTCAAGTTGAAACCTGGTCCTGACCAGATAATAGCTTAATTTCTTCAAATCACCGAAGCCTGGATACGACCAGATAACGGTGTACCTCAGATTCAAGCCGAAGCTTGGATACGACCAGATAACAGTTTAATGTCTGCAATTATTGCGAAGCCTGGAACCGACCAGATAGCAGTTAATTTCATATTCCCCAATAAGTTGTTGTGAAGCCTGGAATATGACCAAATAATAGTCAGCCTTATTATCCTCAACGGGTCACTGTGAAGCCTAGATCCCGACCAGATAACAGCTCGCTTTCGTCTCTCCAATCACGAGATAACTCCCCAGTAGAGTAATGGACAACCGAAGCTCCTAGACTCTATTCTCCCAAAACATTCCCCAGTGGGATCCTCCTCAGACAGTAGGAATATGAATCCCCACAAAGAGACTTCTTATGAAGTCAACATCTACTTGAGACGGCATGTTTAAGGCCATCTCCGACAACTCTCTGTCATATTCTTTGGATGACATCTTTAAGCCCATCTCTGACAAAAGTCTTTCATCTCTTCCAAATGGCATCTGTAAGCCCATTCCCGAAATTATTCACCAACAGTATCACTTCAGACGAGTGCAAATTTCGGGGCACTCTAGTGTTCAATCATCTTCCACCTTCAGATCATGAAAGTCATACAAGCCAATCTACATCCTCAAGTTTAAGAAGATTGAACAGGGGCAGTTGTTGTACCCGAAAATTTTCCCTCCCATATTTTCCCAAGATTGTTCCCTCACATGGTGGTTACAAACACTTGGTTAAAGAAAGAGGAAATTTTTTAATATTAGAAAAGTGCCTTTCGATTGGCATTTCAATAATTTACTTTGATTGGTAGTTAAACAGTGTCCTTCGATTGGCATAACAACAAGTTTCGACCGAGCCCTTAGAAACCTTTGATACAAGCTTGACTCACTAGTCTTTGATTTGGAATTTAACACCCTTCGATCAAGCCTTGGTCCGCAAGTCTTCGATTGAGCTTTGTTTTCCTTTGAAATGGCTCCCTTCGATTCAGAAAGAAGGGGAGCTCCTTTTGACTTCCTTCATTTAAAGCACCTCTGGATTCTTTCGTTTGGAACTATCTCTGGGCCTCCTTCATTTTAAGAACCTTTGGATTCTTGCACAAAGGCCCCCATTGGGACAAATAGCCTGCATGACTTCCTGCACAAGGCAAGAATTTTCTTCACGCCTATAAAGCAAACACCTGCTACATGCATTCATGTACAAGGCAGTCCATTCGAAGGGGCTGAATCAGAGCCATTCAAAGGAGCATGCAAAAGGCCCATTCGAAGGCTACACATGAGGTCCATTCGAAAAAAGGCAACATAAGGTCTATTCGAAAAAAGGAAATTTAAGGCCCAATTGAAGGATAAAAACTGAAGGCATTCGAAGGAGCCAAAATATCCACATACATTTAAATTTCAAAAGAGGACAAGATCCCATGTTTTTGGCCAATGTTATAAATTCTCATTCATGGCTTTCAAACACATAATCAAGGCTATTTAAACTTTTTCCTTCTTGTCCCCTCTACCCCATCTATATAAAGAGATCACAAGTGTTGCATCACAGACGGACGGATTACCTAGAAAAAGAGGATACTCACACCACCATAGAAAGGTAAAAATTCTAACTAGTTTTCATTGCCGGAACCCTCAATCCAGACGAAGGCTATATTTGTGTTCCTGAGATTCCCAAGAATCTGTTCCAAGCCAAGCCACGCTCAGATTCATAAATCGAAGCATCTCCAGTTGGTAAGGATTTACCCAAATCGAAACTGAATTTCTAAGCCTTTTAAATACACATTATTGGTATATATGTGTTTCTAATACAATTTGGGTTTATATGAGCATATCATACGCAAGATAACATGCAGGAATAAAATCACGCCATTGAAAGGCATGACATGATCTACCTTTCGAAAGTCATGGCATAGCCTGTTTCAAGTCAAAATAAGCTTAGGCCTGAGGACCGGAGATTCGAATTAGGGAGAAGGACCTGGGTTTGATACCCAGGTCCTGCATCTTTATTTTTTTCCAGCATTTTCCTTGTAGGTTCAATTCAAAGAATAGCTCCCTCCTTGGATCAAAAAAGGCAACATCCCTCCTAGATCAAAAATCCCATCCCCTTTACAGAATCGAATGGCAACATCATTCATAAATCGAAAGGGCATGACTCTCTCTGGATCTAAGCTTCTCTTTTCTCCTTGGATCGAAGGATGTCCTTTTTATATTTTATTTTTGTTCTTTTTGTTATTTCTTTTTTGATCCTTTTATTTAAATCGACTTTAAATCAAAATCACAAAAAAAACTTTAGGCTAGTGTCTTTTCTAATTAAATTAATTTTGTAAATAAATAGATTAATTATTTTAACCTCTTTCTTGAAATTAAAGCTAAATAGACATATGTTATATTCTCTTAAAATAAAAACAAAACAAAGATTTTTCACCTTAGGATTTTTCGGACATCTTTTCTACTTCGCGCACTTACCTATTTTCATATTTTTCCATATTATTGTATCTTCCTACTGGATGTATCAAATTAAAACTAGAACATTTACTGCTTTATCCCCCTCATTCTTATACAATGTAAATCCCCTCCCCAAAGCATTGTAATAGCGTGGATTTAAATTCCTGCACTTTAATATTCTTCAATATATATTAACTGCTAGTAATTAGGCGTGTATGATAAGACTAATAATCAAAATCTAGCAAACTTAACAAAAAGATAAATAATTGAATTGAACACAATTGCACACAAGCACCTCTAGGGCATCCCACTTTGTTTGCCTTTAAAAAATAAAACATTCATGAGGCAGGAACGCTTTAGCAAAGACCCATAAATCAAAAAAATATCATAGTCCCTCGATGAACCTACAGTTGCCTTTTGGTAAATGATCTAGTCCCTAAAAGAAAATTTCTAAAGCGTCTCCACAAGTTGCCTCCGTGACTGTAAAACGTCCCTTCAATTGTCCCTCAAACATCCGACGATAAAGCTACCTACTCGCTAATAGTAGGATAACATTGTCTAAAGGAAAAGAGGAAAAGAACGACCATTTTCGAGTCATAAAGTAGATAGCTTTTAGAAGTTTGCTCAACCATCCTGCAATTAAACAAAAAACTACTTTTCAAAAACAATTTCAAAACACTTTGTATACTTTCTCCACTATCCCGAGAAACATTACAAAGTTCACCGTACTAAGGCGTTTTCAAAACATTTTCAAACACAAAGCACAAAGGTATTTTTTAAAATGAGCAAACCTCTAAGAGCCCGTGGAATACCACAGATGGAAAGGGTGCTAACACCTTCCCTTTCCATAATCTACCCCCTTACTCAGAAAACATCTCGAAAATGTCTTTTTCTGTTCTTTTCACCCTTTCCTTTGTTGGATAAAAGAAAAGTCGATGGCGACTCTTGCTTACCACGACAGTTGCGAATAAAAAACGCAAACCAGTATTAAACAGTCGGTTCTACCACCGTATCACGGATGGGTTCTTGGAGGGCTCGAGAATACTTTATGAAGCTTAGATTGGACTAGAATAGACTGGAATTGGAGATGTGAATTTGACAACTTTGATATTTTTTTCAAAATTTCTGAAGCTCTCTCTAGGCAGTACCCCCTCCCCCCCCCCCCCCCCCTTGAAGCTTTCTAGTGTGTTCTTTATATAGAGAGGAGGGAGGGGACAAAATAGCAATGGTTTAAACAACCTTAATCATGTGATTTAAAGCCATGAATAAGAATTTGAATTTTTGGCCAAAGATGTGGAATCTTGTCTTTTTTGAAACTTGTATGTATCTAGTCACTAATGCATTAATTCATGGGCCTTATGGTTGTCTAAAGTATCATCCCACATGCCAAAGCCTACTTCTAATTATTTTATACATTTTATTTTATATTTATTTAAAATAAATTAAAATAAATATGAATAAAATATCTAGAAAACTTAGGGCATGGTAAGAATTATTTTAGAGATCCTCTATAAGCTTAGGAACATGCTTAAAGTCCAAGAAATTAAGCTATTGACCTAAAACTTCAAGTTAGCACAATGCCTAATTCTTGATATTTCCCAAATTTTCCCAACTTGGGAAAGCCATAACTTGCTCAGTTTTGATCTCAAGATGATGACCTAGGACTTTTTGGAAAGCCCAATATGTATACTCAAATCCCTCTTGTTATCAATTTTGCATTAGAATATTTTATCATGATGTAAAAGGTATTGGAATAAAGTGACTTTTGTTGACTTTTTGAAAAATGACCTGTAATGTATGAGTTTGTATCTTTCAAATGGTGCATTTCTTGGATTTGAAGGCTGAAGACAAGTTGTACGGAATGAGATTCTATTCAATATGAGATTTGTTTTGGGGAAAATGGATGAAGTATGTGAAAGTTATGCCTGGTCAAAGTTTTGTTGACTTTTCCTATAGAAACCCTAATTTAGCAATTCTTGACTTTTGATAAATTGAGAGCATTTCTTGAGGAATCATGATCAACCCTTGATCAAATGATGTATATCACTTTAAAATGTTGATGTTGACCAAAAATCTTGAAGTTTGATTGTACATGGGCCACATTTGACTTTTGACCTAATATAGTTGATTTCCAAGCATTTGAGCAATTGACTGGGAAAACATGTATAGCAAGGAATGAAACTTGTTATGGACAATATTGAAGGCATATTAGGAAAATGAAAAACATTTGAGACCTTTGGAGCTCACACATCTTTATGAGAAGTGAAATCCTAGTTAGAGGTTCATTGCATATGAGGAGAATTTGTCTGGTCAACCTTAAGCAATTGAGGATCTCTAAGAGCATGTTTTGAGTAAAAATGGGAGGGAAAATTCTGGAGTACAACAACTTCCCCTGTTCCATCTTCTTAAACCTGAGGATTTAGATTGGCTTGTGTGCCTTTCGTGATCTGAAGGTGAAAGATGATTGAAGACTAGAGTGCCCAGAAATTTGCACTCGCCCTAAGTAACACCAATGGCTGGTGATGTCGGGAATGGGCTTACAAATTCCATTTGGAAAGATGCCTGAGAGTCGTCGGAGATGGGCTTAAAGATGCCATCTAAAGTAGATGCTGACTTCATAAGAGATCTCTTTATGGGGATTCCTATTCCTGCTGTCCGAGGAGAAGTCTGTTGGGAGTTGGTTTTCTCTTATTCTCCTATTTGAGGAAAACTCTGTGGGGAATAGAGTCTAGGAACTTCAGTTGTCCAAGGCTCTACTGAAGAGTTATCTCGGTACTAGAGAGATGAGAGTTTGTTGTTTTCTGGTTGAAATCCAGGCAACATAGTAACTTGCTGGGGATAATGGAATTAACCATTATCTGTAAATGTAATAAAAAAGAACCTGTGTAGGGCTGCTTCAAGATGAGGCTGTGTTAGTCTGCATCAGGAGATATATGGGAAGGAGTCTGTGTGGGGATGCTTCAGGATAAGTCTATGTTAGACTGAATCTGGAAATCATGAGAAGAAACCCGTGTAATATAACTTCGTCTGGTCGTGTAGATAGTTTTCTTGTCTAGTTTTAGGTGTTAATCTACAATTAGCTGTTCACAGATAGTTGTCCTATCTGGTTTAAGATATTAATCTGGAATTTGAAAATTGTCGGTCGTTGATATAGTTGTCCTGGCTGGTTTCAGGTATTAATCTTTGACCCGAGAAAGAAAGATAGTTTTCCCGTCTGGTTTCGGGCGTTAATCTTCAATCTCCTTATGTAGATAGCTTTCCTGGCTTGTTACAAGTATTAATCTACAGTCGGTCATTCACAGATAGTTGTCCTGGCTTGTTACAGGTATTAATCTTCAATCTCCTCATGTAGATAGTTTTCCTGGCTTGCTACAGGTATTAATACACAGTCGGGCGTTCCTAGATAGTTCTCTTGGCTTGTTACAGGTGTTAATCTGGAACTCGGTAATGGTGGTCACATAGAGTTCCCCCGTCTGGTTTTGGGCATTAATCTTTGACCTGCTGTATAAGTTGACAATGTTTGTCTTTCTGCGAACTCAACCTTGAAAGGTAAAGCCAGTTCCATGCAATGTCATGATGTATAAATTTCATGATGCTCTCAAAATAAATGAGATTGTGATATATGAATTTGTGCTGCACATGCTATGATGTTTGTAAAATGGTATATGAATCTAATGTATGAACATGTCAGTTGTTTCATTGCTGTGTTGTTGAATTAGGGAAAATAAACCCCTGACTGTTCCTAGGGGTGAAGAATGTAGGTCTTCAGATTTGTTGAAGTTGAAATGATGGGAGATGAACTTCCGTTGTAAGAGAAATAAATTCTGTTAGGGAAGGTAAACTCCGTGCACTGCTTGGGGATTTTGTTGAAATCCCTTTTGGGAATCCTGAGAAGCTTAGCGACTTCATCGGGGAATTTTTCTCAGATGTCAGAGCAGTAGTTGGAGATGTATTGAATAAGTTTCAGGATGACATCCGTCTCTGGGTCGTTCCTGAACTGTTTCTAGATGAGAATCTGGAGTAAGTGTCAGGATGACATCTATTGTACCCCAAAATTTACCCTCTCATTTTTCAAGGCATTTCTCACAAGGATTCTCAAGGTTCAAGCTTGCACAAGTACATTGGGATTTTTCTAGTATAAAGATTAAAAGGAAACTATCAAAAAGGGAGAAAACAAATAAAAATAATATTTTGACAAATTTTGGAGAAAACAAAATATTCTTCGATTGAGCTCCTTCGATTGGCCTTTTGGCCTCTTTCGATGAAAGTTTGGCTTGCATCCTTCGACTGGGCGTGGGCCTCTGGCACATTGGTTTGGATTCACAAGGCACAAATCCCCCTGAAGCCTCCTCCGATTCCAAGGCAAAAGGAACACTTTTAACATCCTTCGATTTACACTTTTTGCCCCCTATATGCCTATTTCGAATATGGACATTTTGTCCTCCTACATGCACCTTTCGTTTGGGCATGTGGTTCCTTCAGTACAAGCTACTAGTCACACCTTTCGTTTGGGCATATGGTTCCTTAAATACAAGCTACTGGTCACACCTTTCGTTTGGGCATATGGTTCCTTTAGTACAAGCTACTGGTCACACCTTTCGTTTGGGCATGTTGGTTCCCTTCATGCAAGTTTCATTCGAACATAGATATTTTGCATATTGGCATGAAGTCACAAGGCAAAAAGCCTCCTTTTGGCATCCTTCGATTGCACATTTAAACTTCCAGCATGCATCTTTCGTTTGGCTTTGTGGCTTCCTTCGAATGAAAGTTGGGGTTAAGTACTTCATTTGGGCAGGAAATCTCCTTCGATGCAAGTTTAATACATAAGCTTCGTTTGGGCATTTTGCTCCCTTCAAAGCAGTCTTCTTTAGTACATTGCTAGAACCCTTCGACACAAGTGGAAACTAGCATTTTGAAAGAAAATTGATCGAATCTTTGGGCCATGCTACATGATTTTACTTTGCAGGCCTTAATGCTTATATTTCACTCCATAATTAATTTCTTAAATTTTGGATTAAGCTATTTTCCAGGTGATTAAGCCTTTGTCCAAAAGTTTTTTTGTATGAAAGTGAACTTGCTAGTACAAATCCTGTCCCAAGCCCATGCTTTTCTTAAATCCTGTTTGTACTTCATCATAAGTCAGGGAAGTCAGCACCTTTTAACCAACAACTTTAGTACTTCACCTTGGGATCTTGGAAAATCTGACATAGCTTAATATTCACGTTTCAGCCAAGCCGTATCTTTGTTCAAACTCCCAAAACTTTTCTCTATAAATAGAGAAACCGTTGACAAAGAAAGGGTCCAAATTTTTGCTAAGAGAGAAAAAAATCATAAAAATCCTCAAGCACTCAAACTCTCCAATATTCTCAAACTCTCCAACATTCTCTAACCTTCAAAACTCTAAGATTATTTTTCACAAAAAAACCTCGGTAGTGTACCTTTCGATTCACTTCCCCTAAATTGTAGCGTAATAACCTTCGATTCACTCATCACCACCATATACTCTCTTTCAATTCAGTGGCTTCCCAAACCAAGCAAGTAACTGAACTAGCTTTAGGAAGATTCCAGCGAAGCTCCCTGCATCACCAAAGAAGTCACCTACAGCTCTTTCGATTAAACACTTCAATAGGTAAGTTCTCTCTAAACTTGGAACTCTTTCATTTAAATATCATGTGCACATGCCAATAAAGAAAAATGTAGATATTTCTAGACCATGTTTTAGCTTTCGATTCTGACTACCCATATGCTAAAAACTCAACCTTAATTAGTTATGCTTCGGACTTTGAGACCCATTGGTTTTTGTGCTGACCCTGGACTGTAGTTATGTTTGGATGTTGTACTTTAAGAACTTGAGACAAGTTTGTTATACCCTTCGATTGGCTAGCTGCACAAGCCTTTCGAATCACAATATGAGGGCCTAGTATGCTTACAAGGAGTCAGTAAGGAGCCTGTGGCAAAGCCATAATCTTGCTATTTCCAGGCCTCAGACGAAAGACACAACCTTGCTGCCTCCAAGCCTTAAATGAAAGACATAATTATGCTGAATTTCAGGCCCAGACAAAAGGCGTGTGTGATACGGTGGCAGAACCGACTGTTTTTACTGGTTTGCGTTTTTCATTTTCTGTTCGCAAAATGTCGCGGTAAGCAAGAGTAGCCACCGACTTTTATTTCATCCAATCATGGAAAAGGAAAAAGAACAGAAAAAACCTTTTTTTCGAGATATTCTGAGTACGGGGGGTAGATTATAGAAAGGGAAGGTGTTAGCACCCTTTCTATCCATGGTTTTCCATGGGCTCTTAGGTACTTTCTTATTTTTCAAATTGCTTGTGTGTGTTTGTCTTGAAAATGTTTTACTTTGTGATAACCCTTGTATCAGTCCTCAAGGATGTGACGAAGTTTGTTTTGAAAATTATTTTGAAATGTGTTTGTGTGAAAAGTTTTTATTGTTTGAGCAATTACCTAGGAACTAATCTACCTACTCGAAAAAATATTGTTCGTTCTCTTTTCCTTTAGACAGCACTATCCCACTATTAAGGAGGAGGTAGCCCCGTCGTTGGAGTTTTAAGGGACGTTCGAAAGGTACAAGTACAATCACTAAAGCAATAGTTAGAAAACATTAGTAGTAACCCTAAAGTATTAAGATCTTTCTGAGGCAACATTTCCGAGGCAACATTTCCGAGGCAACATTCAAATGGGACATTTTGATCTTTTGAATGGAGGGCAACCACTAAAATATCTTATGCTTAATGATTGTTTTACCGAAGGCAACCGAAGTGGGGTAAACCTTAGGAGTGAATATGTGCATGTGAATTGTTTCAGTTATATAGTCTTTGCACATTAATTGATCTACCATTTTAATTTCAAGTAATCTTCCCATATAATCCTATTAGCATACATCTAGATAGTTAAGTATTTGCAGGAATTTAAAGTGCAGAAAATAAACCTAACTAGTATAGGGCTTTGGCAATTACATAACTATCTTGACGGAAAATAAAAATGTGGAAGTTTAAAACCCTAATTAAAACTATTACAAACTCGAAACAGTTACAATAATAATAAAACCAATTAAAATGCACGTGGAAAATTAAATGCGAGAAAAATTGAGAACCCTAAAAATCTAATTGAAAAAATATTTGAACTGATTCTTGAGAAAAGACTTAATTAGGTTATGTACGACTAAAACCCTAATTCTAATTAATTTTAATTATAAAATAAATTGAAATAAGCCTAATTTAAACTAAATTAAATAATTCAAGAAAATAAAATATTTTATAAAAAAGATTTTATGTATTTTTGTGGTTTTATATTTGAGAAAAGAAACAATTTAATTACAAAATTTAAAACCTAGTTTCTATTTAATTTTAATTATGAAAGAGAAATTAAATTAACCTAACTTACTAATTACAATAAAATAAATATTTTGTATATAAAAAAAGCTCTTTTTTTGTGATTTGTTGATTTTATGATTAATAAAAGAAGTAATTTAAATTTAGTGAAAAATAATTAAACAAACTAATTAATAAATGATATAAAAGAAATAATAATAAAAAAATGAATTAAGAAAGGGCCTGTGTTATGAGCAGTCTGGGGGGGGGGGGGTATATGTTGAAATTCCCAGGCCCAAAGGTTGCCGAGCCCAGTCAACAAGCTTGATCCCATAGGGCATTGACTTGAGGGTGCATCATGGTCCCTCACTGTTGGAGCATACATCTGGCTGGATGATAGATCCACTGGTTGGCTATTGGAAGCGCACGGTAGGCCTTTGGATGATAATTGCACGCAATTTTTGAACTGAAAATAAGAAAATATGCGTTGCTAGGACCTGTGATCGAACCTAGGTCCTTATGCTTACCACTGAGCGCCCTTTCCAGCTGAGCTATTGTTACTTGTTGTTAGCATAGTGAAAACAAAATATAATATAAAGAAAACAAATAACTGAATCCCACGCGTGCAAATTTTCAAATGGGTGAATGGATGATTGCCACACCATCGTCTTCTCCAGGGAACCGTCATGTTAGGCAGAGGACTCATACCTACGGACAGTGTCTGTAACTACAAGTCTGTGAATTTCAAAAATCAACATAACGCAAGATAAATAAAATTAAAGACCATGGATCAACCGGTTTTGACCCTCTGATCATCATGGTGTCCTTCATTTAGATTAATTGTTCCTGTATTCAAAAACCCCAAAACACACGTGGAAACACTAACAATGGCAAGTACATATATAGACTTCAAAAATGCAATTAAACTATTCAGTCAGCTTGCAAACATGATAAGGATCACAAATATGTCAATCAAACATGCTAACAATTCTGGAATTTATGTAATCGTTTTCAAAAAATAAGGTAAACTGTGGGAGTGATTTCGTGCGTTTCTGGGCGAGATAAGACTTGCAAACGATTCAGTTGGCTTCAGGGATGCTCCAGAATACGATTGCTGGCTTTCAATTGCTCTGAAAGGCCTTGTGGAGTGAAAATCGAGTCACACTTTCTGTCCACTTTTTTGAGTTTGTTCGTTCTCTTCTACCACTGCCAAAACCTTGTTCTCATTCCTTGTACATGTTTAATATATATCTAGGAATGAATTAGGGTTGTGAAATTGGATTGAATCTTTGCAATTATGAGAGATTTGATTTGATTTTCATGCTACATGTAAACTTTTTATATTTAGCCAAATCATCCCTTTCTTGTACCAATTATGCTTGATTTGTTTTGGTCTTGATAACTCAGCATATTTTGATTGCCAACCTGTCCAAAAACCAAATCAAATCATATCTTTGCTATTATTCACCAATTATTTGATTTAATTCATTTTTTAATTAATAAAAAATCAAAATAAATTGAAAAATGAAGCAAAGAATGTGTGGGTGAATATTTGAGGTGTGGATCATATTATAAGTAAGTTCAAGCATAGAAAGTTAGTCCCATTTGGCAAAAAATCCATTTTTGAGCACATTTGACTTTTGGCAATTTTGCAAAAAAGGTCAACCTTAACAAGGCATATCTACTCCAATTTTAACCCTAGAGAGGTATTATTGGACTTTTTAGATATCTTAGGATGTCCCCTAAGCAAACCTTTTGGTCTCATCTCAATTGAGTCTTCCATGTTCATGTAAGAAGCTTTGACCCAAAAGGTGTTTTTGTTGACTTTTTAAAAGGACCCATAATGTAGAAATTCATATCTTTTTGTGGGTTCATATTATGAACTTGTGGGCTGAAGATGAATTGTAGGGAATTTCATCCTCTTCAAAATGAGCCTTGAATGGAAAATTTCTGATCAAGCATGTGGAAGTTATGCTTGGTCAAAGTTTGGTTGACTTTTACTAAGAAACTCTAATTTAGCAACTTTTGGGTTTTGATGAATTTGGAGAATTTCTTGGGGAATCATTATCAACCCTTGATCAAATGATGAAAGTGACTTAAAAATGTTAATGTTGACCAAAAATCTTGAAGTTTGACTGTATGTGGGTCACAATTGACTTTTGACCTAATATAGTCGATTCTCAAGCATCTGAGCAGTTGACTGAGCAAACCTCTTGTGCAAGGCATGAAACTTGACATGTAGGGTCCTAAGAACATATTAAGACCATGGAGAGCATATGAGGCCTTTGTGAGTCCACCTATCTTGATGAAAATGGAAACCCTAATTTGAGACACACTGCCTTAGGAGAGAGTTTGTCTGGTAAACTCTTGGGCAAGCTTGAGCAAATTGAGGATCTCTAGGAGTATGTATTGAGTAAAATCAGAGGGAAAATTTTGGGGTACAACAGTTGCCCCTGTTCAATTTTCTTAAACCTTATAATGTAGATAGGATGTCTGCCTTTCGTAATTTGAAGGTGGAAGATGATTGAACACTAGAGTGCCCAGAAATTTGCACTCGCATGAAGTGATACTTGATTGGTGATATCGGGAATGGGATTACAGATGCCATTTGGAAATTTCTAGAGAATTGTCGGAGATGGGCTTAACGATGCCATCCAGGATGTGACGGAGAATCGTCAGAGATGGGCTTAAAGATGCCATATAGAGGATGTTGATTTCCTGAGATATTCCTTTGATGAGAGTTCCAGTTCCTGTTGTTGATGAGGAATCTGCTGAGGAATGTTGATATCTGTCTTGGGAGAAATGAAATTTTTGGAGCTTCAGTTGTCCGTTACTCTGTTGGGGAAATGCGAAACCAATCGTGTTTGATTCGGTCTCGGTCTTATAGTGTTGTGGACTGTTTTCTGGAGATAAGAGAGAAGGGACTTGGATAGTAAGGTTATGAGAAGGAACATGATTAGTAAGGTTATGAGAAGGAACTTGGATAGTAGGGTTGCTTCGATATGAAATCCTGGATAGTAGGGATGTGAGAAGGAACCTGGATAATAGGGTTGCTTCGATATGAAAGCCTGGATAGTAGGGCTGTGAGAAGGAACTTGGATAGTAGGGTTACTTCGATATGAAATCCAGGATAGTAGGGCTGTTAGAAGGAACCTGGATAGTAGGGTTACTTCGATATGAAAGCCTGGATAGTAGGGCTGTGAGATGGAACCTGGAAATTACGGTTACTTCGATATGAAAGCTTGGATAGTAGGGCTGTGAGAAGGAACCTGGATGGTAGGGTTACTTAGATATGAAAGCCTGGATAGTAGGGCTGTGAGAAGGAACCTGGATAGTAGGGTTACTTCACTATGAAAGCCTGGATAGTAGGGCTGTGAGAAGGAACCTTGATAGTAGGGTTAATTCGATATGAAAGCCTGGATAGTAGGGCTGTAAGAAGGAACCTGGATAGTAGGGTTACTTCGATATGAAATCCTGGATAGTAGGGCTGTGAGAAGGAACCTGGATCATAGGGTTACTTCTATATAAAAGCTTGGATAATAGGGCTGTAAGAAGGAACCTGGATAGTAGGGTTACTTTGATATGAAACCCTGGATAGTAGGCCTGTGAGAAGGAACCTGGATAGTAGGGTTGCTTCGATATGAAATCCTGGATAGTAGGGTTGTGAGAAGGAACCTGGATAGTAGGGTTACTTCGATATGAAATCCTGGATAGTAAGGCTGTTGGAAGGAACCTGGATAGGAGGGTTACCTCGATATGAAAGCCTGGATAGTAGGGTTGTGAGAAGGAACCTGGATAGTAGGGTTGCTTCGATATGAAAGCCTAGATAGTAGGGCTGTGAGAAGGAACCTGGATTGTAGGGCTGTTAGAAGGAACCTGGATAGTAGGGTTACTTCGATATGAAAGCCTGGATAGTAGGGCTGTGAGAAGGAACCTGGATAGTGGGGTTACTATGATATGAAAGCCTGGATAGTAGGGCTGTGATAAGGAACCTGGATTGTAGGGTTACTTCGATATGAAAGTCTAGATAGTAGGGTTGTTTCGATATGAAAGCCTAGATAGTAGGGCTTTGAGAAGGAACTTGGATAGTAGGGTTACTTCGATATGAACGCCTGGATAGTAGGGCCGTTAGAAGGAACCTGGATAGTAGGGTTCCTTCGATATGAAAGCATGGATAGTAGGGTTGTAAGAAGGAACCTAGATAGTAGGGTTACTTCAATATGAAAGCTTGGATAGTAGGGCTGTCAGAAGGAACCTGGATAGTAGGGTTACTTCGATATGAAAGCCTGGATAGTAGGGCTGTGAGAAAGAACCTGGATAGTAGGGTTACTTCTATATGAAAGCATGGATAGCAGGGCTGTAAGAAGGTACCTTGATAGTAGGGTTACTTCGATATGAAAGCATGGATAGTAGGGTTGTGAGAAGGAACCTGGATAGTGGGGTTACTTCGATATGAAATCCTTGATAGTAGGGCTGTGAGAAGGAACCTGGATAGTATGGTTACTTCGATATGAAAGCCTGGATAGTAGGGCGGTGAGAAGGAACCTGGATAGTAGGTTTACTTCGATATGAAATCCTGGATAGTAGAGCTGTGAGAAGGAACCTGGATAGTAGGGTTGCTTTGATATGAAAGCCTAGATAGTAGGGCTGTGAGAAGGAACTTGGATAGTAGGGTTACTTCGATATGAAAGCCTGAATAGTATGGCTATTAATAAAAACCTGGATAGTAGCGTTACTTCGATATGAAAGCCTGGATAGTAGGGCTGTGAGAAGGAACCTGGATAGTAGGGTTACTTCGATATGAAAGCTTGGATAGTTGGGCTGTGAGAAGGAACTTGATAGTAGGGTTACTTCGATATGAAAGCCTGGATAGTAGGGTTGTGAGAAGGAACCTGGATAGTAGGGTTACTTCGATATGAAAGCATGGATAGTAGGGCTGTGAGAAGGAACCTTGATAGTAGGGTTACTTCGATATGAAAGCCTGGATAGTAGGGTTGTGAGAAGGAACCTGGATAGTGGGGTTACTTCGATATGAAATCTTGGATAATAGGGTTGTGAGAAGGAACCTGGATAGTAGGGTTACTTCGATATGAAAGCCTGGATAGTAGGGCTATGAGAAGGAACCTGGATCGTAGGGTTACTTCTATATGAAAGCTTGGATAAAAGGTTTGTGAGAAGGAACCTGGATAGTTGGGTTACTTCGATATGAAAGCCTAGATAGTAGGCCTGTGAGAAGGAACCAGGATAGTAGGGTTGCTTCGATATGAAATCCTGGATAGTAAGGCTGTGAGAGGAACCATGATAGTAGGGTTACTTCGATATGAAAGCCTGGATAGTATGGCTATTAGAAGGAACCTGGATAGTAGGGTTACCTCGATATGAAAGCCTGGATAGTAGGGCTATGAGAAGGAACCTAGATAGTAGGGTTAGTTTGATATGAAAGCCTAGATAGTAGGGTTGTGAGAAGGAACCTGGATAGTAGGGTTGCTTCGATATGAAAGCCTGGATAGTAGGGCTATTAGAAGGAACCTCAATAGTAGGGTTACTTCGATATGAAAGCTTGGATAGTAGGCTTGTGAGAAGGAACCTAGATAGTAGGGTTACTTCGATATGAAAGCTTGGATAGTAGGGCTGTGAGAAGGAACCTGGATAGTAGGGTTACTTCGATATGAAAGCCTGGATAGTATGGATTTGAGAAGGAACCTGGATAGTAGGGTTACTTCGATATGAAAGCCTGGATAGTAAGGCTGTTGGAAGGAACCTGGATAGGAGGGTTACCTCGATATGAAAGCCTGGATAGTATGGTTGTGAGAAGGAACCTGGATAGTAGGGTTACTTCGATATGAAAGCCTAGATAATAGGGTTGTGAGAAGGAACCTGGATAGTAGGGTTGCTTCGATACGAAAGCCTAGATAGTAGGGCTGTGAGAAGGAACCTGGATTGTAGGGCTGTTAGAAGGAACCTAGATAGTAGGGTTACTTCGATATGAAAGCCTGGATAGTAGGGCTGTGAGAAGGAACCTGGATAGTGGGGTTACTATGATATGAAAGCCTGGATAGTAGGGCTGTGATAAGGAATCTGGATAGTAGGGTTACTTCGATATGAAAGTCTAGATAGTAGGGTTGTTTCGATATGAAAGCCTAGATAGTAGGGCTTTGAGAAGGAACTTGGATAGTAGGGTTACTTCGATATGAACGCCTGGATAGTAGGGCCGTTAGAAGGAACCTGGATAGTAGGGTTACTTCGATATGAAAGCCTGGATAGTAGGGCTGTGAGAAGGAACCTAGATAGTAGGGTTACTTCAATATGAAAGCTTGGATAGTAGGGCTGTCAGAAGGAACCTGGATAGTTGGGTTACTTCGATATGAAAGCCTGGATAGTAGGGCTGTGAGAAAGAACCTGGATAGTAGGGTTACTTCTATATGAAAGCATGGATAGCAGGGCTGTAAGAAGGAACCTTGATAGTAGGGTTACTTCGATATGAAAGCATGGATAGTAGGGCTGTGAGAAGGAACCTGGATAGTGGGGTTACTTCGATATGAAATCCTTGATAGTAGGGCTGTGAGAAGGAACCTAGATAGTAGGGTTACTTCGATATGAAAGCCTGGATAGTAGGGCGCTGAGAAGGAACCTGGATAGTAGGTTTACTTCGATATGAAATCCTGGATAGTAGAGCTGTGAGAAGGAACCTGGATAGTAGGGTTGCTTTGATATGAAAGCCTGGATAGTAGGGCTGTGAGAAGGAACTTGGATAGTAGTGTTACGTCGATATGAAAGCCTGAATAGTATGGCTATTAATAGGAACCTGGATAGAAGCGTTACTTCGATATGAAAGCCTGGATAGTAGGGCTGTGAGAAGGAACCTGGATAGTAGGGTTACTTCGATATGAAAGCTTGGATAGTTGGGCTGTGAGAAGGAACTTGATAGTAGGGTTACTTCGATATGAAAGCCTGGATAGTAGGGCTGTGAGAAGGAACCTGGATAGTAGGGTTACTTCGATATGAAAGCATGGATAGTAGGGCTGTGAGAAGGAACCTTGATAGTAGGGTTACTTCGATATGAAAGCCTGGATAGTAGGGTTGTGAGAAGGAACCTGGATAGTGGGGTTACTTCGATATGAAATCTTGGATAGTAGGGCTGTGAGAAGGAACCTGGATAGTAGGGTTACTTCGATATGAAAGCCTGGATAGTAGGGCTATGAGAAGGAACCTGGATCGTAGGGTTACTTCTATATGAATGCTTGGATAAAAGGTTTGTGAGAAGGAACCTGGATAGTAGGGTTACTTCGATATGAAAGCCTGGATAGTAGGCCTGTGAGAAGGAACCAGGATAGTAGGGTTGCTTCGATATGAAATCCTGGATAGTAAGGCTGTGAGAAGGAACCATGATAGTAGGGTTACTTCGATATGAAAGCCTGGATAGTATGGCTGTTAGAAGGAACCTGGATAGTAGGGTTACCTCGATATGAAAGCCTGGATAGTAGGGCTATGAGAAGGAACCTAGATAGTAGGGTTACTTTGATATGAAAGCCTAGATAGTAGGGTTGTGAGAAGGAACCTGGATAGTAGGGTTGCTTCGATATGAAAGCCTGGATAGTAGGGCTGTTAGAAGGAACCTGAATAGTAGGGTTACTTCGATATGAAAGCTTGGATAATAGGGTTGTGAGAAGGAACCTGGATAGTAGGGTTACTTCGATATGAAAGCTTGGATAGTAGGGCTGTGAGAAGGAACCTGGATAGTAGGGTTACTTCGATATGAAAGCCTGGATAGTAGGAATTGAGAAGGAACCTGGATAGTAGGGTTACTTCGATATGAAAGCATGGATAGTAGGGTTGTGAGAAGGAACCTTGATCGTAGGGTTACTTCGATATGAAAGCATGGATATTAGGGTTGTGAGAAGGAACCTGAATAGTGGGGTTACTTCGATATGAAATCCTGGATAGTAGGGCTGTGAGAAGGAACCTGGATAGTATGGTTACTTCGATATGAAAGCCTGGATAGTAGGGCGGTGAGAGGGAACCTAGATAATAGGGTTGCTTTGATATGAAAGCCTGGTTAGTAGGGCTGTGAGAAGGAACTTCGATAGTAGGGTTACTTCGATATGAAAGCCTAAATAGTATGGCTGTTAATAGGAACCTGGATAGTAGCGTTACTTCGATATGAAAGCCTGGATAGTAGGGCTGTGAGAAGGAACCATGATAGTAGGGTTACTTCGATATGAAAGCCTGGATAGTATGGCTATTAGAAGGAACCTGGATAGTAGGGTTACCTCGATATGAAAGCCTGGATAGTAGGGCTATGAGAAGGAACCTAGATAGTAGGGTTAGTTTGATATGAAAGCCTAGATAGTAGGGTTGTGAGAAGGAACCTGGATAGTAGGGTTGCTTCGATATGAAAGCCTGGATAGTAGGGCTATTAGAAGGAACCTGAATAGTAGGGTTACTTCGATATGAAAGCTTGGATAGTAGGCTTGTGAGAAGGAACCTAGATAGTAGGGTTACTTCGATATGAAAGCTTGGATAGTAGGGCTGTGAGAAGGAACCTGGATAGTAGGGTTACTTCGATATGAAAGCCTGGATAGTATGGATTTGAGAAGGAACCTGGATAGTAGGGTTACTTCGATATGAAAGCCTGGATAGTAAGGCTGTTGGAAGGAACCTGGATAGGAGGGTTACCTCGATATGAAAGCCTGGATAGTATGGTTGTGAGAAGGAACCTGGATAGTAGGGTTACTTCGATATGAAAGCCTAGATAATAGGGTTGTGAGAAGGAACCTGGATAGTAGGGTTGCTTCGATACGAAAGCCTAGATAGTAGGGCTGTGAGAAGGAACCTGGATTGTAGGGCTGTTAGAAGGAACCTGGATAGTAGGGTTACTTCGATATGAAAGCCTGGATAGTAGGGCTGTGAGAAGGAACCTGGATAGTGGGGTTACTATGATATGAAAGCCTGGATAGTAGGGCTGTGATAAGGAATCTGGATAGTAGGGTTACTTCGATATGAAAGTCTAGATAGTAGGGTTGTTTCGATATGAAAGCCTAGATAGTAGGGCTTTGAGAAGGAACTTGGATAGTAGGGTTACTTCGATATGAACGCCTGGATAGTAGGGCCGTTAGAAGGAACCTGGATAGTAGGGTTACTTCGATATGAAAGCCTGGATAGTAGGGCTGTGAGAAGGAACCTAGATAGTAGGGTTACTTCAATATGAAAGCTTGGATAGTAGGGCTGTCAGAAGGAACCTGGATAGTTGGGTTACTTCGATATGAAAGCCTGGATAGTAGGGCTGTGAGAAAGAACCTGGATAGTAGGGTTACTTCTATATGAAAGCATGGATAGCAGGGCTGTAAGAAGGAACCTTGATAGTAGGGTTACTTCGATATGAAAGCATGGATAGTAGGGCTGTGAGAAGGAACCTGGATAGTGGGGTTACTTCGATATGAAATCCTTGATAGTAGGGCTGTGAGAAGGAACCTAGATAGTAGGGTTACTTCGATATGAAAGCCTGGATAGTAGGGCGCTGAGAAGGAACCTGGATAGTAGGTTTACTTCGATATGAAATCCTGGATAGTAGAGCTGTGAGAAGGAACCTGGATAGTAGGGTTGCTTTGATATGAAAGCCTGGATAGTAGGGCTGTGAGAAGGAACTTGGATAGTAGTGTTACTTCGATATGAAAGCCTGAATAGTATGGCTATTAATAGGAACCTGGATAGAAGCGTTACTTCGATATGAAAGCCTGGATAGTAGGGCTGTGAGAAGGAACCTGGATAGTAGGGTTACTTCGATATGAAAGCTTGGATAGTTGGGCTGTGAGAAGGAACTTGATAGTAGGGTTACTTCGATATGAAAGCCTGGATAGTAGGGCTGTGAGAAGGAACCTGGATAGTAGGGTTACTTCGATATGAAAGCATGGATAGTAGGGCTGTGAGAAGGAACCTTGATAGTAGGGTTACTTCGATATGAAAGCCTGGATAGTAGGGTTGTGAGAAGGAACCTGGATAGTGGGGTTACTTCGATATGAAATCTTGGATAGTAGGGCTGTGAGAAGGAACCTGGATAGTAGGGTTACTTCGATATGAAAGCCTGGATAGTAGGGCTATGAGAAGGAACCTGGATCGTAGGGTTACTTCTATATGAATGCTTGGATAAAAGGTTTGTGAGAAGGAACCTGGATAGTAGGGTTACTTCGATATGAAAGCCTGGATAGTAGGCCTGTGAGAAGGAACCAGGATAGTAGGGTTGCTTCGATATGAAATCCTGGATAGTAAGGCTGTGAGAAGGAACCATGATAGTAGGGTTACTTCGATATGAAAGCCTGGATAGTATGGCTGTTAGAAGGAACCTGGATAGTAGGGTTACCTCGATATGAAAGCCTGGATAGTAGGGCTATGAGAAGGAACCTAGATAGTAGGGTTACTTTGATATGAAAGCCTAGATAGTAGGGTTGTGAGAAGGAACCTGGATAGTAGGGTTGCTTCGATATGAAAGCCTGGATAGTAGGGCTGTTAGAAGGAACCTGAATAGTAGGGTTACTTCGATATGAAAGCTTGGATAATAGGGTTGTGAGAAGGAACCTGGATAGTAGGGTTACTTCGATATGAAAGCTTGGATAGTAGGGCTGTGAGAAGGAACCTGGATAGTAGGGTTACTTCGATATGAAAGCCTGGATAGTAGGAATTGAGAAGGAACCTGGATAGTAGGGTTACTTCGATATGAAAGCATGGATAGTAGGGTTGTGAGAAGGAACCTTGATCGTAGGGTTACTTCGATATGAAAGCATGGATATTAGGGTTGTGAGAAGGAACCTGAATAGTGGGGTTACTTCGATATGAAATCCTGGATAGTAGGGCTGTGAGAAGGAACCTGGATAGTATGGTTACTTCGATATGAAATCCTGGATAGTAGGGCGGTGAGAGGGAACCTGGATAATAGGGTTGCTTTGATATGAAAGCCTGGTTAGTAGGGCTGTGAGAAGGAACTTCGATAGTAGGGTTACTTCGATATGAAAGCCTAAATAGTATGGCTGTTAATAGGAACCTGGATAGTAGGGTTACTTCGATATGAAAGCCTGGATAGTAGGGCTGTGAGAAGGAACCTGGATAGTAGGGTTACTTCGATATGAAAGCTTGGATAGTACGGCTGTGAGAAGGAACCTGGATAGTAGGGTTACTTCGATATGAAAGCCTGGATAGTAGGGCTGTGAGAAGGAACCTGGATAGTAGGGTTACTTCGATATGAAAGCATGGATAATATGGTTGTGAGAAGGAACCTTGATAGTAGGGTTACTTCGATATGAAAGCCTGGATAGTAGGGCTATGAGAAGGAACCTGGATAGTGGGGTTACTTCGATATGAAATCCTGGATAGTAGGGCTGTGAGAAGGAACCTGGATTGTAGGGTTACTTCGATATGAAAGCCTGGATAGTAGGGATGTGAGAAGGAACCTGGATTGTAGGGCTATTAGAAGGAACCTGGATAGTAGGGTTACTTCGATATGAAAGCCTGGATAGTAGGGCTGTGAGAAGGAACCTGGATAGTGGGGTTACTATGATATGAAAGCCTGGATAGTAGGGCTGTGATAAGGAACCTGGATAGTAGGGTTACTTCGATATGAAAGTCTAGATAGTAGGGTTGTTTCGATATGAAAGCCTGGATAGTAGGGCTTTGAGAAGGAACTTGGATAGTAGGGTTACTTCGATATGAACGCCTGGATAGTAGGGCCGTTAGAAGGAACCTGGATAGTAGGGTTACTTCGATATGAAAGCCTGGATAGTAGTGCTGTGAGAAGGAACCTAGATAGTAGGGTTACTTCAATATGAAAGCTTGGATAGTAGGGCTGTCAGAAGGATCCTGGATAGTAGGGTTACTTCGATATGAAAGCCTGGATAGTAGGGCTGTGAGAAAGAACCTGGATAGTAGGGTTACTTCGATATGAAAGCATGGATAGCAGGGCTGTGAGAAGGAACCTTGATAGTAGGGTTACTTCGATATGAAAGCATGGATAGTAGGGCTGTGAGACGGAACCTGGATATTGGGGTTACTTCGATATCAAATCCTTGATAGTAGGGCTGTGAGAAGGAACCTGGATAGTAGGGTTACTTCGATATGAAAGCCTGGATAGTAGGGCGGTGAGAAGGAACCTGGATAGTAGGTTTACTTCGATATGAAATCCTGGATAGTAGAGCTGTGAGAAGGAACCTGGATAGTAGGGTTGCTTTGATATGAAAGCCTGGATAGTAGGGCTGTGAGAAGGAACTTGGATAGTAGGGTTACTTCGATATGAAAGCCTGAATAGTATGGCTATTAATAGGAACCTGGATAGTAGCGTTACTTCGATATGAAAGCCTGGATAGTAGGGCTGTGAGAAGGAACCTGGATAGTAGGGTTACTTCGATATGAAAGCTTGGATAGTAGGGCTATGAGAAGGAACTTGATAGTAGGGTTACTTCGATATGAAAGCCTGGATAGTAGGGATATGAGAAGGAACCTGGATAGTAGGGTTACTTCGATATGAAAGCATGGATAGTAGGGCTGTGAGAAGGAACCTTGATAGTAGGGTTACTTCGATATGAAAGCCTGGATAGTAGGGTTGTGAGAAGGAACCTGGATAGTGGGGTTACTTTGATATGAAATCCTGGATAGTAGGGCTGTGAGAAGGAATCTGGATAGTAGGGTTACTTCGATATGAAAGCCTGGATAGTAGGGCTGTGAGAAGGAACCTGGATAGTAGGGTTACTTCGATATGAAAGCTTGGATAGTAGGGCTGTGAGAAGGAACCTGGATAGTAGGGTTACTTTGATATGAAAGCCTGGATATTAGGGCTGTGAGAAGGAACCTGGATAGTAGGGTTACTTCGATATAAAAGTATGGATAGTAGGGTTGTGAGAAGGAACCTTGATCGTAGGGTTACTTCGATATGAAAGCATGGATATTAGGGCTGTGAGAAGGAACCTGGATAGTGGGGTTACTTCGATATGAAATCCTGGATAGTAGGGCTGTGAGAAGGAACCTGGATAATAGGGTTGCTTTGATATGAAAGCCTGGATAGTAGGGCTGTGAGAAGGAACTTGGATAGTAGGGTTACTTCGATGAAAGCCTGAATAGTATGGTTGTTAATAGGAACCTGGATAGTAGCGTTACTTCGATATGAAAGCCTGGATAGTAGGGCTGTAAGAAGGAACCTGGATAGTAGGGTTACTTCGATATGAAAGCTTGGATAGTATGGGTGTGAGAAGGAACCTGGATAGTAGGGTTACTTCAATATGAAAGCCTGGATAGTAGGGCTGTGAGAAGGAACCTGGATCGTAGGGTTACTTCTATATGAAAGCTTGGATAATAGGGCTGTGAGAAGGAACCTGGATAGTAGGGTTACCTCGATATGAAACCCTTGATAGTAGGCCTGTGAGAAGGAACCTGGATTGTAGGGTTACTTCTATATGAATGCTTGGATAGTAGGGCTGTGATAAGGAACCTGGATATTAGGGTTACTTCGATATGAAAGCCTGGACAGTAGGCCTGTGAGAAGGAACCTGGATAGTAGGGTTACTTCAATATGAAAGCCTGGATAGTATGGCTGTGAGAAGGAACTTGGATAGTAGGGTTACTTTGATATGAAAGTTTGGATAGTAGGTTTGTGAGAAGGAACCTGGATAATAGGGTTACTTCGATATGAGAGCCTGGATAATAGGGATGTAAGAAGGAACCTGGATAGTAGGGTTACTTCGATATGAAAGCCTGGATAGTAGGGTTGTGAGAAGGAACCTGGATAGTAGGCTTACTTCGATATGAAAGCATGGATAGTAGGGTTGTGAGAAGGAACCTGGATAGTAGGGTTACTTCGATATGAAAGCCTAGATAGTAGGGTTGTGAGAAGGTACCTGGATACTAGGGTTACTTCGATATGAAAGCCTGGATAGTAGGGTTGTGAGAAGGAACCTGGATTGTAGGGTTACTTCGATATGAAAGCCTTGATAGCAAGGTTGTGAGAAGGAACCTGGATCGTAGGGTTAATTTTATATGAAAGCTTGGATAGTAGGGCTGTGAGAAGGAACCTGGATAGTAGGGTTACTTCGATATGAAAGCCTGGATAATAGGGCTGTGAGAAGGAACCTGGATAGCAGGGTTACTTAAATATGAAATCTTGGATAGTAGGGCTGTGAGAAGGAACCTGGATAGTAGGGTTACTTCGATATGAAAGCCTGGATAGTTGGGCTGTTAGAAGGAACCTGGATAGTAGGGTTACCTCGATATGAAAGCCTGGATAGTAGGGCTATGAGAAGGAACATGGATAGTAGGGTTACTTCGATATGAAATCCTAGATAGTAGGGTTGTGAGAAGGAACCTGGATAGTAGGGTTGCTTCGATATGAAACCCTGGATAGTAGGGCTGTGAGAAGGTACCTAGATAGTAGGTTTACTTCGATATGAAAGCCTGGATAGTAGGGTTGTTTGAAGGAACCTGGATAGTAGGGTTACTTCAATATGAAAGCATGGATAGTAGGGCTGTGAGAAGGAACCTTGATAGTAGGGTTACTTCGATATGAAAGCCTGGATAGTAGGGTTGTGAGAAGGAATCTGGATAGCGGGGTTACTTCGATATGAAATCTTGGATAGTAGGTCTGTAAGAAGGAACCTGGATAGTAGGGTTACTTCGATATGAAAGCCTGGATAGTAGGGCTATGAGAAGGAACCTGGATCATAGGGTTACTTCTATATGAATGCTTGGATAGTAGGGCTGTGAGAAGGAACCTGGATAGTAGGGTTACTTCGATATGAAAGCCTGGATAGTAAGCCTGTGAGAAGGAACCTGGATAGTAGAGTTACTTCGATATGAAAGCCTGGATAGTAGGTTTGTTAGAAGGAACCTGGATAATAGGGTTACTTCGATATGAAACCCTGGATAGTAGGGCTGTGAGATGGAATCTGGATAGTGGGGTTACTTCGATATGAAATCCTGGATAGTAAGTCTGTGAGAAGGAACCTAGATCGTAGGGTTACTTCTATATGAATGCTTGGATAGTAGGGCTGTGAGAAGGAACCTGGATAGTAGGGTTACTTCGATATGAAAGCTTGGATAGTAGGCTTAAGAGAAGGAACCTGGATAGTAGGGTTACTTTAATATGAAAGCCTAGATAGTAGGGTTGTGAGAAGGAACCTGGATAGTAGGGTTACTTCGATAGGAAAGTCTGGATAGTAGGTTTGTGAGAAGGAACCTGGATAATAGGGTTACTTCGATATGAAAGCCTGGATAGTAGGGCTATGAGAAGGAACTTGGATAGTAGGGTTACTTCAATATGAAAGCCTGGATAGTAGGGTTGTGAGAAGGAACTTGGATAGTAGGGTTGCTTCGATTTGAAAGCCTGGATAGTAGGGTTGTGAGAAGGAACCTGGATAGTAGGGTTACTTCGATATGAAAGCCTGGATAGTAGGGTTGTTAGAAGGAACCTGGATAGTAGGGTTACTTCGATATGAAAGCCTGGATAGTAGGGCTATGAGAAGGAACCTGGATAGTAGGGTTACTTCGATATGAAAGCCTGGATAGTAGGGTTGTGAGAAGGAACCTGGATAGTAGGGTTACTTCGAATGAAATTCTGGATAGTAGGGTTGTGAGAAGGAGCCTGGATAGTAAGGTTACTTCGATATGAAAGCATGGATAGTAGGGCTGTGAGAAGGAACCCTGATAGTGGGGTTACTTCGATATGAAATCATGGATAGTAGGGCTGTGAGAAGGAACCTGGATAGTAGGGTTACTTCGATATGAAAGCCAGGATAGTAGGGCTATGAGAAGGAACCTGGATCGTAGGGTTACTTCTATATGAATGCTTGGATAGTAGGACTGTGATAAGGAACCTGGATAGTAGGGTTACTTTGATATGAAAGCCTGGACAGTAGGCCTGTGAGAAGGAACCTGGATAGTAGGGTTACTTCAATATGAAAGTCTGGATAGTATGGCTGTGAGAAGGAACTTGGATAGTAGGGTTAATTCGATATGAAAGTTTGGATAGTAGGTTTTTGAGAAGGAACCTGGATAATAGGGTTACTTCGATATGAGAGCATGGATAGTAGGGCTGTAAGAAGGAACCTGGATAGTAGGGTTACTTCGATATGAAAGCCTGGATAGTAGGGTTGTGAGAAGGAACCTGGATAGTAGGGTTACTTCGATATGAAAGCATGGATAGTAGGGCTGTGAGAAGGAACCTGGATAGTAGGGTTACTTCGATATGAAAGCCTGGATAATAGGGTTGTGACAAGGAACCTGGATACTAGGGTTACTTCGATATGAAAGCCTGGATAGTAGGGCTGTGAGAAGGAACCTGGATTGTAGGGTTACTTCGATATGAAAGCCTGGATAGTAAGGCTGTGAGAAGGAACCTGGATCGTAGGGTTGCTTCTATGTGAAAGCATGGATAGTAGGGCTGTGAGAAGGAACCTGGATAGTAGGGTTACTTCGATATGAAAGCCTAGATAATAGGGCTGTGAGAAGGAACCTGGATAGTAGGGTTACTTAATTATGAAATCCTGGATAATAGGGTTGTGAGAAGGAACCTGTATAGTAGGGTTACTTCGATATGAAAGCCTGGATCGTAAGGCTGTTAGAAGGAACCTGGATAGTAGGGTTACCTCGATATGAAAGCCTGGATAGTAGGGATATGAGAAGGAACCTGGATCGTAAGGTTACTTCTATATGAATGCTTGGATAGTAGGGTTGTGATAAGGAACCTGGATAGTAGGGTTACTTCGATATGAAAGCCTGGACAGTAGGCCTGTGAGAAGGAACCTGGATAGTAGGGTTACTTCAATATGAAAGCCTGGATAGTATGGCTGTGAGAAGGAACTTGGATAGTAGGGTTACTTCAATATGAAAGTTTGGATAGTAGGTTTGTGAGAAGGAATCTGGATAATAGGGTTACTTCGATATGAGAGCCTGGATAGTAGGGCTGTAAGAAGGAACCTGGATAGTAGGGTTACTTCGATATGAAATCCTGGATAGTAGGGTTGTGAGAAGGAACCAGGATAATAGGGTTACTTCGATATGAAAGCATGGATAGTAGGGCTGTGAGAAGGAACCTGGATAGTAGGGTTACTTCGATATGAAAGCCTGGATAGTAGGGATGTGAGAAGGAACCTGGATACTAGGGTTACTTCGATATGAAAGCCTGAATAGTAGGGCTATGAGAAGGAACCTGGATTGTAGGGTTACTTTGATATGAAAGCCTGGATAGTAAGGCTATGAGAAGGAACCTGGATCGTAGGGTTACTTCTATATGAAAGCTTGGATAGTAGGGCTGTGAGAAGGAACCTGGATAGTAGGGTTACTTCGATATGAAAGCCTGTATAATAGGGCTGTGAGAAGGAACCTAAATAGTAGGGTTACTTCAATATGAAATCCTGGATAGTAGGGCTGTGAGAAGGAACCTGGATAATAGGGTTGCTTTGATATAAAAGCCTGGATAGTAGGGTTGTGAGAAGGAACCTGGATAGTAGGGTTACTTCGATATGAAAGCCTGGATAGTAGGGCTGTTAGAAGGAACCTGGATAGTAGGGTTACTTCGATATGAAAGCCTGGATAGTAGGGCTGTGAGAAGGAACCTGGATAGTAGGGTTACTACGATATGAAAGCCTGGATAGTAGGGTTGTGAGAAGGAACCTGGATAGTAGGGTTACTTCGATATGAAATTCTGGATAATAGGGTTGTGAGAAGGAACCTGGATAGTAGGGTTACTTCGATATGAAAGCATGGATAGTAGGGTTGTGAGAAGGAACCCTGATTGTAGGGTTACTTCGATATGAAAGCCTGGATAGTTGGGCTGTTAGAAGGAATCTGGATAATGGGGTTACTTCGATATGAAATCCTGGATAGTAGGGCTGTGAGAAGGAACCTGGATAGTAGGGTTACTTCGATATAAAAGCCAGGATAGTAGGGCTATGAGAAGGAACCTAGATCATAGGGTTACTTATATATGAATGCTTGGATAGTAGGGTTGTGATAAGGAACCTGGATAATAGGGTTACTTCGATATGAGAGCCTGGATAGTAGGGCTGTAAGAAGGAACCTGGATAGTAGGGTTACTTCGATATGAAATCCTGGATAGTAGGGTTGTGAGAAGGAACCAGGATAATAGGGTTACTTCGATATGAAAGCATGGATAGTAGGGCTGTGAGAAGGAACCTGGATAGTAGGGTTACTTCGATATGAAAGCCTGGATAGTAGGGCTGTGAGAAGGAACCTGGATACTAGGGTTACTTCGATATGAAAGCTTAGATAGTAGGGCTATGAGAAGGAACCTGGATTGTAGGGTTACTTTGATATGAAAGCCTGGATAGTAAGGCTGTGAGAAGGAACCTGGATCGTAGGGTTACTTCTATATGAAAGCTTGGATAGTAGGGCTGTGAGAAGGAACCTGGATAGTAGGGTTACTTCGATATGAAAGCCTGTATAATAGGGCTGTGAGAAGGAACCTGGATAGTAGGGTTACTTCAATATGAAATCATGGATAGTAGGGCTGTAAGAAGGAACCTGGATAATAGGGTTGCTTCGATATGAAAGCCTGGATAGTAGGGTTGTGAGAAGGAACCTGGATAATAGGGTTACTTCGATATGAAAGCCTGGATAGTAGGGCTGTTAGAAGGAACCTGGATAGTAGGGTTACTTCGATATGAAAGCCTGGATAGTAGGGCTGTGAGAAGGAACCTGGATAGTAGGGTTACTACGATATGAAAGCCTGGATAGTAGGGCTGTGAGAAGGAACCTGGATAGTAGGGTTATTTCGATATGAAATTCGGGATAATAGGGTTGTGAGAAGGAACCTGGATAGTAGGGTTACTTCGATATGAAAGCATGGATAGTAGGGTTGTGAGAAGGAACCCTGATAGTAGGGTTACTTCGATATGAAAGCCTGGATAGTACGGCTGTTAGAAGGAATCTGGATAATGGGGTTACTTCGATATGAAATCCTGGATAGTAGGGTTGTGAGAAGGAACCTGGATAGTAGGGTTACTTCGATATAAAAGCCAGGATAGTAGGGCTATGAGAAGGAACCTAGATCGTAGGGTTACTTATATATGAATGCTTGGACAGTAGGGCTGTGATAAGGAACATGGATAGTAGGGTTACTTCGATATGAAAGCCTGGACAGTAGGCATGTGAGAAGGAACCTGGATAGTAGGGTTACTTTAATATGAAAGCCTGGATAGTATGGCTGTGAGAAGGAACTAGGATAGTAGGGTTACTTCGATATCAAAGTTTGGATAGTAGGTTTGTGAGAAGGAACCTGGATAATAGGGTTACTTCGATATGATAGCCTGGATAGTAGGGCTGTAAGAAGGAACCTAGATAGTAGGGTTACTTCGATATGAAAGCCCGAATAGTAGGGTTGTGAGAAGGAACCTGGATAGTAGGGTTAGTTCGATATGAAAGCATGGATAGTAGGGCTGTGAGAAGGAACCTGGATAGTAGGGTTACTTCGAAATGAAAGCCTGGATAGTAGGGTTGTGAGAAGGAACCTGGATACTAAGGTTACTTCGATATGAAAGCTTGGATAGTAGGGCTGTGAGAAGGAACCTGGATTGTAGGGTTACTTCGATATGAAAGCCTGGATAGTAAGGCTGTGAGAAGGAACCTGGATCATAGGGTTACTTCTATATGAAAGCTTGGATAGTAGGGCTGTGAGAAGAAACCTGGATAGTAGGGTTACTTCGATATGAGAGCCTAGATAATAGGGCTGTGAGAAGGAACCTGGATAGTAGGGTTACTTCAATATGAATACCTGGATAGTAGGGCTGTGGGAAGGAACGTGGATAATAGGGTTACTTCGATATGACAGCCTGGATAGTAGGGTTGTGAGAAGGAACCTGGATCGTAGGGTTACATTGATATGAAAGCCTAGATAGTAGGGCTGTGAGAAGGAACCTGGATAGTAGGGTTACTTCGATATGAAAGCCTGGATAGTATGGCTGTGATAAGGAACCTGGATAGTAGGGTTACTTAGATATGAAAGCCTGGATAGTAGGGCTGTGAGAAGGAACTTGGATCATAGGGTTACTTCGATATGAAAGCCCAAATAGTAGGGCTGTGAGAAGGAACCTGGATAGTAGGGTTACTTCGATATGAAAGCCTGGATAGTAGGGCTGTGAGAAGGAAACTGGATAGTAGGGTTACTTCGATATGAAAACCTGGGTAGTAGGGCTATGAGAAGGAACCTGGGTCGTAGGGTTACTTCGATATGAAAGCCTGGATAGTAGGGTTGTGAGAAGGAACCTGGATGATAGGGTTACTTCTATATGAAAGCTTGGATAGTAGGGCTGTGAGAAGAAACCTGGATAGTAGGGTTACTTCGATATGAAAGCCTAGATAATAGGGCTGTGAGAAGGAATTTGGATAGTAGGGTTACTTCAATATGAAAACCTGGATAGTAGGGCTGTGGGAAGGAACCTGGATAGTGGGGTTACTTCGATATGAAATCCTGGATAGTAGGGATGTGAGAAGGAACCTGGATAGTAGGGTTACTTCGATATGAAAGCCAGGATAGTAGGTCTATGAGAAGGAACCTGGATCGTAGTGTTACTTCTATATGAATGATTGGATAGTAGGGCTGTGAGAAGGAACCTGGATAGTACGATTACTTCGATATGAAAGCCTGGAATGTAGGCCTGTGAGAAGGAACCTGGATAGTAGGGTTACTTCAATATGAAAGCCTGGATAGTATGGTTGTGAGAAGGAACTTGGATAGTATGGTTACTTCGATATGAAAGTTTGGATAGTAGGTTTGTGAGAAGGAACCTGGATAATAGGGTTACTTCGATATGAGAGCCTGGATAGTAGGGCTATAAGAAGGAACCTGAATAGTAGGGTTACTTCGATATGAAACCCTGGATAGTAGGGTTGTGAGAAGGAACCTGGATAGTAGGGTTACTTCGATATGAAAGCATGGATAGTAGGGCTGTGAGAAGGAACCTGGATAGTAGGGTTACTTCGATATGAAAGCCTGGATAGTAGGGTTGTGAGAAGGAACCTGGATACTAGGGTTACTTCGATATGAAAACCTTGATAGTAGGGTTGTGAGAAGGAACCTGGATTGTAGGGTTACTTCGATATGAAAGCCTGGATAGTAAGGCTGTGAGAAGGAACCTGGATCGTAGGGTTACTTCTATATTAAAGCTTGGATAGTAGGGATGTGAGAAGGAACCTGGATAGTAGGGTTACTTCGATATGAAATCCTGGATAATAGGGTTGTGAGAAGGAACCTGGATAGTAGGGTTACTTTAATATGAAAATCTGGATAGTAGGGCTGTGGGAAGGAACCTGGATAATAGGGTTACTTCGATATGACAGCCTGGATAGTAGGGCTGTGAGAAGGAACCTGGATCGTAGGGTTACATCGATATGAAAGCCTAGATAGTAGGGCTGTGAGAAGGAACCTGGATAGTAGGGTTACTTCGATATGAAAGGCTGGATAGTAGGGCTGTGAGAAGTAACTTGGATAGTAGGGTTACTTAGATATGAAATCCTGGATAGTAGGGTTGTGAGAAGGAACCTAGATCATAGGGTTACTTCGATATGAAAGCCCAGATAGTAGGGCTGTGAGAAGGAACCTGGATAGTAGGGTTGATTTGATATGAAAGCCTGTATATTAGGGCTATGAGAAGGAACCTGGATAGTAGGGTTACTTCGATATGAAAGCCTGGATAGTAGGGCTGTGAGAAGGAAACTGGATAGTAGGGTTACTTCGATATGAAAACCTGGGTAGTAGGGCTACGAGAAGGAACCTGGGTCGTAGGGTTACATCAAAGCGATTGTGTAGATTAGTTAACCCATTTGATTTTGGCAATTGAGTTTCCATTAGTCGTTTGTAGATGTGATATGTATAACTGCTGGATTTGTTGAAGCTAATCTTATTTTCCTGAAAAATATATTAGGGTTAATTATATGCGGTGCATGAAATGCGGGGTGAGATGATGTCCTCAAAATAAATGAGATTATGCTGTATATGACATGTATGTGTATGTCATGCTGTATGTTAATGAAATTCTATCGGGGTATGCTCGCGTCTGGGATAATAAATCTCTGACGGTTGCTGGAGATTTATAAATATTCTGTCGGGAAGAGATGCTGGAGAATAACTCTGCGGGGACCAACTTAGGGGAAGAGATACTCTATTGGTAGACCTGCTGATCTGGAGGAATAAACTCAGCTGGGGATGAAATTCCGTTGCTGGAGATGATGAGCTCTATTGGAGATTGAGCTTCTATATTTGGGAAATAAACTCCTCTTGGGGGATGAAATTTACTGACTCGCCCGCGATTATGAACTTCGGTTGGGGATATTTATGTCCTGTTTCGGGGAAGTTGACATCAATGCCTTTGGATACTTTTACTCCGTGGGGGAGTGTATGTACCAATAATCATGTTCCCAAGCTGGCTCTATCCCGGTACCTGCTGAGCAAAGTAACTATAGGGTTTATCACTTCTTGTTTTTTCCTGTTTTTGGAATTACGAGTAATTGTCTTTTGTTTCTTATGCAAATATTTATGAGCAGCAATCATTTTAAAATGCATATATAAAAAATAAATCATTGGACGTTCTTGCAAAACAAAACAGAAAAAGTAAAATGAATTGAAGTTTCTTGTGAAAATGATTTGTATTGATTTTTGAAGTTGGCATGTAATAGAAGTTTTGTACAAAGAGGCTGACGCGCTAGTAAGACAACGTCGCCGAAAGAAATTACAATTTGTGTAAAAGAAAGAAAAACAACTATGTGAAACACCCCATTGGGTTCCAACTCTATTATTGCCTTTATATCCTCAAGCGTCTCATCACTTTGCTACTTGGCCGAAGGTTGATCAGATTGGTTGGCGTCGTCCGAGCTTGATAATTGATACCGAAGTCTGATCACAAGATGATCCAATGAGACATAGTGATACGCTTCAATCCCTAACTTTTTCTTGGATTTCCCTTCCGGGTTTTCAATCCACCGGGATACCCTTTTTTTCCCAAGCCTCCCTTTTGGGTTTTCGACTTGTCGGGTGTACAATTTTTTTTCATTTTCATCCCTTATTTTTTCCCAAACCATTTTGGTTCGCCGGGAAGCCCTTATTTTTGCCTAGGCCAGTCAAAATAGCGGGTCTTTGATTAGGCGTAGTATCTTTTCACTATGTCTGCATTGACAGGGTGAGAAAGGTCGTCACCATCCATGGTGGCTAGAATCATAGCTCCTCCTGAGAAAATGTTCTTAACCATAAATGGCCCTTCGTGCGTGGGGGTCCATTTGCCCCTGGAATCACCTTGCGGTAGTTTGATGCGTTTGATTACTAGATCCCCGACTTGATATTCTTGACGCCTAACATTCTTGTTAAAAGTGTTGATCATTCGCTTTTGATACGTCTGACCATGGCAGATAGCAGTAAGTCTCTTTTCATCGATTAGATTCAGCTTATCAATTCGGGTTTGGATCCAGTCGTCTTTGTTCAAACCCACATCCTTCATAATCCTGAGAGAAGGTATCTGGAATTTGATGGGTAGGACTGCCTCCATGCCATATACCAGAGAGTAGGGTGTTTCCCCTGTCGATGTCCGTGCTAAGGTACGGTATCCATGAAGAGCGAATGGTAAAATCTCATGCCAGTCTTTATATGTCACCGTCATCTTCTGTACAATCTGTTTGATGTTCTTGTTAGCTGCTTCAACAACGCCTTTCATCTTCGTCCGGTAGGGAGAAGAATTATGGTGATGTATCTTGAACTGTTTACAGAGCTCGGTGATCATTGTGTTGTTGAGATTCGTACCATTTTCAGTAATAATTCTCTCTGGCACACCGTATCGACAAATCAGATTATGTCGAATAAACCACGCCACGATGTTCTTGGTTACTATAGCAAAGGAAGCTGCCTCAACCCACTTTGTGAATTAATCAATAGCCACTAATATGAAGCGATGTCCATTGGAAGCGGTGGGTTTGATCTCGCCGATCATGTCGATGCCCCACATTACAAAGGGCCACGGAGCTGTCAAGACATTCAAGGGGACCGGAGGCACATGCACCTTATCAGCGTAGATTTGATACTTATGACAGGTTCGAGAGTGCTGATAACAGTCGGCTTCCATAGTGGACCAGAAGTATCCTTCCCGTAGGATCTTCTTAGCCATGGTGTGTCCACTAGAATGGGTTCCAAAGGTACCTTCATGTAGATGTCATGATCCTCTCTGCTTCATTCTTGTCTACACACCGTAGTAGTATGGAGTCATGGTTGCGTTTATAGAGGATTCCATTACTGAGGAAGAACTTTGCAGCGAACCTTCTCAGAAACTTCTTATCATTGACAGATGCCCCTTCGGGATACTCTTGAGCCTTGAGATACCTTTTGACTTCGTGAAACCAGGGTTTGTCTACTACTTCTTCGGTATCAACTTCATAGTAGTGTGATGGTTCGTCCAACCTCTCAATGGTGATTTGGGGAGCTTCATTGTCCCACCTAACTTTGAACATAGAAGACATGGTAGCTAGCGCGTCTTCTAACTGGTTCTCCTCTCGTGGGAAATGTTCAAAAGTTACCTCCTTAAAGTGTGGGAGCAATGTCAATACGTACTCTTTGTACGGGATGAGATTCGGGTGCTTCGTATCCCACTCGCTTTTGATCTGACTTTTTACCAGAGCGGAATCCCTGAATACACTTAAGAACTTGATCCTTAGGTCAATAGCAGCTCGAAGACCCATGATGCACGCTTCATACTCCACCATGTTGTTGGTGCAATTGAAACATAATCGGGCAGTGAACAGAGTATGACAGCCCTCGGGAGATATGATTACAACGCCAATGTCGTTACCTAGTGCGTTTGAGGCTCCATCAAAATACATAGACCATCGGGATCCCTCCTCAGGTCCTTCATTCGGTCCAAGTTCTTCGTAGTCAGTCACCAACATAATATTCTCATCCGGGAACTCAAAATTCATGGACTGATAGTCATTCACGACATGATGAGCCAAATGATCAGCCAATACACTCCCCTTTATTTCTTTTTGGGTTGTATATTATATGTCGTATTCGGTTAAGATCATTTGCCACCTTGATATCCTTCCGGAGAGAGCGGGCTTCTCGAAAATGTACTTTATCGGATCCATCTTTGATATTAATAAGGTAGTGTGAGTCAGCATATACTGTCTCAGTCGGCGAGTAGCCCATGCCAAAGCGTAACAAGTTTTCTCGAGCAATGAGTATCGTGTATCACAGTCGGTAAACTTTTTTCTAAGGTAGTATATTGCATGCTCTTTTTGACCAGACTCGTCATGCTGCCCCAATACACACCCCATTGAATTGTCTAGCACTGTCAAGTATAATATCAAAGGTCTTCCTTCAACTGGAGGCATCAAAATTGGTGGTTCATGAAGATATTCCTTGATTCTTTCGAAAGCGGTATGGCATTCATCATTCCACTTTACCACTTGATCTTTCTTCAGAAACTTGAAGATTGGCTCACAAGTAGCAGTTAGATGTGAAATGAATCGGGAAATGTAATTTAGGCGTCCCAAGAAACCTCTAACTTCCTTCTCTGTACGGGGAGCCGACATCTCTTGTATGGCCTTCACCTTTGCAGGGTCTACATGAATACCTTTGTCACTGACGATTAATCCCATAAGCTTACCAGACCTTGCCCCGAAGGTACACTTGTTCAGATTCAATCTCAGCTTGTAAATCTTCAACCTGTCGAACAACTTTTGTAGATGATCCAGGTGGTCTTCCTCCTTTTGAGACCTGGCTATCATGATATCGACATAAACTTCGATCTCATGGTGAATCATATCGTGGAACAAAGTGACCATGGCACGCTGATAAGTTGCCCCAGCATTCTTCAACCCAAAAGGCATTACCTTGTAGTAGAAGTTGCTTCACTATGTAACGAAGGTTGTCTTCTCCATGTCTTCCGGAGCCATCTTGCTCTGGTTGTAGCCAGAGAAACCATCCATGAAGGAGAAGATTTTGTGATATGCGGTGTTGTCGACCAGAACGTCAATGTGAGGAAGTGGGAAGTCATCCTTGGGGCTTGCCTTGTTCAGATCTCTGTAATCCACACACATCCGTACCTTATTGTCCTTCTTAGGTACTAGAACAACGTTAGAAACCCACTCTGGATAAGAAGTGACAACTAAGAATCTTGCGTCGAACTGTTTCATAACCTCTTCCTTGATCTTCTCTGATATTTCAGGACGCATACGGAGGACCTTCTGTTTAATCGGAGGACAGTCTCCTTTAGTCGGAAGGCGATGTACCCCAATATCATTGTCCAAACCAGGCATATCTTCATATGACCAGGCGAAGATCTCAACATAGTCGTGCAACATCTGTATCAACCTCTGTTTGACATTAAGCTCCAGATTTTCACTTATTTTAACCTATCTTCTGTCTTCCTCAGTACCCAAGTTCACTGTCTCAACTGGCTCTTCATGAGGCTGTATGGCCCTTTCTTCCTGCTGTAATAGTCTAGCAAGTTCTCCAGGCACCTCACAATCATCCTCACCTTCGTCCTCGGCTTGGTTGATCGGATTTTCGAAGTCATAACTGGCAATAGCAAAGCTGTTATCAATGGGATCCATAGTGGATATGGATCTGCAGTTTGATACATGAGTGTGTGTAAGAGAATAGTTGTTTTGATAAAGTGAAAACAGAAAAGAAAAACAGAGAGCGCAAAATTTGTATGCAAGAAACGTCCAATGCTTTATTAATGATATATGAAATAAAAAATAATAGCCCTCACAAACAAAGACCGATGTGCCTCGGGCAAGGCACAAGTCCATAAAGTTTTAAATTTTTTATTACAAATCTTAAGAATAAGTCAATTACTGCGGAATAAAAGAAACTGGTATTAAGTCAATAGTTGTCCAGTTACTCGGTCCACCGTTGGTAGTTGGGTAGATCCAGCTGTCGATGTCTGAGTCATCCTCGCTGTCTTCAATGGTGTTAATTCCCCGATTACTGATGTGTAGGGGAGGTCTTCCAGTCCGAGCGTGTCGAACAGCCCTTTGAGCCCCTGTAGTAAATTCCAAACCAAATTTGTCAGTTTTGTGAGTGAAATCAGGGAGCTGACCCCAATTGGCACACCCACCTTCTTCAACCACGGCACTGGCATCCTTTAGAGAAGCCATCTTCAAAGGAGGTTTGTTGGTAGTAGTTTCAGTTGATGCAAAGATCTGAGGGACCTCTTCGAAGTTCTAACAAGGATTTTCTATAAATTCCCCGTCCATCTCTACGTAGCGGAAGGAATCGAGATGGCTCACAATATACTCCTCTTCACCCCGTACAGTGACAATTTTCCCTTTCACCAGATACTTCAGCATTTGGTGGAGTATGGAAGTAACTTCCCCAGCCTCATGGATCCAAGGACGACCCAGTAAACAAGAATACGACAACCTGATATCCATCACATAAAAGGTGGACCCAAAAGTGTGAGAACCCACTTTGACAGGGATGTTCACCTCCCCGTGCACCATTCTTTTCGATCCGTCAAAAGCCATTACCATAATGTTACTAGGCTTTAGAGTCAAACCTTCGCAATCCAACTGGTCCAATGCCTTCTTGGCAGAACATTCAGCGAAGACCCATTATCTACCAACACATGAGCCATGGTTGTGCCCCTGCATTCAATCGAGACATGTAGAGCATCATTATACTTCCTTCCCTTCAGTGTTAAGTCTACATCAGAAAAAACCAGCCCATTATCAGCAGTTAGGATGGCCACACAATCTTTGAACTGATCAGCTAAAGTCTCTTGTGGTACATGCGCAGTTTTGAGGAATGCATTCAAAGCCTTCGCATGGGCCTCGGAGCATAACAACAGGGATAACATAGATATCTTTGATGGGGTCAGCCCCAACTTCTCGACTATATTGTAGTCGCTCTTCTTAATGATTTTTAGTATTTCCTCCATTTCTTGTCTAGAGGCTTCCACAACAATTTTCCTAGGCGCCTCCGTCCGGGAAGGCTCACTGTGATACGGTGGGAGAACTGACTTGAGGTTTTGCGTTTCGTTTGCACTTGTGCGGTTAGCAAGAGTCCCCACCGGCTTTTCTTTTATCCAAAAGGAAAGGTAAAAAAGCACAGGAAAGACCTTTCGAGAATGTTCTCGGGTTCGGGGGGTAGATTATGAAAAGGGAAGGTATTAGCACCCTTTTCATCCATGGTTTTCCATGGGCTCTTAGTTACACGTTTAGATCACTTGCTTTTGTTTGATTCTGTGCTTGTGGTGTGGGTTTTGAAAGTATTTTGGAAAATCTCTTTCTAATGGTTCTCGTCTCTATAAGAACGTATACAAAGTTTTGTTTCGAAAAATGGTTCAAAGATGTGTTTGTGAATCGTGTTTTGAAAAGTGTTCTGAAAAATGTTTTGAAAAGAGGTTATGCAATGGTTCTCGTCTATATAAGAACGTATACAAAACATTTTGTCTTTTGAAAGTGTTTTGAAATGGAAGTGTAGGTGTGAAAGTTTTTATCGTGAGCAAGCGAGTAACTAAGAGCGAATCTATCTACTCGAAAGGTATTAAGTTGTTCTTTTCTTCTTCCTTTTAATGGTGCTATCTTACCATTGATTTGGTAAGAAGCCCCACCATTGGATGTAACGGGACAGGCGCGGGTCAATTTTACAATCATTGAAGGCAACTTGTGAGACGCTCTAGCAATTTTTGTACGGGACGAGATCGTTTTAATTGAAGGCAACATCGAGGGTCATCGAGGGTCTACGATCTTTGTTTATTGAAGGGTCATTGCTAGATTGTCTCATATTCAAGGGACATGATTGTATTTCCAAGGCAACAAGCGAGGTTACCCTAGAGGTGCGCGTGTGAGAAGTGTGTTGGTTTCAAGTTATTTTAGTCTTGAATTAGGTCATCTAGCGATTGATTTTTGAATCTTGCCATACATGCCTAATTTCTATACAGTATATAGAAAGCAATAAATTGCGGGAATTAAAATTCTAAGCTATTACAAAAGTATTCGGGAATGGGAGTACAATTGTTACAAATGGGGATGAATCAAATGAAAATAGAATTGTCCAAATATCAAACAATACAACCAAATCGAATTGTTGTGTGATTTAATATAAAGCTACGACAATTTATGAAATAAATAAATCAATAAATTATGAAATGCAATGTATTTACTTGAAAAAGAAAAAAAAACCTATTCTAAAAAAAGAAATTAATTTGAATTATAATCTTTATTAATATTTTTTTGTATTTTTATTAATTATGCTAACAAACTTAAAGAAAGAAAATAATCTAAATTAATGTTTTTGGTGTTTTTATTAAATGTAAAAAAATAAAAATAAGTTATATAAGAAAAGAAAATAGTAAAAATTGATTTTCAAGATTTAAATAAAAAAAAAGTGTTCTATATCTTAATTAGTAATAAAACAAAAGAAAGAAACAAATTTAAAAAAAGTATAAATGGGCTTGAGTGAATTGATGAGAGGCCCAAAGTTATTTTGCTGTTAACTAAAAAAAAGAGCCAAAGGGGGTATGAGCTAGCAATCACGTATGGGCCTTAAGGAAAATGTGACAAAACAGAGCCCAATGCCTTCTAAAACTGTTTAACGCGTCTGATTAGGGAAACAAACATATTAGGGTTTGTTTCACTCTCTCACAGCGGGGCTCTCTCATCGTCTCTTGCGCTTCTCTCTTCCAAATTGTTCATCTTTCTCACTAGACGTCCTTGTTCTCTTCCTAATTTCGTGAATAAAACACTTTTTTGGCCTCTTGGTCTCATTCTGATTTATGCTTTTTTTTCCTGGAAATCCCTGTTTGAAATGAACTTATCTAAAGGGCTTGAAATGTATTTTGATCTAATCTTCCCCTTGCTTTCTGTTACCGGAGCTCTATTTCTCTCACCTCCTAACGATTCTCAGTGGTTTTGCTTCTTGAAAGAGGTTATGTTCTGTCTTTGTTAAGCTTTAAACGATTTTTGTCATTTTTTATCTTGTTCATGTTTTTTTTTGTGTTAACCTACTGTACTATCCATTGCGATGTAGGAAATGTTATGAAGAAGGAGAAGTATCCATACCTGTTAGGAAATTCCTGTGAAATGAAAACGAAAGGTTAGATGGAAAGTAGCGCTCCCTGGTGGTCGGAGGCGTGAGGAGGAAGAGATGATGGTTGGATGCGCGCTTCTAGTAACCTTTTCTGTCTTTTGAGCTTTGAATGATGATGGTGATGTACTTCTGGATTTTGTTATTTTTGTAAGTTTGTTGGATGTTATTTTGATACTTTGACAGCTTGATGGTTACAGTTTGATGATGTTGTTGGTTTGGATGTTGATTTGATGATGTTTGAGACTCTTTTTTATGGTTTTCTGATATTGAGATGGTTTATCAGTTTTGGTTTTTGAATGTTCTTGTTGTTTTGTTTTGGGTTGATGAGGGTTTCGAGGCCTTGGTTTTGTTGCTACTGTATGTTGAGTTAACAGGTTGGGATGTATTTTGGAGGTTTTTGGTTATGCAGTTTTTTGGTTATGTGTTTGGTTATGCTGGTTTTTGGTTGTTTGAGGATGTTGGACTATTTTACAGTTTTAGGGATTTTGGTTATGTAGGTTTTTGGTTTGAGATGTTTTAACAGGTTTTGGATTTGTATGTTTGAAAATGGTTTGATAATGTTTGAGACCTTTTTTTCTGGTTTTCTGGGTTTAAGATTTTTGACAGGTTTGATGAGTTTTTGAAGGTTGTGGAAACTTGGAGGTTTTTGATGGTTTTGCAGTTTACATGCTTTGGAGTTTGCTCAGATTTGGTTATGGTATGGAAGATGCTGGGAGTTGTTTGTGGTATTGAAATCAGGCCTTGGATATTGGTTAACATGCTTTGGTTGTGTTTGATGGAAGATGGCAGTTTGACAGCTTATGATACTTGAGATTTTTGTAGTTGAAATTTCTGAGTTTGATAAAATGTTCTCTCTCTCTTCTTGAGAATTGTATACTGTTATATTAGTTGCTCTTTTGTTTGACAGCTTATTCAAAATGGTGGGAAAACCACCAAATTTTGAATACTTTGGCATGTTCTCCTTATGCTCTTTTCCTTGCAGTTTTGTTTTCTAGCAATTCTGGTGAAATTGTGACAGCAGGGTAGCATCCCTAGGTGACTTCTTTCCTCTTTCTCTCTCAATGACCCTAAGAGCCAAATGCTTTTTTCTGAAAAGTTTGCAATAGATGGAAAATGATGAAAAATGGCTTATTGAACAAGCCTCCTCTTGCTTGTTGACTTAGTTTACCATATGTTATATTTTCTTCTTGCTGATGCCTGCTCTAGTTGTTATGTTGTTGTTGCTTGTACTGCTTGCAGGAGTGTATCCGTACTGTTATGGCTTCCGTGTCTGGAGCGTATCTGGACTGTATCTGAATAAGAGATAGTGAGTAACAGAATGACTTCCGTGTCTGGAGTGTATCCGTATTGTATATGAATAAGAGATCTTGAATGAGTAACAGAATGACTTCCGCGTATGGAGTCTATCCGTACTATATCTAAATAAGAGATAGTGAGTAACATAATGACTTTTGCGTCTGGAGTGTATCCGTGTTGTATCTGAATAAGAGATCTTGAATGAGTAACAGAATGACTTCCGCGTTTGGAGTGTATCAGTACTGTATCTGAATAAGAGATCTTTAATGAGTAACAGAATAACTTCCGCGTCTAGAGTGTATCTGTACTGTATCTGAATAAGAGATCTTGAATGAGTAACAGAATGACTTCCGTGTCTGGAGTGTATCCGTACTTTATCTTAAATCTTTGAACATTTGTTAAAGATAGTTGTTTATCCTGAAAAGGATAAAATGTTAGCTGAAACACAAAGTTATGTTGCATGAAATGTATGATGCAATATATGTGTTTTATCCATGTTTATGATGTAATGTATGCGCATGTAAGTTGATTTGTTGTATTGCTGAGGAAAATAAATCCTTGACTGCTGAGGATTCCATTGTGAGAGTAATGCCATATACTTCTTGAGGAACCTGCTTGAGGAATCCCGAGAATTTTAATGACTTCTACTAGGGATTATTGACGGGAGTCTTTGTTCTGTCGAGAAGCAATAAAACTCTGGGGGAAAAGTTTATCCTGTTGGGGAGTTCAGGAGTTTGGGTTGTTTGCCACTTTACTGGGGAGTTACCCTAGGTTGGGGAGAACACAAAAAGTTAACCGTTAACTGGTTGATTTTCAGGCTTCAAGACAACTTGTTGGGGAAACCTGGAGAAACTGGATAATTTCCGTTGTGGGTTGAAAGTTTCAGCTCCGCTGGGGATTGGTAGTTGGTAGTTTCAGCTCTGCTGGGGATTTGTAGTCAAAAGTTTTGGCTCAACTGGGGGATCTTAATGACGTGCTGTAGAGATTGCTCATGGAATAGCCTAAAGACGTTTTCCTAATCTTTCTACCTGTCAGTAATTATTCTTTTTCATCATGTTTATTTGTAAACAGTAATTATGTTCAAATGCATATGTTCATTAATGAACCATTGGACATTTTTGCAAATAAAACATAAGTGTAAAGAAAAAGGAAAATATTTTTCTGTACTTTGAAAGAGATATCTTTGTATTTACTTTGAATAAGTGTTTTGTACAAAGGAGACAAACATCCCAGTAAGAGGATGGTGTCATAAAAAATGAGAAAAATTTATACAAAGAAAGATGGCTAGGTGTAAAAATTCCATGGGGTTCCCATTCTACTATAGCCTTCGTATCTCCGAATATCTTGTCCGTCTGTTGCTTCGTTCAAAGATGATTGGATTGATCAGAAGCTCCAGGTTTGTCTGTGAAGAGATTGTCCTTAAAGTGATCCGACGAGACATAATCATACGCTTTAATTCCCTAACTTTTTCCTGGACCGCCCTTTCGGGTTTTCAGTCCACCGGGAAACCCTTTTTTGCCCAAGTCTCCATTTCGGGTTTTCAACTTGGCGGGTGTATAGATTTTTTGTTTTATCCCTAACTTTTGCCTGAAGCGCCCTTTCGGGTTTTCGATTCACCGGGTGTACAATTTTTTTGTTTTATCCCTAACTTTTGCATGAACCGCCCTTTCGGGTTTTCGATTCACCGGGATTCCCTTTTTTGCCTAGGTGTATCAACCTAGCGGGTCTCTTATGTGTAGTATCTTTTGACTATGTCTGCATTCGCAGGGTGCGGAAGATCTTCGCCGTCCATGGTGGTTAAAATCATTTCCCCACTAGAAAAGATGTTCTTGATCATAAATGGTCCTTCGTAGGTAGGAGTCCATTTTCCCCTAGGATCATTTTGTGGCAAGATGATGCGCTTGATCACAAGATCTCCAACTTGATACACTTGGCGCCTGAATTTTTTGTTGAAAGCTTTGATCATCCATTTTTGATATGTCTGACCATGGCAAACAACAGTAAGTCTCTTCTCGTCAATTAAGTTTAACTGATCAAGCCGAGTTTAGATCCAATCGTCTTCACTCAAACCAACATCCTTCATGATTCTCAAGGAGGGAATCTGAACCTCGATAGGTAAAACAGCTTCCATGCCATATACCAAGGAATATGGTGTTGCCCCAGTTGAAGTGCGAGCCGTGGTACGGTACCCGTGTAGAGCAAACAATAGCATCTCATTCCAGTCTTTGTAGGTGACATTCATATTTTGTATAATCTTCTTAAAATTTGTGTTTGCAGCTTCGACAACATCGTTCATCTTTGGCCGATAGGGAGATGAATTGTGATATTGAATCTGGAACTGCTCGCACAAGGCGGTGATCATAGTGTTGTTAATGTTTGTACCGTTATCAGTGATGATCCTTTCGGGGATACTGTACCGGCAAATGAGATTTTGCTTAATGAAGCGGGCAACAACATTCTTTGTGACGAATGCGAAGGAAGCTGCTTCGACCCACTTGGTAAAGTAATCAATGGCCAATAGGATGAAGAGGTGTCCATTGGATGTTGTAGGCTTGATTTATCCAATCATGTTGATTCCCCACATAACGAATGGCCAAGAAGCTGTTAAGACATTGAGAGGAACTGGAGGTATATGTACCTTGTCCGCATATATTTGACATTTGTGACAAGTCCGAGAATGTTGATAGCAGTCTGCTTCCATGGTAGACTAGTAATAGCCTGACCTTAGAATCTTCTTAGCCATCATATGCCCGCTAGAGTGAGTGCCAAATGTACCATTGTGCAGTTCATCCATGATCTATTCAGCTTCAATCTTGTCCACACAAGGGAGCAGAATGCAATCATGATTGCGCTTGTATAGGATACCATTGCTCAGGAAGAACTTAGCTGAGAATCTTCTTAAGAACTTTTTGTCATTGACTGAAGCTCCTTCAGGATATTCTTGAGCCTCGAGATACCTTTTGACTTCGTGAAACCTAGGTCGGTCCACTACTTCTTCGGTATTAATCTCGTGACAGTCTACGGGTTCGTCCATCTGTTCAATGGTGACCTGGGGAGCCACGTTGTCACAATTAAGTTTAAACATGGATGACATTGTAGCTAGAGCATCTGCTAGCTGATTTTCTTCTCGCGGGAAGTGCTCGAAGGTAATCTGCTCGAAATGTGATAACAACGTCAAGACATGTTCTTTGTAAGGGATGAGGTTTGGATGCTTAGTGTCCCACTCTCTGATTTGGCTGATAACCAAAGCTGAGTCGCCAAATACAATCAAAGATTTGATTCCCAGGTTTATAGCAGCCTTGAGACCAAAGATACAAGCTTCATACTCGGCCATATTGTTGGTACAATTAAAGCATAGTCTGATGGTGAAAGGAGTATGGCAACCTTCCGGAGATATGAGCACATCACCGATATCGTTGCCAAGTGCATTGGAGGAACCATCAAAGTACAGGGCCCATCAGGATCCTTGTTCAGGTCTGTCATATGGTCTGATATCTTCAATATTGTCCAATGTCATGATGTCTTCGTCGGGGAAGTCAAACTTCATGGACTGGTAATCTTCAACAGCTTGATGAGCCAAATGATCAGCTTGTACACTGCCCTTTATAGCTTTTTGGGTCGTGTACTATATATCATACTCTGTGAGGATCATTTTCCACCTAGCTATTCTTCCAGACAAAGCAGTCTTCTCAAAGATGTACTTGATCGGATCCATCTTAGATATCAGCAAAGTGGTATGAGTCAACATGTACTGCCTTAGCCGGCGAGCTTCCCATACTAAAGCACAACAAGTTTTCTCGAGCAGTGAATATCTTGTTTCACAATCAGTAAACTTTTTGCTAAGGTAATAAATGGCATGCTCTTTTCGGCCAGACTCGTCATGCTGCCCCAGTACGCACCCCATTGAATTCTCTAGGACGGTCAGATACATGATTAGCGGTCTTCCTTCGACGGGTGGCGTCAAGATAGGAGGTTCTAGCAAATACTCCTTGATTTTATCAAAAGCAATTTGACAGTCATCATTCCATCTAACTACCCGATCTTTCTTCATCAGCTTGAATATTGGTTCACAGGTAGATGTTAGGTGACAAATGAACCTTACAATGTAGTTTAGGCGTCCGAAGAAACCTCTGACCTCCTTCTCAGTGCGAGGAGCAGGCATTTCTTGTATAGATTTGACTTTGGCAGGGTCAACCTCGATGCCTTTGTTGCTGACAATGAAACCTAAAAGTTTACTGGACCGGACTCCGAACATGCACTTGTTAGGGTTTAATCTTAGCTTGTACTCCTTCAACCTGACAAACAGCTTTTGCAAGTGGTCGAGGTGTTCTTCTTCCATTTGTGAACGGGCTATCATGTCATCTACGTAGACCTCTATCCCATGATGTATCGTGTCATGAAACAAAGCTACCATGGCACGTTGATAGGTTACCCCGACATTCTTTAGTCCGAATGGCATCACTTTGTAGCAGAACGTACCCCACTGTGTAACAAAAGTAGTTTTCTCCATGTCTTCAGGTGCCATTTTGATCTGGTTGTAACTTGAAAATCTGTCCATGAAAGAAAATACTTTGTGCTGAGCTGTGTTGTCAACCAAGATGTCAATGTGCGATAGTGGAAAATCATATTTAGGGCTGGCCCTATTTAAGTCTCTATAATCCACGCACATTCTGACTTTGCCGTCCTTTTTAGGCACAGGCACAATGTTAGCAACCCATTGTGAATAGGAAGTAACAGCCAGAAATCCAACGTTGAACTGCTTCTTAACTTCCGCTTTGATCTTGTCTGACATATCAGGTCTCATGCGGCAGACTTTTTGTTTCACCAGTGGACAATCTTCTCTTGTGGGTAGACGGTGTACCACAATGTTTGTATCAAGTCCCGACATGTCTTCGTATGACCAGGCAAAGATTTCAACATACTCATGCAACAGCTGAATTAGGCGCTCCTTGAACTCGGCCCTAGATTGGCACCCACTCTGATTTCCTTTCTGTCTTCCTCAGTACCCAAGTTGATTGTATCCAACTGCTCTTCATGAGACAAAATAGCCCTTTCCTCTTGTTGGAGAAGTCTAGCCAATTCCCCTGGCACCTCACAATCTTCCTCACCTTCGTATTCGGCTTGGTAAACCAAATCTTCAGAGTCATTGAAGTTTATAGCAGTATCGTTACCCATGGGATCCGGAATGGAAGAGTACCTGCATTTGTGAGTGTGGGTGTGTGTAAGGGCATATGCATCTTAAAACAAATAAAATGCAAAAAGAAAGACAATGAACACAAAAGTTTGTATGAAAAACGTCTGTGATTCATTAAATGGCATATGAAGATGAAAAATAAAAACCCTTACAAATGGACCTTTGTGCCTCGGGTAAGATACAAGGTTAAAAAAGTACGAATTATTTGTGAATTATTACAAACAAACAGAAATGTTTGAAAGATAAATTACTGCGGTATGAAAGTAATCGAAACAAAGTCTTTTTCTTCCCAGTTGCACAGTCCTCCACCAACGGTAGGGAAAATCCAGTCTTCTAAGCTGCCCTCTTCTTCACTGTCCTCTAGAGCATTGACTCCATGATGACTGATCTTCATAGGTGGCCCTCCGGCACGGGCGCGACGCACGGCCTTCTGACCAGTTGAGGTGAACCCCAAGCCGAATTTGTCTGATTTGTAGGGAAAGTCTGAAAGTTGCCCCCAGATTGTGCTTCCTCCCTCTTCAACCACTGCTTTTGCATCCTTGAGAGACGACATCCGAGGAGGAGGCCTGGTAATCTTGGGTACAGAGGGCACTATCTTGGTCGTTGTTATCTCCTGAGCTACCTCCTCAAAATGCTGGAAAGGAGTTTCGATGAATTCGCCATCCAATTCTACATAACGGAATGAATTCAGATGACTGATCATGTATTCCTCTTCGCCATGAACAATTATGATTTTCCCCTGGACAGGGTACTTAAGCATTTGATGTAGGGTAGAAGTGACAGCTCCAGCATGTTGGATCCAAGGTCTTCCCAACAGGCAAGAGTAAGAAGGACGAATGTCCATCACATAAAATGTAGAGTTGAAGGTTTCAGTTCCCACCTTAATCGGGATGTCCACCTCCCCGTGGACCATCCTTTTAGAACCATCAAAGGCTCTAACAATGATATTGCTGGGTTTCAGGGTTAGGCCTTCACAATCCAGTCTATCCAAGGCTTTCTTTGGTAAGATGTTTAAAGACGAACCAGTGTCTACCAGTATGTGTGCTAGGGTAGTCCCTCTGCATTCCACTGAGACATGAAAAACGTCATTATCTTTTCTCCCTTTTGATGTTAAATCGAAATCGGAGAATCCTAGACCATTGTCAGCTGTTAAGCTAGCCACACATTCCTAGAACTGATCCGCGGAGGTTTCCTGTGGCACGTGGGCCTTCTTCAAGAATTCAATCAGAGCTTTAGCATGATCTTCTGAACAAAGCAGTAGGGCCAACATAGAGATCTTTGAGGGGGTTTACCCCAGCTGTTCCACTACATCATAATCGTTTTTCTTGATTATTTTCAAAATGTCCTCCATTTCTTTTTTAGAGGTCTCAGGGATGATCAACGGTTGAGCCTTCTTCCTGACGGGCTCTTCTTGGATCCCTTTCCCTCGAACATCAGTAGCAGCAAAGTGGATAACCACGGGGGTTACAACTTCTTCAATAATTGGAGTTCTCGCAGATATGTTTACTGGTGCAGGGGTAACCTTAGGAGTAGCTGAGGGTCTAAAGGTTTCCTTTGGAGGGGAAATCTCTGGAGAGAAAATTCTTCCACTGCGGGTGATTTTGCTCGTTCCAGCAATATTTCCAATGTCGGAAGTCTCTTCATCAGAACTCTATTCAGTTAATTCAATTTGTTTAATATCGTGGTAGTAGATTTCTCCACCATAGTTCTACGGTATTGACTTGTCGGACTTGTACGGGACGGGCCTGGGCATGGTTATCTTCAAAAGTACAGTCTTTGGAGCGGATGTAATCTTAACAGGTCTTTTGGAGACCTTGGAAATATTGAAGGATGTGGTTATTATTGAAATATCATTGACAGGAGTTGGTGTAACAAGAGTCTTCTCAAAAAGGATTTCTTGTTTATCCATTAGGCGTTGGATTCCTAACTTCAACAATGGACAGTTGGTTGGTAAGGATGAACAAAGGCAGCAATCTTCTTCACAACCTGGGAAAATCCCAGCCTTCAACAAATTCAACTTGATTATCGGTAACGGAGTTATCAAATCATCAACAGTAGCAACAAAAAGATCTTCTTCAACAACAGGAGCATTATGGACATGCTTTGGCATTGGAGCAGAGATTACATTCGGCTTTTCAGGGGCGTCGAACTCCACTTATTTAGGGTCTATTAAATCCTGAATCTTATTCTTCAGGGCCCAACAATTGTTGGTGTCGTGCCCTATACTCCCTGAATGATAAGCACACTTGGCATTTGAATGGTAGTAAGGAGAAGCTGTATTCGGATTCTTCGGGGCCTCTTTCAGACTGGCAAGGTTTAACTTCAAGAGATGGGGTAGAACTTTAGCAGGAGTCATGTTTATCTGGGTGAATTGCCATACAGGCCTTTCCAGCCTTTGTTGATTATTTCTAGACTGATTATTCCTCGGCTGATTGTTTCTGGGCTGATCTGATACAGACTTCTGAATTATAACGGCCCCCACCACTAGCCGACGCTCAACTATTCCTTGACCTCTTTGAGAGTAAACAACTGATACTTCTTTCTTTGCTGGAAAAGGCTTTTTGATGGCAGCGGAAGCAGATGCATCTTTTTTAATTTTCCCGCTCTTGATTCCGGCATCAACTCTCTCACCAGTTAGAATTAACTCAGTGAACCCCGCAGATGAACTTACAATCAAGTGATTAAAGAAAGGCCCTGACAGAATTCCCAAGAACATGTCTACTAGCTCCCTCTCAGATAGAGGTGGTTGTACTCGTCCCGCCAAGTCTCTCCATTTCTGGGCATACTCTTTGAAACCTTCATTGGAGACCATGCCTATATTCTGTAATTGAGTACGGGTTGGTGCTAAGTCCGTATTGTATTGATATTGCTTGTAAAAGGCGGCTTCCAATTCCTCCCAATTGTGCACATCAGACCTCTATAACTGGTAGAACCAATCCAACTGCGTCCCCGACAAACTGTCCTGGAAAAAGTGGACCCATAGGTCTTTGTCAGAAGAATGTGGTTGAATTTTCCTGACATAAGATCGTAGGTGCATCTTTGGGCAAGACACCCTATCTTATTTGGAAAACAGTGGCACTTTAAACTTCGAAGGGATAACTATTCTAGACACCAACCCTAAATCTTCAAAGTCCATCCCAGGCACTCTTTGTATCTCCATAGCTGCCAGACATTCTTCCAGATTTTTGTATTTGTCATCTGCAGGATGGTATTGTTGTTCAGAATAGTCCTCATCCTCTTATTCCTCTTCTTCCTCAGAATCAGATGGCACTGCAGTTTCTTTTCCCTTTCTTACCCCTTCATCAGATGTTGAGGGGAAATCCAAAGTCCATCTGGCTTGTCCTTCAAATCTTCTGCCTAAGATAGCCACACCAAGTCTCTTCTTCTTCTTTTTCTCTTTTTCCTTTTCCAACAAAGTCTTGAGCTCCTCCTTTCCCTTGGCCAAGGTCAAGAGTAGCTTCTGAAATTGTGCATTCTGAGCTTGTAAGTCTTTAACCGTTTGTTCAAGATCCATGTTGTTGTAATAAACAGCAGAGGGATGAGGAAACTTGGTGTGAAGACCTGCTTATGCATATGATGAAGGAAGATGCGATATGCAAATGATTTCAAGGAAATTTAGAAGATTTAAATTTGCCCAAACCAAAAAGAACGCACGTCATATTAAATAAAACCAAGTTTTAATACATCATGCTTCCTCGGGCTTACAAAGAAAGAAACTAAAATACAACAAGATTCTCAAGACAAAAAGACCGAACACATCCTTTTCGGAGCAATGTAAGTATTCAGATTCTTCTTTTCATCAAGCAGCTTGGTGAGCTCCAGAACCTTCTTCTCACTAGCGTAGTACTGGGTTTCAAAGGTGTCTCGCTCTTCCTTCAACTGAATCCAGGCTTTCTGCAGGTCTTCGAGAGAGGTAGGCATGTCAGGATGAAGAACGGTGTACGGGATGTCTCCTTCAATAACAGGCTCAATGATGACAGGAAGGATGAAAGGGTAAGGCATTAAGAGACTCTAGGCACGAGCCCATACCCACTTAAGGTAAGGCTCGAGAGGGATAGAGTTTTTATGTTCCAAAGTCCTACTATCCACTTTGTTCACCATTCCTGAAGCATGTGTAAACCTCTGGCGGTAACCTTGGTCTTCTTTGTCGTAGTCAAAAACCAGACCTCGGACGAGCATCTCATGAGGGTCGTCCCTTCGGGCATACCCAAACTGCGGAAGAGCTAAACACGGGTTATAGGTGATACCTCCCCTAATACCTAGCAGAGGTACATTAGGGAACTCACCACAGCGGTCGATGATAGAGATATCTTCCAAGGATCTTGAGCACCAACGGATATCATAGTGGGTGAGAGACATCATCCTTCGAGACCAAGTCAATCTTCGCTCGTTCTTCAATGCTGACTGAGGCAAGTGTGAAGTGAGCCACTTGGTGAGTAAAGGTATACAACACAAAAGGGTACCTCTTTTCTTCATGGTACGGGTATGAAGACAATGCAAGATATCTCCTAGCAAGGTTGGTATAAGATTGCGAGAGAGAAAGACTTTGATGGCATTAACGTCTATGAACTGGTCCGAGTTAGGAAACAAAACCAAACCATAAATGAGGAGAGCCAGCAGTTCTTCGAAAGCTTGGAAATCCATGTCATCCCAGAATGAACGAGCTTTTTCCAACAGAAACTTAGCTAAAAATCCTTTAACCCCACTTCTTGTCTCCCAATTGGCTGTGACATCGGCCCTCTTCATATGTAAAGCTTCGGTGATGACTTCAGGTTTTGGAATCCCTTCTAGACCGATAAACGGTATCTGATTAAGCACGGGAATCCCTAAGAGAAGAGAGAACTCTTCTAATGTTGGTACCAACTGATAGTCCGGAAAAGTGAAACAATGATGTACGGGGTCAAAGAATTGGAACAGTACACACATCATCTCTTCTTGGAAGTTGGATGTAGCCAAACTAAGAAGTCAACCATACTTCTTGGTAAAAGGAGAATCCCCGGGAACTCTTGAGGCTAGCTCTTGAAGTTGAGGATGTGCTTTTACAAAGCTGATTTGGATGGTGTTTCTTCTGAGAGGGTTCATTTCCTACAAAACAAAAACAAAGATAAATTTCTAAATCCTTGAAATGGTTAGTGAGCATGCATATGATGTTGATGATGTTTATGATGTTTATGTACAAGCAAACATATATACACACAACAAACATATCCCTATGTTTCAGGCTTGCATGAGTTTATAGGTAAGTACCCTCTTGAAGTTTTAGTGGGCTCAACCGGTCCTAGAAATAAAGATCGGGTTCTAAAGGATCTCAATATCACCGACCTTTCTTTTAGGCATTATCTCAGCACAATCAATCTTTTCTTGCGGTCGAGATATCCAAAAAGTCTAGCCTCAATGAGTGTAGTATCGAGTGTCTACCAATTTTCAGCTTTACACCGAAACCGATTACCTCACTATGTCCTAATGGCCAAGTTGGTTCAATTAGGGTTCTAAGGTTAATTAGTGCTTCGCGATGCCACTCAGCGGCCGCGTATTCTCCTCGATTCACCACGAGGGATACCGGTACCCACAAATGCGTCACACTAACATAGCCATTGTTTCAACCATATCGGTCTACATTGTACAATCTCCATAATCTATTGCTAGTTACCTAAAAAAGGTGCCCCAAATCTGGGTAAAGGATTCAAACCCAAACAATAGAACCAAAAGATAAAGCATACAAGTAAAGCAAGATAAGCATGTAAAGGTGATCTAAAACCCTAAGGTAACCCCACTTTAGTTTAGTCCCCAACAGAGTCTCCAGTTCTGTGATACGGTGGGAGAACTGACTTGAGGTTTTGTGTTTCGTTCACACTTGTGCGGTTGGCAAGAGTTGCCACCGACTTTTCTTTTATCCAAAAGGAAAGGTAAAAATGCACAGGAAAGACCTTTCGAGAATTTTCTCGGGTTCGGGGGGTAGATTATGAAAAGGGAAGGTATTAGCACCCTTTTCATCCATGGTTTTCCATGGGCTCTTAGTTACTCGTTTAGATCACTTGCTTTTGTTTGATTGTGTGCTTGTGGTGTCGGTTTTGAAAGTATTTTGGAAAATCTCTTTGTAATGGTTCTCGTCTCTATAAGAACGTATACAAATTTTTGTTTCGAAAAATGGTTCAAAGATGTGTTTGTGAATCGTGTTTTGAAAAGTGTTCTGAAAATTGTTTTGAAAAGAGGTTTTGCAATGGTTCTCGTCTCTATAAGAATGTATACAAAACGTTTTGTCTTTTGAAAGTGTTTTGAAATGGAAGTGTAGGTGTGAAAGTTTTTGTCGTAAGCAAGTGAGTAACTAAGAGCGAATCTATCTACTCGAAAGGTCTTAAGTTGTTATTTTCTTCTTCCTTTTAATGATGCTATCTTACCATTGATTTGGTAAGAAGCCCCACCATTGGATGTAACGGGACATGCACGGGTCAATTTTACAATCATTGAAGGCAACTTGTGAGACGCTCTAGCAATTTTTGTACGGGACGAGATCGTTTTAATCGAAGGCAACATCGAGGGTCATCGAGGGTCCACGATATTTGTTTATCGAAGGGTCATTGCTAGATTGTCTCATATTCGAGGGACATGATTGTATTTCCGAGGCAAAAATCGAGGTTACCCTAGAGGTGCGCGTGTGAGAAGTGTGTTGGTTTCAAGTTATTTTATTCTTGAATTAGATCATCTAGCGATTGATTTTTGAATCTTGCCATACATGCCTAATTACTATACAGTATATAGAAAGCAATAAATTGCAGGAATTAAAATTCTAAGCTATTACAAAAGTATTTGGGAGTGGGGGTACAATTGTTACAAATGGGGATGAATCAAATGAAAATAGCAATGTCCAAATATCAAACAATACAACCAAATCGAATTGCTGTGCAATTTAATATAAAGCTATGGCAATTTATGAAATAAAGAAATCAATAAAGTATGAAATGAAATGTATTTACTTGAAAAAGAAAAAGAAAACCTATTCTAAAAAAAGAAATTGATTTGAATTATAATCTTTATTAATATTTTTTTGTATTTTTATTAATTATGCTAACAAACTTAAAGAAAGAAAATAAGCTAAATAAATATTTTTGGTGTTTTTATTAAATGTAAAAAAAATAAAAATAAGTTATATAAGAAAAGAAAATAGTAAAAATTGATTTTCAAGATTTAAATCAAAAAAAAGTGTTCTATATCTTAATTAGTAATAAAACAAAAGAAAGAAACAAATTAAAAAAAAGTATAAATAGGCTTGAGTGAATGGATGAGAGGCCCAAAGGTATTTTGTTGTTAACAAAAAAAAGAGCCAAAGGGGGTATGAGCTAGCAATCACGTATGGGCCTTAAGGCAAATGTGACAAAACATAGCCCAATGCCTTCTACAACTGTTTAACGCGTCTGATTAGGGAAACAAATAGATTAGGGTTTGTTTCACTCTCTCACAGCGGCGCTCTCTCATCGTCTCTTGCGCTTCTCTCTTCCAAATTTTTCATCTTTCTCACTAGACGTCCCTGTTCTCTTCCTAATTTGGTGAATAAAACACTTTTTTGGCCTCTTGGTCTCATTCTGATTTACGCTTTTTTTTCTGAAAATCCCTAAGTTTGAAATGAACTTATCTAAAGGGCTTGAAATGTATTTTGATCTGATCTTCCCCTTGCTTTCCGTTACCGGATCTCTCTTTCTCTCACCTCCTAACGATTCTCAGTGGTTTTGCTTCTTGAAAGAGGTTACGTTCTGTCTTTGTTAAGCTTTAAACGATTTTTGTAATTTTTTATCTTGTTCATGTTTTTTTTTGTGTTAACCTATTGTACTATCCATTGCGATGTAGGAAATTTTATAAAGAAGAAGAAGTATCCATACCTGTTTGGAAATTCCTGTGAAATGAAAAGGAAAGGTGAGATGGAAAGTAGCGCTCCCTGGTGGCCAGAGGCGTGAGGAGGAAGAGATGATGGTTGTATGCGCGCTTCTGGTAAGATTTTCTGTCTTTTGAGCTTTGAATGATGATGGTGATGTACTTATGGATTTTGTTATTTTTGTAAGTTTGCTGCATGTTGTTTTGATACTTTGACAGCTTGATGGTTACAGTTTAATGATGTTGTTGGTTTGGATATTGATTTGATGATGTTTGAGACTCTTTTTCTGGTTTTCTAATATTGAGATGGTTTATTAGTTTTGGTTTTTGAATGTTCTTGTTGTTTTGTTTTGGGTTGATGAGGTTTTCGAGGCCTTGGTTTTGTTGCTACTGTATGTTGAGTTAACATGTTGGGATGTATTTTGGAGGTTTTTGGTTATGCACTTTTTTGGTTATGTGTTTGGTTATGCAGGTTTTTAGTTGTTTGAGGATGTTGTACTGTTTTACAATTTTAGGGATTTTGGTTTGAGATGTTTTAACAGGTTTTGGATTTGTATGTTTGAAAATGGTTTGATAATGTTTGAGACATTTTTTTCTGGTTTTCTGGGTTTAATATTTTTGACAGGTTTGATGAGTTTTTGAAGGTTGTGGAAACTTGGAGGTTTTTGATGGTTTTGCAGTTTACAGGTTTTGGAGTTTGCTCAGATTTGGTTATGGTATGGAAGATGCTGGGAGTTGTTTTTGGTATTGAAATCAGGCCTGGGATATTGGTTAACAAGCTTTGGTTGTGTTTGATGGAAGATGGCAGTTTGACAGGTTTTGATACTTGAGATTTTTGTTGTTGAAATTTTTGAGTTTGATAAAATGTTCTGTCTCTCTCTCTCTTCTTGAGAATTGTATACTGTTATATTAGTTTCTCTTTTGTTTGACAGCTTATTCAAAATGGTGGGAAAACCACCAAAATTTGAATACTTTGGCATGTTCTCCTTATGCTCTTTTCCTTGCAGTTTTGTTTTCTAGCAATTCTGGTGCAATTGTGACAGCAGGGAAGCATCCCTAGGTGACTTATTTCCTCTTTCTCTCTCAATGACCCTAAGAGCCAAATGCTTTTTTCTGAATAGTTTGCAATAGATGGAAAATTATAAAAAATGGCTTATTGAACAAGCCTCCTCTTGCTTGTTGACTTAGTTTACCATATGTTATATTTTCTTCTTGTTGATGCTTGCTCTAGCTGTTATGTTGTTGTTGCTTGTACTGCTTGCATTTTGTTTTTTGCTGATGAGCTGCTGTTTGCATATTTTTACTTATCTAGACAGCTTAGTTGTTTGCTTCCTAGCTTGGTGACGCGCTGCTGTTTGTTTGGCTCTGTTTTGAATATTTGTTTGTTTGGATAGCCTTGTTGCATTTGGACAAATTGCTTGCATTTGGACAAATTGCTTGCATTCTTTATTTGGACAACTTTGCTTGCATTTTTTCTTTTTCTTTTTGTGAACCAAGAAGAATAATCTTCTTGTGATTTTCAAGTAGAAAAATAAAAACGTGATGAATTAAAAATAGCCTTCTGATTCCAAATTGCAAACTTTAATGATGAACACCATTCTTTCTTTTGAAAATTCTTACTCATGTCCAATTAACTGTACTAACTATTTTTCTGTCTTTTGTTTTCATGTCAGCACAACTAGATGGTGGCAAAGCAGAGGAAGCAAGAGACTCTGTGGCAAGCATGGAAACAAAGGAAGCTCAGTCACCCTTAGGCCTAGATTCATTTTCTTTTCTTTGTAATTTAGAGAGAAACATTCAACAATTGTACTAATTTATTTTTCAAATACGATAAGTTGTAAAACCTAAAGCATTTAAATAATAAATTGTTTTGTAACATCTTTTGAAATAAATGGAGAAAGTCTTATGAGATATTCTGATGTCCATTAAAATCCTTTACTGTCAATAACTCGCAATTTTCTCTTTGTATCTTCACTGATTCTTAAAGATTCCCTGATCAAGATAATTGAAACTGCATTCCAATAATTCCAATCAAGGTAACTTAAATTCCAATAATCATGTAACCTTGCAACTGTATTCCAATCAAAACACGCACTGTGTATACCATAAACAAGCAAATGTTTATTCCATAAACAAGCAAATGTCTTAACAGACGCAAATTATCTGGTTAACCTGGAACAAACAAAACATGAATGTCCCAAATGACAGTCTTAGATCCCATCTCTTGTCTCAAACAAACATACCTTGAGAACAATCATTAACCTTTCAGGAAACTTGAAGAAGCATGCAAACATGTGACAACCAATTGGATCTTTGAGAATTCAATTCTTTTGAGAATTGCAAGAAAAAAACCTAATTGCTGGTTTATTACCACAGGAGAAAATCTGTCTGATCGATTCTTGAGTCAATCTTGAATATTTGAGAAACCCTAGGGTTGTGCTTTTTATGAAAAATGAGAGGGCAAATTTTGGGGTACAACACTCACCTATAATTTCCTTGCCGCATGTAACATACGATTCACCGACAGGGGTAATAACTGGAGTAAGAACAGGAACAGTAGTTGATGTACTAGCAGGAACGGCAGATGGAATGTCAATAGCCTTATTGACAGTCTTAGGGGAAATCTCGGGAGAAAAAACCTTCCACTTCGGGTAACTTTGCTGGTTCCGACAATGTTACCAATATCAGGATTAGCTTCTTCATCTTTCAAATCTTGTTTGATGCCATGATAGTACACATCGGCACGATAATGCCATGGGACAACTTTGTCCGAGACATACTGGACAGGACCAGGAACAGTGATTATCAGCGGAGCAATTCTTGGAGAAGATGTAATCCTAACATGTCTTCTCGAGGAGACCCTGGAAGGATTGGAGGAAATGGTTATAATGGCAATGTCTTCAGATGGAACAACGAGAACCAAAGTTTTCTCAAACAAAATTTCTTTGCTATCTATCAGGTGTTGAACACCTAATTTCAGCAAACGGCAACCAAAAGGTAGCAATGAACACATGTGGCAACCTTCATCACAACCAGGAAATAAACCGCCCAACAACAATTTTTTCTTGATAGTCATGAGAGGAGTAGAAACTTCATCAACAAAGGTAACAATCAAATCAGTATCAACAACATTAACTCCACGACTGTGCTTGGGCATGGGAGCCGTTATGACATTTGGCTTCTCCGGAGCATCAAACTCTATTTCCTTGGCTTCAATCAATTCTTGTACTTTGTTCCTCAGAGCCAAGCAGTCATTTGTATCGTGGCCAGGACTCTCAGAATGATAGGAACACCGGGCATTCAGATTATATCAGGGAGATGTAGTATTTGGATTCTTGGGAGCCTCTTTCAAGGTTTCCAAGTTGGATCTCAGCAGGTGAGGTAGCACTTCAGCTAATGTCATGTTGATGCGAGTAAACTGTATTTATGGTCTTTCCACCCTTTGTTGATTTTTGCATTGTGAAGAAACTGCAGGTATAGGTATCATCACGGAACTTACTGTTTGACGATGTTCAGCCCTGTTTTGGCCCCTCGGGCTATAGATGGCACTGGCTTCCTTCTTACCAACGAAAGGCTTCTTTAATGAGCTCGAAGAGTCATCCTTCTGTATCTTACCGCTCTGGATCCCAGCTTCTAATCTCTCTCCAGTTAAAATCAAATAGTTGAAGCCAGTTGACGAGCTGCCGATCAAATGATTGAAAAATGGACCAGATAGCGTCCCTAGAAACATATCAACCAACTCCCTATCAAACAACGGGGGTTGAACTCTCTCATCCAAGTCTCTCCATTTTTTTGCATAGTCCTTAAAGCCTTCACTCGCTCCCATGGACATACTCTGGAGTTGAGTACGAGTAGGAGCATGGTCGGTGTTGTATTGATATTACTTGTAGAAAGCAGCAGCCAGATCTTCCCAATTTCGGACCTTGGCTCCCTCCAGCAAGTAGAACCATTCAAGCTGAGTCTCTGAAAGAGTATCTTGAAAGAAATGAACCCACAGATTTCTATCAGTGGTGTGGGGCTGGATCTTTCTGACATAAGAACGGAGATGGAGCTTTGGGCAGGACACTCCATCATACTTAACAAAAACTAGAGCTTTGAACTTTTGCGGGATTACCACCCCCGACACCAACCCCAATTCTTCGAAATCCAGTCCAGGTATCCTCTGAACTTCCATGGCAATCAGACGGTCTTCCAAATGTTTGTATCTATCCTCAGCAGGAGGATATTGCTCATCATTGTAATCGGTATCATCGTTAGAAACTGCAGGACTGAGGTCTTTCTCTTCTTCCTGATTCTCCCCTTCCTTAGATGAAGAGGTCAGATCGACTTGTCGCTTCAACTGCTCTCCAAACCTTCTGCCCATATTCAGAATACCGGCATCCTTCTTCTTTTTCTTCTTCTCTTTTAGGATGAGGGCTTTCGGGTCCTCCTGCCCTTTTTCCAGACTTATGAACATTTGTTGGAACTTGGCGTTTTGTGCCTGAAGGTCCTTAATGGTTTTTTCGGAAGACATTTTATGCTGAAATAAACAGCGAAGAAGATGAGAAACCTGTAATGGTACCTGTAATGATGTGTATGACAATGGGATGCATATGCAATGATTTCAAAGACTTCTGGAAATTTAAACTTGCAAACCAAAATAAACAAAGAATTTATTAGCTGAGTTTGAAGGTTCAAAGTGCCATTTAGGCGTTACAATTAAAAATAAATCTAAAACTAGAAAAGAAATAAAAATTCTCATGGATGCTTCCTTTTTGTGCCGAGATAATCATTGAGTCCTCTTTCTTTATGGAGTTTCTTTGTGAGCTCTAAAACCTTCCTCTCCTGAGCATGGAACTGATCCCTGTAAGTTTCCCGCTCCTCTTTCAACTGAATCCAAAACCTCTATAATTCCACAAGATCAGTGGGCATATAAGGATAGAGAACCGTGTAAGGAATACCCCCTTAAGTAGTAGGTTCCATAATCACTGGTAAAACGGCCACATAGGGCATCATAAGATTTTGGGCACGAGCTCATACCCATTGGAGGTAAGGTTCCATAGGAATGGATTTTTTTGGCCCCAAAGCCTTGGCGTCGGATCTGTTTACCATGCCCCAAGCTCGTATGAACCTACGACGATACTCGTGAGCGTCATCCTCATAGTTGAATACAATGCCCTCGATAAGTAACTCATGGGGACCACCCCTTCGAGCGTAACCAGATTGTCACAGATATAAACAAGGATTGTAGGTTATACCCCCTATGATGCCAATTAAAGGGACATTAGGGTACTCCCCATAGCGGTCAATAATAGCAGTGTTTTCCATAGCTCGAGAACACCAAAGAATATCCATGTGAGCGAGTGACATTATCCTTTGCGACCAACCCAAACCTTCTTCATTCTTCAGTATGGACTTAGGGAGGTGAGAAATAAACCACCTCGACAGCAATGGCATGCAACACATAAGAACCCCTCTTCTCTTCATTGTGCGAGTATAAAGAGTGTGTAGAATATCTCCGAGTAATGTAGGCACAGGGTTGCGAGAGAGGAAGATATTGATAACATTCACATCTATGAATGAATTTGGATTGGGGAATAGGACTAACCCATAAATTAGAAGAGACAAGACCTCCTCAAAAGCCTGAAAATCCATATCATTCCAAAACAGTTGGGCCTTGTCTATCAGGAACTTAGATAGAAAACCCTTGACTCCGCTTCTTGTTTCGCAATTAGATACCACGTCGGCCCGTTTCAGATGCAAAGCTGAGGCTATGACTTCTGGCTTAGGAACTTCTTATAGACCTGTGAAGGGCAACTGTTCAAGAATGGGTATATCCAACAGCTGAGAGGATTCTTCCGAGGTAGGCACCAATTGATAGTCTGGAAGGGTGAAGCAGTGGTGCTTGGGATCAAAGAACTGAAAGAGTACACTCATCATATTTTCATCAAAGTTTGAAGTAACTAGGTTGAGAAGTTGACCATGTCTCTTAGTGAACGCAGAAGTTTCAGAAACCCTTGATGCTAGCTCTTTGAGTTGGGAAGGTATCTTCAAAAATTTGATTCAGATAGTGTTTCTACGAAGAGAAGTCATGATATTCAAAACAGAACAAAGATAAATTCCCTTGGTCTTTGAAATGGTTAGTTCAATAAGAATGGATGCTATGTTATGATGCATGATGTCATGATAAACCACAGGTATAGTAAACACAAGTATAGCAAACACAATTAAATTACACCCAAGTCCTTAGGTTTAAGGCCTGCATGAGGTTATAGGTAGTACCCTCTTGAAGTTTAGTTGTTTTCAAACATGTCTTAAAAAGTAACTGGGTTCTAGAGGATCTCAATATCACTGACCATCCTTTATCGGGCATTGTCTCAGCTCAAGCAATCTTTTCTTACGACCGAAATATCCTGAAAGTCTGATCTCAATGAGTGTAGCATCGAGTATCAACCAATCCTCAGCTCTACACCGAGGTCGGCTATCTCACTACTTTCTAATGGCCAAGTTTGTTCAACTAAGGTTCTAAGGTCCATTAGTGCTTCATGACACCACGCGAAGGCCCATATTCTCCTCGTTTCCCCATGAAGGATACCCGTAGCAACCAAAGTTCCACACCAACACAGCCACTACTTAAACCATATTGGTCTACGCCGTACAGTCTCCACGATCTATTTCTGTTTACCTAAAAAGTTTCCCCATATCCGGGTGTAGGATCTTTTACAATATCCAAGCAAAAACCCTTAAAGATAAAGCAGGCAAAACAAACAAGAAAGCAATTCAAAATGATCTTGACCCTAAGGTAAACCCCACTTTATAATTCTCCCAAGCAGAGTCTCCAGTTCTATGATACTGTGGCAAAACTGACTGTTTTTACTGGTTTATGTTTTATGTTTGCAAAATGTCGTGGTAAGCAAGAGTTGCCACCGACTTTTATTTCATTCAATCATGGAAAAGGAAAAAGAACAGAAAAAACCTTTTTTCGAGGTATTTTGAGTATGGGGGGTAGATTATAGAAAGGGAAGGTGTTAGCACCCTTTCTATCCATGGTTTTCCATGGGCTCTTAGGTACTTTCTCATTTTTCAAATTGCTTGTGTGTGTTTGTCTTGAAAATATTTTACTTCGTGATAACCCTTGTATCAGTCCTCAAGGATGTGACGAAGTTTGTTTTGAAAATTATTTTGAAAGGTGTTTGTGTGAAAAGTTTTTATTGTTTGAGTAAGTACCTAGGAACTAATCTACCTACTCGAAAAAAGATTGTTCGTTCTCGTTTCCTTTAGACAGCGCTATCCCACTATTAAGGAGTAGGTAGCCCCGTCGTTGGAGTTTTAAGGGAAAAGTACAATCACTAAAGCAATAGTTAGAAAACTTTAGTAGTTACCCTAAAGTCTTAAAATCTTTCTGAGGCAACATTTCTGAGGCAACGTTTCAGAGGAAACATTCGAATGGGAAATTTTAATCTTTTGATTGGAGGGCAACCACTAAAATCTCCTATGCATAATGATTGTTTTACCGAAGGCAACCGAAGTGGGGTAAACCCTAGAAGTGAATATGTGCATGTGAACTGTTTCAGTTATATAGTCTTTGCACATTAGGTGATCTACCGTTTTAATTTCAAGTAATCTTCCCATACAATCCTATTAGCATACATCTAGACAGTTAAGTATTTGCAGGAATTTAAAGTGCGGAAAATAAACCTAACTATTACAGGGCTTTGGCAATTACATAATTATCTTGACGGAAAATAAAAATGAGGAAGTTTAAAACCCTAATTAAAACTATTACAAACTCGAAACAGTTACAATAATAATAAAACAAATTAAAACACGTGCGGAAAATTAAATGCGAGAAAAATTGAGAACCCTAAAAATCTAATTGAAAAAATATTTGTACTAATTCTTGAGAAAAGACTAAATTAGGTTATTTACGACTAAAACCCTAATTCTAATTACTTTTAATTATAAAAGAAATTGAAATCAGCCTAATTTAAACTAAATTAAATAATTCAAGAAAATAAAATATTTTATAAAAAAGATTTTATGTATTTTTGTGGTTTTTTATTTGAGAAAAGAAACAATTTACTTACAAAATTTAAAACCTAGTTTCTATTTGATTTTAAATATGAAAAAGAAATTAAATTAACCTAACTTACTAATTACAATAAAATAAATATTTTGTATATAAAAAAAGCTCTTTTTTGTGATTTGTTGATTTTATGATTAATAAAAGAAGTTATTTATTTTTAGTGAAAAATGATTAAACAAATTAATTAATAAATTATATAAAAGAAATAATAATAAAAAAATGAATTAAGAAAGGGCCTGTGTTCTGAGCAGTCTGAAGGGGTAAATGTTGAAATTCCCAGGCCCAAATGTTGCTGAGCCCAGTCAACACGCATGATCCCATAGGACGTTGACTTGAGGGTGCATCATGGTCCCTCACTGCTGGAGTGTACATCTGGCTGGATGATAGATCCACTGGTTGGCTATTGGAAGCGCACTATAGGCCTTTGGATGATAATTGTACGCAATCTGTGAACTGAAAATAAGAAAATAGGCGTTGTTGGGACCTGGGATCGAACCCAGGTCCTTATGCTTACCACTGACCGCCCTTGCCAGCTGCACTATTGTGACTTGTTGTTAGCATAGTGAAAACAAAATATAATATAAAGAAAACAAATAACTGAATCCCACGTGCGCGAATTTTTAAATGGGCGAATGGATCATTGCCACGCCATCGTCTTCTCTAGGGAACCATCGTGTTAGGCAGAGGACTTCTAACTACAGACAGTGTCTGTAACTACAAGTCTGTGAATTTCAAAAAACAACATAACGCAAGATAAATAAAATTAAATACCATGGATCAACCGGTTTTGACCCTCTGATCATCATGGTGTCCTTCATTTAGGCTAATTGTTCCTGTATTCAAAAACCCCAAAACACATGTGGAAACCCTAACAATGGCAAGTATAGATATAGGCTTCAAAAATGCAATTAAACTATTCATTCAGCTTGCAAACATGATAAGGATCACAAATATGTCAATCAAACATGCTAACAATGCAGGAATTGATGTAACCGTTTTCAAAAAATAAGGCAAACCGTGGCAGTGATTTTGTGCGTTTCTGGGCGAGATAAGACTTGCAAACGATCCAGTTGGCTTCAGGGATGCTCCAAGACACGATTGTTCGCTTTTAATTGCTCTGAAAGGCCTTGTGGAGTGAAAACCGAGACACACTTTTTGTCCACTTTTTTGAGTTTGTTCTTTCTCTTCTACGACTTCCAAAACCTTGTTCTCATGCCTTGTACATGTTTAATATATATCTAGGAATGAATTAGGGTTGTGAAATTGGATTGAATCTTTGCAATTATTAGAGATTTGATTTGATTTTCATGCTACATGTAAACTTTATATTTTTAGCCAAATCATCCCTTTCTTATACCAATTATGCTTGATTATTTTTGGTCTTGATAACTCAACATATTTTGATTGCCAACCTGTCCAAAAACCAAATCAAATCATATATTTGCTATTATTCACCAATTATTGGATTTAATTCAATTTTTAATTAATAAAAAATAAAAATAAATTGAAAAATGAAGAAAATAATGTGTGGGTGAATATTTGGGTCGTGGATCATATTATAAGTGAGGTGCAAGCATAAAAAGTTAGGCCCATTTTGCAAAAAATTCATTTTTGAGCCCATTAGACTTTTGGCAATTTTGCATAAAAGGTCAACTTTGACAAGGCATATCTCCTCCAATTTTAACCCTAGAGAGGTGTTCTTGGACTTTTTAAAAATATTAGTATGTCCCCTAAGCAACCTTTTTGGTCTCATATCATTTTAGTCTTCCATGTTCATGTAATAAGCTTTGACCCAAAAGGTGTTTTTGTTGACTTTTCAAAAGGACCCATAATGTAGAAATTCATATCTTTTTGTGAGTGAATATTTTGAACTTGTGGGATGAAGATGAATTTTAGGGAATTGCATCCTCTTCAAAATGAGCCTTGGATGGAAAATTTCTGATGAAGCATGTGGAAGTTATGCTTTGTAAAAATTTGGTTGACTTTTACTGAGAAACCCTAATTTAGCAACTTTTGGGTTTTGATGAATTTGGAGCATTCCTTGGGGAATCATGATTAACCCTTGATAAAATGATGAAAGTCACTTCAAAATGTTAATGTTGACCAAAAATATTGAAGTTTGATTGTATGTGGGTCACAGTTGACTTTTGACCTAATACAGCCGATTCTCAAGCATCTGAGCAGTTGACTGAGCAAACCTCTTGTGCAAGGCATGAAACTTGACATGTAGGGTCTTGAGAACATATTAAGACCATGGAGAGCATATTAGGCCTTTGTGAGTCCACCTATCTTGATGAAAATGGAAACCCTAATTTGAGACACACTGCCTTAAGAGAGAGTTTGTCTGGTCAACTCTTGGGCAAGCTTGAGCAAATTGAGGATCTCTAGGAGTATGTATTGAATTAAATGAGAGGGAAAATTTTGGGGTTCAACAGCGTGCACACACTGATTCTAACCTCCATTTGAAGGTGACAGAAAGGCAAATCGAAGGGCATGACTCCACTGAATCCACACCCCAAATCGAAGGAAGCCAAAAAACGCAGAATCGAAAGACCCGTTTTTCTTTCTTTTATTTTCATTTTGCCATTATATTTTCATGCTATTAAATATGGTTGTAATAATGTAGGATTTTATCTTTTGGCATTTTATTACTTTTTATACGCTTTCTAGTAAAATAGGGAATGTATGGCAAGATAAAACCAACAAGTAGACAACCCCTAATCAAAGACTAAATGCATACAAATAAAACACACTATTCACACATGCACCCCCTAGGGTAATTCCACTTGTTGCCTTATAAAAAATGGTCATGTTATGCATGTGAGATGTCTTAGCAAAAACAATTAAAATACAAGATCATAGTCCCTTGATGACGCTATGGATGTTGCCTTACGCATGATCTTAGTCCCTCAAGAGAAATGCTAAGACATCTTACAACATTGCTATCATGACTATGCAATGACCCACATCCGTCCCTTTTACATCCAAAGATAAGGCTTCTTACCAATCAATGGTAAGATAATAACATCTAAGGAAGGAGGAGAAGAACAAATACTTTTGAGTAGGTAGAAACGTTCTTAGTTGCTTGCTCATTTTCAAAACAAACATATTTTTCAAAACACATACTAAAAACTTTCAAAAAATGAAATATTTTCAAAATTCCAACACTTTGTATACATTCTTATAAAAACAAGAATCATTATAAAGTTTTCCTAATCGAAGGCGCTTTTCACAAATACTTTCAATAACCAAGCACATTTTCAAACAAAAGTAATGATCTAGCAAGAAACTAAGAGCCCATAGATAACTATGGATGAAAAGGGTGCTAATACCTTCACTTTTCATAATCTACCCCCCGAACTCAAGAAAATAATTTCAAAGGTCTTTCCTTTTCTTTTCACCCTTTACTTTATTGGATAAAATAAAAGTCGGTGGCGACTCTTGCTATCCGCAACAATTGCAATCAAACGCAAAACATCCCAAGTAAGTTCTCCCACCAAGTTACAGAACTGGAGACTCCGCTGGGGAATACTCTTAAAAGTGGGGTTACCTTAGGGCTAGATCACCTTTCCTTGCTTTTCTTTGTTTGACTTTTTTGCTTTATATTATATGGTTTCTTGTTTGGGATTGTTTTGATCCTCTACTCGGATCTGGGACACCTTTTTAGGTAAGTAGAAATAGATTGTGGAAACTGTATGGTGTAGACCGATATGGTTAAAGCAATGGCTACGTTAGTGTGACGCATTTGTTGGTACCGGTATCCATTGTGTTGAATCGAGAAGAATATGGGGCCACTGAGCGGCGTCATGAAGCACTAACTGAACTTAGAACCTTAATTGAACAACTTGGCCATTAGGACATAGTGAGATAACCGGTTTCGGTGGAAAGCTGGAAATTGGTTGATACTCGATACTACACTCATTGAGATTGGACTTTTGGGATATCTCGGCCGCAAGAAAAGATTGATTGAGCTGAGACAATGCCTAAAATAAAGGTCAGTGATATTGAGATCCTTTAGAACCCGGTTACTATTACTAGGACAGGTTGAGCCAACTAAACTTCAAGAAGGTACTTGCCTACCAACTCTATGCAAGCCTAAACCTAAAGACTTTTTTTCTTTGTATGTACATAAGAACTTGCTTACTTGTACATAACATCATAAACATCATAACATCATAAGAATTCTCACTAACCATTTCAAGGATTTCGGAATTTATCTTTGTTTTTATTTTGTAGTCCATGAATCTCGTCCGAAGGAATACCATCAGAATCAACTTCGTGAAAGCACACCCTCAACTCCAAGAATTAGCATCAAGAGTGCCTGAAGACTCTCCTTTCACCAAGAAATATGGTCGACTCCTCAATTTGGATACCTCCAATTTCCAAGAAGAGATGATGTGCGTGCTCTTCCAATTCTTTGATCCCAAGCATCATTGCTTCACTTTCCCTGACTATTAGTTGGTGCCAACACTAGAAGAATTCTCTCTACTATTAGGAGTGCTTGTGCTTGATCAAGCACCATTCATTGGTTTAGAAGGTATTCTAAAACAAGAAGTCATTTCCGAAGCCCTGCATCTAAAGAGATCCGACATTATAGAAAATTGGGAGACAAGAAGCGGAGTTAAAAGGTTCCTGGCCAAATTATTATTGGAGAGGGCTCGTTCATTTTGGGAAGATATGGATTTTCAAGCCTTTTAAGACGTCCTAGCCCTTATCATCTATGGTTTGGTTCTATTTCCCAACTCGGACTAATTCATAGATGTGAATGCCATCAAAGTCTTTCTCTCTCGTAATCCTATACCTACCTTGTTGGGAGACATCTTACATAGTTTCCATACCTGCACCATGAAGAAAAGAGGTACTCTCTTATGTTTCATTCCCCTACTTTCCAAGTGTTTTACTTCGCACTTACCTCAGTCAACATTGAAGAACGAGAAAAGATTGACATGGTCTCAAAGGATGATGTCCCTTACCCATTCTGATATCCATTGTTGTTCGAGATCCTTGGAAGATACTTCTGTCATTGACTGTTGTGGGGAATTCCCTAATGTCCCTCTTCTTGGCATTATGGGAGGTATAACTTACAACCCTTGCTTAGCTTTACGACAGTTTGGGTATGCCCGAAGAAATGGTCCTCATGATATGCTCATCCAAGGAGTGGTGTTCGATTACGAGAGCAACGATCAAGGCTACCGTCAGAGGTTTGTGCAAGCTTGGATGATGGTAAATAAAGAAGATAGTGAGACGCTAGGACGCAAGAATTCTATTTCCTTTGAACCTTACCTTAGGTGGGTACGAGCTCGTGCTCAGAAGCTCATGATGCCTTACCCCTCCATTCTACCAGTTATCATGGAGCCTGTTGCTGAAGGAGAAGTCATGTATACTATTGTGATACGGTGGAAGAACCGACTGTTAATACTGGTTTTTGCGTTTTTTGTTTTCAAATGTCGCGGTAAGCAATAGTCGCCATCGACTTTTCTTTTATCCAACAAAGGAAAGGGTGAAAAGAACAGATAAACACCTTTTTCGAGATTTTGAGTAAGGGGGGTAGATTATGGAAAGGGAAGGTGTTAGCACCCTTTCCATCTGTGGTTTTCCGCGGGCTCTTAGGTACTTGTTCATTTTTAAAAACTGTTTTCGTGTTTGTGTGTTTGGAAAACTTGTTTTCTTTATGATAACTCTTATATCAGTCCTCAAGAGTTTGATAAAGCGTTTTTGAAAAGAATTTTGAAAGTGTGTAAGTGTAAAAAAGAATGAGATTTGAGCAAGTACTTAAGAACTATCTACCTACTCAAAAAAGGGAGTTCTTTTCCTCCTTTCTTTTAGATAGTGATATCCTACTATTAGTGAGTAGGTAGCCCTATCGCTGGATGTTGAGGGACTATCGAAAGGGACGTTCATGGTCATTGAAGGCAACATGTAAGGATACCTTAGCATTTCGAAGGGACTGTCATCATATAGGCAATGTTGAGGGACAAGATCATTTCTCGTAGGCAACTCGAGGGACATTAAGGGACCATGATCTTTATGATGACTTTTAAATTGAGTGTCTTTGCTAAGATATCCCTACGTTCGAGGGACATGACCATTGTTTTCCGAGGCAACCAGAGTGGGGAAATACCCTAGGGGTGCAAGTGTGATAAAAGTGTTCAATTCAGTTATATTTATCTTGAAATTAGTGACCTAATGGTTAATTGATTAATACTTGTCATGCACGCCTAATTTTACTAAGATTCATATACAAGCATATAAGAAATATAAAAACGAGAAATTAAGTTCCTACAGCTATTACAAGGCTTTGGTGTAGATACATAAATAATGACTGAAAAGTAAAGTGCAGAAATTGAAAACCTAAATTAAACTATTACAAACCGAGCACAGTTACATAATAAGAAATAATCGTATGAAAAATAACACGCAAAAATTAACATTGGCCTACGTTTGAAACCCTAAAAATCTAATTTCCTATTAAAAAGAATTTGAAGTTTTTTATGAAAAAGATTTGGAATTTAACCTAATTCTCTAATTAATTTTAAATTAAGGAAAACAAATTAAAGTTAATTAAATTAATTTGCAAAAATTAATTTTATTAAGAAAAACTCTAAGTCCTATTTTTTATAATTTTCTGATTTTCTGATTTTAAAAAAATAAAGAAACAAAAATAAAAAACTAAATAAAAAAAAGAATATAGAAATTAAGAAATGGGCCTGGGGGTGAGTAAGCAAAACTGGGGGTATGCTGTTGAAATTTGAAGCCCAGATCTTGTGCAAGCCCAAAGCTTGCGTTGGATCTGGTGTTGTTATGTTAGGGAGGTCTATGGTATGCATGCGTGCTAGAGGCGCTGGATATGGAGGATGATTGATCTGATGGTGATGGCCTGATGACACATGGTATGCGCGCTGGCCCCTGGAACATTGGATATGCAAGAAACTCATTAGAAAAAATAAACTTCAAGACCTGGGAATCTAACTTAGGTCTCTCCCTTTGCACCCTTATGCTTTTTCCATCTGCACTGCTGGATCATTCATGTATATAAACAAAACAAAATTATATAATGTAAAACAATGACAACAGTTGAGGTTTCAAACACGCGCCAACAATTAGGGTCCAGGATATTTGAATGATCCAACCAGAAGAATCCATTATGCCACACAGAGTCATCGGCTGGTCAAACAACCTCAGACGGTGGCTCTGGTCATCATCTCCGGCCAGCCAAAAACGTAACCTATAAAATAGGGAGATTTGAAGCCTGAAATTTTACCTACCCCCCTAAAACCTAGGCTGCAAGTTCAACCATGGCCTTAGTTTGGTCAAAAGATGTCTCCATCTCTGAAACTGAAGCTCACACGTTTTCAAACCCTAACAATGGCAAGCTTTAATTTTGGCACTAAAACTCACATGAAGCACGTTAAAACATTTACAATGATCAATATGAACACATATATGCCTGTATAACTCATTTATATTGTGTAATAGGAGGATTTTAATTCATGAAATCATACCAAATCGGTGATGCTTGAAGGAGGGATCTTGGGCACGATCTGGCTTGGCTAATGAATGAGGATGACTCATGGGACCTTCAGGAGGAAACTAGGATGCTTGGTATGGATGGAGAAGGCTTGGATCACTTGGTACAATGTTCACTTTTTCTTTGAAATTTTTGAAATAATTTTTGGACTTGTGGAGGCAGCTTTCACGTGTGTATTAGGTCTGGACTTGTTGTGTATATGTAGTAAATCTCATTAGGTCAACAATTGTAGAAAAAATCCAATGCTTTCATGAGAAATATTCTTCTTTCAATGATGTGATTTTTGGCCTTTTTTTAAAAAAAACCAATCTTTCTTTCCCTCCACAATTTTCCTTTGATTTGCCAGCATATTTCATCCCTTATTTGATGATAAAATATTCCCAAATCATATCTTACATATTTTCCATTATTTCTTTATTTAATTTTGACTTTTAATGAATAAAAAATCCAAATAAATAATAAAAATAATTAAATAATGTATGAGTGAGCTCAGAGGTCGTGGGCCATGTTAGAAACAAGTTTCAAGCATGAAAACATGGGCCCATTTGGAAAAAATTCAAGTTAGGTCAATATTGGCTTCATGCACATTTCCAAAAATTGGTCAACTTTAGAAATGCACATCTCTCTCATTTTTAACCCTAAGAGAGTCTTCATGGACTTTTTAGATAGCTTAGGATGTACTATAAACAACCTTTTTGGTTTTACTTCAATTGGATCTTCCATTTTCATGTAAGGTGCTTTGACCCAAAAGGTGTTTTTGTTGACTTTTTGAAAGGACCTATAATGTCTGAGCTTGTATATTTCCAATGGTACATTTCATGAACTTGAGGGCTGAAGAGAAGTTGTAGGGAATTGGATTATCATCAAAATGAGCATTGTTGGAAATTTTTTTGATAAAGTATGAGAAAGTTATTCCTAGTCAAAGTTTGGTTGACTTTTCCTATAGAAACCCTAATTTGCCATTTTTGACTTTTGATGAGTTAGGAGCATTTCTTAAGGAATCATGATCAGCCCTTGATCAAATGATGGATATTACTTCAAAATGTTGATATTGACCAAAAATCTTGAAGTTTGACTGTATTTGGGCCACAGTTGACTTTTGACCTAGTATAGTTGATTTCTAGGCATTTAAGTAGTTGATTGAGCAAACTTGTTGTGCAAGGCATGAAAATTGGCATGGATGATCTTATAAACATATTAGGTCAATGGAGAAAATTTGGGATCCTTGGGTCTCACACATCTTGCTTAAAATTAAAACCCTAGTTGGAAGACCCGTGCTTAGGAGGAGAGTTTGTGTGATCAATTCTTGTTCAACCTTGAGCAATTGAGGACCTCTAGGAGTATATCTTGTGTGAAAATGGGACAGAAAATTTTAGGGTACAACAGCTGCCCCTGTTCAATCTTGTTTAACTTGAGGATGTAGATTGGCTGGTCTGCCTTTCGTGATCTGAAGGTGGAAGATGATTGAACACTAGAGTGCCCAGAAATTTGCACTAGTCAGAGACGATACTTGATTGTGTAGATAATATCGGGAATGGGATTACAGATGTCGTTTGGAGAAGATGACAGAAGATTTTCTGAGATGGGCTTAAAGATTCCGTCTAGAACAATGTTGATTTCATGAGATGTTCCTTTGTGGGAATTCCTATGCCTGTTGTTGGGGAGGACTCCGTTGAGGAATGTTGGTCTTTGTCTTGGGAAATAGAGTTTAGGAGCTTTAGTTGTTCGTTACTCTACTGGGGAGTCATCTCTTGACTGAAGAGACGGAAGTGAACTGCTATCTTGTCGGGATCCAGGTTTCACAGTGACTTGCTGAGGATAATAAGGTTGGTTGCTATCTGGTCATATTCCAGGCTTCACAGTGACTTACTGGAGAAATGAGATTAAACTGTTATCTGGTCATACTTCAGGCTTTGCAGTTTCTTCAACTGTTATCTGGTCGGAATCCAGGATTCAGTGACATGAACTAATATATGATCGTGTCCAGGCTTCAGTGATTTGGAGAAATGAAGTTGTTATCTGGTTTGATCCAGGATTCAACTTGAATTTGAGGTACACTATTATCTGGTCGAGTCCAGGCTTCATAGTAATTGACAGAGTAAACTGCTATCTGGTCGGATTCCAGGCTTCGCGGCACCTTATACTATTATCTGGTCAGATTCCAGGCTTCACAGTGTCTTGAATTATTGATTGACTATTATCCGGTCGGATTCTGGGCTTCAGCAATGATGTTAATTGTTATTTGGTCGGGTCCAGGCTTCATTGTTTGCTGAACTGCTATCTGGTTGTATTCCAGGCTTTGTAGTTTCTTTAACTGTAATAGAAATCTGAAAAATCTTAGTATTGATTTAACTGAACCAAAGAAAGGTCTTGAGTTGTCTTCAACTGGAATAGAAATCAAGAAAATCTTAGTATCGATTTAGTTGAACCAGAGGAAGGTCTTGAATTAATTTTGTCAGGAATGGAAATCAGGAAAATCTTAGTATCAATTTAACTGAACCAGACAAAAGTCTTGGAATATCTTCAACTGGAATAGAAATCAGAGAGATCTTAGTATCGATCTAACTGAACCGACGAAGGTCTTGAATTAACTCTTTCTGAGGAAAATGCTGAAATAGCCCTTCATTAGGCGTAGCTTTTGAGAAGACCACCAGGTCACGTAAGTAGTCAATGGTGTTTGTGGATTTGATCTTTCCCTGAAAAAGGTAAAGAGTCAGTCGTATGCAATATCATGATGTATGAAATGCATTGTGATGATGGTCTCAAAATAAATGAGACTATGTTGTATGCGATGTGAATGCGCATGCCATGATGTATGAATATGGGATGCTATTGCGATATTTTCTAGTCTGGGAAAGTTAATCCCTGATTGCTGCTGAAGAGTATTGGGAAGTTGGATCCTTCATTTCCACAGGGGATGATGAATGAAGATGATTCGCTCGGGATTTCCTGTTTATATTTGAGGATAATCTGCCGGGGAATTTTAAATCATGCTTGAGAATAACTATGTGGAGAGAGATAATGCTTTGATGGAAGGTTTTGCCGATGTAGAGAAATAAACTCTGTTAGGGATTCCTCTGCAGTTAGAGAAATAAACTCTACCCGGGAGAAAGTTTTATAAACTGTTTGAAATTATAAAACTCGGTTGGGGAAAATAGATTTCAGCTCTCTGAAGGAACTTTGTTGGACGATGTAATTCCGGTTTGAGGAATAAGAGATTAAAACTTCGGTTGTTTCTACTCTGTGGGGAACATAGACGTCACGGGGTCACATGTAATGGTGACTTCGTCTCAAAGTGTCTCTGCCCTTGCACCATGCTGGAAAGAGAAACTGGCAGGACTACAAATTGCTTTTTTAGACTTTTCCCTGTTTCTTAAAGTCATTAGTAACCGTCTTTCTGTTTCTTATGCAAGTATTTGTGAACAGTAATCATGTTCAAATGCATATGTCAAAAATAATCATTGGACGTTTTTGCAAAACAAAACAGAAAAATAAAATAAACAGTTTTGTACTTTCAAAGAAATGATTTGTATTGATTTTAGAAGTTCTCCTATGATAGGCATTTTGTATAAAGAGACTGATGTTATAGTAGGAGAACGCCGCCGTAGAAAAAAGAAAACTACACAAAACTGTGTACAAAGAGAAAACAGCTATGTGTAATAATCCCATTGAGTTTCAATTCTGCTATTGCCCCTATGTCCTTGAGCGTCTCATCACTTTTCTACTCGTCCAAAGCTGACTGGATTGATCGGTACCGTTTGAGCTTGATAGTTGATACTGAAGGCTGGTCACAAAGTGATCCAATGGTACATAGTTGTACGCTTAAAATCCCTAACTTTTTCCTGGACCGCCCTTTCGGGTTTTCAGTCCACCGGGATACCCTTTTTTGCCCAAGCCACCTTTTCAGGTTTTCGACTTGTCGGGTGTACAGATTTTGTTGTATTTATCCCTAATTTTTGCCCAAACCCTTTTGGTTCGCTGGGATGCCATTATTTTTGCCTAGGCCAGTCAACCTAGCGGGTCTTTATTTATGCGTAGTATCTTTTCACTATGTCCGCATTCAGAGGGTGAGGAAGGTCGTCACAATCCATGGTGGTCAGAATCATGGCTCCACTGGAAAATATGCTTTTGATCACAAATGTCCCTTCGTACGTGGGAGTCCATTTTCCCCTAGGATCACCTTGTGGAAGTATGATGCGCTTGATTACTAGATCACCCACCTGATATACTTGACGTCTGACCTTTTTGTTGAAAGCCTTGATCATCTGTTTTTGATACATTTGACCATGACAGATAACAATAAGCCTTTTCTCATAAATCAAATTCAGTTGATCAAGTTGGGTCTGGATCCAATCGTCTTCGTTCAAGCCTGCATCCTTCATGATCCTCAAAGAAGGGATCTGGACCTCAATAGGCAGGACAACCTCCATACCATACACCAGAGAATAAGGTGTTTCCCCTGTTGACATACGTGCTGAGTTGCGGTAACCATAAAGGGAAAATGGTAACATCTCATGCCAGTCTTTGTATGTCACCATCATCTTCTATATGATTTTCTTAATGTTCTTGTTAGCAGCCTCCACAATGCCATTCATCTTCGGCCGGTAAGGGGAAGAATTATGATGCTAGATCTTGAATTGTTTACAAAGTTCGGTGATCATAATATTGTTGAGATTTGTACCATTATCTGTAATGATTCTTTCGGGGAAACCATACCGACAAATAAGGTTATGCTTGATGAACCGCGCCACAACATTCTCGGTAACAGTAGCAAAAGAGGCAGCCTCAACCCACTTTGTGAAGTAATCAATGAAGACTAGGATAAATTGATGCCCATTTAAAGCGGTAGGTCTAATCTCTCTGATCATTTCAATTCCCCACATTACAAAGGGCCAGGGAGCCGTCAAGACATTCAAGGGAACCGAAGGTACATGTACTTTATCAGCATAGATCTGGCATTTGTGACAAGTTCGAGAATGTTGATAACAGTATGCTTCCATAGTGGACGAATAGTATCCTGCCTGTAGGATCTTTTTAGCCATGGTGTGTCCACTAGAGTGGGTGCCAAAGGTACCTTCGTGTAAATCTTTCATAATCCTCTTTGCTTCTCTTTTGTCTACACACCGAAGTAAAGTAGAGTCATGGCTGTGTTTGTAGAGGACTCCATTACTAAGGAAGAACTTTACGGAGAACCTCCTCAGAAACTTCTTATCATTGACAGACTCCCCCTCACGATAATCATGAGCTTCGAGATACCTTTTCACTTCATGAATCCAAGGTTTGTCTACTACTTCTTCAGTGTCGATCTCATAGCAGTAATGTCAGCACATGTTCTTTGTAAGGGATGAGATTCGGGTGCTTCGTGTCCCACTCTCCTTTTATTTGACTTATTACCAAGGCTGAATCCCCGAAAACGCTCAAGAGCTTGATCCTTAGGTAAATAGCAACTTTGAGACCCATGATGCATGCTTCATACTCCGCTATATTGTTGGTACAGTTGAAACATAATCTGGCAGTGAAAGGAGTATGACAGCCTTCAGAAGATATGATTATAGCACCGATGCCGTTGCCGAGTGTGTTGGAAGCTCCGTCAAAAACCATAGTCCATCGGGATCCTTCCTTAGGTCCTTCATCTGGTCCAGGTTCTTCACAGTCAGTCACTAACATAATATTCTCATCTGGGAATTCAAAGTTCATAGATTGGTAGTCATCCACAGCCTGATGAGCCAAATGATCAGCTAGTACACTTCCCTTGATTTCCTTCTAGGTTGTGTATTGGATATCGTATTCGGTCAGGATCATTTTCCATCTTGCTATTCTTACGGAGAGAGCGGGCTTCTCGAAGATATACTTGATCAGATCCATCTTAGATATCAACAAAGTAGTGTGGCTCAACATATACTGTCTTAGTTGGCGAGCAACCCATGCCAAAGCACAACAAATTTTCTCGAGCAGTGAATATCTTGTTTCACAGTCGGTAAATTTTTTGCTAAGGTATTATATTGCGTGCTCTTTTCGACCGGACTCGTCATGCTTTCCCAGCACACACCCCATTGAATTATCTAGCATTGTTAAGTACATTATCAAAGGTCTTCCTTCAATCGGAGGTATCAAAATTGGAGGCTCTTGAAGGTATTCTTTGATCCTCTCGAAGGCAGTCTGGCATTCGTCATTCCACTTTACCACTTGATCTTTCTTCATGAGTTTGAAGATTGACACACAAGTAGCAGTTAAATGGGAAATGAACCTGGCAATGTAATTTAGGCGTCCCAAGAAGCCTCTAACCTCTTTCTTAGTGCGAGGAGCCGGTATCTCTTGTATAGCCTTCACCTTTGTGGGGTCTACCTGAATGCCCTTGTCGCTAACAATGAAACCTAGAAGTTTACCAGACCTTACCCCGAAGGTGCACTTGTTTAGATTTAACCTCAACTTGTACGTATTCAATCTATCAAACAACTTTTGTAGATGATCAAGGTTTTCTTCCTCAGTTTGAGATCTGGCTATCATGTCATCAACGTAGACCTCTATCTCATGGTGAATCATGTCGTGAAACAAAGCTACCATGGCTCACCGATAGGTTTCCCCGGTGTTCTTCAACCCAAACCGAATCACTTTGTGGCAGAAAGTTCCCCATTGCGTGACGAAGGTTGTCTTCTCCATGTCTTCAGGTTCTATCTTGGTCTTATTGTAACTAGAGAAACCGTCCATGAAGGAAAAGATCTTATGTCGCACGGCGTTGTCTACCAGAGCGTCAATATGGGGAAGCGGGAAGTCATCCTTGGGGATGGCCTTGTTCAAATCTCTATAGTCCATACACATCCGTACCTTGTCGTACTTTTTAGGATCCGGGACTATGTTAGAAACCCATTGGGGATAAGAGGTGACAACTAAAAACCCAGTGTTGAACTGCTTCATAACTTCTGCTTTTATCTTCTATGACATTTTAGGGCACATATGACGAACCTTCTACTGTACCGGAGGGTAATCCTCTTTAGTTGGCAGACGATGAACAATGATGTTCGTGTCTAGTCCTGGCATGTCTTCATATGACTAGAAAAAGATCTCGACATAATCATGCAACATCTATATGAATCGTTGTTTGACACTAAGCTCCAAATTTTCACCTATCTTGACTTCTCTTCTGTCCTCTTATGTGCCCAAGTTTATTGTCTCAATTGGATCTTCATGAGGCTGCATAGCCCTTTCTTCCTGTTGTAACTGTCTAGAGAGTTCTCCGGGTACCTCACAATCTTCCTCACCTTCGTCCTCGACTTGGTTGATCAGATTTTCAAAGTTATAACCGGCAATAACATAACTGTTATTAATGGGATCCATAGTGTATATGGATCTGCAGCTTGATACGTGAGTGTGTGTAAGAGCATAGTTGTATAGACAAAGTAAAAGCAGAAAAGAAAAACAGAGAGCGCAAGATTTGTATGCAAAAACTTCCAATGCTTTATTAATGCCATATGAAATTGAAACATGATAACCCTCATAAATAAACAATTGTGCCCCGAGTAAGACACATGGCCATATAGTTTATATTGTTTATTACATATCCAAAAACAAGAAAGGCAATTAACTATGAATAAAAGTAATTGGTACAAAGTCTTTTGCTGTCCAGTTACTGGGTCCACCGTTGGTAGTAGGGAAGATCCATTTATCCATGTCATAGTCACCATCATTGTCTTCTAGAGCGTTGACCCCATTATTACTGATGCATAGGAGAGGTCTTTCAGCACGAGCATGACGAACAACCCTTTGAGCCCCTGAAGAGAAACCCAAACAAAACTTATCAAATCGGTATAGAACATCAGTGAGTTGGCCCCAAATGGTACACCCACCTTCTTCAATAACTGCTTTGGAATCCTTGAGAGAAGCCATCTTCAAGGGAGGTCTGGTGATCTTTGGCATATTGGTGACAGTTTCAGTTGCAACCATAGTCTGAGGCACCTCTTCGAAGTTTTAACATGGAGTCTCGATGAACTCGCCATCCATTTCAACATACCTGAAGGAATTCAAGGGACTTACCATGTATTCTTATTCACCATGTACCATGACAGTCTTTCCCTTCACTGGGTATTTCATCATCTGATGCAGAGTGGACGTGACAGCTCCCGCCCCATGAATCCAAGGGCGACCCAACAAACAAGAATAAGAAGGTCTAATATCCATCATGTAGAAGGTGGAGTTAAAGGTATGAGAACCAACTTTGATGGGGATGTCCACCTCCCTGTTCACCATTCTTTTCGAACCATCGAAAGCCCTCACTACTATGTTGTTGGGTTTTAGGGTCAAACCTTCGCAATCTAATATGTCCATAGCTTTCTTGGGAAACACGTTTAATGATAAACCAGTATCTACTAGAACATGGGCCAAAGTAGTGCCCCTGCATTCGATGGAGACGTGCAGTGCATCATTGTGTTTACTTCCTCGGGGTGTTAGGTCAACATCAGAAAAATCTAAAGCATTATCAGTCGTCAAACTGGCCACACAATCTTCAAATTGGTCAGCGGAGGTTTCCTGTGGTACATGGGCATTTTTAAGGAATTTTACCAAAGCTTTTGCATGACCTTCGAAGCACAATAGTAGGGCTAACATTGAAATCTTAGAAGGGGTCTTCCCCAGCTGTTCCACCATATAGTAGTCGCTCTTCTTTATAATCTTCAAAATTTCTTCCATTTCCTTCTTGGAATCCTCTGGGATAGATTCTGAATGCGCCTTCGTCTAGACAGGCTCAATCAATAAGTCTTTGCCCCGAGTATCGGCCGACTTGGTGATAGGGGTGGCCACAAGAATTGCGGTGGTAGTATCAGCAGGAACAACAGTAGGAATGATCACATGACTAGTAACGGCTTTTGGAGGAAAAATCTCAGGGGAGAATATTCTTCCACTTCTTTTTATTTTACTGGTCCCAACGATGTTGCCAATGTCGGGATCAGTATTTTCAGAGACTTGGTCTTCAATAGCCAACAAGTCTTGCTTGACGCCGTGGTAGTAGACGTCATCCTCATAGTCCAGAGAACAGCCTTGTCCAAGGAGTATGGGATTGTCCCTGGCATAGTGATAATCATAGGAGCCAACTTTAGAGCATATGTAATCCTGACGGGTCTTTTGGTTGAGACCCTGGGAGGATTGGCGGAAACGGTTATGATTGAAACATCCTTGCAAGGAACAGTCGGGACGGGAGTCTTCTCAAACAAAATCTCTCTACCATCCATCAGACGTTGAACACCCGCCTTCAACAAATAACAACCAGTCGATTGAGATAAACATAAGTGGAAACCTTCGCCACAGCCTGGAAATAAACCGACTTTCAATAAGTTCCACTTAACGGTCATGAGAGGAGTAACAAGTTCCTCAACAGAAGTAACGAACATATCATCTTCAATAGCATTAACACCACCGTCGTGCTTGGGCATAGGAGCAGTGATAACATTGGGAATCTCAGGAGCATCAAATTCAATCTCCCTCGCCTCGATCAGGTCTTACACCTTGTTTTTCAAAGCCCAACAGTTGTTTGTATCATGACCTGGACTGTCTGAATGCTAAGCACAGCGAGCATTTGGGTTGTAGCAAGGAGACGCGGTGTTGGGATTCTTAGGAGCTTCCCACAAAGTCACCAAATTAGATTTTAGCGAGTGTGACAAGACTTGAGACAGAGTCATGTTTATCTGGTTAAACTGTCTTACAAGCCTTTCTTCTCTAGGCTGATTGTTCCTTTGTTGAGTAGGTGTAGGTTTAGAGATCATAACAGCCCCTACCGCTGGATGGCGCTCGGTTCTGCTCTGATTTCGTTAATTATACACATCACTGACCTCTTTTTTCCCTATGAAAGATCTCGTTCCCGCACTTGAAGAGGCATCCTTCTGAATCTTGCCACTTCTAATCACATCTTCCACTCTTTCTCCTGTCAAAATCAATTCAGTGAAGCCAGCTGAGGAGCTTCCAATCAGATGATTTAAAAATGGACCAGATAGGGTACCCAAAAACATATCCAATAACTACCTATCAGATAGGGGAGGTTGGACTCTTCCTGCTAAGTCCCTCCACTTCTGAGCATAGTCTTTAAAGCCCTCGCTCGAACCCATAAACATGCTTTGGAGTTGTGTACGGGTGGGAGCAAGGTCTGCATTATACTGATACTTCTTATAAAAAGCAGCAGCCATGTCTTCCCAATTACGAATGTTGGTCCCTTTCAACTGGTAGAACCACTCTAGTTGAGTTCCAGATAGACTATTTTGAAAGAAGTGGACCCATAAGTCCTTGTCAGCAGTGTGAGGCTGGATCTTCCTCACATGAAACCTCATCATATTTGGCGAACACCGGCACCTTGAACTTCTGCGGGATGACAACCCCAGAAACCAAACCCAGCTCTTCAAAATCCAGCCCAGGCACCTTCTGGATTTCCATTGCACTTAGACGCTCTTTCAGTTGTTTGTATTTTTCATCGGCCAGAGGGTACTACTTTTCATTATAGTTAGTCTCATTATCAGATACCCTTGGACTGGGGTCTTCCTCTATTGTCTCCCCTTCTTGATTGTCCCCTTCCTTTGATGAAGATGTCAGCTCTACAACTTGCCTTAGTGGTTCTTTGAACCTCCTTCCTAAATTCACTACACCAATTGTCTTCCTTGGCTTCTTAGTCTTATCTTTAACAATCAGGGCTTTCAGTTCCTTTTGCCCCTTGGTGAGAGCTATGATCATCTGTTGAAACTGTGAATTTTGAGTTTGTAGATCCCTTACTGTTTTTTCTAGAGCCATTGCTGAAATAAACAATGAAGAGGATGAGAAACCTGCTTTGAAACCTGCTTATGCAATGATATGTATGATATATGTATGCAATGTTTTCAAGGATTTCTAAGACTTAAATTTTCTTAAACAGAAAGAGAACAAACTTTAATTGTATTAAGAAATGATGCCTCTTGGGCTTACAAAGGGAGTAGCAAAACAAAAATAACTCTCTAAGCAAGAGACTCAAACTTCCCATTGGCGCATCCTCTTTGGTGCAATGTAATCATTTATACTCTTCTCTTCATGAAGTAACCTGGTGAGCTCTAAAACATTCTTCTCGATGGCATAGAATTGGGTTTCGAAGGTATCCTGTTCTTCTTTGAGTTGGATCCAGGATTTTCGTAGCTCCTCAAAACCAGTTGGCATGTCAGGATGAAGAACCATGTAAGGAGTATCTCCCTCAGCAATTGGCTCCATAATCACAAGTAAGATGGCGGGGTAAGGCATCACAAGACATTTAGCACGAGCTCACACCCATTTGAGGTAAGGCTCAAGGGGGATGGAATTCTTGTGCCCCAGTGTCTTGCTATCAACTCTGTTTATCATGCCCCAAGCTCGAATGAACCTCTTATGATAACCCTAAACATCATTCTCATAGTAAAATGTGATTACTTGGACGAGTGTGTCATGAGGACCATCCCTTCAAGCATAACCAAATTGTCGCAACGCCAAACAAGGATTATAAGTGATTCCTCCCCTAATGCCTAAGAGAGGGACATTAGGGAATTCCCCACAACGGTCAATGATGGTAACATTCTCCAAGGATCGAGAACACCAATGAATATCTAAATGTGTAAGGGACATCAAACTATGAGACCATCTCATACCCTGCTTATTTCTTAAAACAAACCAAGGTAGGTGCTAAATAAACCACATAGCCAATAGAGGAGTGCAACACAAAAGGGTCCCTCTTCTCTTTATAGTGCAAGTATGCAGAGAGTGTAGAATATCCCCAAGTAAAGTAGGCACCGAATTATGTGACAAAAATACCTTAACCGCATTCACATCTATGAGTTGGTCCATGTTAGGGAATAGTACCATCCCATAGATGAGAAGGGCCAGCACTTCTTCAAAAGCTTGTAAATCCAGGCTATCCCAAAAATGGTGAGCTTTCTCAAATAAAAACATAGCAAGAAATCCTTGGACACCTCTTCTAGTTTCCCAATTTTCCACTACATCAGACCGTTGTAAAGACAGAGCTTGAGCAATCTCTTCAGGCTTTGGGTCTCTTTCCATACCGTTGAATGGTGACTCATTAAGGATAGGTACCCCCAGTAACTAAGAAAACTCCTCCATAGTAGGCACTAACTGGTAATCAGGAAAAGTAAAGTAGTGGTGTAACGGGTCAAAGAACTGAAAGAGCACCTTTAACATTTCTTCATCAGGGTTTGAAGTGACAAAGTTGAGAAGTCGACCATGTTTTTCAATGAAAGAAGAGCCTTTAGGAATCCTTTATGCTAATTCCTTTAGTTAAGGAGGTAATTTCACAAGGTTGACTTGGATAGTGTTCCTGCGAGCAGATGTCATGTCGTACAAAACAAGACAAAGATAAGTCCTAGAAAATACTTGAAATGGTTAGTATGATATGCCATGTTATGATGTCATGATTATGCTAAGAAATCACAGATATAGCAAGCACAAGCAAATCACACAAAGACCTTAGGTTTAAGGATTGCATGGGTTTTAAGGTAATACCCTCTTGAAGCTTTGATTGGTTCGACATGTCCTATGAATAGTAACCGAGTTCTAAGGGATCTCAATATCACTGATCTTTCCTACAAGTTTCGTTTCCATAGGCAACTGACTTGCCACCAAACAAAACCCGAGAGTTAAATCTCAATGAGTGTAGCATCGAGTATCAGCAGACTTTGGGAATACACCAAAGTCGGCTATCTCACTACGTTCTAATAGCCAAGTTGTTCAATTAAGGTTCTAAGGTCAGTTGACGCTTCATGACACCATATAACAGGCCCGTATTCTCCTTGATTACCTCAAGAGCTACCGGTACCATGCAAAGTGTCACATCAATGTATCCATCGCTTCAACCGTGTCGGTATACCCCACACAGTTTCCACGATCAATTGCTACTTACCTAAAATGTTTCCCCAGATCCGGGTGTAGGATCTATAGTAACCCAAACAATACCCTTAAAAAGTAAAGCAATCAAACAAACAAAGAAAAACAGTTTAGAAATGAACTAGACCCTAAGGTAAACCCCACTTTACCATCTCCCCAACAGAGCCTCCAGTTCTGTAATACGATGGCAGAACTGACTGTTAATACTGGTTTTTGCGTTTTTTGTTTGCAAATGTCGCGGTAAGCAAGAGTCGCCACCAAATTTTCTTTTATCCAACAAAGGAAAGGGTGAAAAGAAAAGAAAAAGACCTTTTTCGGGATTTTCTGAGTAAGAGGGGTAGATTATGGAAAGGGAAGGTGTTAGCATCCTTTCCATCCGTGGTTTTCCGCGGGCTCTTAGGTACTTGCTCATTTTTTAAAACTGTTTTCGTGTTTGTGTGTTTTGAAAACTTGTTTGCTTTATGATAACTCTTCTATTAGTCCTCAAGAGTGTGATAAAGCGTTTTTGAAAAGAATTTTGAAAGTGTGTATGTGTAAAAAGAATTAGATTTGAGCAAGTAATTAAGAACTATCTACCTACTCGAAAAAGGGCGTTCTTTTCCTCATTTCCTTTAGATAGTGCTATCTTACTATTAGTGAGTAGGTAGCCCAATCGCTGGATGCTGATGGACTACCGAAAGGAACGTTCATGGTCATTGAAGGCAACATGTAAGGATACCTTAGCATTTCGAAGGGACTGTCATCATATAGTTAACGTCGAGGGACAAGATCATTTCTCATTGGCAACTAGAGGGACATTAAGGGACCATGATCTTTATGATGACTTTTAAATTGAGGGTCTTTGATAAGATATCCCTACGTTCGAGGGACATGACCATTGTTTTCCGAGGCAACCAAAGTGAGGAAATACCCTAGCGGTGCAAGTGTGAGAAAAGTGTTCAATTCAGTTATATTTATCCTGAAATTAGTGACCTAATGATTAATTGATTAATACTTTTCATGCACGCCTAATTTTACTAACAATTCATATACAAGCATATAAGAAATATAAAAGCGAGAAATAAAGTTCCTACAACTATTACAAGGCTTTGGTATAGATACATAAATAATGACTGAAAAGTAAACTGCGGAAATTGAAAACCATAATTAAACTATTACAAACCGGGCACAGTTACACAATAAGAAATAATCGTATGAAAAATAACGCGTGAAAATTAAGACTGACCTACGTTTGAAACCCTAAAAATCTAATTTCCTATTAAAAAGAATTTGTAGTTTTTTATGAAAAAGATTTGGAATTTAACCTAATTCTCTAATTAATTTTAAATTAAGGAAAACAAATTAAAGTTAACCAAATTAATTTGCAAAAATTAATTTTATAAAGAAAAACTCTAAGTCCTATTTTTTATGATTTTATGATTTTATGATTTTATGATTTTTAAAAAAAGAATAAACAAAAATAAAAAACTAAATAAAAAAAAGAATAAAGAAATTAAGAAATGGGCCTGAGGGTGAGAAAGTAAAGTTGGGGGGTATGCTATTGAAATTTGAAGCCCAAATCTTGTGCAAGCCCAAAGCCTGCGCTGGATCTGGCGTTGTTGTGTTAGGGAGGTCTATGGTATGCCTGCGTGTTACAGGCGCTGGATTTGGAGGATGATTGATCTAATGGTGGTGGCCTGATAACACATGGTGTGTGTGCTGGCCCCTAGAACATTGGATCTGCAAGAAACTCATTATAAAAAATAAGCTTCAAGACCTGGGAATCGAACCCAGTTCTCTCCCTTTGCACCCTTATGCTTTTGCTATATGCGCTGCTGGATCATTCATGTATATAAACAAAACAAATTTATATAATGTAAAACAAGGACAACTACTGAGTTGTCAAACACGCGCCAATAAGTGGGGTCCAAGATATTTGAACGATCCAACCAGAAGAAGCCATTATGCCATGCAGAGTCACCGACTTGTCAAACCACCTCAGGCGATGGCTCCAGTCATCATCACCGGCCAGCCAAAAACGTAACCTGGAAAATAGGGAGATTTGAAGCCTGAAATTTTACCTACCCCCCCCCCTAAAACCTAGGCTGCGAGTTCAACCATGGCCTTAGTTTTGTCTAAAGATGTCTCCATCTCTGAAACCGAAGCTCACATGTTTTTAAATCCTAATAATCGCAAGCTTCAATGTTGGCACTGAAACTCACATGAAGCATGTTAACACATTTACAATGATCAATATGAACACATATATGCATGCATAACTCATTTATATTGTGTAATAGGAGGATTTGAATTCAAGAAATCATACCAAATCGGTGATGCTTGGAGGAGTGATCCTGGGCACGATTTGGCTTGGCTAACGAATTAGGATGACTCCTGGGACCTTCGGGTGGAAACTAGGATGCTTGGTTTGGATAGAGAAGGCTTGGATCGCTTGGTACAATGTTCACTTTTTCTTTGAAATTTGGAAATAATTTTTGGACTTGTGGAGAAATCTTTCACGTGTGTATTAGGTCTGGACTTGTTGTGTATATGTAGTAAATCTCATTAGGTCAACAATTGTGGAAAAAATCCAATGCCTTGATAAGAAATATTCTTCCTTCAATTATGTGATTTTTGGCCTTTTTTAGAACAAATCCAATATTGCTTTCCCTCCACGATTTTCCTTTGATTTTCCAGCATATTTCATCCCTTATTTGATGAGAAAAGATTCCAAAACCATATCTTACATATTTTCCATTATTTATTTATTTTATTTTGACTTTTAATGAATAAAAAATCCAAATAAATAATAAAAATAATGAAATAATGTATGAGTGATCTCAGAGGTCGTGGGCCATGTTAGAAACAAGTTTCAAGCATAAAAACATGGGCCCATTTGGAAAAAATTAAAGTTAGGTCAATATTGGCTTCATGCACATTTCTAAAAATTGGTAAACTTTAGCAATGCATATCTCTCTCATTTTTAACCCTAAGAGGGTGTTCTTAGACTTTTTAGAGAGCTTAGGATGTCCTATAAACAACCTTTTTTGTTTTACTTCAATTAGATCTACCATGTTCATGTAAGGTGCTTTGACCCAAAAGGTGTTTTGTTGACTTTTTGAAAGGACCTATAATGTCTGAGCTTGTATCTTTCCAATGGTGCATTTCTTGAACTTGAGGGCTGAACAGAAGTTGTAGGGAATTGGATTATATTCAAATTGAGCTTTGGTGGAAAAAGTTTTGATAAAGTATGAGAAATTTATTCCTGGTCAAAGTTTGGTTGACTTTTCCTATAGAAACCCTAATTTGCCATTTTTGACTTTTGATGAGTTAGGAGCATTTCTTGAGGAATCATGATGATCAAATGATGGATATTACTTCAAAATGTTTATTTTGACCAAAAATCTTGAAGTTTGACTGTATTTGGGCCACAATTGACTTTTGACCTAGTAAAGTTGATTTACAAGCATTTGAGCAGTTGACTGAGCAAACTTGTTGTGCAAGGCATGAAATTTGGCATGGATGATCTTGAGAACATATTAGGCCAATGGAGAACATTTGGGATCCTTGTAACACACACATCTTGCTTAAAATTTAAACCCTAGTTGGAAGACCCATGCTTAGGAGGAGAATTTGTCTGATCAATTCTTGGTCAACCTTGAGCAATTGAGGACCTCTAGAAGTATGTCTTGTGTGAAAATAGGAGGGAAAATTTTGGGGTACAACAACTGTCCTCCATATCGACATGCCTTCTTCTCTTGAAAACTTGCAAAAGGGTTGGATTCAACTAAAGGAAGAACGAGATACCTTCGAAGCTCGGTTCTACGTGAGTGAGAAAAGGGTTTTGGAGCTTTCAAAGAAACTCCATGAAGAACAAAGCTTGAACGCCTACGTTGCATCGAAGAGGATGCGTTCGAAATTTTTGTCTTAAAGATTTATTTTGTAAGCCCAAGAGGCATGATGTAACCATTTTTAACTAATTAATGGAATTTGACGTTTGTTCATTTTTTTGTCTAGACAAATTTAAATTTCATAAATCCTTGAAATCATTTGCACGCACATCTTCCATGCATCATAACATAACAGGTTTTCCATGACAAGTTTCCTTATCTTTCTGCTGTTTATTTCCATAAGATGGATATCTAGAAAATAGTGAAAGACCTATAAGTACAAAACTCCCAGTTTCAAGAAACTCTATTGACCCTGGCCAAGGGACAACAAGAGTTGATGACGTTGCTGGCATCCAAAAAGAAACCAAAAAGGAAAGCCTTAGTCAATATGGGTAGAAGATTCATAGAGTCGATCCGCCAGATGCCAATAGCTAAATATCCGTCCGAGGAAGACGTAAATCAAATTGGAGAAGCAAGGAGTACCTAGGATGGGTGTATTAATGATCAAGTGTCCGATGATGAAGGCGGTTGAGATTCAAGCCATCCCTAGTTTGGATTTTGATGATTAGGGTTTAATATCTGGGGTTGTCATTCCCCATAAATTCAAGATACCAGTCTTCGTTAAATATGATGGGGTTTCCTGCCCAAATCTTCACCTGATGTCTTATATGCGCAAAATACAACCGCACGCCGCTGACAAAAAATTATGGGTTCATTTCATTCAAAAAAGCTTGGCTGAGACTCAACTAGAGTGGTTTTACCAATTCGAGGTTTCTCATATCCATATATGGGAAGACTTGGCCACCGCTTTCTATCACCAATACCAATACAATGCCGACCTGGCACCGACTAGGGTTCAACTACAAGACATGACAATGGGTAAAAATGAAGGGTTCGAAGAGTACGCCCAAAAGTGGAGGGATCTTTATAGTAGGGTTCAACCACCATTAATTGATAGGGAACACATTGATATGTTTATGGGCACTTTATCTGGTACATTTTTCAACTTATTGGTTGGTTGTTCTTCATCTGGTTTCATCGAGGTGATCTTAACCGGTGAAAGAGTTGAAAGTGGTATCAAGAGCGGGAAGATTCCCATAGCATATGCTTCCACCTCCAATCCTGTAAAGAAACCCTTCACCGGAAAGAAAGAAATTAATGATGTGTATGGGGAAAGGGCCCGTACTAAGAAAGATGACCTTCCGTCCATTAATGTTGTTCGGATTTCCAACCTAACTCCTGTTAAAAGACCATCTTCCAATCATCAATGATTTGAGACTCCACGAAGAAAATACACAAGGATAGACATGTCGCTATCCCAAGCCTTACAACACCTGTTAAAGGCTAATTTGCTGACACTGCGTGATCCTCCGGCCAATCTAGATACCTCCTCACCTAAATATAATTTGAATACCAAGTGTACATATCACTCGAATAGTCTTGGGCATGAGACTGACCAATGCTGGGCACTGAAGAATAAAATTCAAGAATTAATAGACAACAAGACAATTGAATTTGATCTGCCTCCAATTCCCAATGTGATAACGACACCAATGCCAAACCATGGCAAAGGTGTCAATGCTATTGAAGACACCATTTTTGTTTCCTCCATCGAAGACTTGACCACTCCGTTAACCATTATCAAAAAGAATCTGCTGAAAGCCGGGGTTTTCTTGGCTGTTTGAAAGACTGTGATTGTTGCACCAAACAACTCAATGGATGAAAATGGCTGAAGAATGGAATTCAACGCCTGATGAATAGCCATGAGATCCTATTTGAGAAGACTATGTCCGCCAAAAGATTGACGAATAAGATTGAAGACCTCTCCATCATAAAGATTTCAAACAAGCCTCTTAGGATCTCCTCCAAGGGTCCTATCAGGATTTCAAATGAATCGATTGTCGCTCCTCTAAAAATTACCACCCTTGGGACAATTCTGTACTCTACCAATAAAGCAGTGCCATGGAACTATGGTGTTGAGGTGTTTTACCATGGACTAAAGCAACATGCTTGGATTGAAGAAAGCAAAGCTGATGGCATTGGTAACATTACTGGCTCTAGTAAGGTGACCAAAACTGGGAGAATATTTTCACCCAACATCTGATCACCAACTGCTACAAAGGCACCTGTCCGCATCACCACTGTGAAGCCTAGTGCTGACACAAGGGGAAAGGAGAAAGTAGTTGAGCCTGTTGAGACAGAAACGCCTGCAAAAGACATTGCTACTGAGGAACTTTCTGCTCGAGAAATGGATGAGATCTTGAAAATTATAAAGAGGAGTGATTTCAAGATAGTGGAGCAGCTGGGGAAAACCCCTTCCAAGATTTCCATGTTATCTTTGCTACTTTGTTCCGATGCTCATGCTTGGGCGTTAATCAAATTCTTGAAGAAGGCTCATGTCCCTCATGAGACCACAACTGACCAGTTTGAAAATTGTGTGGCAAGCTTGACGGCTGACAATGGTTTGGGGTTCTCGGATGTTGATCTGACACCACTTGGAAAGAACCATAATAAAGCTTTGCATGTTTCTATTGAATGTAAGGGGACTACCCTAGCGCATGTTCTGGTTGACACTGACTCTTCCTTAAACGTGCTACCCAAGGGCGTTTTGGACCGATTAGATTGTGAAGGACTGGAGTTGAAACTAAGTGATATCATTGTGAGGGCTTTCGATGGGTCCTAAAGGACAGTTCATGGAGAGGTGGACCTCCCGATCAAGGTGGGCTCACTGATTTTCAACTCTACTTTCTACATCATGGATATCTGTTCTGCTTACTCCTGTTTGTTGGGTCTACCTTGGATCCACGGAGCAGGGGAAGTAACATCAACCCTTCATCAAAAGCTCAAGTACCCGGTCAAGGGAAGGATCGTCACGGTTTGCGGTGAGGAGGAGTTCATGGTAAGCCACCTCAATTCTTTCAAATATGTGGAGATGGATGGCGAATTTATAGTAACCCCGTGTCAGGATTTTGAAGTTGTTCCGCCTATGATTACTATTGCCAAAATCTCCTCGGACCTGCCCAAAGATGATAGATTGGTGCCAAGGATAGCTTCATTTAAAGATGCTCGTGCCGCAGTTGAAGAAGGAAGCCGTGATACTTGGGGGAAACTGCCCGAGATCCTGTTCAAAGTAGAAAAATGTGGGTTGGGTTTCACTATCAAGTCTCAGAAAGAAGTGAGGCACGCTCGTGCAGGGAAGCCCCCTCTCCGTATTATAAGTCACAAAGTAAATGTTGTGGAGGATTCTAATGATGAATATGCATTTGCAGAATGGGTATACCCTACTACAACAGAGCTCAACAATTGGCACGCAAAGGACATCGTTCCGATCTCCTTCATTGAGGAGTAATTACTTGTTTATTGTTTTCTATTAATTCAAGAACCTTTTGATTATAATATTAAACAATGACTTTTAAGCCATATGCCTGGCCCAGGGCACTATGTTCCATTTGTTAAGGGTTTATTTATGTTCATTTTATCATATGATCATTCAATATAAACCATGGCACTTTTTCATTCAAATTTTTATGCTCGTTGTTTTTTCTTTTATTTCAATGCGTTTTTCAAAATAACCATGTATCTTACATGGACACACACACACTCTTACAGGTCCTCGTCCACTCCGGATCTCATTGCCAATGACTCTATTATTATCGACTATGATTTCGAATATCCAATTAACCAATCCAAAGGCGAAGGCGAGGAAGATTGTGAAATACCGGAAGAACTAGCCAGACTTCTATTGCAAGAGAAAAAAGCTATTCAGACGCATGAAGAGTCAGTTGAAGTCATCAACCTAGGTACAAAGACAGACAAGAAAGAGGTCAAGATCGGTGCCAACCTATGTGGAAGTGTTTTCTTGGTCGTATGAATATATTCCAGGGTTGGATACCGATATTGTAGTTCATCGTCAACCGACAAAGGAAGATTGTCCCGTTGTTAAAAAAAAATCCGTCGCATGAGGCATGACATGTCTGAAAAGATAAAATCTGAAGTGATGAAACAATTTGATGCAGGATTCCAAGCTGTGACATCTTATCCCCAATGGCTTTCAAACATGGTGTTGGGCCGAAGAAAGACGGAAAATTTCGTATGTGCGTAGATTACAAGGATCTGAATAGGGAGAGCCCCAAGGATGATTTCCCTCTACCTCATATTGATGTCTTAGTCGATAACACTGCTCAACACAAAGTCTTCTCTTTCTTGGATGATTTTTGCTTCTATAATCAAATTAAGATGGCTCCTGAAGACATGGAGAAGACCACCTTTGTTACGCAATAGGGCAACTTTTGTTACAAGGCCATGCCATTCGGGTTGAAGAATTCAGAGGCAACATATCAAAGGGCTATGGTAGCTTTATTTCATGATATGATCCATCATAAAATAGAGGTATATGTGTATGATATGATTTCAAGGTCACAAACTGAAGAGGAGCATCTCAATCACCTATACAAGCTATTCGAGAGGCTGAAAAAGTACAAGTTGAGGTTGGACCCTAATAAGTGCACATTTGGAGTACGATCTGGAAAGCTTCTAGGTTTTGTTGTCAGTGGTAAAGGCATCGAAGTCGATCCTGCCAAGATGAAGGCCATCCAAGAAATGCCAGTCCCCCACTCTGAAAAGGAAGTTAGAGGATTCTAGGGTCGTCTTAACTACATCACCCGCTTCATATCTCACTTAACTGCTACTTGTGAGCCAATCTTCAAACTCATGAAGAAAGATCAAGTAGTCAAATGGAATGATGAATGCCAAGCTGCCTTCGACAAAATAAAATAATATCATAAAGAACTTCCTATCCTCATGCCTCCAGTTGAAGGAAGACCCTTGATCATGTACTTGACGGTGCTAGAGAATTCTATGGGGTGTGTGTTAGGCCAACATGACGAGTCTGGCCGAAAAGCGCATGTTATATACTACCTGAGCAAAAAGTTTACCGACTGTGAAACCAGATATTCACTGCTCGAGAAAACTTGTTGTGCTCTGGCATGGGATGTTCGCCGGCTAAGACAATATATGTTGACTCATACCACTCTACTAATTTCTAAGATGGACCCTATCAAGTACATCTTTGAGAAACCCGCTCTTTCCATACGGATAGCTAGATGGAAAATGATCTTGACTGGGTACGATATTCAATACATAATGCAAAAGGCCATCAAAGGAAGTGTATTAGCAGATCATTTGTCCCATTAAGTTGTTGATGATTATCAGTCTATGAACTCTGACTTCTCGGATGAGAATATCATGCTAGTGACCGACTACGCGAAACCTAGACCTTATGACTGACCTAAACAAGGATCCCGTTGGACTATGGTCTTCGATGGGGCTTCCAACGCTTTGGGAAATGAAATTGGTGTTGTGATAATCTCCCCTGAAGGTTGCCACACTCCTTTCACTTCCAGACTATGCTTCGATTGTACGAACAACATGGCTGAGTATGAAGCATGCATTTTGGGTCTGAAGGCTCCTATTGATGTGAGCATCAAGAATTTGAATGTGTTCGAGGATTCTGCTCTAGTGATTAGCCAAGTAAAAGGATATTGTAACACTAAGCACCCTAATATCATTCCTTACAAGGAGCTTGTGCTATTTCTGATTCCTTACTTCGAAGAAATCACCTTTAAACACTTCCCTAGGAAAGAAAATCAATTAGCAGATGCTTTGGCCATAATGTCTTCTATGTTCAAGGTCAAATGGGACAACAAAGCTCCTATGATTACAATTGAGAGATTTGACGAACCTACGCTCTGCTATGAGTTTAACACTGACACAGAAAAACCATGGTACCATGATGTGAAGAGATACCTTGAAGCACAAGAGTATCCTGAAGGAGCTTCCATCAATGACAGAAAGTTCTTACGAAGATTCTCATCCAAATTCTTCCTAAGTAATGGAATCTTTTACAAACGCAACCATGATTTTGCTCTACTCCGATGTATGGACTAGAAGGAGGCAGAGGAAATTATAGAAGAAATGCATGATGGTCTGTTTGGGACTCACTCTAGCGGACATACTATGGCCAAGAAAATCCTGATAGCTGGTTATTATTGGTCAACAATGGAGACTGATTTCCATCAACACTCAAGGACTTGCCACAAGTGCCAAATCTATGCTGAAAAGGTCCATGTACTTCCTATTCCTCTAAACTTCATGACCGCTTTGTGGCCATTTGCAATATGGGGCATTGACATGATTGGAGAGATCAAACCTACTGCTTCCAATGGACATCACTTCATTCTGGTCGCTATCGATTATTTCACCAAATGGGCCAAAGCCGCCTCATTTGCCTCAGTCACAAAGAATGTTGTAGCCAGATTCATCAAATATAACCTCATCTTCCGCCATGGTATCCCCGAAAGGATCATCACAGACAATGGGATCAATCTCAACAATGCTATGATCACCGAACTTTGCACTCAGTTCAAAATCAAGCATCACAATTCTTCTCCTTATAGACCTAAAATGAATTGCGTAGTGGAAGCAGCCCACAAAAACATTAAGAAGATTGTGCAGAAGATGGTAGTGTCCTACAAAGACTGGCATGAGATGTTACTGTTTACTCTTCATGGCTACCGTACTTCAGCTTGGACATCAACTGGGGTAACTCTCTTTTCTTTGGTCTATGGAATGGAATTTGTCCTACTAGTGGAAGTTCAGATTCCCTCCCTAAGGATTATGAATGAAGAAGGCTTAGGCGAAGACGATTGGATGCAAACATGATTGGATCAGTTGAACTTGATCGATGAAAAGCGATTGGCTGCCATTTGTCATGGTCAGATGTACCAAAAATGTATGATCAAGGCTTTCAACAAAAAGATCAGGCCTCGAGTATATCAAGCCGGTGACTTGGTGATAATGCACATCATTCTTCCACAAGGCGACCCCATGGGGCAAATGGACTCCCACTTACCAAGGGCCATTTGTTGTCAAGAAAGTTTTCTCTAGTGGTGCCATGATGCTGCCTACCATGGACGGTGAAGATTGAACATAGACATAGTTAAAAAATACTACGCATAAGAGACTCGATAAGTTGACACACCTAGGCAAGATAAGGGTATCCCAGAAAACCAAAGGTTTGGGAAAAATTAGGGATATATGCAAAAGATTGTCCACCCGACAAGTTGAAAACCCGAAAGGGTGACTTGCACAAAAATGGGTATCCTGGTGGGATGAAAACCCGAAAGGGAGGTCCAAGCAAAAATTAAGGATTAAAAGCGTATGACTATGTCCCGCGGAATCACCACAATTGACTTTATTACCAAGGTCCGAGTTCAAATGGTCCAAGATCAATCCAACCAACTTCTATCAACGGAAAGGGACATTCAAAGACATTGGGGAAATAATAGAGTTGGAACGCAATGAGATCACTTCCACATGGCTATTATTTTTGTTTTCAATTTTGTTTTCCTTTCGATGATTTCCTCTTACTAGGATCTCTGTCTCTTTGTACAAAAACGCCTATTGATGGCTAAAATATCAATACAAATATACTTTGAAGTGCAAAATTTCTGTTTTTTGTTTTGAATGCAAAGATGTCCAATAACTAAAATTGAACGAACATATGCATGTGAACATAATTAAAACTATTTAGCACATGTATCCTGCCAAGCTGCATCAAGCATGTCTTTAATGTATATGGGATATCCCCACAGAGTTATCTCATTAACATTATCCCCACAAAGTCCTTTTCATAGGGTAGTTCCCAGCCAGAGTCTCAATCTCTTGACAACCCTCTCCCCAGCTGAGTTGGTCCTAAAAGAAGAAGCCTTGTGGATATCTTCCTAAAAGAACTCACATTGTCAGTAGTTCGTCAAATATTCCTCAACAAGGTTTATTTCCCCAGCTGAGTCTATCTTCCCTGACTGAGTCTATCATCTCCAGCTTGAGTTTGCCTCTCAGACTATTACAAATCAGAGGACCACGACCTCTTTTCCCCAGTGAAATCGCCAACAAAGTCACTGCTTTCTCCGAAAGTTACTGTGAAGACTGGAGCCCGACCAGATAATAGTCAACTTCATTCTTTCAAACAAGTTACTATGAAGCCTGGACCCGACCAGGTAATAGTACAACTTTCAAATACTATGAAGCCTGGACCCGAAAAGATAATAGTAGGACTTTCAATCACTATGAAGCCTGGACCCGGCCAGAAATAGTGTAACTTCTCAAAATACTATGAAGCCTGGACCCGACCAGATAATAGTTTAACTCCAGTAATCATGAATCCTGGACCCGACCAAATAATAGTTAACTTCTCAAGACACTATGAATCCTGGACCCGACCAGATAATAGTTTAACTCCTCGAGATATTGAAAAACTTGGACTCAACCAGACAAGGGTTTAACTTCTTTTCCCTTGTAGAGTTTTCCTCTACCCCAACAAGTTACTGTGAAGCCTGGACTCGACCAGATATCAGTTCAACTTTATCTTTTCATGCGAGTTATTGTGAAGCCTAGAATCCGGCCAGATAATAATTAACTTTATTCCCTCAAAAATTTGTTGTGAAGCCTAGAATCCGACCAGATAACAACTAATTTCAAGCATGTTACTGTGAAGCCTGGATCCGACCAGATATCAGTTCAACTTCATCTATTCAAGCAAGTTATTGTGAAGCTTGGAGTCCTACCAAATAGCAATTAACTTCATCCACCTCAAAAATTGTGAAGCCTGGAGTCCGACCAGATAGTAATTAACTTCATCCACCTCAGAAATCTGCGAAACCTGGAATCCGACCAGATAGCAGTTTAATGTTAGTAAGTTGTTGTGAATCCTGGAACCCGACCAGATAACAGTTTAACTTCATCCTCCCAAGAAATTTTTTGCGAAGCCTGGAATCCGACCAGATAATAGTTAATTTAATCTTCCCCAGTAAGTCACAGTGAAGCCTGGAACCCGACCAGGTAACAATTCAACTTCAAGCAATTTTCTGCAAAGCCTGGTTTCCGACTATATAACAGTTAATTTAGATCTTCCCCTGCAAGTCACTACGAAGCCTAGAATATGACCAGATAGCAGTCAACTTTATTATCCCCAACAAATTAATTCCAAGCCTGGATTTCGACCAAATAACAACCAACTTTCAATGCTCTCCAATCAGGAATAATTCCCCAGTAAGAGCATTGAACTATCAAGACTCCTAAACTCTTTTCCCCAAGCAGAGATCAACACTCTCCACAGAGTCTCCTTAAATAATCCAGTATTCCCCAGCGCAGTTTCTCCTCAAACAACAGAATAGGAATTCCCAGCGGAAACAGTCTAAACAAAGTTGGAGATACACCTACTCTTCAACAACAATTCAAGTCTCATCCTCCCAAGGCTCCTCAGCATGTTGTCAAGGATTTACTTTCTTAGACAAAAACATGCTATAATAAATACATCACATTCATAAACAGCAACACAAACATGACAAATGCACATAACATATTCTCATTTATTTTGAGAACATCGTTGCGCCATGCATACATCTGCATACAACTAATCTTTTTCGTTGTAGGAAAATCAACGGGCAAAAGACATCTACCATTTTAGTATAAATCAACCAAAAGATTTATCCTGATACAATCCATCATCCCTCCAAATTAAATCTTTAAGCCCATTCCGTACACAGTCAGCTAACATATCATCGAGTGTAAATTTATGGGCACTTTAGTGTTTAATCATCTTCCACCTTCAAGTCACGAATGGCAGGCTTGCCAATCTAACTCTTCAGGTTTAAAAAGATTGAACAGGGGCAGCTGTTGTACCCCAAAATTTGCCCTCTCATTTTTCAAGGTCTTTCTCACAAGGATTATCAAGGTTCAAGCTTGCACAAGTACATTGGGATTTTTCCAGTACCAAGTGTAGCGGTAGAAATGTTTAAGACTAAGCCATTGGATTGACTAGACTTATACAGATCAAAATAAAAATCACCACCGCGCTTTATTGTTTCCAAAGAAATGGGAAAAGAGAGAATAACCCAAAAAGAGGGGGAATGATTCAAGGTAAGGGGGTTGGTTATGCAAAGGGAAGGTATTAGCACCCTAAACATCTATGGTACTCCACATGAACCTCTTTGTAAAATCTGTATATTTTGGCTATAAAATATTGTATGTAAAATATATGGTGGAGGTGAGAAAAGAAATATATTTTTTATGATTTGTTCACCCTCCGCGGTTGAGAACCTTTACTTCCTAGGTACCACCTTTAGTGCAATAGGGGATCAAGGTACACGTAGTTCACCTTTAAAAAATTTTAAAACACAAGTGCGTTGGTTAATTTTATGAGATAAGACATCATCGTCATTGTCGGTGTGGAAAACATACTTACTACTCACAATTATGAGAAAAGAGATTTTGCATCATCTCAAAGTGGAGTATATGACTTGGATTTTAAAATCAACAATGCCTCACTCACCACCCAAGTGGAAAATATCTCACTTCAATATATATTGTAGAAGTATAGTTGTTTGCATCACTACAAGGATTGACAAGAGCCCAATATTTTGAGAATGGTTTTAAAATAAAAATCCAAAGTGGAAAAATGGTTTGAAATTAGATTGATTGACTTTTAGTCTTCTCACAAAAAATATCAAGGTATTATTAAGTTGATTGGAGTTTATTTATGAAAAGGTTTTGAAAATGCATGGACCTAAGTCCAAGTTTAATATGAAAATGGTTCAAGTTTCAAAACAAGAAGAGTTTTCAAAAGGAGGAAGAAGATTTTTGAAATTAAAGAAGATGGGAGGAGAAGAAGAGACTATCCTAAAGCATAAGGTAAAAGCTAGGGATATGAACCATCTATCTAACAAGAAGCCAATACTTAACATTATGAGTCAATATAGAATTCCCATTCTTTAGATTGAAACCAAACAAGCAAAGATATTAGATCTCTTGAGAGAACCATACTTCAAATGTATTAAGTCTTCACAAAAATTGGGCAGAGTAACGGCTGTATACTGGTGAATTCCAGATTACAAACAAAGTATGTAATCACAATAACCAACACACAAAACAAACAACCTAATGTCTCGAGGTAAACCTCGAGAACTCCAGACAAAATTTCAATTAAGATCACAAGGTCTCCAACATAGGCCAAGGTTTCTAATCCTAAGTCCAAGAAGTCCAATACTCCATAATGCCAAGGATAGTAACTAAATAGTCCAAATATCATTAAATATTTGTATGGTTCATGTTGATTATTAGGTGTCTTAAAAAAAGAAAAGAAAAACTCAAGTGAGCAAAAATAAAAATAACAAGAAAATAAATGCTCAAGTGAGCCAAATAAAAATGGCATGAAATGTAATGCTTAAAGTAAATGGTACATAAAGCATAAAAATAATAGCATAAAGTAAAAACAATTTAATAATTAGTGATTAGTTGGATGACCATCTTGAAACTTGCATTTGGAACTCATTAGAGAATTGGTAGAACCAAATCCTCGACACAACAAGTTGCATTTGCTTTTTGTCAAGTATATCATTCATTTGGAATCCTCAAAAGTACCATTTAATGATCAACGATGTTTAAGTGATCCGCGTTGACCAAAAGTGTTGTAGATCCGTTAGAGGATTAGTAGAACCAAAGCCTCCAACAATGAATCTCAAGGTTACCAGATCAAAGAGATCAAATCAACATACTGGGCTTGCAAACATAGGTTTGGACCATGAATGAACACTTATTCAAATCGGGACAAAATTTAACGCTATGTTAAGCAATCGTAAGTGGACTTATATAGAAGTCGCACCTATTTTGAGGTCAGTCAATATAAATCTATGCACCATTTGTTTTGAGACATGATTTAGAGATCATGCTCCAATAACACTTAGTGCAATAAGAAAGGGATAAGATGAAGAGGGGCGGGAAAGAATATGCAAACCACATTTAAATTAAAATTTAATCAAACTATTATTAAAATCATTCTTCCATTTTTGTGGAGCTAGACTCAACACCATGGATTCAATGATGTTAATAAAGTTCATGATCAAAATTTCAACCCAAGATCAGCCAGAACATAATCACAAAATAATATTGCATTTAATACATATGTTAAAAAATGTTTTAAAATGTTTTAAAATAGAAATAAAAGAGAAAAATATCAACTATGTTCAAATTAATCAAGAAATATTAAGACCATAGAAAAATCAGAAATGAACTAGAATAATTTTATAAAATTTTTGGTATTTTTTTAAAGTCAGAAACTATTTTTAAAATTAAAAGAAATGAGTAAAATAAACAAAAAATTATAAAAAATAAAAAATAAAAAAGTCATAAATAAAAAATAAATGAGGTCACCAATATTTGTCACAATATCATTGGATCATTCCATAATTTTTTTAGAATTTAAAAATGCATAAAAGTATTTTTAAACATTTAAAACAATTAAAATAAAGTGAAAATTTATAAAAATATCAAAACAAAAAATAAAATTGTGAAAAAATAAAAATCAGAAAAAGAAAAATAAAAAATATTTTTCATAATTTTTTCAGATTTTTTGTACTTAAAATGAATTTTCTATGATTTTTTGAAATTTAAAACAATTAAATATAAAAATCAGAAAAGAAAATAAAAACCAAAAAGATGTGGACCAATGGATGAGAGTCAAAACTAGTTAGTAATCAAATCAAACGGATCTGGCGCACTATGCATATCATGGTCATTAGTGAATAAAACACTGAATCAAATGTAAAATCAGAAATTCAAAAAATACAAATGGCACGCCATCATTGGTTGGAAGATGACATGTTGGTCATCTTCAACCTCCAGCCAGTCTCAAAACCAGGTTGCTCAATCTGTAAAATTAGAGCACGAGACCTATGCCATTCCCTTTGACTCTTCATGACGAAGACAACCACATTGTCGCGACAAATTTATATAATTGTAGCTTAAGCAATTTGGAAGGAAAGTTTTTAAAAGGGATTTGAAATTTCATGGTCAAAACATGTTTCCAGATAAAAGTAAGTGTTGTGACTAGAACCAGGGCAATGAGAGCTTCACAATGATATCAAAGTTTTGAAGAATTGATGGAGAAATCTACCTTTGAAGTTGAGTTCTAGAGCTCTGAAACTGGACTTATATGAATCAATATAGGTCACGATTCTTGAAGGTAATGAGTTATGGAGAAAAATGAGTTATGGAGCAAGTTTGGCAGGGTGATTCTGGTTGTTCAAACTTGAGGAAATGAATGAGGGATGACCCTCTATTTATAGGGAACCAAATGAAATGTTCAAGCGTGTGAAATGATGAAGTTTGGAGGGAAATCATGTGGAGTTGCAAACAAGAAAAGTGTGACTTCTATATTGATCAAAACTTATCCAAAACACACGTTTTGCTATGCTAATCACTTCTAGAAGTTCACTAAACATGTTTAGAAGCAAAAACGCGCAGGAACAATGTGTTTAGAAGCTAAATCAAGGATTTCAAATTTTGACTTTTGAAGAAACTTCAGTTTCAAGTTACCAATTTCAAAACAATGGCATTCTCAGCTCAAGAGGTCTTAAGGCATGATTCTTGATGCTTTAGAAAAATGAGATTACAAGTTTTGCAATGGGAAATGAATGGAATCAAATGGATGTTTGAGCTGAAAGTTGCAATGAGTCAAAGTTGGGAAAAAGAAGTTGACTTTCCACACATAGAAATATTTCAAGTTTTTCTTCCAAAGTGACCTATAATATTTTGCATCCAAACATGACCTTCCACTTGGAATTTGCTCTTGACCAAAAAAGATGGAATGAATTAGACCTCTTGAATGACATTTTGAAACATGAACCATTCAAATTATCCAAAAATTGAGAGAGTTATGAATTGTTGAAGTTGGCAAAAAATCATGACCTATAACATTTTGTATCCTTAGGGCATCTTCTATCCATTTTTTCACTATGCACATAAAAGAACGAATAAATTTCACATCCTCAAGATCATTTTGGAAAAAGAGTGGTCTAAAGTTGATAAAAATTGACCAAGTTATGATCATTTGAAGTCATACATGAGAAATTGGGGGTTCATCTGGAGGACTTGTAATCTTTCGTCATCATCAAGCTTCTTCCACATGAAAACTCCTTGAAACATTTGAAGTGATTTGTTAATAACCCTTTGAAGAGAAGGATGTATTTGGAATCACTCAAAAATACCAAAATATGAGCAAGATATACTTCTTTGAAGTTCAAAACCCTAGCTCCTAGATTAAGAAAATGCTTTGAGGAACTTTGACAATTTTGAACAATATTCTTGTACCAACACTTTTGCTTTATCGATAGAAGTTTTTGGGGATGATAATGAGAACTCATAGCAACCAAAACAACTTCCATATCTTGAGAATTGAGAGAAATATGCACTAGTGACCAATGGGAACAAGGCCTTGTCCAAACATGACAACTTCTTCAATCAACCCCCTTGTACCTTTGGATCAATCTTGATAACTTTGAAATGTTGTGAACCAATATAAACCTTGCCATGCCATTTCTTACAAAATAACTTCAATGGTGAGGTTTGAACTTCTCAAGAATTATTGACTAGGGCATGAAAATAAACTCATGAACCCATGGATCAACTTGCTAAGCCACAATGCCTTTACCTACATTATTAACAAGTAAGACAAACCAACATTGCATTTTATTAATTACAAGGAAAGTCAAAACAAAACATGAATGATCACAAAATAAAAACAAGTCAAGGTACTTGCTGATTCCTCAAAGAGCAGAGCTAAAGATTGGGAGGAGAACCAAAAGCCCTAATGTGACCTTGTTATGATTGAATCAATATGGCATGATGAAGGGATCTTAGGGGGAAAAATTAGGGTACAACAGCTTCCCTTATTTAAGTTTCTTCTATCCGGAGATACGAAGGTTAAAAATATTTGTGTCGACACGATCGAAGATACTTAAATATAAAACAAACCCTATTTTTGGCCCTAAGATGCCATGCAATGCTTATGAGTATGAATGCATATGAACAACTTCAAAGGCATGCAAAACACCATTGCGGATGTAGCAAAGGAAATAAGGATCAAAAGAGAAACCCAACCAGGAAAATAAATCACTGGTGAATCAAAAGATCCAACTCATAGAGGATGGAAAAAAGTCAAAGGATACACCAACTTTTACCTAAGGAAAAACTACCAATACTCACTGAAGGTAGAAAGAGAAAAGAAATAACAACACCGACGTTCACTGACTGTGAGCTACCAAACTTTTACTGAAGGTAGAGAGAAAAATCATAGACATTCACTGACGATGAAATACCAACTTTCACTGATGGTAGAAAGGTGACAAATATCATAGCAACGCCGTTCACTGACGATGAACTACCAACATTCACTGAGGGTGACAAAAAGATAGCAATCACCAACTTTCACTGATGGTGATCTACCAACTTTCACTAAAGGTAGAGAGAAAAAGTCATAGATATTCACTGACGATGAACTACCAACTTTCACTAAAGGTAGAGAGAAAATGTATCATAACATCTCCGTTCACTGATGATGAGCTACCAATATTCACTAGTGGTACCAAAAAGATAACAATCACAAACTTTCACTGATGGTGATCTACCAACTTTCACTGAAGGTAGAAGGAAAATATCATAGCACCGCCGTTCACTGACGAAGAACCACCAACGTTCATTGAGGGTAGTAAAAAGATAACAATCATAAACTTTCACTGATGGTGAATGTGATACGGTGGTAGAACCGACTGTTTTTACTGGTTTTCATTTTGCATTTTTTGTTTGCAAAATGTCGCAGTGAGCAAGAGTCACCACCGACTTTTATTTTATCCAATCATGGAAAAGGAAAAAGAACAGAAAAAACCTTTTTTCGAGATTTCTGAGTACGGGGGGTAGATTATAGAAAGGGAAGGTGTTAGCACCCTTTGTATCCATGGTTTTCCATGGGCTCTTAGATACTTGCTTATCTTTTTAAAATTGCTTGTGTGTGTGCTTGTTTTCAAAAAAAGTTTTACTTCGTGATAACTCTTGTATCAGTCCTCAAGGGTGTGACGAAGTGGTTTTGAAAATTGTTGTGAAAGGTGTTTGTGTGAAAAGTTTTGTTGAGCAAGTACTTAAGATTCTACCTACTCGAAAAAAGATTGTTCGTTCTCATTTCCTTTAGACAGCGCTATCCTACTATTAAGGAGTAGGTATCCCCATTGTTGGAGTTTGTAAGGGACGTTCGAAAGGGACACGTACAATCACTAAAGAAATGGTTAGAAAACTTTAGTAGTAACCCTAGAGTCTTAGGATCTTTCCGAGGCAACATTTCCGAGGCAGCATCTCCGAGGCAACATTCGAATGGGACATTTGATCTATTAGATAAGAGGGCAATCACTAAAATCTCATATGCTTACTGACTGTTTTCCGAAGGAAACCGAAGTGAGGTAAACCCTAGGAGTGAATATGTGCATGTGAATTTTTCAGTTAATTAGTCTTTGCATATTAGGTGATCTACCGTTTTAATTTTCAAGCATTCTTCCCATACAATCCTATTAACCATGCATCTAACAGTTAAATATTTGCAGGAATTTAAAGTGCGAGAAAATAAACCTAGCTATTACAAGGCTTCCGGGAGGGCGATTGATTACATAACCAAAAAACGGGGAAAAACGATAAGTAAAAAAACCTAATTTAAAGTTATTATAAACCATTGGCAGTTACAAAAAAAATGAAAAATAATTAAGACGCGCGGCGAGCTAAATGCGAGGACGCTTAAAAATAACCTAAAACCCTAATTGAGGAAAAAAGTATTTTTTGTGCATTTTTATTTAAGAAAACAATTAAATTGAAAATTAATTAAGCCCTAATTTCTAATTAGTTTTATTTAAAAAAAGAATTAAATGAACCTAGTTTCTAATTATTTTTTCTTATGAAAAAAAAGAAATCAAATTAACCTAATTTACTAATTAAATCAAAATAAATATTTTATAAAAAATGATCTTTTGGTAATTTTTGTGATTTGTTGATTTTAGGATAAATTAAAAAAATTAATTATTTTTTTATGAAAAGAAATTAATTAACAAATTAATTAAAATAAAAGAAATAAAAAGGAAAGAATTAAAAATGGGCCCGTGTTGAATTGCTGAATGAGGGTGTATTTCTGAATTTTCCATGCCCAATAGCGCTAAGCTGAGTCAATGCACCTGATCCCATGGAGTGTTGACTTGAGGGTGCATCATGGTCTCTCATTTGGAGTGCGTTGGATCTGATACTATGTTAATCAAGTGACTGGATGTAAAGGTGCAAGGTACACGTGTGGAATTGTGAAGCATTGGATCTGCAAGTGGAAAGTGAGAAAATAAAGAAATTTGTTAGGACATAGGATCGAACCCAAGTCCTTATACTCACAACCAACGCGCCTCACCACTCGACCAACTTGCTTTTTTGAATAAATACTGAAAACACGATATAATATAGAAAAAAATGGTTAGTGGAAAGACACGCGTGAAATTTCAAATGGCCCAATGGTTAGCTGCCACATAAGCTTCTTCTACCTTCCTCTGTCGCATTAGATAACGACCCTATACCCACAGACATCTTCCATGGCTAGAAACCTGTAATATCTCAAAACACGATACAAGTGTGATAAATCACTTATGAATACATTGATCAATTCGTTTTGACCTCATGAACAAGATGGCGCCCTTTATTTAGCATAATTTCACCTGTGGACAAAAACCCTAAAAATGCAAGGTGAACCCTAACAATGGCATATACGCCTATAGGCTTAAAAATGCAATTAAACTATTCAGTTAGCTTGCAAACATGATAACAAACACATATATGCCATTAAAACATGCTCATAATGCGTGAATCATAGTAATCGAATATGAAAAATATGGAAAACCGTGTGAGGCCTGGAGGCGGATTCTAGGCGTGAGAGGGCTGGCTATTGATTGAGATAGCCTCCTGAGACGTCCAGCAAACGATTGGCAACACTGGGATGACCTGAGATGGCCTGTGCAATGAAAACTGAATCACACTTTTCTTTAAAAAAATTTGAACTTGCTCTGCCTCCTTCACCACCGCTAACCCATGTCTTATGCCTGGTACATGTTCCATATATATCCTAGAACGAATTAGGGTTATAAAACTGGTTGGTATCTTTGCAATTATGGAAGATTTGATTTGATTTCCATGCCATATTCAAACTTTCTATATTGAGCCAAATTATCCCTTCCTTGTACCAATCATGCTTGATTCAATTTGGCCTTGATATTTTAGCATATTTGGATAGCAAACCTGTCCAAAAATCATATCAAAACAGATCTTTGATATTATTTACCAATTATTCGATTTAATTCAATTTTTAATTAATAAAAATCACAATAAAATGGAAAATGAAGCAAATAACATGTGAATGGATATTAGGGTCGTGGATCAGGCTACAAGTGAGGTGCAATCATGAAATGCTAGGCCCATTTAGTAAAAATGCACTTTTGAGCATATTTGACTTTTGGCAATTTTGCAAAAAAGGTCAACTTTGACAAGGCATAGTTCCTCCAATTTTAACCCTAGAGAGGTTTTCTTTGACTTTTTATAAATCTTAGGATGTCCCCCTAAGCAACCCTTTTGGTCTTATCTCAATTGAGTCTTCCATGTTCATGTAAAAAGCTTTGACCCAAAAGGTGTTTTTGTTGACTTTTCAAAAGGACCCATAATGTAGAAATTCATATCTTTTTATGAGTGCATATTTTGAACTTGGGGGATGAAGATGAATTTTAGATAATTGCATCCTCTTCAAAATGAGCCTTGAATGGGAAATTTTTGATAAAGTGTGAAGAAGTTATGCTTGGTCAAAGTTTGGTTGACTTTTCCTGAGAAACCCTAATTTAGCAACTTTTGGGTTTTGATGAATTTAGGGCATTCCTTGAGGAATAATGATCAAGCCTTGATCAAATGATGGATATCACTTAAAAATGTTGATGTTGACCAAAAATCTTGAAGTTTGACTATATGTGGGCCACAATTGACTTTTGACCTAATACAATCGATTCTCAAGCATCTGAGTAGTTGATTGAGAAAACTTCTTGTGCAGTGCTTGAAATTTTACATGGAGGGTCTTGAGAACATATTAGGACCATGTAGAGCATATGAGGTCTTTGGAGTCCACCTATCTTGATAAAAATGGAAACCTTAATTTGAGACCCACTACCTTAGGAGAGAGTTTGTCTGGTCAACTCTTGGGAAAACTTGAGGATCTCTAGGAGTATGTTTTGAGTAAAATGAGAGGGAAAATTTTGGGGTACAGCAGCTTCCCCTGTTCAATCTTCTTAAACCTGAGGATGTAGATTGGCTCGTTTGCCTTTCGTGATCTGAAGGTGGAAGATGATTGAACACTAGAGTGCCCAGAAATTTGCACTCGCATGAAGTGATATCAGGAATGGGATTATAGATGCCATTTGGACTTTGCTAGAGAATTATCGGAGATGGGCTTAAAGATGCCATCCAAGATGTGACGGAGTATCATCGGAAATGGGCTTAAAGATGCCATTTAGAGGATGTTGATGTCCTGATATATTCCTTTGATGAGAATTCCTGTTCCTATTGTTGATGAGGAATCTGTTGAGGAATGTTGGTATTTGTCTTGGGAGAAATAGAATTTTAGGAGCTTCAGTTGTCCGTTACTCTACTGGGGAATTAACTCCGGAGGTGAACTGCATATCTGGTCAGTGTACAGACTAAATCGTGACTTACCGGGGAAAGTTGAAATTGACCGAAACTGGTCGGGTCCAGGTTTTACCGTGTTGTAAAATGTCATCTAGAGGTAAGAGAAAAGAAACCTGGATGTTAAGGTTATGAGAAGGAACCTGGATAGTAAGGTTACTTTGAAATGAAAACCTGGATAGTAGGGCTGTGAGAAGGAACCTGGGTCGTAGGGTTTCTTCGAAATGAAAGCCTGGATAGTAGGGCTGTGAGAAGGAACCTGGATAGTAGGGTTTCTTCGAAATGAAAGTCTAGATAATAGGGCTGTGAGAAGGAACCTGGATATTAGGGTTACTACGAAATGAATTCCTGGATAGTAGGGCTGTGAGAAGGAACATGGATAGTAGGGTTACTTCGATTTGAATGCTTGGATAGTAGGGCTGTGAGAAGGAACCTGGATAGTAGGGTTACTTCGATATGAAAGCCTGGATAGTAGGGCTGTGAGAAGGAACCTGGATAGTAGGGTTACTTCGAAATGAAAGCCTGGATAGTAGGGATGTGAGAAGGAACCTGGGTCATAGGGTTTCTTCGAAATGAAAGCCTGGATAGTAGGGCTGTGAGAAGGAACCTGGATAGTAGGGTTTCTTCAAAATGAAAGTCTGGATAATAGGGATGTGAGAAGGAACTTGGATATTAGGGTTACTTCGAAATGAATGCCTGGATAGTAGGGTTGTGAGAAGGAACCTGGATAGTAGGGTTACTTCGATTTGAATGCATGGATAGTAGGGTTGTGAGAAGGAACCTGGATAGTAGGGTTACTTTGATATGAAAGCTTGGATAGTAGGGCTGTGAGAAGGAACCTGGATAGTAGGGTTACTTTGAAATGAAAGCCTGGATAGTAGGGCTGTGAGAAGGAACCTGAATAGTAGGTTTACTTCGAAATGAAAGCCTGGATAGTAGGGATGTGAGAATGAACCTGGATTGTAGGGTTTCTTCGAAATGAAAGCATGGATATTAGGGATATGAGAAGGAACCTGGATAGTAGGGTTACTTCGAAATGAAAGCCTGGATAGTAGGGTTGTGAGAAGGAACTTGGATAGTAGGGTTACTTCGATATGAAAGCCTGGATAGTAGGGCTGTGAGAAGGAACCTTGATAGTAGGGTTACTTCGATATGAAAGCCTGGATAGTAGGGCTGTGAGAATGAACCTGGATAGTAGGGTTACATCGAAATGAAATCCTGGATAGTAGGGTTGTGAGAAGGAACCTGGATAGTAGGGTTACTTCGATATGAAAGCCTGGATAGTAGGGCTGTGAGAAGGAACCTGGATAGTAGGGTTACTTCGATATGAATGCCTGGATAGTAGGGTTGTCAGAAGGAACCTGGATAGTAGGGTTACTTCGATATGAAAGCCTGGATAGTAGGGCTGTGAGAAGGAACCTGGATAGTAGGGTTTCTTCGAAATGAAAGCCTGGATAGTAGGGTTATGAGAAGGAACCTGGATAGTAGGGTTACTTAGAAATGAAAGCCTGGATAGTAGGGCTGTGAGAAAGAACCTGGATAGTAGGGTTACTTCGATATGAAATCCTGGATTGTAGAGTTGTGAGAAGGAACCTGGATAGTAGGGTTTCTTCGAAATGAAAGCTTGGATAGTAGGGATGTGAGAAGAAACTTTGGTCGTAGGGTTTCTTCGAAATGAAAGTCTGGATAGTAGGGCTGTGAGAAGGAACTTGGGTCGTAGGGTTACTTCGAAGTGATAGTGTAGATTAGTTGACCCGTTTGGTTTCGAGAACTGAGTTTCCATTAGACGTCTGCAGACGTGACTTGCATAACTGTTGGATTTGTTGAAGCTAAACGTCTTTTCCTGGAAAGATATTAGGGTTAGTTATATGCGATGCATGAAATGCAGGGTGAGATGATGTTCTCAAAACAAATGAGATTATGTTGTAAATGATATGTATGCGTATGTCATGATGTATGTTCATGAAATGCTATCGGGGTATGCTCGCGTCTGGGAAAATAAAACCCTGACAGTTGCTAGAGATTTGTAAATATTCTGTCGAGAAGGGATGCTGCTTGAGAATAAACTCTGTGGGGAATGAACTTAGAAAATGCATTTTTGTTAGCTGAAGTGATGAACTCGGTCGGGGATTGAGCCTTTATATCTAGAGAAATAAACTCTGCTTGGGGGATGAAATTTACTGACTCGCCTGCGATTATGAACCTCTGCTGGGGTGGTTACATCCTGTTTCGGGAAAGTTGACATCAATACCTTTGGATAATTTTACTCTGTGGGGAGTGTATGTACCAATAATCATGTTCCCAAGCTGGCTCTATCCCGGTACCTGCTGGGCAGAGTAACCGTCGGGTTTGGCACTTCTTGTTTTTTTCCGGTTTCTGGAATTACGAGTAATTGTCTTTTATTTCTTATGTAAATATTTATGAGCAGCAATCATTTTCAAATGCATATATAAAAATAAGTCATTGGACGTTCTTGCAAAACAAAACATAAAAAAAAAAGTCGAAGTGAAAATAATTTTGTATTGATTTTTTGAAGTTGGCCTGTAATAGGCGTTTTTGTACAAGGAGGCTGACGCTCTAGTAAGAGAACGCCGCCAAAAGATAAAAATTATAAAATTTGTGTAAAAGAGAGATAGAGAAAAAACAAAACAAAAACAGCTATGTGAAACAACCCCATTGGGTTCCAACTCTGCTATTGCCTTTATATCTTCAAGCGTCTCATCACTTTGCTACTTGGCCAAAGGCTAATCAGATTGGTTGGCGCCGTCCGAGCTTGATAGTCGATACCAAAGTCTGGTCTCAAGGTGATCCAATGAGACATAATGATACGCTTTATATCCCTAACTTTTTCCTGGACCGCCCTTTCGGGTTTTCAGTCCACTGGGATACCCCTTTTTGCCCAAGCCGCCCTTTCGGGTTTTCGACTTGCCGGGTGTACAAATTTTTTCATTTTCATCCCTTATTTTTTCCCAAACCCTTATGGTTTGCCGGGAAGCCCCTATTTTTGCCTAGGCCATTAAACCTAGCGGGTTTTTTATCATGCGTAGTATCTTTTCACTATATCTGCATTGACAGGGTGAGGAAGGTCGTCACCGTCCATGGTGGTTAGAATCATAGCTTCTCCCGAGAAAATGTTCTTAAATATAAATGGCCCTATGTACGTGGGGGTCCATTTTCTCTTGGGATCACCTTGCGACAGTATGATTCGCTTGATCACTAGATCCCCGACTTGATATTCTTGACGTCTAACTTTCTTGTTAAAATCCTTGATCATTCTCTTTTGATACGTCTGACCATGACAGATAGTGGCAAGTCTCTTCTCATCGATTAGATTTAACTGATCAAGTCGGGTTTGGATCCAGTCGTCTTCGTTCAAATCTTCATCCTTCATAATCCTGAGAGAAGGTATCTGGACTTTGATGGGTAGGACTGCCTCCATGCCATACACCAGAGAGTAGGGTGTTTCCCCTGTCGACGTCTGTGCTGAGGTACGGTACCCATGAAGAGAAAATGGTAACATCTCATGCTAGTCTTTGTATGTCACCGTCATTTTCTGCACAATATTCTTGATATTCTTGTTAGCTGCTTCAACATCTCCATTCATCTTCGGCTGGTAGGGAGAAGAATTATGATGCTGTATCTTGAAATATTTATAGAGCTCGGTGATCATTGTGTTGTTGAGATTCGTACCATTTTCGGTAATAATTCTCTCTACCACGCCATATCGACAGATCAGATTGTGTCGTATAAACCGTGTTACGACGTTCTTAGTAACTGTAGCAAAGGAAGCCACCTCAACCCACTTCATGAAGTAATCGATGGCTACTAAAATGAAGCCATGTCCATTGGAAGCGGTGGGCCTGATTTCTCCGATCATGTCGATGCGCCACATTGCAAAGGGCCACGGAGCTGTCTAAACATTTAAGGGGACCGGAGGCACATGCACCTTATCAGCGTATATTTGGCACTTATGACAAGTTCGAGAGTGCTGATAATAATCGGCTTCCATAGTGGACCATTAGTATCATTCCCGTAGTATCTTCTTAGCCATGGTATGTCCACTAGAATGGGTTCCGAAGGTGCCTTCATGTAGATCTATCATGATCCTCTCCGCTTCGCTCTTGTCTACACATCGTAGTAACGTGGAGTCATGGTTGCGTTTATAGAGGATTCCATTACTGAGGAAGAACTTTGCAGCGAACCTTCTCAGAAACTTCTTATCATTGACAGGTGCCCCTTCGAGATACTCTTGAGCCTCGAGATACCTTTTGAATTTGTGAAATAAGGGTTTGTTTGCCACTTCTTCGGTATCAATTTCACAGCAGTGTGTTGGTCCATCCAACCTCCTAATGGTGATTTGGGGAGATTCATTATCCCATCTAACATTGAACATAGAAGACATGGTAGCTAGCGAGTCCTCTAACTGGTTCTCCTCTCGTGGGAAATGTTCAAAAGTTAACTCCTCAAAGTGTGGGAGCAATGTCAGTACGTACTCTTTGTACGGGATGAGATTCGGGTGCTTCGTATCCCACTCACCTTTGATCTGACTTATCACCAAAGCGGAATCCCTGAATACACTCAAGAACTTGATCCTGAGGTCAATAGCAGCTCGAAGACCTAAAATACATGCTTCATACTCCGCCATGTTGTTGGTGCAGTTGAAACATAATCGGGCAGTGAACGGAGTATGACAGCCCTTAGGAGATATGATTACAACGCCAATGCTGTTACCCAGTGCGTTTGAAGCTACATCAAAATACACAGACCATCGGGATCCCTCCTTAGGTCCTTCATCCGGTCCAGGTTCTTCATAGTCAGTCACCAACATAATATTCTCATATGGGAACTCGAAATTCATGGCCTGGGAATCATCCACGGCCTGATGAGCCAAATGAACAGCCAATAAACTCCCCTTTATTGCATTTTGGGTTGTATATTATATGTCATACTCAGTTAAGATCATTTGCCACCTTGCTATCCTTCTGGAGAGTGCGGGCTTCTCGAAAATGTACTTGATCAGATCCATCTTTGATATCAACAAAGTAGTGTGAGTCAGCATATACTGTCTCAGTCGGCGAGCAGCCCATGCCAAAGTGCGACAAGTTTTCTCGAGCAATGAGTATCGTGTCTAACAGTCGGTAAACTTTTTTCTAAGGTAGTATATTGCATGCTCTTTTCGACCAGACTCGTCATGCTGCCCCAGCACACACCCCATTGAATTGTCTAGCACTGTCAAGTATAATATCAAAGGCCTTTCTTTAACTGGAGGCATCTGAATTAGTGGTTCTTGAAGGTATTCCTTGATTCTTTCGAAAGCGGTCTGACATTCATCATTCCACTTTACCACTTGATCTTTCTTCAGAAGCTTGAAGATTGGCTCACAAGTAGCAGTCATATGTGAAATGAACCTGGCGATATAATTCAGGCGTCCCAAGAAACCTCTAACTTCCTTCTATGTACGGGGAGCTGGCATTTCTTGTATAGATTTTACAGGATCTACTTAGATGCCTTTGTCGCTGACAATGAAACCCAAAAGTTTACCAGACCTTACCCCGAAGGTGCACTTGTTCGGATTCAACCTCAGCTTATACATCTTTAACCCGTCGAATAACTTTTGGAGATGATCAAGATGCTCTTCCTTAGTCTGAGACTTGGCTATCATGTCATCAACATATACTTCTATCTCGTGGTGAATCATATCGTGGAACAAAGCGACCATGGCGCACTGATAAGTTGCCCTGGCATTCTTCAACCCAAAAGGCATCACCTTGTAGTAGAAGGTGCCCACTGTGTAATGAAGGTTGTCTTCTCCATTTCTTTAGGAGCCATATTGATCTGGTTGTAGCCAGAGAAACCATCCATGAAGGAGAAGATTTTGTATTGCACGGTGTTGTCGACCAGAACATCAATGTGAGAAAGTGGGAAGTCATCCTTGGGGCTTGCCCTGTTAAGATCTCTGTAATTCACACACATCCGTACCTTACCATCCTTCTTAGGTACCAGAACAACGTTAGCAACCCACTGTGGATACGAAGTGGCAGCTAAGAATCCTGCGTCGAACTGTTTCATGACCTCTACCTTGCTCTTCTCTGACATTTCAGGGCACATACGACGAACCTTCTGTTTAACCGGAGGACAATCTTCTTTAGTCGGCAGGCGATGTACCATAATATCGGTGTCTAAACCGGGCATGTCTTCATAGGACCAAGCTAAGATCTCAACATAGTCGTGTAACATCTGTATCAACCTCTGTTTGATGCTAAGATCCAGATTTGCGCCTATTTTAACCTCTTTTCTGTCTTCCTCAGTACCCAAGTTCACTGTCTCAACCGACTCTTCATGAGGCTGTATGGACCTTTCTTCCTGCTGTAATAGTCTAGTAAGTTCTCCAAGCACCTCACAATCATCCTCACCTTCGTCTTCGGCTTGGTTGATCGGATTTTTGAAGTCATAACTGGAAATAACAGAGTTGTTATCAATGGGATCCAGAGTGGATATGGATCTGCGTTATGATACGTGAGTGTGTGTAAGAGAATAGTTGTTTTGATAAAGTGAAAATAGAAAAGAAAAATAGAGAGTGCAAAATTTGTATGCAAGAAACGTCCAATGCTTTATTAATGATATATGAAATGATAAATAACAGCCCTCACAAACAAAACCAGTGTGCCTCGGGCAAGCACAAGGCCGTTAAGTTTTAAATTCTTTATTACATATCTCAAAACAAGTAAGTCAATTACTGTAGAATAAAAGAAACTGGTATAAAGTCCCTTGTCGTCCAGTTACTCGTTCAACCGTTGGTAGTCGGGTAGATCCAGCTGTCAATGTCCGAGTCCTCATCGTTGTCTTCAATGGCGTTAATTCCCTGATTACTGATATGTAGGGGATGTCTTCCATCCCGGGCGCGTCTAACAGCCCTTTGAGCCCCTGTAGTAAAGCCCAAACCAATTTTGTCACTTTTGCAAGTGAAATCACGGAGCTGACCCCAATTGGTACACCCACCTTCTTCAACCACGGCCCTGGCGTCCTTGAGGGAAGCCATCTTCAGAGGAGGTTTGCTGTTGGTAGTATTTTCAGTTTATGCAAAGATCTGAGGGACCTCTTCGAAATTCTGACAAGGAGTTTCTATGAATTCCCCGTCCATCTCTACATACCGGAAGGAATTGAGGTGGCTCACCATATACTCCTCTTCACCCCGCATAGCGACAATCTTCCCTTTCACCGGATACTTCAGGATTTGGTGGAGTGTGGAAGTAACTTCCCCAGCCTCGTGGATCCAAGGAAGACCCAACAAACAAGAATACGACGACCTGATGTCCATCACATATAAGGTGGACCCAAAAGTCTGAGAACCTACTTTGACAGGGATGTCCACCCCATGCACCATTCTCTTTGATCCGTCAAAAGCCCTTACCACAATGTTACTATGCTTTAGAGTCAAACACTCGCAATCTAATCGGTCCAACGCCTTCATCGGCAGAACATTCAGCGAAGACCCAGTATCTACCAACACATAAGCCATAGTGGTGCCCCTGCATTCAATCGAGACATGCAGAGCATCATTATGCTTCCTTCCTTTTGGTGTCAAGTCTGCATCTGAAAAACCCATCCCATTATCAGAAGTCTGGCTGGTCACACAATCTTTGAACTGATTAGCTGAAGTCTCTTACGGCACATGCGCAGTTTTGAGGAATGCAATCAAAGCCTTCGCATGGGCCTCAGAGCATAACAGTAGAGACAACATGGATATCTTCGATGGGATTTTCCCCAGCTTCTCGACCATATTGTAGTCGCTCTTTTTTTTCAATATTTCCTCTATCTCTTGCTTAGAGGCTTCCACAATAATTTTTCTAGGCGCCTCCGTCCGGGAAGGCTCACCTATAACTTCTTTGCCTCAGGTATCAGACGACTCTCCGACAGGGGTAATAACTGGAGTAAGAATAGGAGCCGTAGTTGATGTACTAGCAGGAACAACAGATGGAATGACAATAGGCTTGTTGGAAGTCTTAGGGGAAATCTCGGGAGAGAAGACCCTTCCACTCGGTTGATTTTGCTGGTTCTGAAAATGTTACCAATATCAGGATCAACCTCTTCATCTTTCAAATATTTTTTGATGCCATGATAGTACACATCGGCACCATAATTCCAGGGGACAACTTTGTCCGAGACATACGGGACAGGACCAGGAACAATGATTATCAGTGGAGCGATTCTTGGAGCAGATGTAATCCTAACAGGTCTTCTCGAGGAGACCTTGGAAGGATTGGCCGAAATGGTTATAATGGCAATGTCTTCAAATAGGACAACGGGAACCAAAGTTTTCTCGAACAAAATTTCCTTGTTGTCCATCAAGCGTTGAACACCTGATTTCAGCAAGTGGCAACCAGAAGGTAGAAATGAACACTTGTGGCAACCTTCACCACAACCCGGAAATAAACCGGCCAACAACAAATTCTTCTTCACAATCATGAGAGGAGTAGAAACTTCATCCACCAAGGTCACAAACAACTCGGTATCAACAACATTAATTCCATGACCGTGCTTAGGCATGGGAGCAGTTATGACATTTGGCTTCTCCGGAGCATCAAACTCTATTTCCTTGGCTTCAATCAAGTCTTGTACCTTGTTCCTCAGAGCCCAGCAGTCATTTGTATCGTGGCCAGGACTATCAGAATGATAGGCACACCGAGCATTTGGATTATATCGGGGAGATGTAGTATTTGGATTTTTGGGAGCCTCTTAAAAGGTTGCCAAGTTGGATCTCAACAGATGAGGTAGAACTTCAGCCAATGTCATGATGATTCGGGTAAACTGCCGTTGTGGTCTTTCCACTCTTTGTTGATTGTTGCATTGTGGAGAAACTGCAGGCCTTGGTATCATTACGGCACTTACTGTCTGACGATGTTCAGCCCTTTTTTGGCCCCTCGGGCTATAGATGGCACTGGCTTCCTTCTTACCAGTAAAAGGCTTCTTTACCGAACTCGAAGAGGCATCCTTCTGTATCTTACCGCTCCAAATCCCAGCTTCTACTCGTTCTCCAGTTAGGATCAGCTCAGTGAAACTAGCTGACGAGCAGCCGATCAAATGATTGAAAAATGGACCAGATAGCGTCCCCAGAAACATATCAACCAACTCCCTATCAGACAACGCGGGTTGAACTCTTCCAACCAAGTCTCTCCATTTTTGTGCATAGTCTTTAAAGCCTTCACTCGCCCCATGGACATTATATGGAGTTGAGTACGAGTAGGAGCAAGGTCGGTGTTGTATTGATACTGCTTGTAGAAAGCAGCAGCCAGATCTTCCCAATTTCGGACATTGGCTCCCTCTAGTTGGTATAACGATTCAAGCTGAGTCCCTGACAGACTATCTTGAAAGAAATGAACCAACAAATTTATATCAGCGGTGTGGGGCTGGATCTTTCTGACATAAGAACGGAGATGGAGTTTTGGGCAGGACACCCCATCATACTTAGAAAAAACTGGAGCCTTGAACTTCTGCGGGATGACCATTCTTGACACCAATCCCAATTCTTTGAAATCCAGCCCAGGTATCCTCTGAACATCCATGGCACTCAAACGATCTTCCAACTGCTTGTATCTATCCTCAGTAGGAGGATATTGCTCATCATTGTAGTCAGTATCATTGTCAGAAACTGCAGGAATGAGGTCCTTCTCTTCTTCTTGATTCTCCCCCTCCTTAGATGAAGAGGTCAGATCGACTTGTCGCTTCAAATGCTCTCCAAACCTTCTGCCCATATTCATAATATCGACAACCTTCTTCTCTTTTAGGATGGCGGCTTTCAGATCCTCTTGCCCTTTTGCCAGACTTATGAACATTTGTTGGAATTGGGCGTTCTGTGCCTGAAGGTCCTTGATGCTTTGTTCGGAAGACATTTCTGCTGAAATAAATAGAGAAGAAGATGAGAAACCTGTAATGGTACCTGTACACGCAATGTTATGAATGGGATGCGCATGCAATGATTTCAAAGACTTTGGGAAATTTAAATTTGCAAACCAAAATAAACAAAGATTTTATTATCTGAATTCAAAGTTCGAATGCCTTTTAGGCGTTACAATTAAAACAAATCTAAAATTATAAAAGACATCAAAATTCTCATGGATGCTTCATCTTTGTGCCAAGATAATCATTGAGTCTTTTTTCTTCCTGGAGCTGCTTAGTGAGCTCTAAAACCTTCCTCTCCTGAGCATGGAACTGATCCTTGTAAGTATCTCGCTCCTTCATCAACTGAATCCAAGACCTCTGTAATTCCATAAGATCAGTGGGCATATAAGGATAGAGAACCGTATAAGGAATACCCTCTTCAGTAGTGGGTTCCACAATCACTGGTAAAACGGCTACATAGGGCATCATAAGCTTCTGGGCACGAGCTCGTACCCATTGGAGGTAAGGTTCCATAGGAATGGAAGCCTTTGACCCCAAATCCTTGGCGCCAGATCTATTTACCATGCCCCAAGCTCATATGAACATTCGGCGATACTCGTGAACACCATCCTCATAGTTGAATACAATGCCCTCAATAAGTAACTCGTGGGGACCATCTCTTCGAGCGTAACCAAATTATCGCAAAGCTAAACAAGGATTGTAGGTTATACCCCCTCTGATACCAAGTAATGGTACATTAGGGTACTCCCCGCAGCGGTCAATAATAGAAGTGTTTTCCATAGCTTAGGAACACTAGAGAATATCCATGTGAGCGAGTGACATTATCCTTTGCGACCAACCCAAACCTTCTTCATTCTTTAGTACGGACTTAGGGAGGTGAGAAATAAACCACCTCGACAGCAATGGCATACAACACATAAGAACCCCTCTTCACTTCATGGTACGAGTATGGAGAGTGTGAAAAATATCTCCGAGCAAGGTAGGCACGGGGTTGCGGGAGAGGAAGATCTTGATAGCATTCACATCTACGAATGAGTCCAGATTAGATAATAGGACTAACCCATAGATTAGAAGAGCCAAAACCTCCTCAAAAACATGAAAATCCATATCATCCCAAAACAGCCAGGCTTTGTCTATTAGAAACTTAGCTAGAAAACGCTTGACTCCGCTTCTTGTTTCCCAATTGGATACCACGTCGGCCCGTTCCAGATGCAAAGCTAAGGCAATGACTTCTGGCTTAGGAACTTCTTCTAGACTTGTGAAGGTAAACTGTTCAAGAATGGGTATATCCAACAGCTGAGAGAACTCTTCCAAGGTAGGCACCAACTGATAGTCTGGAAAGGTAAAGCAGTGGTGCTTGGGATTGAAGAACTGAAAGAGTAAACTCATCATCTTTTCATAAATGTTTGAAGTAACCAGATTGAGAAGTTGACCATGTCTCTTAGTGAACGCTGAATTTTCAGAAACCCTTGATACTAGCTCTTTGAGTTGGGAAGGTATCTTCACAAAGGTGATTCAGATAGTGTTCCTACGAACGGAAGCCATGATCTGCAAAATAGAACAAAGATAAATTCCCTTGGTCTTTGAAATGGTTAGTGCAATAAGAATGGATGCTATGTTATGATGCATGATGTCTTGATAAACCACAAGTATAGCAAACACAAACAAATCACACCAATTCCTCAGGTGTAAGGCCTGCATGAGGTTAAAGGTCATACCCTCTTGAAGTTTAGTTGGTTTCAAACCTGTCTTAAAAAGTAACCGGGTTCTAAGGGATCTCAATATCACTGACCATCCTTTACCGGGCATTGTCTCAGCTCAAGAAATCTTTTCTTGCGGCCGAAATATCCCGAAAGTCTGATCTCAATGAGTGTAGCATCGAGTATCAACCAATCCTCAGCTCTACACCGAGGCCGACTATCTCACTACTTTCTAATGGCCAAGTTTGTTCAACTAAGGTTCTAAGGCCTGTTAGTGCTTCACGATACCACACGGCGGCCCTGTCTTCTCCTCGTTTCCCCACGAGGGATACCGGTACCAACCAAAGTGCCACACCAACACAACCATCACTTAAACCATATCGGTATACGTCGTATAGTCTCCATGATCTATTGTTGTTTACCTAAAAAGTGCCCCCAGATCCGGGTGTAGGATCTACAGTAATCCAAGCAATAACCCTTTAAGAATAAAGAAAACAAAAAAGAAAGCAATTTGAAATGACCTAGATCCTAAGGTAAACCCAACTTTATAATTGTTCCCCAGCAGAGTCACCAGTTTTGTGATACGGTGGCAGAACCGACTGTTTTTGCTGGTTTCCGTTTTGCGTTTTTTGTTCACAAAATGTCGCGGTAAGCAAGAGTCGCCACCGACTTTTATTTCATCCAATCATGGAAAAGGAAAAAGAAAAGAAAAAACCTTTTTTCGAGATTTCTGAGTACGGGGGTAGATTATAGAAAGGGAAGGTGTTATCACCCTTTTTATCCATGGTTTTCCATGGGCTCTTAGGTACTTGCTCATCTTTTTAAAATTGCTTGTGTGTGTGCTTGTTTTCGAAAAAGGTTTTACTTCGTGATAACTCTTGTATCAATCCTCAAGGGTGTGACGAAGTTGTTTTGAAAATTGTTTTGAAAGGTGTTTGTCTGAAAAGTTTTGTTGAGCAAGTACTTAAGATTCTACCTACTCGAAAAAAGATTGTTCGTTCTCGTTTCCTTTAGGCAGCGATATCCTACTATTAAGGAGTAGGTATCCCCATCGTTGGAGTTTGTAAGGGACGTTCGAAAGGGACAAGTACAGTCGCTAAAGCAATGGTTAGAAAACATTAGTAGTAACCCTAGAGTCTTAAGATCTTTCCGAGGCAACATTTCTGATGCAGCATCTCCGAGGCAACATTTCTGAGGCAACATTCGAATGGGACATTTGATCTTTTAGACAAGAGGGGAATCACAAAAATCTCCTATGCTTAATGACTGTTTTCTGAAGGCAACTAAAGTGAGGTAAAGCCTAGGAGTGAATATGTGCATGTGAATTTTTCAGTTAATTAGTCTTTGCACATTAAGTGATCTACTGTTTTAATTTTCAAGCATTCTTACCATACAATCCTATTAACCATGCATCTAACAGTTAAATATTTGCAGAAATTTAAAGTGCGAGAAAATAAACCTAGCTATTACAAGGCTTCGGGGAGGGGGATTGACTACATAACTAAAAAACGGGGAAAAGCGATAAGTAAAAAAACCTAATTTAAAGTTATTATAAACCATTGGCAGTTACAAAAATAATGAAAAATAATTAAGACGTGCGGCGAGCTAAGTGCGAGGACGCTTAAAAATAACCTAAAACCCTAATTGAGGAAAAAAGTATTTTTTTTGCATTTTTATTTAAGAAAACAATTAAATTGCAAATTAATTAAGCCCTAATTTCTAATTAGTTTTATTTACAAAAAGAATTAAATGAACCTAGTTTCTAATTATTTTTAATTATGAAAAAAAAGAAATTAAATTAACCTAATTTACTAATTAAACAAAAATAAATATTTTATAAAAAATGATCTTTTGGTGATTTTTGTGATTTGTTGATTTTATGATAAATTAAAAAAAGTAATTAATTTTTTATGAAAAGAAAATAATTAAAAAATTAATTAAAATAAAAGAAATAAAAAGGAAAGAATTAAAAATGGGCTTGTGTTGAATTGCTGAAGGAGGGTGTATTTCTGAATTTTCCAGGCCCAATAGCGCTGAGCCCAGTCAATGCGCCTGATCCCATGGAGTGTTGACTTGAGGGTGCATCATGGTCTCTCATTTGGAGTGCGTTGGATCTAATACCATGCTGATCAAGTGGCTGTATATAAAGGTGCAAGGTACACACGATGAATTGTGAAGCATTAGATCTCGAAGTGGAAAGTGAGAAAATAAAGAAATTTGTTGGGACCTGGGATCGAACCCAGGTCCTTATACTCACCACCAACGCGCCTCACCACTGGGCCAACTTGCTTTGTTGAATAAATACTGAAAACAAGATATAATATAGAAAACAAAATGGTTAGTAAAAAGTCACGCGTGAAATTTCAAATGGCCCAATGGTTAGCTTCCACATAAGCTTCTTCTACCTTCCTCTGTCGCATTAGATGACGACCCTATACCCACAGACATCTTCCATGGCTAGAAACTTGTAATATCTCAAAACATGATACAAGCGTGATAAATCACTTATGAATACATTGATCAATTCGTTTTGACGTCATGAACACGATGGCACCCTTTATTTAGGCTAATTTCACCTGTAGACAATAACCCTAAAAATGCAAGGTGAACCCTAGCAATGGCAGATACGCGTATAGGCTTCAAAAATGCAATTAAACTATTCAGTTAGCTTGCAAACATGATAACAAACACATATACGCCATTAAAACATGCTCATAATGCGTGAATCATAATAATCGAATATGAAAAATATGGCAATTCGTGTGAGGCCTGGAGACGGATTCTGGGCGTGAGAGGGATGGCTATTGATCGAGATAGCCTCTTGAGACGTTCAACAAACGATTGGCAACGCTGGGATGGCTTGAGATGGCCTGTGGAATGAAAACCGAATCACACTTTTCTTTGAATTTTTTTGAACTTGCTCTGCCTCCTTCACCACTTCTAACCCTTGTCTTATGCCTTGTACATGTTCCATATATATCCTAGAACGAATTAGGGTTATAAAACTGGTTGGTATCTTTGCAATTATGGAAGATTTGATTTGATTTCCATGCCATATGCAAACATGCTATATTGAGCCAAATTATCCCTTTCTTGTACCAATCATGCTTGATTCGATTTGGCCTTGATATTTCAGCATATTTTGATTGCAAACCTGTCAAAAAATCATATCAAAACAGATCTTTGATATTAGTTACCAATTATTTGATTTAATTCAATTTATAATTAATAAAAATTCCCAATAAAATGGAAAATGAAGAAAATAACATGTGGATGAATATTTGGGTCGTGGATCATGCTACAAGTGAGGTGCAATCATGAAATGCTAGGCCCATTTAGTAAAAACGTACTTTTGAGCATATTTGACTTTTGGCAATTTTGCAAAAAAGGTCAACTATGACAAGACATATCTCCTATAATTTTAACCCTAGAGAGGTGTTCTTGGACTTTTTAGAAAGATTAGGATGCCCCCTAAGCAACCCTTTTGGTCTGATCTCAATTAAGTCTTCCATGTTCATGTAAAAATCTTTGACCCAAAAGGTGTTTTTGTTGACTTTTTAAAAGGACCCATAATATAGAAATTCATATCTTTTTATGAGTGTATATTTTGAACTTGGGGGCTGAAGATGAATTGTATAGAATTTCATCCTCTTCAAAATGAGCCTTGGATGGGAAATTTCTTATAAAGTGTGAAGAAGTTATGCTTGGTCAAAGTTTGGTTGACTTTTTCCTAAGAAACCCTAATTTAGCAACTTTTGGGTTTTGATGAATTTAGGGCATTCCTTAAGGAATCATGATCAAACCTTGATTAATGATGGATATCACTTCAAAATGTTTATGTTAACCAAAAATCTTGAAGTTTGACTGTATGTGGGCCACATTTGACTTTTGACCTAATATAGTCTATTCTCAAGCATCTGAGCAATTAACTGAGCAAACTTCTTGTGCAGTGCTTGAAATTTGACATGGAGGGTCTTGAGAACATATTAGGACCATGGATAGAATATGAGGTCTTTGGAGTCCACCTATCTTGATAAAAATGGAAACCTTAATTTGAGACCCACTGCCTTAGGAGAGAGTTTGTCTAGTCAACTCTTGGGCAAACTTGAGTAAATCGAGGATCTCTAGAAGTATGTTTTGAGTAAAATGAGAGGGAAAATTTTGGGGTACAACAGTGAACTACCAACTTTCACTGAAGGTAGAAGGAAACATATCATAACACCGCCGTTCACTGACGATGAACTACCAACGTTCACTGAGGGTAGAAAAAAGATAACAATCACCAGCTTTCACTGAAGGTGAACTACCAACTTTCACTGAAGCTAGAGAGAAAAGAGATATGATAGCAATGACATTCACTAACGGTGAACTACCAACGTTCACTGAAGGTAGCAAAAATATTACAATCACCAACGTTCACTGATGGTGAACTACCAACTTTCACTGAAGGTAGAGAGAAATGAAATATCATAGCACCGACGTTCACTGACGGTGAACTACCAACGTTCACTGAAGGTATGAAAAAGATAACAATCACCAATGTTCACTGAAGGTAAAATACCAACATTTACTGAAGGTAGTAAGAGAATAATAAGTTTCTCCAAAATTCTAGCGTTTCACCTAGAACGCGTCTCAACTTCTTCTTTAACCGAGGCACTCGATTTACTCTGTGATATTGAAAGACTTGTACTTCCCCGTGAAAGCCGATGTTACTCTGTGATATCAAAGACTTGTACTCTGGGATATCATTGAGAAAGTTCATTGTGAAATCTTCACAATGAACTTTCTCTGTGATATTGAAAGACTTGCCATCCACTGGAGTGATTTGACATTGAACTGCAAACTATCCACTCATACAGAAGATAGCAAAAAAGTAACATCGGCTTTCACGGGGAAGTACAAGTTGATTAAATAAAGAGACCTGTTACTTGTTGTTATAGGAAGGATTGTAAAAATGACTTCTTGGGGAAAGTAGTAGGGCTTCCTGGGGAAATAAATACACCTTCCTGGAGACATGCCAACATATTCCTGCTGAGGAGATAAAAGTCTTCTCGTGCCAAAATAAATGCACATTCTCAAACCAAGGCTCGAAGCTTGCAGAAATCCAAAGTAGTAATTTTGCTGGGAAACAAAGATTCAAACCAGAAATAAACTGGAGTGAAACGGTCAACCAAAATACATCCTTTGAGAAATAAACTCAAGAGGGAAACCCAATATATCTAGACAAAGATATGTACAGGAAGGCTAAAGAAATTTTTTTCCACGAGGGATAACTCAGTGGAGAAATTGAAAGAATATACACTTTTTGCATAAGGCCGACACTCTATTGGAGAGAGGACAACACAACTCTACAAAATAGGGTAATATGTCAACAAAATATTAACAAATGTGAATGAGCAACGATTTGCTAAATTTAGCTATGCATGATGTATGTATGAATGTATGAGTGTTATCATGTATATGCTGACAAAATAGACATATAACACTGGGAGTAACCAGACAAAACCAACTCAGACACAGTCAACACTCGGCTAAATCACATCCAAGATGAACATTCCATAGGAAAATAAGCACCAAACAAGGAAACAGAATCCTATTTCACAGCTTAACTTCACTGGGAAGGAACATAATTCAGAAATAATCAAATCATAGCGACAAAATAGTACAGATACAGGGATACAACATCCTTCTCCAGGCTTCACCGAGGAATAACACTCAGACTTCAATGGGGTAACAAATGTTTCACGGTCCATACTTCTACTGGGGATTTCAATACTTCTTTCAAATAAGGCAGATGGAAACCATATCGGCAAAACATCGACTGGGGATTTCAAGTTGTCTTCATTGGGGAAATACCAACATCACATCGAAGAGGGGAAATCCAGATACGTTCTTCACTAGGGAAAACATAGATATGTTCTTCAATATTGAGAGTAAGTATTGCACCAACTTCTCTGGGGGAAAAGTATGAAATCTCATGGGGACAACAACTTGAAGAGTTAAGAAGTAAAACATTATAGCAAGGAATCAATCTTATGGGGATTTTAAATCAAACCCAACACTTAGCGAGTGAAAACCCGAAAAGTTGATAACCAATTCAACACTTCTTAAATAAAACATTGCCCTTGCCTGATTATCGGGCAATCAAACAAACAGCAAGTACTGCCAAAAGGAGATGCTTCGTAAATGAGTCAAAACTCAGCACACACAGGGAGAAAAGTCTCCTATCAAATAGCGAGGCCTTCACTGGGGAACCCTGGATTGAACCTTTATATCATGCAAACTTATTCCAACAAAAACAATGCTTTGGGATAGCCTTCCTAGGGAATCAAGAAGTCAACATTATAGAAAGAGGTCAAACCCTTGGGGATTTTAAATCAAACCCAGCACTTGGAGGGTGAAAACCTAAAGGGTTGACAACTGTCTCACCACTTCTTAGAAAATATACCGCGCTGGTTTAGCTTCCTGGGAAATAAATACCAACAATAATACCAATACTGCAGAAAGAGCGAAATTTTGCAAATAGTTCCATCTCAGCACGTCAAGGGAAAAATACCTTTCGTCATACGAGGGAAGACTTCGCTGTGGAATCTGGAATAGAGACCTCAGACCATGCAAACCCAAAAATCAGAAAATGAACCAACACTTGAATGGGGACATTAGGATTACAAACCCAATACTGCACCTTACATCAATTGGTATCATCGTTAATATACGAAAATCACACAAACCAATGAAAACAAACTGAGAAAACCTTCCCGGGGAAACAACACTTCCCAAAATTACTGGAGTTCGTCCATTCCTAGGATCACCACTTTTGTTTTCCTCTTGAATCACAAAATCTAAAGTAAAAGTAATTTGTAAATTCTTTTTGAAAAATAATTTTGTTATTTAATCTTTTTGATTTTGAAAATTATTATCAATAATAAATGGAGTCTTTGTAAGCTGAATAAAAATAATAAATACAAAGAATTGGGTAAAAGCTCAAATTTTATTAATAGAATGTTAGTCTGCGAATGGCGAGATTCCACAGATGATTACAAGGTTCAGAAAATGGTAATATATAATGGAAAAGATACATTGAGATACAATGATCACTATTCCCTATATCAACTTTGAAATTCTGAGCAGCAACTTCTATTGAAATATGGTGAGGATCCAAGAAGATTGTTGCTTCAATGATCAAGTCTTATCTGATGTAGTTACTTGCCAAGAAAGTCCCTAACTTTTTCCTAAGCAGCCCTTGTGGGTTTTCAACTTAGCGGGAAATTTTATTCTGTTTGTGTCTCTAATTTTTGCCTAGACCGCCCTTTTAGGTTTTCAGCCTACCGAGATGCTTCTTTTAGCCTAAGCCACCCTTTTGGGTTTTTAACTTAGCGAGCTGTTCTTTTATTTCTTTAGGCAAAGTATTTCTTGACTACATCAGCATTCATGGGACGTGGGAATTCCTCGCCATCCATAGTTTCAAGAAATAATGCACCGCCAGAGAAGGATTTCTTGACAACATATGGGCCTTCAAAATTGGGAGTCCACTTGCCCCTAGAATCAGCGTTAAAAGACATGATCTTCCTGAGTGCGAGGTCGCCTTATCTGAACTCACAAGGTTTGACCTTCTTATGAAAATCTTTCTTCATTCTCTTCTGATATAACTGCCCATGACACAAAGCCGCCATTCTCTTCTCTTCGATCAAATTCAATTGGCCAAACCTGTTCTGGAACCATTCAGCCTCTGATAACTTGGTTTCCATTATCACACGCAAAGAGGGAATCTCAACCTCGATTGGTAGCACAACTTCTATTCCATACACAAGGGAGAACGGGGTTGCTCCTGTTCAAGTGCGGACAGATGTCTGATATCCATGTAAAGCAAAAGGGAGCATTTCATGTAAATCTTTATAAGTAAAAACCATCTTCTGGATGATCTTCTTGATGTTCCTATTAGCAGCTTCAACAACCCCATTCATCTTCGGCCTGTACGGAGATGGATTGTGATGGGCAATCTTGAATTTTTCACAAAGTTCTGTCATAATCTTGTTGTTCAGATTCGAGCCATTGTCGGTGATGATTCTGCTCGGCACACCATACTGACATATGAGATTATTCTTAATGAAGCACACTATCACATGCTTAGTAACATTAGCATATGAAGTAGCTTCCACCCATTTGGTGAAGTAATCAATTTCTACCAAGATAAAACGGTGTCCATTCGAAGCTTTGGGTTCTATCATCCTAATCATGTCAATACCCCACATAGAGAAAGGCCACGGGGAAGAAATAACATTGAGAAGTGTCGAAGGCACATGAATCTTGTCCGCATAAATCTGGCATTTATGGCACTTCTTTGAAAATTTGTAACAGCCAGATTCCATTGTCAGCCAATAGTAACCTACCCTTAGCATCTTTTTAGCCATCGAAAGTCCATTGGCATGAGTGCCAAATGAACCTTCATGAATCTCATGCATCAACATGTCTACTTTGTGTTTATCCATGCATCTGAGCAAAACCATGTCATAATTTCTCTTGTACAGCACATTTTCACTGAGGAAGAAGCTACCAGCCAATCTTCTCAATGTCTTTCTATCTTTATTCGATGCATCAATCGGGTATTCCTGAGTCTGGAGAAAATGCTTGATATCATAATACCAAGGTTTCTCATCTGCTACCTCTTCTGTTGTAAACACATGAGCGGGCCTATCCAGTCGCCGAACTATAATTTGAGGTATATCATTCTAAGTATTCACTTGATACATAGAAGTCAGAGTTTCCAAAGCATCCGCCATTTTATTTTCATCTCTGGGGATGTGATGGAATTCTACTTTATTAAAGAAGGGTAACAATCTTCTAGCATAATATTTGTAAGGGATCAAGCTGGGGTGACGAGTATCCCACTCTCCTTTAATCTGATTTATTACCAAAGTTGAATCGCCATACACATCTAGAATTTTAATTCTGAGATCAATAGCTTCCTCGAGACCCATGATGCAAGCCTCATATTGTGCCATATTATTAGTACAATCAAATGTCAACCTTGCAGTAAAAGGAATGTATGATCCATGTGGAGTGACAATCACAACACCAATTCCTTTACCATAACCATTAACAGCTCTATCAAATATCATGCTCCAGCGAGATTTAGGATCAGGACCTACCTCAGGCAATGGTTCATCACAATATTTCACTTTTAGAAACATCACATCCTCATCGGGGAAATCAAACTTCACAGACTGATAATCATCAACTGGTTGGTGAGCAAGATAATCTGCCAACATGCTACTTTTAATAGCTTTTTGAGTGTGTATTCAATGTCATATTCAGATAACAGCATCTTCCAGGGGAAATTCCCCAAGTAAGAGCAGGCTTTTCAAAAATGTACTTGATTGGATCCATTTTAGAGATCAACCGAGTAGTGTGATTCAACATATATTGCCGCAAACTTTTCGCCGTCCAGGCCAAATCACAACATGTCTTTTCCAGCATGGAATACCGCGACTCACAATCAGTAAACTTTTTACTGAGATAATAAATGGCATACTCTTTCTTCCCTGTTTCATCTTGTTGTCTCAGAATACAGCCCATGGAATTATCTAACACTGTCAGATACATAATCAATGGTCTTCCTTCCATAGGAGGGAGCAAGATAGGAGGTTCAAGCAGATATTCTTTAATACTTTCAAATTCCCTTTGGCAGTCATCTTTCCACACATAACCTTGATCTTTCTTTAACAACTTAAAGATCGGTTCACACATTACAGTCATGTGGGAAATTAATCTAGAAATATAATTCAAACGCCTGAAGAACCCTCTGACTTGCTTTTTAGTTCTCGGTGCTAGAATTTCTTGAATTGCTTTGACTTTATCAGGGTCAACTTTAATCCCTCTCTGGCTAACAATGAAACCCAATAATTTCCCTGACATAACACCGAAGGTACATCTATTTGGATTCAAGAGGAGACAATACTTCCTCAAATTCTGAAACAACTTCAACAAATCTTCTACATGCCCTTCTTCAGTCTGGGATTTAGCAATCATATCATCGACATATACCTCAATTTCCTTGTGCATCAAATCATGGAATAGGGTTGTCATAGCCCTCTGGTAGGTTGCACCAGCGTTCTTCAACCCGAAGGGCATCAATCTGTAACAGAATGTTCCCCAGGGTGTATAAACGTTGTTTTTTCAATGTCCTCAAGAGCCGTCCTTATTTAATTATACCCAGAAAATCCGTCCATGAACGAGAAAACTTTGAATTTTACTGTGCTATCCACTAACATATCAATGTGTGGCAGTGGAAAATCATCTTTTGGACTAGCTTTTTTTAGATCTTTGTAATCTACGCACATGCGAACTTTTCCGTCTTTCTTCGATACTAGGACAATATTGGCAATCCAATGAGGGTACACTGATGTCACAAGAAAACCAACATTAATCTGCTTTAGAACTTCCTTTTTGATCTTCACTGCCATATTAGGGTGAGTTCTTCGCAACTTCTGTTTGATTTGCGGACACTCTAGCTTCAACGGAAAACAGTGTTGTACAATATATGTATCTAAACCCGACATATCTTTGTAAGACCAAGCAAAAATATCCACATACTCTTTCAACATCTCAATCAACCTACTCTTCACATCAGGATGTACCAAAGCTCATATCTTGACTTCCTTTGGATCTTCTTTTGAACCCAAGTTGATTACTTCCAATGGCTCTTTATATGGCTAAATGTAATTTTCCTCGCGCTCAAACAACCGTGAGACCTATTATGGAATCTCATCATAGTCTTCTTCTTTGGCCCCATACACAGGATATTCAAAGTTGGGAGAGGGTGCAGGGTCATTCTTTTCAACGAGTTTTTTAATTAATCTGCACATATGATTTATGATTGCTTTTAGAAACTGACACATATAAAAAGTGATCATGAAGATTGAATTTCAGTTATCATTTATTTTGAAAGCTTTTTTTGATTACCATTTTCCAAGAAAAAGCAAAAAATAAAGACACAATTTGAGAAACAAAGACAACTTTTATTATTGATTTTAAAAATCAAAGCAAACGATAAGCCCATACAATATCAATACTTTCACCTTGGGCATAATGAAAGCTTTTCAAAAAGATTAACAAAAAAAAATTACTTTGAAACATGTATGAAAGAGGGAACATCAATGGTGATCCAGTTCTGAACCCTAACTCCGTGCATCACATAATTTGACATTTCTGGCTCTGCTTCATCTTCCACAATGGCATTAATCCTGGAAACAGTTGAATGAAGATAACCTCCGCTACGAAAGATGTCTTGATACTTGCTTGCAGAAGTCTTCAGCTTCTTACTCTTACCTTTGTCATTCTTCACAGAGAACCCTAAGCCAACTCTATTCTTGTTCACAGGTGGATCAACAATATGTCCTCATATGTTGTTATGGCCATTACGCACAACCTGTTGCGCATCCTTAAACGAATACATAGAGTTCTCATTTCCTCTTATATTATCAATGGGTAAAGCTTGGAACTGGGTTCCAACAGCAGCTTCATCCGCTTCCATAATGCTGAAAGATGACAAATGAGATATCAATAATGCCTGTTCTCCATTTATAATTACCACTTTTCCTTCATGCACAAACTTCAACTTCTGGTGTAAAGTCGAAGTGACAACCCCTACCTCATGTATCCACGGCCTTCCCAGCAAGCAGCTATAGGCGGGTACAATATCCATGACCTGGAAAGTAATTTGAAACAAATGTGGGCCTATATAAATATGTAAGTCCACTTCACCAATAACAGATTTCCTTGATCCATCAAACGCTTTCACAATAATGCCACTTGGGCGCATGGGTGTTCCTTGATATTTCAACTTCATAAGTGTGCTCCTTGGTATAACGTTCAATGCGGATCCATTATCAATCAGAACATTGGATAGTGAATCATTCTTGTAGTTCATAGAGATGTGGAGGGCCAGATTGTGATTCCTTCCTTCATCGGGCAGTTCATCATTGCAGAAACTCATGTTATTACATGATGTAATATTACCTACCACACTGCTGAATTGGTCTACTATCATATCACTTTCCACGAAAGCTTGGTCCAATACCCTCATCAAAGATTCTATATGAGCAGAGGAGTTCATCAATAAAGCCAAGATAGATATTTTTGAAGGAGTCTGCAGTAGATGATCTACAATTCTGTAGTCTCTCATCTTGATTATCTTCAAAATAACATCTACCTCCTTTTCTAGCGTAGCTCCACTAGATTCACCAACTACCTTCTTGGGTTCAACATTTTCCACAACTTTCTATCTAGGGCTAACATCTCCACGAACAACTGGTGCAAATACACGACCATTGTGGGTCACTCTGCTAGTCTCAGCAATATTTCGAACATTAGGCATTGGTTGGATGGGAACTTCCACACCTTCCTCTAAAATTGTAGCATTATATTTGTAGGGTATAGCCTTATCTGACTTGTAGAGGACAAGACCCGGCAGACTAATCACCAATGGAGTAATAGCTAGCTTGCTATGATATTCAACTTCAAAATGGGAGGGTTCACCAAAACAAAGAACCATAAGATTTACTCCCTCTTCAACACAATCAGTCATTACAGAGTAATCTCTGGAAAACAAATCTTCATCTGAGGAGAAGTACTCATCTACAGAGGCATACTCATCATCTGACTCTTCTTCATCCAAACAAACCTCAATCACATCAACTTCATGGTAATCATCCCTTTGACCTGTAACCGTGATAGTTCCATTATCCAACAATAATTGAACACCTTTCCTAACAATTGAACATCCTCGGGAGTCCCGACAGCAAATTCGGCAAGATCCATACTGATGGTCTACCTGGCCAGTCATGTGGCAGAAAGTAGCATGCAATTGTACAAGATCCTCATTCATATATTCCATATCAAAGATTTTGAACTCCCTAAGACATTTAGAAACTATTTTTACTTCCTCTTCATACTATGCCCTAGGCCTGATTATTTGGATGAGGCCCTCATCCATCATCTCCTGTAAATCAGCCTTTATCTTGTCACAACCATGTATATCTGTACTGCAAATAGCACAACCGGCATGGTCCTGCGTATAGTAGCTAAATTCACATAGGTATGCATACATTTTCACCAAATCTCCTCTAACCAAATTAATATCAAAAATTTGGAAGTCACCTGGACAACAGGCCACCATGTTCACAGCATTTGCTCGTCCGTGCTTTGGCAGAGGATTATCTTTCACATTAGGGCCAACATCCTTGAAAGACAAGATACCAGAATTCACTAATTTCTGTACTTCAGTTTTCAAAGAATAGCAGTTCTCAACATTGTGCCCTGGTTCTCCCTGATGAAAAGTGGGAGGTGGTTGAAGTAGTGAAAAACACAAGAAGGGGGGGTTGAATTGTAAAACTGAAAATCAATGCAATGAACAAGATATTTTTATCCTGGTTCGTTTGATCTCAAACTACTCCAGTCCACCCGTCAAGGTGATTTCTCCTCTCTCCAACGAGGTCTTAATCCACTATATTCAACTGAATATTACAGACTGCTTTAACAACTGCTAAAGCCTTCTTGATGCAAACCACAACCCGGTTTGTCAAGGAAACACTTTCTTACAAAGAAGATAAATCTAAGTGTGTGAATGTTTTCTACAAAACTGTATCACAAATGTGATGTATACACAACTTAAAGCTTATAAACTAGATTGCTAAACAATGATTGAATAAGAGAATGTGTAGTGTTTAGCAAAACTGAGAGAAGGAAGATTTTGATCAGCTTTTATACGTGTAAAGATTTGGAGAGCATTAGCCAATTCAATCTTCAAAGTCTTGTTTATATAGCACTGAGATGTTGAACGTTGGAGCAATATTCTTGATTCAATGCTAATAACAAACTTTCCTTATCGAGCAGATCTTGTCTAGAATGAGGCCGTTGGTATTAATTTGCTTTCAATGCACAGTACCGTTGCTTACTTAATGCAAGTTCTGGCTTGGCTCATTCTGACTCTGCTTAGCTGTTGATGAACTATTGTGTTTCTTTATCAGAGTGTTGAGCGCAGTTCTGTTCATCAGGCTTCAGCATATACGTGAGTTAATCTTCTGATTCTGACATTCTGATATGGCAACTTCTGATGCTGATGTCAGGAACCAAATTTCTGATGCTGATTAGGTGTGATCTTGCTTATATAAATCAGAGTATCTGCAAATCAGAACGTAATAATTTAGGCAGCAGATAGTTCATACATGAATCATATAAATAATATATCTTTTCACTTTGTTATCATCAAAACTTAAACATAGGGCAGTAGATTCAAACTTTGTTCTAACAATCTCCCCCTTTTGATGATGACAAAAACTAGATATTTTTAAATGAAAATAACGTGAAAAGGTATCAGAGAGATGCATCAGAGTAAGAGGTTATCTAGGATAAGGGGTAAAAAGATATCAGAGTTGAGAGATACTCCCCCTGAGTTTATTGCTTCCCTTTGATTACAAGTGTTATTCAGGATCAGATCTTTTTGCCTTTCTTTGAACATCAGAGTATCAGAGTCTTTGACTATCAGAAGCTTTAGATCAGTATATCAGAGCAGAGCTTCAGATTATCCTATCAGAGCTTTTCTTGTCAGAGCTTTGCTTTGGATCAGAGTATCAGAGCGGATCAGAGCTTTATAGCTTTTAGTCTTCAGAGTGTCCAGGAGCTTCCTTGTACCTGTAGACTTTAAGCAAAACAAAAAAAAACATTTTCAAGTATAATAGAGTTAGAATGTTTGAGAATTTCTGTCTTAGTTAACCGTTATTGTTTAAAATATCATTCTTGTTCTCCCCCTTTTTGTCAGCAATCAAAAAGTGTAGGTGAGTGCTAAAACAATTAAGATCAGAAAAACTTGTCATATTAAAAGGGTTCAGAATCAAACAAAACATATTCAAACAGTACATCAGAAAATTAAAGAAAACATGAAAATGACTAGAATGAAAAAACTAAGGTTGGGGAGGAAAGCGTGTGAACAGGTTCTCCAGCATGGCTTTGATCTGATCAGCAGTCTCATTCTGCTTGTGCACCATTCTGACAACAATGTCAATCTTGCTATCCTGCACATCCATTCTTTCTTTCATCTTCTGGTCGTTTTCATCCATCCTCTGCTGCAGACGCATGTCATTCAGCTTCAGCTCTTCCAGAGTCTGCCTGTCCAAGGCAGCTTGAGAAGCATCAGAAGCAGGAAGCTTCTGAGAGCTTTCTGCAACATCTTCTGCTTGACTTGCTTCAGCTTGAATGGTCTTGTCTTCTTCTGGTTGCACCTTTGAAGCTAGTTGTTTCTCAGACCAAGGTTCACTATCCAGAGGGAGCACAGCTTCCTGAGGCAGCAGACTGTCAACTTCCTTCAGCAGCTTGCTGAAGTTCTGTTGTGCCTGCTCATAGTTGATATCCTGCAACTTAAGGGCTTCAGCATGTACCCAAAGTCTGAATTGTGACCAGAGCTGATCAGAGGCAGCTGGGTCAATCATTCCAGGATAGACTTGCTTCAAAGAAGCAATCCATTGCTGCACACCTGTTTCAAAATTCATAATACCAGAGCCAACATCTGGTTGTTTTGGTTTAGGGATGGCTATTTTATGTTTCATATCAGCAAGACGGTCAAGACTGGTTAAGTCTATGAATGTCCTGCTGGGGTTTTCGGTGGTTTTCTTGGCAGCTGTTTGTTTTGGAGATGGAGTGGGAGAATCAGAAATTATGATTGGACTGGTTGGTGTTTTGGGAGTATTTGGTGGTGTAGATTCTGGTGAGGATGGAAACTGTGCCAAGGTGATTGTTGTTCCACCTGGCAGCTGGATTTCCAGAGGTGATGGTTGTGGTGAATGAGGTTCAGATGGTTGAGGAGAAGGAGTTTCAGAGTGATGAAACTCAGGTTGAGGTGATGGTGGATGAATTTCTGGTTGAGGAGAGGGAGACGGAATTGCTGTTTGAGGAGAAGTTGTTGGAATTGCTGGTTGTTCAGGGATAAGGGGTTCTTCTGGAATTGATGAGAGAGGTTGTTGTTGTTCTGGTTCTTCAGCAGATTGCTGTTGTTCTGGTTGTGGAGGAGGGACAATATGTGGTTTAGAGTTTGGATTGGCGGAGTGATCAGAAGTGTGTTGATCAATGTCAGACAGCACTTTGTCAATTGCTGATGTTGTTGAGATTGGTTTGGGATGTTTGGTTCTGGGTCTTCTGAGTTTTAATGCCTCAGAAGGGTCATCTTCTGGTTCAGTTTCATCTATTGTTGGGATGGGGATTGAGATTCTATGAGAGGTTGGAGGAGGAATAGATGCTGGAATAGTAGAAGAATTTAAAACAGAAGCAGCAGATAAATTACCTCTTTTCTTGGGTGTCTACTGGGATGATCCTTCTGAAGGTTCCTTCCTCTTCTTCGTCTTCTTCAGAGTCACTTCTTGTTGTGGTTGATGCAGAGCTTTGATAATCAGATTTGGATCTGTACCATCTGCCTTGCACGCATCTAAGTATCTGAGAACCACCTCGGGTTAGATTCTATCTCAGAAATTAAAGGAAAGTCACTCAGTGGAACTCTTTTGCTGGTGATATCAGCAATAGGAGTAGCTCTGGGTTCCTTTTTTATATTCTCTATCAACTTCATTTTCTTCAAGTTCTTCGCGTTCAGAGGCTTCCCAATTGTTGGTTCAATGGTGCTTAACTCTTGAGCTTCTATCAGATGCTCTATCAGCCTATTCTCTGTCAGAATATCTGATATCAACCTTCCAAAGGGTATCCAATCCATCTTTGTTCTTTCTTCTTCCCTGGTTTCCTTCACACTTGTTCTGAGGTGGTTGAACAGAAGATGAGCCAAGTTGATTTTTACCTTCTGATCAATAAAGTAGATCAGAAACTGCTGATCCACATTTATGTAATCAGGTGAACTAGTTGGCTTCCTATGGTTGAAGCACCCCAGAATTATCTTAGCCCAAACTCTGTGATGATCCTTCAGATCTTTGATCTTGCTGCTGGGCACCCCATGGGTGAAAATCCTTGCAGCTATCACGCCCACATCAGCACATCTTTCAGCCATATCAACACAGCGGACGCCACCGCCACTGTATCCGATTAACCTTGCTATGTGATCCTCATTGATCACAATCCTCTTCCCCATAACGAAGGAGGTGACTAGATGCGTTGAAGCCTTGGCATGAATCCAGAATTCCTTGACTAACATAGGGAATGTTGGTCCAACCAACCTGTCGAAATACCTTTCCCATTTCTGTGCCCTAACTTCTTCTGTTAGGTCAAAACCGTTCTCCTTCAAGCTTCCAAAATCAATGATCAGTTCAGATAACACTTCAAGATTCTTCACAGGAGTGAGGAGTGTTATGAATGGCACTTGATACTGTTCAGATGATGCTTTCTTCTGAGGACCTGCAGAAGCACTGCTGGAGGTTGCCATGTTCACACTAAAAGATTTTGAGAAGAAACTGGGAAAAAGGGTTTTGCAAGAGATGAACACAGAAAAATGCAGAGAATGCTTGAGAATTAGAGTGAAACTGTAAAGAATTAGAATGAGAGATTAATGTGTTTAAATAGAGTTTCAGAATATTTTGAAAAAATAAACGTTTTTAAGAAAGAGAAAAATCATGATTGCGTTTTAAAAGCATGATTACTTTTATTAAATGCTTGCTGATTTTGGGGGATTTGAGAAAGATACTTAAAAACGTTTACCAGACATGTGTCTCAATGCACCCAATCAGCACTTTGCCTTCTCAGAAGCGTGCACGCGTTCTGCTTCAGAGATTTGCTGATGATTGGATGACACTTTTTTGATGTAGTGATCAGCACGTCTGTCTTTGGGCTTAGACTCTCAGATCTTTAGACTTGCATCTGATACAATCTGCATGTTCTATCTTTCTGAAAGAAGATTGATCAGAAGTTCACAGTAAAGCAATTACATTCTGAAGGTAAATATATGGAATTAAAACATTTTCACTCTGGACAGACTTTCATGCTGAGATGTTTCAGAATGAAATTAAACCTATCTTCTGAAAGGGGTTTAGTAAAGATATCAGCCCATTGATGGTCTGTATCTATAAATTTTAAGTTCAAAATTCCTTTCTGAATATAGTCCCTAATGAAGTGATGTTTTATTTCTATATGCTTAGCTCTAGAATGTAAAATGGGATTCTTACTTAAGAAAATAGCAGAAGTATTATCACAGAGTATAGGAATGTTACTCTCAAAAATCTGGAAGTCTTCAAGCTGACTTTTCATCCAGAGCATTTGTGTGCTACATCCTGCTGCTGCTATGTACTCAGCTTCTGTTGTTGATAGCGCAATTGTTGATTGCCTTTTACTGGACCAAGAGATCAGATTTTCTCCCAGAAACTGGCAGCTTCCAGAAGTACTTTTACGCTCCACTCTGTCTCCAGCAAAATCAGCATCGCAGTAGCCTACTAAGCTGTAATCACTAGATTTTCTATAAAATAAACCCAGATTAGTAGTACCTTTCAGATACTTGAAAATTCGCTTAACAGCTGTTAAGTGAGATTCTCTAGGATCTGATTGGAATCTAGCACAGATACAAACACTGAATAATATGTCAGGTCTTGAAGCAGTCAGATAGAGGAGAGAACCAATCATACCTCTGTAGACTTTCTGTTCTACATTTTTGCTTACCTCTTCTCTTTCCAGGATGCACGTGGGATGCATTGGAATCTTTGATGGCTTACATTCTGAGAGGTCAAATTTCTTCAGAAGATCTCTGATGTATTTGCTCTGATGAATGTAAGTTCCCTCTGGAGTTTGATTGATCTGAATTCCTAGAAAGAATTTCAGTTCCCCCATGAGGCTCATCTCAAATTCTGCCTGCATACACTTAGCAAATTTTCTTCCAAGAGAAGGATTAGTAGAACCAAAGATAATATCATCAACATAAATTTGAAAAACTAAGATGTCATTCTTAACTGATTTACAGAATAGAGTAGTGTCCACTTTCCCTCTGGTGAATTCATTTTCTAATAGAAAGTTACTTAGCCTTTCATACCAAGCTCTGGGAGCTTGTTTCAGACCATATAGTGACTTCTTTAGTTTGAAAACATGTTCTGGATGTTTTGTATTTTCAAAACCAGGGGGTTGATGTACATAGACTTCTTCTTCTATATAACCATTTAAGAATGCACTTTTGACATCCATCTGATACAGAGTGATGCCTCTATTAACAGCAAATGAAATTAAGAGTCTGATAGATTCTAACCTGGCGACTGGGGAAAAGGTTTCTGTATAGTCTATCCCCTCTTGCTGACTATAACCTTGTGCAACCAGTCGTGCCTTGTTTCTGATGACTTCACCTTGTTCATTTAGCTTGTTTCTGAACACCCATCTTGTTCCAATGACGCTAAATCCTTTTGGTCTGGGAACGAGATCCCATACGTCGTTTCTGGTGAATTGATTCAGCTCTTCTTGCATTTCCAGAATCCAGTCATTATCCAGAAGTGCTTCATCAATAGAAGAAGGTTCAATCAGAGACACAAGTCCCATGAGAGTTTCTTCAGAGTTTCTGAAGCTTGCCCTTGTTCTAATTGGATCTTCCTTTCTTCCTAAGATAGTCTCTTCTGGGTGATCCAAGCTGCTTCTGGGTAATCTCTTCTGAGGTTGATCAGCAGCTGTTGTAGGATTGCTAGCAGTGCACCTTTCAGACGTTGAAGGAGTGTCTGTGTTGAGAGCTTCTGATGACTTGTCTTCAGAACCTGTAAATTCAATTTCCATACCTGCAAAAACTTCATTCTGCTTTGACTTTTCAGAGTCAAGCTTATCATCAAAACGAACACTGATTGATTCTTCCACAATCTGTGTTTCTGTATTGTATACTCTGTACCCTCTTGAGCGTTCAGAGTATCCTAACATAATACACTTCTGTGCTTTAGAGTCAAACTTGTTCAAATAATTCTTTGTATTTAATATAAAGCAAGTACATCCAAATGGATGAAAATATGAAATGTTGGGCTTTATGTTCTTCCACAATTCATATGGAGTCTTTTCCAGAATAGGTCTTATTGAGATTCTATTCTGAATGTAGCAAGCTGTGTTTATTGCCTCTGCCCATAAGGTCTTAGCAACGTTTGTCTCATTGATCATGGTTCTGGCCATTTCTTGCAATGTTCTGTTCTTTCGTTCTACAACTCCATTTTGTTGGGGAGTTCTAGGACAAGAGAAATCATGCAGAATGCCTCAGTCATTAAAGAATGACTCAAAATATTTGTTTTCAAATTCTCCACCATGATCACTTCTGACTTTAACGATTCTAAGATCCTTTTCATTCTGTACTTGGTTACAGAAGGTAACAAACACAGAGTGTGACTCGTCCTTGTGTCTTAAGAACTTTACCCATGTCCATCTGCTATAGTCATCTACGATTACTAACCCATACTTCTTGCCACTGACTGAAGCAGTTTTAACTGGTCCGAATAAGTCAATGTGCAGAAGTTTTAATGGCTTAGAGGTAGAAACAACATTTTTGGATTTAAAAGAAGGTTTTGCAAACTTGCCTTTCTGACATGCTTCACACAGAGCATCTGAATTGAACTTCAAATTAGGAAGTCCTCTGACCAGATTTAGTTTGTTAATCTGAGATATTCTTCTCATACTAACATGCCCCAATCTTCTGTGCCAGATCCACTGCTCGTTGTTAACAGACAGAAGGCATTTTACATTCGGACTCTTTAGTTCAGAAAGTTTGATTTTGTAAATGTTGTTTTTCCTCTTACCATTAAACAAGATAGTCCCATCTTTCTGACTAACAGCTTTACATGATTTTTGATTAAAGATTATATCATAATCGTTATCACTTAATTGACTTATGGATAACAGATTATGCATCAATCCATCTACTAGCAGAACATTATTAATAGAGGGAAGATTTCCATTACCTACAGTTCTAGAGCCAATTATCTTTCCCCTCTGATTGCCTCCAAAACCAACGTGGCCTCCAGGCTTAAGTTCCAGGCTTTGGAACATATGCCTTCTTCCCGTCATGTGTCGCGAGCAGCCAGAGTCCAGGTACCATGACTGGTGTTTCTAACTTGCTGCTAAAGATATTTGCAACATGTATTATTTTATCCTTAGGTACCCAGATTTTCTTGGGTCCTGATTTGTTAGTTTTACCAAAACTCTGGTTGAATTTTGGTTTCAGAGTGCTTACTGCTAGTGTATTTAATATCATGTGTGTGACCATACACAAAATGTGAATTCAGAGGAGTGTGTTTAATGGTTAAGTCCATGACATTCTTTGGTGTAGGAACCTTACCTTGGTATCCAATTCCTTTCCTGCCGTTTCTGCTAACTCCATAGATCATTGAAGCCATTTTGCTTCTATCTATGCTTTTAGCGAGGAACTTCTGGAAAATGTGATCATACTCTTTGATGATCTCATCAGCGTTGCTGGGAGTTTCAGAAATTGGTTCCTTCTGAGAGTTTTGTAAAGTGTTTTCTAATTTTGAAATCTTATTTCTCAGCTCAGAATTCCCCAATTTGAGACTCTCAGTCTTATTAGAGTCAGATTCAAGATTCCTTTTCAGGTCTCTGAATTTAACTCTAATTTGCTGATACCGTTCCAGAATCTCATTAAGGCTTTCAGCAAGTTCAGCCTTTGTAAAGTTAACAGCGAAGTTAGGAAATACCTATTCAGTATCTGATTCTGAGTCTGATTCAGAAGCTTCACTATCTTCTGAGATGTTAGCCATGAGAGCTATGTTTGCCCTCTCATCATCTGATTCTAAGTCAGCTTCAGACGAGTCAGAGTCATCCCATGTATCCATGAGACTTTTCTTCTTCTCTCTTCCAAACTTCTTTTTGGGCTTTTCCCTCTGAAGCTTTAGGCAGTCACTCTTATAGTGTCATTGCTCATTGCACTCATAGCAGATGATGTCCTTGGTGTTTGGCTTTTTGCTGCTAGAGGAGCCTTCAGATCTTCTGTATCCAGAGGAAGAATTTGTCCTTCTGTATCTGGAAGAAGACTCGTTCTGATCAGATCTTCTGGGATTCCTGAACTTCCTTTGTCTTTGCTTCCACAGTTGATTTACTCTTCTGGAAAGGAGGGAGAGTTCGTCTTCTTTTGATGAGGATCCATCAGATGTTTCTTCAACTGCCTGCAAAACTTTAGACTCAAATTTTTTGTTAGATTTTAATGTTAAAGGCTTACCTTGCTTCTGAGGCTCGTCAGCTTCTAGCTCTATCTCATGACTTCTGAGGGAGCTGATAAGTTCCTCCAGAGTGATTTTTTTGAGATCTTTAGCTAGCTTCAGAGCTGTAACCATTGGTCTCCACTGCTTGGGTAAACTTCTGATGATTTTCTTGACATGGTCAGCAGTAGAGTATCCTTTGTCCAGAACCTTGAGACCACTACCAGAATCTGGAATCTTGAGAACATTGTTTCAATGGATTCAGATTCTTCCATTTTGAACGCCTCATACTTCTGAATGAGCGCCAGAGCTTTAGTTTCTTTGACCTGAACGTTGCCCTCATGCGTCATTCTGAGTGAGTCAAAAATATTATTTGTTGTGTATCTGTTGGAGATCTTTTCATATTCAGTATAGGAGATGGCGTTGAGGAGGATGGTTCTGGCCTTGTGGTGATTCTTGAAGTCACGCTTTTGTTGGTCAGACATTGTTTTTCTATCAATCTTCTGACCGCTTGCATTCACAGGGTGCGTGTATCCGTCTGTCACCATATCCCACAGATCAGCATCATGTTCCAGAAAGAAGCTTTCAATTCTGTCTTTCCAGTAATCAAAGTTTTCTCCATCAAAGACTGGAGGTTTGCCGCTGAATCTGTCTATGTCCTCATTGTTGTCATTGCTGGTGTGAGAATAGTTTCCTGCCATTGTGTTTTTCTGACGCTGGATCTTGTACTGACACGGTTAAGTGTTTTAGCTCAGAACCGGGCGCTCTGATGCCAATTGAAGTAGTGAAAAACACAAGAAGGGGGGGTTGAATTGTAAAACTGAAAATCAATGCAATGAACAAGATATTTTTATCCTGGTTCGTTTGATCTCAAACTACTCCAGTCCACCCGTCAAGGTGATTTCGCCTCTCTCAAACGAGGTCTTAATCCACTATATTCAACTGAATATTACAGACTGCTTTAACAACTGCTAAAGCCTTCTTGATGCAAACCACAACCCGGTTTGTCAAGGAAACACTTTCTTACAAAGAAGATAAATCTAAGTGTGTGAATGTTTTCTACAAAACTGTATCACAACTGTGATGTATACACAACTTAAAGCTTAGAAACTAGATTGCTAAACAATGATTGAATAAGAGAATGTGTAGTGTTTAGCAAAACTGAGAGAAGGAAGATTTTGATCAGCTTTTATGCGTGTAAAGATTTGGAGAGCATTAGCCAATTCAATCTTCAAAGTCTTGTTTATATAGCACTGAGATGTTGAACGTTGGAGCAATATTCTTGATTCAATGCTAATAACAAACTTTCCTTATCGAGCAGATCTTGTCTGGAATGAGGCCGTTGGTATTAATTTGCTTTCAATGCACAGTACCGTTGCTTAATTAATGCAAGTTCTGGCTTGGCTCATTCTGACTCTGCTTAGCTGCTGATGAACTATTGTGTTTCTTTATCAGAGTGTTGAGCGCAGTTCTGTTCATCAGGCTTCAGCATATACGTGAGTTAATCTTCTGATTCTGACATTCTGATATGGCAACTTCTGATGCTGATGTCAGGAACCAAATTTCTGATGCTGATTAGGTGTGATCTTGCTTATATAAATCAGAGTATCTGCAAATCAGAAAGTAATAATTTAGGCAGCAGATAGTTCATACATGAATCATATAAATAATATATATTTTCACTTTGTTATCATCAAAACTTAAACATAGGGTAGTAGATTCAAACTTTGTTCTAACAGTGGTATGGTCTGAACCAACTTCTTATGAATTAATGTTGGGAGTTATTCTATATATCTCATAGGGATAGGATCATAACTCTCCCTTCTCTGATTATACCCTTGATTCCCCTGATGGGATGGTCTCTGATAAGAACAGTGGTTGGAGCTACACCAACAATTGGAGTAATTAAGGCGACTTGCTGATGATGCTGATAATTTCTTCTAGGAGGATTAACCCTCCTTTCTTGCATGACAGTGTTTGTATCTCCTTCCTTCTTTTTGGCAAACCCATAAGATGACTTCTTCGTACTTCCAGAACTTTCACTTTTTGTTAAACGGCCCTCTCTTACAGCCTCTTCTAAGCGAATACCCATGCTTACCATTTCAGTAAAGTCACTTGGCGCACTCGCTACCATCCTTTCATAGTAGAAAGCACCCAGAGTCTTGAAGAAAATCTTAGTCATCTCCTTCTCTTCCATGGGAGGAATCACTTTGGCGGCTACCTCACGTTATCTCTGTGCATATTCTTTGAATGATTCTCTGTTCTTCTGGACCATGGCCCTGGGTTGATCACGGTCAAGCACCATGTCTATGTTGTATTTGTATTGTCTGATAAATGCTTCTCCCAAGTGATTGAAAGTATGGATATTAACGCTTTCCAAACTCATATACCACTTCAACGCAACACCAGTCAAACTATCCTGAAAAAAGGGAATCAGCAGACGCTGATCATCAGTATGGGTACACATTCTTCTTACATACATCACAAGATGAGCACGAGGACAAGTGTTTCCCTTGTACTTCTCGAATTCTGGGACTTTAAACGTCACAGGTATCTTGACATTCGGGACCAAGCACAAATCATTCACATTCTGCCCGAACAATTCCTTTTCCCTTAAGGGCCTTCATCTCCCTCTGCATCTTGTCAAACGGCTCTTGAAAATCATAAATTCTATCATAGAGACCTAAGTCTTCACTTGGTAGAGGAAAAGGGTGACACATGTCATCATTATCAAATGGTAGCATATTCTCTAAAAGAGGTGCAGCTGGAGCAACATGCGCCATAGGAGGTGCAGGAGTAACAATAATCTGAACAACTGCAATATCTTGAGGACCAACATTGAAACCTTCAGGTGCACAGTTCTCTGGCATTCCCCATGGATAACCTAGAGGCATGCGATTATGAAAAATAGCTAGAGTAGCAGATACATGAACAGTCGGAGCTTCAATAGTAAACATTGTTGGTTAAGGTTGAACACTCGGTGTCTGATTCTAAGTAGCCACCAGAGATTCCATCAGAGTAGTAAGATTGGCCATGCCGGCCTTCAAAGCAGAAACTTCCTCACGCAGCTCGCGATTCTCTTATTCTAAGTTGTCCATCTTCCTTCTGAAATTAGCTTGAGTGTTGTAGTGGTGAGAGAGCTTACTGAACTAAGTAAAGAAACTTGGTAAGACACATGGATATGCATAATAAATGCAAGAAATATGTGCAATATAATGCATGATATGGAGTGAAATATAATACATTTGAAATACTGAAAAAATTTATTATAATAACTTAAAAATGGATTACAAGTTTCACCAATCCCAAGTACAAGATGAAAATAAAGTCTAAAATCCCAAGAAGTAAAGATGATGGAGATCACTCTGCATGCTGACGCTTCCCTGTAAGCCTGGCAATCTAAGCCTTCAACCTCTGGTTTTCTTCCGCATATCTGGTGGCAACCTCCTTCCAATATCCTGAATCATGAAGTGAGCAACTAGCACTTGACTGAGGCTTAGGAGAAAATAAATCCCCTTGCCTCTCCATGGTCTCTACCACCCGACTCTCAAGAATCTCAATCAAGTCGTCTTTCTCCTTCAAGTCTGTTCTATAGGAAATCTCTAAAGTTTGGCACTTATTCTTCCAAGCATCCTTTTCCTGTTGCATCCTGACCAAAGCAAGCTATAGCTCTTCCACATCATCCAATAAGGGAGGAATGGTCTTCACAAACAAATCAGGCATATGTGCTTCCCGGGAATACGACATCTTCAATTGAATAGCTCTCGTTTGGACCCAGTAAAGATAAGGCTCCAAAGAAACAGCCCCCCCCCCAGGTCCCAAGTCTTTCCTACTCTTCCTATGAATGTGACACCAGGCCTTCACAATCTGCTCCCTAGCTTCCTTATGGTCTTCTCCCTCCTTCAGAAAGAAACTACTCAAATGAATACTGTTTGGTTTATCACTCATCGGATAACCAAATTTTCGTCGTGCAAGAACACGGTTGTAGTTAATTCCTCCCTTTTGTACCAAGAAGAGGTACATTGGGTAAACTACCACAATTATCGACAATCTCTACATTATGGTAAGCCCGATGATACCAATCAATATCCGAATGAGTAAGTTCCATTATCTTAGGAGCCCAACGGGGTTCCTTCCTGAAATCCCATAAAGCATCATACTGAGTCATATAAGAAATAACCCACTGGTACAACAGATACGTGGAACAGATAATCATCCCCCCATGATAAGAATTTAGAAGAGGAATAGAGTAATAAGCATCACCCAACAATGTAGGAACTGGGTTTCCAATCATGAAGATCCTGATAGCATTAACGTCAACAAACTTGTCCACATTAGGAAATAAAAACAACCCGTAAGCAAGTAGAGAAAAGATGGCCTCAAAAGCGACTGTACTCTTCATCCTGGCAAAGTAACGAGCTTTCTCCAATAAGAACCGAGCTGGTAATCCTCTAATCCCTCCTTTAGTAGTCATATTGGCTTCAACCTCAGACTTCCCCAGATAGATCAAAGCAGCAATCTAGTGTGGTTTTAACTCACCCTCCAAACCAGTAAAAGGAACACGATCGGTAACATGTAAATCTAACAGATAAGAATACTCCTCTAGTGTAGGCGTCAACTGATAGTCAGGGAAAGTAAAGCAATGATACATCAGATCATAGAAATGGACCAAGGTCAAGAGAATACGCTCCTTCATCCTAAGCTTCATGAGAGGAATGATGGTTCCGTACTTCTTCCAAAAATCTGCATAACACTCAATCTCGGGAATTGGACTGATAAACTCATCTATCTTGGGATCTTTGAAACTGTATTTTCCGGTCTTTCTTTTTCCAGAATCCATGGTCAAAAGGTACCTGAGATATTCGCAAATGGTCAACTTTTAAGTCCCTTGAAATAAAATTTCTTCAAAAGATGCTTATGAGTGCATGGATGCATGATGCAACAATCACACACAATATCACAAACATAGGGTTCATAGGTTCAATGTCACGAGCATGAGGTCAAAGGTACTACCCATAAGGTATGGTATAAAAGTTATCACCTGCCGAACAAGGTTCTAGAGGTTCCCAGAGTCTACATCCTTCCTTCGAATATTACCAACTTCTCGATTAACTCGGTAATTAGTAATATTCTCAAGAAAAACTCATCCGAGCGTAGTATCGCGTGACAACTATTTCCGGATTACTCTGTCATAGCTTACGCACTACACCTAAAAGGCCAAGATGGGTTAGGTATTTTATGGTCCTCAGCTTCAGCAGGCTCCCGGGTCAAAAGCTATATGTATTCCCGATTACTCGGTAAACGACACTACAGTAAAAGGGGCATCCACTGAGTGGGGGATCTCATGCCTCCTTTTTTGGGATTACTCCCTCAAATTTAACATGACTATACCGCCCGCCATATCTTAAAGTTTGCCCAAGTCCGAGTATAGGACTTATAAGTAATCACCAAGCACCCTAAAAACCAGGTAAATCCATACAAACATATGTACAACATATAACACATAAAGAACAATAGCACACATACAGATATAAACAAAGATAGGCTCAACCCACTTAGGGATGGACCAGCAAGAGGTCAATCTTTCCCCAGTGAAGTCGCTATTTTTTCTGTAGCCGTAGAAATGTTTAAGACTAAGCCATAGGATTGACTAGACTTATACAGATCAAAATAAAAATCGCCATCGTGCTTTATTGTTTCCAAACGAATGGGAAAAGAGCGAATAACCCAAAAAGAGGGGGAAAGATTCAAGGTAAGGGGGTTGGTTATGCAAAGGGAAAGTATTAGCACCCTAAACATCTATGTTACTCCGCATGAACCTCTTTGTGAAATATTTATATTTTTGCTATAAAATATTGTATGTAAAATAGATGGTAGAGGTGAGAAAAGAAATATATTTTTTATGATTTTTGCACCCGCCGCGGTTGCGAACCTTTAGTGCCTACGTACCACCTTTCATGCAATAGGGGATCTAGGTACATGTAGTTCACCTTTAAAATTTTATAAAACACAAGTGTGTTAGTTAATTTTATGAGATAAGAAATCATCGTTATTGTCCATGTAGAAAACATACTTACTACCCACAATTATGAGAAAGGAGAATTTGCACCATCTCAAAGTGGAGGATATGGCTTAGATTTTAAAATCAACAATTCCTCACTCAACACCCAAGTGGAAAATATCTCACTTCACTACATATTATAGAAGTATAGTTATTTGCATCACTACAAGGATTGACAAGAGTCCAATCTTTTAAGAAAGGTTTTAAAATAAAAAGCCAAAGTGGCAAAATGGTTTGAAATGAAATTGATTGACTTTTAGTCTTCTCACAAAAAATGTCAAGGTATTATTAATTTGATTGGAGTTTATTTATGAAAAGGTTTTGAAAATGCATGGACCTAAGTCCAAGTTTAATATGAAAATGGTTCAAGTTTTAAAACAAGAAGAGTTTTCAAAAGGAGGAAGAAGATTTTTGAAATTAAAGAAGATGGGAGGAGAAGAAGAGACTATCCTAAAGCATAAGGTAAAAGCTAGGGATAAGAACCATCTAACCAACAAGAAGCCAATACTTGACATTATGAGTTATGATAGAATTCTCATTCTTTAGATTGAAAACAAACAAGCAAAGATACTAGATCTCTTGAGAGAACCAGACTTCAAATGTATTAAGTCTTCACAAAAATTGGGCAGAGTAACGGTTGTATACGGGTGAATTCCAGATTAAAAACAAAGTATGTAATCATAATAACCTGCACACAAAACAAACAAATAACCCAATGTCTTGAGGTAAACCTAGAGAACTCCAGACAAAATTTCAATTAAGATCACGAGGTCTCCAACACAGGCCAAGGTTTCTAATCCTAAGTCCAAGAAGTCCAATACTCCATAATGCCAAGGATAGTAACCAAATAGTCCAAATATCATTAAAGCTTTTTATGGTTCATGTTGATTATTAGGTGTCTTAAAAAAAAAACTCAAGTGAGCAAAAATAAAAATAACAAGAAAATAAATGCTCAAGTGAGCAAAATAAAAATGGCATGAAATATAATGCTTAAAGTAAATGGTACATAAAGCATAAAAATAAAATCATAAAGTAAAAACAATTTAATAATTAGTGGTTAGTTGGATGGCCATCTTGAAACTTGCATTTGCAACTCATTAGAGGATTGGTAGAACCAAAACCTCCACACAATAAGTTGCATTTGCTTTTTGTCAAGTATATCATTCATTTGGAATCCTCAAAAGTACCATTTAATGATCAACGATGCTTAAGTGATCCGTGTTGACCAAAAGTGTTGTAGATCCATTAGAGAATTGGTAGAACCAAAGCCTTCACACAATGAATCAGAAGTTTATTGGATCAAAGAGATCAAATCACCATACTTGGGCTTCCAAACATAGGTTTAGGCCATGAATGGTCATTTATTCAAATCGGGACAAAATTTAGCGCTATGTTAAGCAATCGTAAGTGGACTTATATAGAAGTCGCACCTATTTTGAGGTCGTTCAAAAGCAATATGTGCACCATTTATTTTGAGACATGATATAGAGATCATGCTCCAATAACACTTAGTGCAATAAGAAAGGGATAAGATGAAGAGGGGTGGGAAAGAATATACAAACCATATTTGAATTAAAATTTAATCAAACTATTATTAAAATCATTCATCCATTTTTGTGGAGTTAGACTCAATACCATGGATCCAATGATGTTAATAAAGTTCATGATAAAAATTTCAACCCAAGATCAGCCAGAAAATAATCACAAAATAATATTGCATTTAATACATATATTAAAAAAGGTTTTAAAATGTTTTAAAATAGAAATAAAAGAGAAAAATATCAACTATGTTCAAATTAATAAAGAAATATTAAGACCATAGAAAAATCAGAAATGAACTAAAATAATTTTATAAAATTTTTGGTATCTTTTTAAAGTCAGAAACTATTTTTAAAATTAAAATAATGGAGTAAAATAAACCAAAAATGATAAAAAAATAAAAAACAAAAAAGTCAGAAATAAAAAATAAATGAGGTCACCAATATTTGTCACAATATCATTGGATCATTCCATATTTTTTTTCAGAATTTAAAAATGCATGAAAGTATTTTTAAACATTTAAAATAATTCAAATAAAGTGAAAATTTATAAAAAATATCAAAACACAAAATAAAATTGTAAAAAAATAAAAAATCAGAAAGAGATAAATCAAAATTATTTTTCATAATTTTTTCAGATTTTTTGGACTTAAAATGAATTTTCTATGATATTTTTTAAATTTAAAACAATTAAATATAAAAACCAGAAAAGAAAATAAAAACTAAAAAGATGTGGATCAATGGATGAGACTCAAAACACGTTAGTAATCAAATCCAAGGGATCTGGCGCGCTGTGCATATCATGGTCATTAGTGAATAAAGCACTAAATCAAATGTAAAATCAGAAATTCAAAAAATACAAATGGCACGCCATCATTGGTTGGAAGATGACACATTGGTCATCTTCAACCTCCAGTCATTCTGAAAACCAGGTTGCTCAATCTGTAAAATTAGAGCACGATACCTATGACATTCGCTTCGTATCTTCAAGATGAAGACAACCACACCTTCACGACAAATCTATATAAACCGTAGCTTAAGAAATTTGGAAGGAAAGTTTTGAAAAGGGATTTGAAATTTCATGGTCAAAACGTGTTTCTAGATAAAAGAAAGTGTTGCGGCTAGAACCAGGGTAATGAGAGCTTCACAATGATATCAAAGTTTTGAAGAATTGATGGAGAAATCTACCTATTAAAGTTGAGTTGCAGAGCTCTGAAACTGGACTTCTATGGATCAATATAGGTCACAATTCTTAAAGGTAATTGCATGGTTAGCTTCAAGGAAGATCGACGAAGGTGAATTGATAGAAAAATTGGATTGAAAGAGGCTTGAACACTAATTTCGAATTTGCAGAAAAATGAGTTATGGAGCAAGTTTGGCAGGGTGATTTTGGTTGTTCAAGCTTGAGGAAATGAATGATGGATGACCCTCTATTTATAGGGAATCAAATGGAATTTTCAAGCGTGTGAAATGATGAAGTTTGGAGGGAAATCGTGTGAAGTTACAAACAAGAAAAGTGTGACTTATATATTGCTCAAAACTCATCCAAAACGCGCATTTTGCTATGCTAATCACTTCTGGAAGTTCACTAAACATGTTTAGAAGCAAAAACGCCCAGGAACAATGTGTTTAGAAGCTAAATCAAGGATTTCAAATTCTGACTTTTGAAGAAACTTCAGTTTCAAGTTACCAATTTCAAAACAATGGAATTCTCGGCTCAAGGGGTCTTAGGGCATGATTCTTGATGATTTAGAAAGATGAGATTACAAGCTTTGCAATGTGAAAAGAATGGAATCAAATGGATGTTTGATCTGAAAGTTGCAATGAGTCAAAGTTGGGAAAAAGAAGTGGACTTTCCACACTTAGAAATATTTCAAGTTTTTCTTCAAAAGTGACCTATAATGTTTTACATCCAAACATGACCTTTCACTTGGAATTTTCTCTTGACCAAAAAAGAAGGCATGAAATAGACCTCTTTAATGACATTTTGAAACTTGAACCATTCTATGTCTCCAAAAAATGAGAGAGTTATGAATTGTTGAAGTTGGCAAAAAATCATGAAATGACCTATAATCTTTTGTATCCTTAGGGAATCTTCCATCCATTTTCTCACTTTGCACATAAAAGAAGGAATAAAGTTAAAATTCTCAAGATCATTATGGAAAAATAGTGGGATCAAGGTGATAAAAATTGACCAAGTTATTATCATTTTAATTCACATATGAGAAATTGGGGGTTCATCCAGAGGACTTGTAATATTTCTTCATCATCAAGCTTCTTCCACATGAAAACTCCTTGAAACTTTTGAAGTGATTTGTTAATAACCCTTTTAAGAGAAGAATGTCTTTGGAGTCACTCAAAAATACCAAAAGATGAGCAAGATATACTTCTTTGAAGTTCAAAACCCTAGCTCCTAGATAAAGAAAATGCTTTGAGGAACTTTGACAATTTTGAACAATCTTCTTGTACCAACACTTTAAATTTGTTGATAGGAGTTGTTGAGGATGATAATTATAACTCATAGCAAAAAACCCACTTCCATATCTTAAGAATTGAGAGAAATATGCACTAGTGACCAATGGGAACAAGGCCTTGTCCAAACATGACAACTTCTTCAATCAATTCCTTGTACCTTTGAATCAATATTGATAACTTTGAAATGTGGTAAACCAATGTAAACCTTGCCATAAAATTTCTTCCAAAATAACTTCAATGGTGAGGTTTGAACTTCTCAAGCTTTATTTACTAGGGCATGGAAATAAACTCATGAACCCATGGATCAACTTGCTAAGCCACTTCCCTTTACCTACATTATTAACAAGTAAGACAAACCAACATTGCATTTTATTAATTATAAGGAAAGTCAAAACAAAACATGCATGATCAAAAAAGAAAAACAAGTCAAGGTGCTTGGTGATTCCTCAAAGAGAAAAGCTAAAGATTGGGAGGAGAACCAAAAGCCCTAATGTGACCTTGTTGTGATTGAATCAATATGGTATGATGAAGGGATCTTAGGGGGAAAAATTAGGGTACAACACCAATATTAAAAGGAAAATATCAAAAAGGGAGAAAACAAATAAAAATAGTATTTTGACAAAATTTAGAGAAAAACAAGTGTTCTTCGATTCAGCTCCTTCGATTGGCCTTTTGGCCTCTTTCGATGCAAGTTTGGCTTGCATCTTTTGACTGGGCGTGGGCCTCTGGCACGTTGGTTTGGATTCACAAGGCACAAATCCCCATGTAGTCTCCTTCGATTCCAAGGCAAATGGCTCCCTTTTAGCATCCTTCGATTTTCACTTTTCCCCCTATACGCCTCTTTCGAATATGGACATTTTGGCCTCCTACATGCACCTTTCGTTTGGGCTTGTGGTTTCTTCAGTACAAGCTACTGGTCACACCTTTCGTTTGAGCGTATGGTTCCTTTAGTACAAGCTACTGGTCACACCTTTCATTTGGGCATATGGTTCCTTCAATACAAGCTACTGGTCACACCTTTCGTTTGGGCATGTTGGTTCACTTCGTGCAAGTTTCATTCTAATATAAACTATTGCATATTGGCATGAAGTCACAAGGCAAAAAGCCTCCTTTTGGTATCTTTCAATTTCACATTTAAACTTCCTGCATGCATCTTTCGTTTGGCTTTGTGGCCTCCTTCGAATGAAAGCTGGGGCTACATGCTTCATTTGGGCAGGAAATCTCCTTCGATGCAAGTTTAATCCATAAGCTTCGTTTGGGAATTTTTCTCCCTTCTAAGCAGTCTTCTTTAGTACATTGCTAGAAGCCTTCGACAAAAGTGGAAAGTAGGATTTTGAAAGAACACTAATCAAATCTTTGGGCCATGCTACATGATTTTACTTTGCAGGCCTTAATGCTTGTATTTTACTCCATAATTAATTGCTTACATTTTGGATTAAGTTATTGTCCATGTGATTAAGCTTTTATCCAGAAGTTTTTTTGTATGAAAGTGAACTAGCTAGTACAAATCTTGTCCCAAGCCCATGCTTTGCTTAAATATTGTTTGTACTTCACCATAAGTCAGGGAAGTTAGCCCCTTTTAACCAACAACTTCAGTACTTCACCTTGGGATCTTGGAAAATTTGACATGGCTTAATATTCACGTTTCAGCCAAGCCACATTTTTGTTCAAACTCCCAAACCTTTTCTCTATAAATAGAGAAACTGTTGACAAAGAAAGGGTCTAGATTTTTGCTAAGAGAGAAAAAAATCATAAAAATCCTCAAGCACTCAAAGTCTCTAATAATCTCAAACTCTCCAAAATTCTTTAACCTTCAAAACTCTAAGATTTATTTTCACAAAAAAAAACCTCAGTAGTGTACCTTTCGATTCGCTTCCCCTAAACTATAGCGTAATAACCTTCGATTCACTCATCACCACCATATACTCTCTTTCGATTTAGTGGGTGCCCAAACCAAGCAAGTAACTGAACTAGCTTCAGGAAGATTCCAGTGAAGCTACCTCCACCACCAAAGAAGTCACCTACAGCCTTTCGATTAAGCACTTCAAGAGGTAAGTTCTCTCTAAACTTGGAACTCTTTCATTTAAATATCATGTGCACATGCCAATAAAGAAAAATGTAGATATTTCTTGACCATCTTTTAGCTTTCAATTCTGACTGCCCATATGCTGAAAACTCAACCTTAATTAGTTATGTTGTGGACTTTGAGACCCGTTGGTTTTTGTGTTGACCCCTGGACTATAGTTATGTTAGGATGTTGCATTTTAAGAACTTAAGACAGGTTTGTTATACCCTTCGATTGGCTAGCTGCACAAGCCAGAATCTTGCTGTTTCCAGGCCTCAGACAAAAGACATAACCTTGCTGCCTCCAAGCCTCAAATGAAAGACAGAACTATGCTGACTTTCAGGCCCAGACGAAAGGCGTGCCCACACTGATTCCAATCCCCAGTCGAAGGAGACAAAGGAAAATCAAAGGGCATGACTCCACTGACTCTAGACCCCAAATCGAAGGAAGACAAAAAACCCATAATCGAAGGGAATTTCTGCCTGAATCGAAAGACCCATTTTTCTTGCTTTTATTTTATTTTTGCCTTTATATTTTCATGTTACTCAATATGGTTCTAATAATGTAAAATTTTATCTTTTTTCATTTTATTACTTTTTGTATGCTTGCTAGTAAAATAGGGAATGTATGGAAAGATAAAACCAACAAGTAGACAACCCCTAATCAAAGAGTAAATGCATGCAAATCAAATATACTATTCACACATGAACCCCTAGGGTAATTCCACTTGTTTCCTTATAAAAAATGGTCATGTTATGCATGTGAGATGTCTTAGAAAAAACAATCAAAATACAATATCATAGTCCCTCGATGACGCTACGAATGTTGCCTTACGAAAGATCTTAGTCCCTCAAGAGAAATGCTAATACATCTCACAACATTGCTATCATGACTATACGATGACCCACGCCCATCCCTTTTACATCCAAAGATAAGGCTTCTTACCAATCAATGGTAAGATAGTAACATCTATGGGAGGAGGAGAAGAACAAAGACTTTTGAGTAGGTAGAAACATTCTTAGTTGCTTGCTTATTTTCAAAACAAACATATTTTCCAAAACACACACTAAAAACTTTCAAAGTATGAAATATTTTCAAAATTCCAACACTTCGTATACATTCTTATAAAAAAAAGAATCATTACAATGTTTGCCTAAACGAAGGCGCTTTTCACAAATACTTTCAAAAACCACCACAAAGCACATTTTCAAACAAAAGCAATGATCTATCAAGCAACTAAGAGCCCATAGGTAACTATGGATGAAAAGGGTGCTAATACCTTCCCTTTTCATAATCTACCCCCTAACTAAAGAAAATAATCTCAAAGGTCTTTCCTATTCTTTTCAACCTTTCCTTAATTGGATAAAATAAAAGTCGGTGGAGAATCTTGCTATCCGCAACAATTGCGATCAAACGCAAAACATCCCAAGTCAGTTCTCCCACCGAGTTACAACATCCATCTTGTGATCGTACCTGAACCGTTTCTAGATGAGAATCTGGAGTAAGTGTCAGGATGACATCCGTCTTTGGATCGTACCTAAACCATTTCTAAATGAGAATGTAGAGTAAGTGTCAGGATGACATTCGTCTTTGGATCGTACCTGAACTGTTTCTAGATGAGAATCTGCTTTATATAGAAAGTTTCCGCTGGGAATTCCTATTTTTTTGTTTTGATAAGAAATACGTTGGGGAACATGAAAAGCTAGGCGAACTAGGCTGGGGAATTTTTAAGATGTTGGATCAATGATTGGAGATTCTTGCTCTGTCGGGGATACAAGAACACCTGACATCACAAGGTTGTAAGCTGAGGATGTGGCAGTGACCTTTTAGTAGGATGCCCCTGCCTTTATACCTGCTGGAGAAAGTATCTACAGAGGTTTTGTGGATGGTTTGAGTGTCATCCCAACTCCTGGGGTTTTGAGTAGATGTTGATCGGGGCGATAAGTCTTCAACTGATAGACAAGTGACGAGATGATGGGACATATTTGTATGATTTAAATCCCTAACTTTTGCCTGGACTGTCCTTTCAGATTTTTAGTCCAATGGGATACCCTTTTTTTCCCAAGCCGCCTTTTCAGGTTTTCGACTTTCCAGGTGTACAATTTTATTTATATATCCCTAATTTTTTCCCGAACAATTTTGGTTTGCCGGGATGCCCTTATTTTTGCCTAGGTCTGTCAACCTAGCAGGTCTTTTTCATGCGTCATATTTTCTGACTATGTCCGTGTTCATCGGGTACAGAGGATTGTCACTGTCTATAGTAGAAAGTGTTGTCACAATGCCGGAAGATGTTTATGTGATTGCATGTGCCCTTTCATATGTGGGAGCCTGTGTGGGGCTGCTTTAGGATGAATCTGGTGCACCTGATGTTTGATCAAGTTTCTGATATTCTTGAATTTCCTAGGTATCTTTTCTAAGAACTATCATGGAAGGATTCGAAGACATGATACTGACACCATCTGATACTACTGGCACAGACAAGCAATTTGGTGGTACCAAAGGTTCAAATTTCACAACGATTTTTGCTGGAATCCATGATCAATTTAACAGGCCCCGAGTGATTCAGATGGAGACCTGCCCCTGGCTATTCAGCACTTTTGGACAGATTCTTTGCATATTGGCTTGACTGCCCCAGATTAATTAGACACCATGTCATTCCCCTTGATTATGAAAGGCTTGTTATTGGGAATGTTTTTTTTTCGTTTGAGATGATTCTGTCCATTGAGAGGATCTTCGTTCATTGAATATTTGTCATGTGAATTTCTCTGCGATTTGAACAATTAGCCACATGCAAACAATGTCATTTAAAGAATGCAAAGCTTAAGTCTGTCTTGAAGTTTGAAAATTCATTTTTTTAGTAAAACAAACAAATTTTGTAAGAGTGTGATATCAACTCAAAATTTATAGCAAACCTTATAGGAGTCAAGATACCTTTTATAACAATATGCTTTCAAACTAACCCATGCTTCATCTAGGTCTTTTAAGGGTTGTAACGTGGCCTGGTTCACGGTTTTAAGAAACAAAGGATAAGGGCTCAAAATTTATTTGTACCCAACCCTTTCTTCGTGATGTTATTCAGTCCTATGCTCAGTTAATTATGCGTTTAACTCCTGCTTGAGTCTTTGTTCTGATATTCCAGTGATGGTTCGGAAATTGAAAGTTTATTTTTAAGAGGCAGTCATTTTTTTAATCTTCTTTTTGTCAAGGATTTGTAGTAACCTATTTTTTGTTTTCGTTATCCCTACTTTTTCCTGAATTGTTTCTTTTGTGATTACTGCCAGCGGGATGCCCCAGTTTTTTCTTAAGTCTGCTTCATAGATTTTGACTTAGCAGGATTTTATTTTGAGAGATAATGAATGCCGACTTTAATGATTATGCGGAACCATCACCCATCTTCTGATTTGGAAGGACTTCTTTGATGCCATTCATTATGTACGAAGTGGAAAATTGTGACTGAATGCGCATCTGAGTTAACTGAGAAAACTACCCTGTCTCAAGTTATGATTAAGGGTTTTAATTTGTGTGAAAAGAAAAACTCCTACTTATTAGGCTCAAATGGGGTTGACTAGGGATTATCTTCCTATAACTCCACTATTTGGGATTTGAAACAACGCCTGTACATCATCAGCAAAGTCTGTTCAAAAGCATATTGTAGAGACTGTGGTATCGTTTTCGTCATCCTCCATTTAAAGGCTTATATCTTCTAATCGAGAGTTGAAAATCACAAAAAGGAATTAAGAAAGTAGTTTAAATATAATGAAAATTACATAATTCAAGACAAACATATGTAATGCATTAATGGGAAAACCAAAGTTTGACATGATAGTAATTGTTTGAACAAACAAAGGAAATTACAATTGAAAAATCACAAATGAACTAGACACTCTCAATTATTTAGCCTAGGAGCAGTGATCATGTGGTGAGTCTCTGAAGGGTCGAATTCAATCTCCTTGGCGTCAATCATATCCTGAATTTTGTTCTTCAGAGCCCAACAACCATTCATATCATGTCCAAGACTATCAGAATGGTATGCACACCTTTCATCGGGGTGGTAGCTAGGAGAAAAGGTATTAGGATTCCGTAGAGTAGCCTTTAACGTAATCAATCCTTCTTTCAACATGTGTTGTAATGCTTGAGCTAGTGACATGTTAATTTTGGTGAACTGTCTCTTAGGTATGACCTCCTTATGCTGATTCCCTTATTGATGTCGTTGTATAGGCGTATGATTAGAGACCAGTACTTCCCTCACAGATAGGTTGTGGTTACCTCTAACACATCCCTCTTGGCCATATACAGCATTAGCTTCCTTCTTGCCATCAAATGGCTTCTTCTCAGCATTAGAAGGTACAACCATTGGAATCTTCCCACTCTTGATACTGCTTTCAATCCTTTCCCTAGTCAGAACCATCTCCATAAAGCCGGATGAAGAACTCACAATCAGTAAATTAAATAACGGGCCTGTCAGAGTGTCCATGAACATGTCTACCATTTCCCGATCAGTCGGAGGAGGTTGCACCTTTCCAGCTAAGTCCTTCCATTTTTGTGCATATTCCTTGAACCCTTCTCTTGAGCCCATGGACATGTTCTACAATTGCACTCGAGTTAGTGCCAGGTCAGCGTTGTATTGGTACTGCTTGTAGAAAGCAGCATCCAAGTCTTCCCAGGTATAAATTTTGGTTCCCTCTAACTGACAGAACCATTCTAATTAAGTCCCTGATAGACTATCTAGAAAGAAATGCACCCACAAATTCCTGTCAGCAGTGTGCAGATGGATCTTCCTGACATAAGATCTGAGATGCAGCTTAGGACATGAGAACCCATCATATTTAGAAAATGCGGGAATTTTGAACTTTTACAGGATAACTACTCCAGAAACCAACCCTAGCTCTTCGAAATCCAGGCCAGGTACCCTCTGAACTTCCATGGTGTTGAAATGGTCCTCCAGCTGTTTATATTTATCAACAGCGGGAGGATATTGTTCCTCAGAGTAGTCAAATTCATCTTCTTCAGACCCAGGGTTGTTGTCTCCTTCCCTGGGCTCTCCATCTTAATTGTCCCCTTCTTCTGACGTGGTTGTGAAATCTAGAGCTCGCTTAACCGGTCCTCTGATCCTTCTTCCCAAATTCACTACACCAGCCGGTTTCTTTGTCTTCTTTGGATTCTCCTTGATAATCATAGCTTCCAGATCTTCTTGCCCCTTGGCCAGAGCCAGGAACATTTGTTGGAACTGAGCATTTTGGGCTTGAAGGTATTTTACTGTCTGTTCAAGAGCCATTTCTTTTTCCGAAATAAACAGCGAAAGGATAAGAAACTTTTCTTGAAATACTTGTTATGCAAGACATGTATGACATGCTTATGAGATATTTTCAAGGGTCTCGCGGGGTAAACATAAGAAGATGTTAGGAGTTGACTTCAGCTTTGCTCGAAGTACTTCGTATCATTGAAGGTCCTTCTACAAGAATCAAGCTCACCTTGTCGAGTGGGTCATAGCCTCTAACTCAAGTTTTTGTGTTTTGACAGCATTGGTTAGAGGAAAATAAATCCCCTTGCCCCTTGCTAGACGTCTGGTTCATCATAACCTGCACTACAGGCCCTTGAGATCCATTAAATGGTTAAGGAAATGATATGGTGTGATGATATGATGTGTATGCTATGCATTAAGCAAAAGTGTAAGGTGGCGTAAGCAAGTAAACCCTGCAAGAAATCCAGGTTATGTATAATAACTGTAAACAAATCATGCAAGGAAATCATATTGTCAGATAATAAAACCCTGCAAGTAGTTCAAGTTGAAAGCAAACAAGTCACACAAGCAGCCTTAGGTTTAGGCTTGCATTGGGTTTGTAGGTAAGTACCCTCTTGAAGTTTAGTTGGCTCAACATGTCCTAGTAATAGTAACCGGGTTCTAAGGGATCTCAATATCACTGATTTTTCCCACAAGTTTTATTTCGATCGACAACTAACTTGCCACCAAATAACACTCGGGAGTCAAATCTCAATCAGTGTAGTATCAAGTATCAACCGACTTAGGACTACACCAAAGACGGCTATCTCACTACTTCCTAATGGCCAAGTTTTTCAATTAAAGGTTCTAAGGTCAGTTGATGCTTTATGACATCACGTAGCGGCCCCGTATTCTCCTTGACTACTCAAGGGCTGCCAATACCAACCAAAGTGTCACATCAACGTAGATATCGCTTCAACTATGTCAGTATACCCCTCATTGTTTCCATGATCTATTGCTACTTACCTAAAAGGTTCCCCAAATCCGGGTGTAGGGTCAATTGTAACCCAAACAAAAGCCCTCAAAAGTAAACAAAAAAAGCATAAAAAAGAAATTAATTAATGAACTAACTCTAAGGTAACCCCACTTTTTAAAATTAATTAGTCCCCAGCAGAGTCGCCAGTTCCCTGATACGGTGGTAGAACCGACTGTTTAATACTGGTTTTGCATTTGTGTTCGCAAATGTTGCGGTAAGCATGAGTTTCCATCGACTTTTCTTTTATCCAAATTAAGGAAAGGGTGAAAAGAACAGAAAAAGACCTTTTCAAGAATATTCCGAGTAAGGGGGGTAGATTATGGAAAGGGAATGTGTTAGCAACCTTTTCATCTGTAGTTCTCTACGGGCTCTTAGATGCTAGATCATGTTTTGAGAATTGCTTGTGCTTTATGTGTTTTGAAAATTTATTTTGAAAATGCCTTAGTGCGGCGATTCGCTTTATGATAACTCTTGTATCAGTCCTCAAGAGTGTTGACAAAGCGAATATTTTTGAAAGTGTTTTTGAAATGTGTAAGTTTGAAAAGTTTGTTTTATTTGAGCAAGCATCTAACAACTATCTACTTGAACTCGAAAAAAGGTTGTTCTTTTCCTCCTATCCTTTAGACAGTGATATCCTACTATTAGTGAGTAGGTATCCCTAGTCGTTGAATGTTTTGAGGGACAATCGAAGGGATGTTACAGTCACGAAGGCAACTTGGCAAGGAATTTTAGTAACTATCCTAAAGTTCTAAGATCACTTTTAATTGAGGCAACATCGAGAGGGTCGTCGAGGGACTTATGATCTTTCAAACTAGAGGACAGTCACTAAAACTCCTCACGTTTCGAGAATTATGACCGTTTTCCGAAGGCAACCGAAGTGGGATACCCTAGAGGTGCGTATGTGCAATTGTGTTCAATTCAGTTATTTATCTTGCATCATTAGGTATGCTAACACTTTGTTTTTAAGTCTTGTCATGCAATCCTAATTACTAGCAGTTAATATGTACAAAAGAATGTAAAGTGCAAAAATAAACCATACACTATTACATGGCTTTGAGGAGGGGGGTATTTACAATGTACAAAACTTGGGGGAAGAAAAATAAGGAAAGCGGTAAAAATCCTAATTAGTCAATTACATCCAGCATACAAGTATAGTAATGTAAAAATGTGAAAAATCAATAACGCGTGAAAGGTAAAGACGTCTAAAAACCTAGTAAGTAAGAGTTCCTTTTTTTGTTGTTTTTTGATTTAAGAAAATAATTAAACTAAAGTTATCCTAAAACTCATTTAGAAAATAAAATTAATTTAAGGAAATAGTCTAAGTTTTTTTATATTATTTTTGTTATGAAATGAAAATAATTAAAAACTAAATTAGATCCTAAATTCTAATTCATTTTAAATTAATAAAAATGGTTAAAATAATTAATTAATTAATTAAAGAAACTAATTGCTTAAAAATCTAAACCTAATTTTTGGTGATTTTTTCATTATTTGGTTAATTAAATAAGTAAATAATAAAAGGTAAATTAAAAAGGACGATAAAACAAAAATTAAATGGGACTAGATGCTGGAAAGAAATGGGGTGTGTGTTTGGAAATTTCATTGTGCCCAATAGAGAGCCCAGACTTGCCAAAAAAATATCTAGTGGGGAAAACTTCTGTATGTCCACAGTGAGCTTTCAGGTTGGATGCCTTGATCCATATCAGATGTACATCTGATGGTGTGAATTGATGGTGTACCATGCGTGCCTGGCCATGAAGAGCACTGAATCTGTATGAAACATATTAGAAAAGATAAAATGTTGGACCTGGGATTCGAACCCAAGTCCTCTCCCTCACATATGGGTTGTCCTTACCATCTGAGTTGTTCATCATTCGTTTATATAAATCAAACAATAATATTATATTTAAACAATGGTCAGGATAAATATTCAAATCAAAATCGCACGTTGGGTGGGGTCCCATTATTTTAAATGGGCCAATCATGAAACAGCTTATGGCCACGCCAGCACAGGGAGGGTCAAACTACCCCTCACGGTGGTTGACCACCATCATTTTTGGCCAGTCCAAAAGCTTATCTTGCAAAGTACAAGGATTCGAAACCCCATATCATGTCTAGCCCCCCCCCCCCCCTAATAATGGCAAAGCTTTATTCCTGTGTCAAATTGCTCATGCGATGGCTCTAATCAAACACAAACATCAGTGCAAACATGAACATGAACATAGAAAACATCTATATCACAATATGCAATATTTTTGAATTCAAGAAAAACACCAATCCGGTGACGTGCGATCTGGCCGTTTGAGAGTTCTACAACCTATGAAAATGGAAGGGATGGGTTCCTGGAGGGCTCGAGAATACGTTATGAAGCTTAGATTGGACCAGAATAGATTGGAACTGGATATGTGAATTTGACAACTTTGATATTTTTTTCGAAATTTGTGAAGCTCTCTTTAGGCGGTACCCCCCCCCCTAGAAGCTTGCTAGTGTGTTCTTTATATAGAGAGGAGGGAGGGGACAAGAGAGCAATGGTTTAAACAACCTTAATTATGTGTTTTAAAGCCATGAATAAGAATTTTAATTTTTGGCCAAAGATGTAGAATCTTGTCTTTTTTCAAACTTCGATGTATCTAGTCACTAATGCACGAATTCATGGGCCTTATTGTTTTCCAAAGCATCAACCCACATGCCAAATCCTACTTCTAATTATTTTATAAATTTTATTTTATATTTATTTTAAATAAATTAAAATAAATATGAATAAAATAGATAGAAAATGCAGGGAATGGTAAGAATGATTTAGAGGTCCTCTATAAGCTTAGAAAAATGCTTGAAGTCCAAGAAATTAATCCATTGACCTAGAACTTCAAGTTTGCTCAATGCCTAATTCTTGAAATTTCCCAGATTTTCCCAACATGGGGAAGCCATAACTTGATCAATTTTGATCTCATAATAATGATCTTTGAATTTTAGGAAATCCCAAGATATCTACTTCAATTCCTCTTTTGATCAATTTTGATGTAAAGGGTCATGGAAAAAAGTGACTTTTGTTGACATTCTAAAAATGACCTGTAATGTATGAGCTTGTATATTTAAAATGATGCATTTCTTAAACATGAGGAATGAAGAGAAGTTGTATGGAATGAGATTCTCTTAAATATGAGCTTTGGATGGGGACAAATGGATAAAGTATGTGAAAGTTATGCCTGGTCAAAGTTTGGTTGACTTTTCCTATAGAAACCCTGATTTAGCGATTCTTAACTTTTGATAAATTGAGAGCATTTCTTGAGGAATCATGATCAACCCTTGATCAAATCACTTATATCACTTCAAAGTGTTGATGTTGACCAAAAATATTGAAGTTTGACTGTACATGGCCCATAGTTGACTTTTGACCTAATACAGTGTATTTCCAAGCACTTGAGTAATTGACTTGGCAAACTTGTAGTGCAAGGCATGAAACTTGTCATGGAAAATCTTGAAGGCATATTAGGATAATGGAAAACATTTGAGACCTATGGAGCTCACATATCTTGATGAGAAGTGAAACCCTAGTTAGAGGTTCATTGCTTAGGAGGAGAATTTGTCTGGTCAATTCTTGGTCAACCTTGAGCAATTGAGGATCTCTAGGAGCAAGTTTTTAGTAAAAATGGAAGGGAAAACTTTGGGGTACAACAAGAAGATTCAAAGGTTCTGCTCGACTGGTTCAAGCGGATGATGTTTCCTCTGAGGAATATGACAACCAAGAGGAGGATGGAAGAAGTGTCAAGGGTGAAGATGGAAAAAATCTGGGTTCCGAAGATGAAGACTACTTTTACCAACATTACCCTCCTGCAGATGACAAGTACAAGCGGTTAGAAGACCGTCTCAAAGCTATGGAAACCCAGAAAGTGCCTGGATTGGATTTTTGAGAGCTAGGTATGATCCCGGGGGTGGTCATCCCTCACAAATTCAAGGTCCCTATCGTTGCTAAATATGACGGGGTCTCTTATCCCAAACATCATCTGAGGTCGTATGTTCGAAAAATCCAACCTCATATTGCTGACAGGAAATTATGGGTCCATTTCTTTCAAGAAAGTTTGTCCGGTACTCAACTTGAATGGTTCTACCAACTGGAAGGAACCAACATTCACACATGGGAAGACTTGGCTGCTGCTTTCTATAAGCAGTATCAATATAATGCTGACCTGCCCCGACTCGTGTACAATTGGAAAACATGTCCATAGGTTCGAATGAAGGGTTCAAGGAGTACTCCTAGTAGTGGAGAGACTTAGCTAGAAGGGCCGAACCTCCCTTGTCTGACTGGGAATTAATTGATATGTTCATGGTTACTTTGACATGCCCATTCTTTAATCATATGATTGGGAGTTCTTCATCTGGCTTTACTGAGTTAATTCTGAAAGAAGAAAGAGTTGAAAGTGGTATTAAGAGTGGGAAGATTCCAATGGCTGCAACTTCTAATACTGTGATGAAGCCGTTCGTTGGTAAAAAAGAAACCAATATTGTCTATGGTCAGAAAAGCCTTGGTAAAAATGACCTCCATCAGTCTGTGGGAGTAGTGTTGATCTCTAATCCATCGCCTTTTCAACAATCACAACAACGAAACCTTCGAAGGTCAGATGCTCCGTCAAGGAAGTTTACCAAGATCAGCATGCCTTTATCTCAGACATTACAACATTTGTTAAAGGCTGAACTCATTTCACTGTGGGATCCTCCTTAGAATCCCAACACATCCTCTCCAAAATACAATCCAAATGCGAGGTGTGCCTATCATTTGAATAGTCCTGGGCACGACACCAACAACTGCTAGGCCCTGAAAAGTAAGATTCAGGATATGATTGATAATAAGGAAATTGAGTTTGATTCTCCGGAGACTCTGAACGTGATTACTGCACTGATGCCCAAACATGACAAAGGCATAAGTGTTATTGAAGATGTTTTGTATGTTACTTCTGTAAGTGATGTGGTTACTCCTCTCTCAACAATCAAGGAGAATTTTCTACAAGCCGGTTTATTTTCGGGTTATGTTAAAGAATGTTATTGTTGTGTAGTTCAACCCAATGGTTGCAGGTTACTGAAGGAAGGCGTTCAACGCCTGGTGGATGAACATGTAATTTTGATTGAGAAAGTTTTGTATGCTGAGAATTTGTACCAAGATTTGCCTATCATATCTGGTACTCCTTTCAGGATCACTTCCAAGGGTCTTGTAAGGATTACTGCAAATCCAAAAGTTGCTCCTTTAATCATTACAACAGCCGGGCCTATCCCATATTCCTCAGAGAAGGTTATTCCATGGAATTATGGGTCTGACGTCTATTATCACGACATTAATAAGAGTTGTCTGATGAAGATGATGAAGAGGTTGATCCCAATTTTGATAATATTGTGGGGACAAGAAAAATTACTATAAGCAGAAGGATTTTCTCCCCGGAAATCTCTCCACATGTTTAAGTCACATTTACCAAGACAATTGCCAATGCTCGGGGTAAAGAGCCAATGATAGAGCCTTCCCAGATATAGGTGCCAAAAGAAGCTGCAGTCAAGGACACTTCTGATCAAGATTTGGAAGAGGTTTTGAATATCATCTGCAAGAGCGACTATAAAATTGTTGAACTTTTGGGGCAGACCCCATCCAAAATGTCCATGCTATCTTTACTATTGTGTTCTAAAGCCCATGTGCGAGCTTTGGTAAAATTCTTGAAGACTGCTCATGTGCCGCAAGAAATTTCGGCTAATCAATTTTGAAGTTATGTGGCTAGCTTAACAACTGATAATGGATTAGGCTTATCCGATGTTGACCTGACTCCGTAGGGGAGAAATCATAATAGGGTCCTGTATGTTTCCATTAAATGCAGGGGCACTACGTTAGCTCATGTGTTAGTTGATACTGACTCTTCTCTGAATGTTCTGCTAAAGGGCACTCTTGACAGACTGGATTGTGAAGGGGTTGTGTTGTAACCCAGTGACATTATAGTTCAAGCCTTTGACGGGTCCAAAAGAATGGTACATGGAGAAGTGGATCTTCCTATAAAAGTGGGTTCACAAATCTTTGAATCCACCTTCTATGTGATGGACACCCAGCCAGATTATTCTTGTCTATTAGGACACCTCTAGATCCATGGGGTAGGTGTTGTTACCTCCACCTTAAACCATAAATTAAAGTATACTGTGAAAGGGAAGATTGTTATTATCTGCAGAGAAGAGGAGTACATGGTCAGCCATCTGAATTCATTCTGGTATGTAGAAATGGATGGCGAATTCATCGAGACTTCCTACCAAGCTTTTGAAGTAATTTCCCATACTGCTATTAAAGATGTTTCTGCCATTCCAAAGACTACCAGGGTTCCGCACAAGATGTCTTCCTTGAAAGATGCCAAAGGTACTATAGAAGAAGGTGGTTGTACTATTTGGGGTCAGCTTCCTAATATCCCTTACAAATCTGACAAGTTAGGTTTGGGCTTTACTGCAGCAGGTTAAAAGACTGTACATCACGCTCGTGTTGGAAGACCTCCATTCCGCGTCAGGAACAATGGAGTCAACGCAATAGAAGATGCTGACAATGATTGTGATATCAGTAACTAGATCTTCCCTACCATTGGTGATGGACTCGACAAATGGAAAGAAGATGACATTTTCCCTATCTCCTTTAGTTAGGAGTAATAGCTACTTTTGTTTTATTGCTTTAAGAAGCTTGGTTATGTAATTTCTTTTAAAAACAATAACTTTAACCCTTGTGTCTTGCCTGGGGCATAATGGTTCATTTGTTAAGGGTTGTCATTTCATATGTCATATTTTCATTTAATGAAAACATTGGACGTTTTACATTCAAATTTTTCACTCTCTGTCTTTCTTTTACTTTATTGCACTTTCAAATAGCTATGTGTTCTTACACACACCCATACAATACATTGCAGATCCTCATCCCCTCTGGATCTCGTTGATAACGATTCTGCTATTTCCGCTTATGACTTTGAAAATCAGATCTACCAAGCTGAGGACAAAGGTGAGGATGATTGTGAAATACCTGGAGAACTTTCCAGACTCTTAGTACAAGAAGAAAAGGTTATCCAACTGCACGAAGAGCCAATGAAAGTGGTAAACTTGGGTTCTGAGAAAGTCAAAAAAGAGGTCAAGATAGGCGCCAACTTAGAGGGATGTGTCAAGATTAGATTGATTCATATGTTGCACGATTATTTTGAGATATTTGCTTGGCCATACAAAGGCATGCCAGAGCTCGATACTGATATTGTGGTTCACTGTCTTCCAATAAAAGAGGGTTTTTCTATGATTAAATAGAAGGTTCATTACATGCGTCCTGGGATGTCAGAGAAGATCAAGGCCAAGGTTATGAAGCAATTCAATGTAGGTTTCTTAGTAGTGACGTCATATCCTCAATGGGTCTCTAATTTTGTTCTGGTACCAAAGAAAGATGGCAAAGTACGTAGTGTGTAGATTACAGGGATCTGAATAGGGTGAGCCCCAAAGATGACTTCCCGCTTCCACATATTGATGTTTTGGTCGACAACAACGCTCAACACAAGGGATTCTCCTTCATGGATGGTTTCTCGTGTTATAATCAGATCAAGATGGCGCCTGAAGACATGGAGAAAACTACCTTTAATACACAATGAGGCACTTAATGTTACAAGGTCATGCCTTTTGGGTTGAAGAACATCGAGGAAACTTATCAATGTGCCATGATAGCTTTATTCCATGACGTGATTCATCATGAGATAGAAGTTTATGTTGACGACATTTTAGCAAGGTCACAGACTGAAGAATAACATCTTGATCATCTGCATAAGTTATTCGAAAGGCTGAAGAAGTACAAAATAAGGCTAAATCTGAACAAATGCACTTTTGGGGTAAGATCCGATAAACTCCGGGTTTCTTTGTCAGTTGTAAAGGTATTGAAGTTGATCCCATGAAAGTTAAAGCTATTCAAGAAATGACGGCTCTCTGTACTCAGAAAGAGGTCATAGGTTTATTAGGACGACTGAATTACATTGCCCGATTCATTTCTCATTTTACTGCTACCTGTGAGTCAATCTTCAAGCTACTGAAGAAAGATAAAATAGTAAAGTGGAACGACGACTATCAAATAGCCTTTGATAAAATCAAGGAGTATTTACAAGAAACTACGATTCTGATGCCACCAGTTGAAGGAAGACCTTTAATCATGTACCTAACAGTGCTAGAGATTTCAATGGGGGTTGCACTAGGGAAACATAACGAGTCTGGTCAAAAAGAGCATGAAATATAATACCTTATAAAAAAGTTTACCGACTGTGAAACATGATATTCATTTCTCGAGAAAATTTGATGCGCTTTGGCATGGGCTACTCGCCGACTAAGACAATATATGTTGACCCATACTACCTTGTTAATCTCTAAAATGGATCCCATCATGTACATGTTCGAGAAGCCAGCTCTCTCCGGAAGAATAGCCCGACAACAACTAGTCTTGACAGAATACGACATTCAGTACACCACTCAAAAAGAAATCAAAGGAAGTGTACTAGAAGATCATTTGGAACATCAAGCTGTAGACAAATATCGGTCTATGAATTCTGAATTCCTGGATGATAACATTATGCTAGTTATGGATTGTGTAGAGCCTGGACCGTATGAAGGACCTGAGCTAGGATTTCGATGGACTATGGTTTTTGATGGAGCTTCTAACACACTTGGCAATGATACCAGTGTTGTATTTATCTCTCCCCAGTGTTGTCATACGCCCTTCACTACTAGACTTTGCTTTGACTGCACTAATAATATGGCCGGATATAAAGCGTGCATCTTGGGTATTAAAGTTGCAATTGACCCGAGAATCAAATTCCTGAGCGTATATGGGGATTCAGCCTTGGTAATCAATCAAGTCAAGGGAGAATAAGATACGAAACACCCAAATATCATTATGTACCGAGAACATGTGCTGACCTTAATTCCATACTTCAAGGAAATCACTTTTGAGCACATCCCAAGAGAAGAGAATCAGTTGGCAGACGCATTAGCTACCATGGCATCCATGTTCAAGGTCAGATGGGACAACGAAGCTCCCAGAATTACCATAGAAAGATTCAACGAATCGACACACTACTACGAAATTGATACTGATGGAGTAGAAGAAAAAACATGGTTCCAGGAAGTGAAAAGGTATCTTGAACCTTAAGAATACCCTGAAGGGGCATCGATCAATGACAAGAAATTCCTACGGAGGTTCTCGGTTAAGTTCTTCTTAAGCAACGAAATTTTGTACAAGCGCAATCATGATTAGAATCTACTTCGTTGTATAGACAAGAAGGAAGCAGAGAAAATTATGGAGGATATGCACGAAGGCATCTTTGGTACTCACTCCAGCGGGCATACTATGTCTAAAAAGATTTTAAGACCAGGTTATTATTGGTCGACTATGGAAACTGACTGTCACCACCACTCAAGAACTTGTCATAAGTGCCAGATCTGTGCTAATAAAGTTCATGTGCCTCCGGTTCCTCTGAATGTTTTGACTAATCCTTGGTCATTTGCAATGTGGGGCATTGATATGATTGGAGAAATCAAGTCTACTGCTTCTAATGGATATCACTTCATTCTCGTCGCCATTGACTACTTCACAAAATGGGTTGAAGCAGCCTCGTTTGCCTTTGTTATCAAGAATGTGGTCGCCTGGTTCATAAAACATAACCTTATCTTCCGGTATGGCATCCCCGAGAGAATTATCACAGACAATGGTACCAATCTCAACAATACTATGATCACTGAACTCTGCATGTAGTTCAAGATCAAGCACCATAACTCTTCTCCATATCGACCAAAGATGAATGGCACAGTAGAAGCCGCCAACAAGAATATTAAGAAGATCACACAGAAGATGGTTGTGACTTACAAATATTGGCAAGATATGTTATCATTTTCTCTTCATGGCTATCGCACTTCGTCACGAACAGCAACTGGGGCAACCCCATTCTGTCTGGTCTATGGCATGGAAGTTATCCTATCTGTCGATGTTCGGATTCCTTCTCTAAGGATTATGAAAGATGCAAACTTAAACAAAGACGAGTGGATTCAGACCAGGCTAGACCAGTTGAATTTGATTGACGAAAAGAGACTTGCGGCTATTTGTCACTGTCAGATGTATCAGAAACATATGATCAAGGCATTCAACAATAAAGTCGAGCATCAGGTACATTAGGCTGGTGACTTGGTAATAAAGCGCATCATTCTATTGCAAGGTGATCCCAAGGGCAAATGGACTCCAACTTATGAAGGGCCATTTGGTGTCAAGAAAGTATTTTCGGGCGGTGCTATGATACTAACCACTATGGAAGGTGAATATTTCCCGTACCCTATGAACGTGGACATAGTTAAAATATACTACGCATGAAAACGACTCGCTAGGTTGACTGGCCTCAGGAAAAAAAAGGGGGCATCCCAGCGAACCAAAAAGGGTTCGGGCAAAAATTAGGGATATATATATATATATATATATATATATATATATATATATATATATATATATATAAGATTGTACACCCGGAAAGTCGAAGACCGAAAAATGCGGCTTGGGCAAGAAAGGGTATCCCGGTGGACTAAAAACCTGAAAGGGCGGTCCAGGAAAAAAGTTAGGGATTAAAAGCATACGACTATGTCCCATTGGATCACTTACTGCAAGCTTTATTACTACAGTCAAAAGTTCAAATAGTACAGATCAGTTTAATCAACTTCTTCCGACATCAAGGGATGGGATGTTCGAAGACATATGGGCAATAGCGGAGTTGGAACCCAACGAGATCATTTCCACATAGCTATGTGTTTTGTTTTCATGTTGTACTCTTTTAATTTCATGAAAATTTCCTCTTACTATGGTTTGTGTCTCTTTGTACAAATTCTCCTGTTTATAGGCAAATTATCAATACAAATACACTCTAAAATTCAAACTCTTTATTTTTCATTTTTTCTATTTTGTTTGCAAAAAATGTCCAATGACAAAAATTGAATGAACATATGCATATCAACACGATTAATTGTTAACAAATATATGCATAAGAACAGGAATAAACATTTACTCAATACTCTAGGAGTTGGGATAACGTCCAAACCATCCACAAATCCCCACAGAGCCACTTCCATGAGATTATCCCCACAGAGTAATCTTCACAAATTCATCTTCAATGAAGATACATTCCTCGCAATTTCCCCGTCAGAACTCCCAACAGATAAAAGAATATGATCTTTTTCCCAACAATATAACCCACTTACGGAGTCCCAATAAGTACGGTTCATGGAAATTCACTTCTCCAGCTGATTTTATTCCTCCAAAACTACAAAACCCCTGCAGGTTGCTGCTCTCCAACAGAGTTTATTTCCTCTGCAAGAGTGTTCCCTCAGCAAAGTATTTCTCTATTAACAAGGTTTATTTCCCCAATAGGGTTTATTTCCCCAATAGATTACAGTCTCCCCAGCTTGAGTCTATTCCTCAGATGGCTACGAATCACCGGTAAAATTCCTCTCCCCAGTGAAGTCGCCACTATCCCCAAAGAGTTGCTACAAAACCTGGAACCGAACCAGATATCAGTCAATTTTATCCTCCCCAAACGAGTTGGAAGGTTATCCATCTCTTTTATCTCTAGTTAGGGTATATAAGAATTAAACTCCCCATATAAGTCAGAAGGTTATCCATCTCTTTTATCCCCAGTAAAGGTATAAGAATTAAACTCCTGAGACAAGTCGGAAGGTTATCCATCTCTTTATCCCTAATCATGGTATATAATAATTAAACTCCCCAGTAGAGCGATGAACGACTAATGTTCCTAAACTCTTCTCCCCAAATAGAAGTCAACACTTCCCAGCGGAATTTCCTCAAACATCAAGAAGGAATCCCCAACGGAAGCATTTTAGAAAAGGTTGAAGATTACACATGTTATTCATCCCCAACACTAGTCATGGATTCATTTTCCCCATCAAGATGTCATACAGAACTGTCGATACATTTCCAACAACATTTCAGATTCATACATCATTTACCAATATCATAGCATATGCATACGAAACGCATATTTCAGTCTCATTTATTTTGATAACATCATTACGCAATGCATTTTCGTATATCATAACATTTCATATAGCTAACTCTTTACCTTTTCAGGAAAGATCAATCAACAGACAACCATCATCAACTACTTATATGACCCGACAGTCTTCTCAAAGGCTACATATGACAAAGGGCTATTTAAGCCATTTCCTCAGAGGATCATTCTCAAAAATACATCTTCTGGCTCATTTTAAATCGACCATATATTTATTCTAATACTTCTTCCATTAGACATTTTTTGGCTCAGATTAAATCAACCATAAATTTATTCTGATACTTCTCCCAGTTAAAGACAGACGCAGACATCTTCTGGCTCAGTTTAAACCAACCATAAATTTATTCCTGATACTTCTTCCAGTAGACATTTTCTGGCTCAGATTAAATTGACCATAGATTTATTCTGATACTTCTCCTAATTAAAGACGGACGCATACATCTTCTGGATCAGATTAAATAGACCATGTATTTATTCTGATACTTCTTCCAGTAGAAATTTTCTGGCTCAGATTAAATCAACCATAGATTTATTCTAATACTTCTTCTAGTTAAAAACAAAATGATCTCTTCTGGCTCAGATTAAATCGAGTGTAGATTTGTTCTAATACTTCTTTCAGTTAAAGACATGCATAGACATCTTCTAGCTCAGATTAAATCAAGCGTAGATTTATTCTGATACTTCTTCCAATAGACATTTTTTTGCTCAGATTAAATTGACCATAGATTTATTCGGATACTTTTTCCAATAGACATTTTTTGGCTCAGATTAAATCAAGCGTAGATTTATTCTAATACTTCTCCTAGATGAAGTAGAGTGTAGACTTAGTCTAATTTCTATCAATAGTTACTTTGGATGGCATCTATAAGCCCATCTCTGATGACTCATCATTACCTCTCCAAGTGGCATCTATAATCCAATTCCCGCTATAATCAACCAATAGCGTTACTTCGTTCACCAACGAGTGCAAATTTCTGAACACTTAAGTGTTCAATCATCTTCTACCTTCAAGTCACGAATTTCAGATATGCCAATCTAACTCTTCAGGTTTAAGAAGATTGCACTAGGGCAGCTCTTGTACCCCAAAATTTTCCCTCTAATTTTCTTCAAAACATGCTTACAAAGGTCTCAAAAACTCAAAGCCACTCAAGAGTTGACTGGTCAAACCTCCTCCTAAGCAAGGGTCTTCAACTAGGGTTTGGGGCTTCTCAAAGAAGATTGGGTTTCAAGGGTCTCAAATGAATTTCATGGTTCATCACAGGTCCTCAATAATGCTTATGTCAAGCTTCAAGTCTTGCATCACATGTTTGCTCAGTTAATGGCTCAGAAGATTGAAAATCAACTGTATTGGGTAAAAAGTCAACTATGGTCAAAATACAGTCATACTTAAATATTTTTTGTCAACATCAACATTTTGAGGTGATATTCATTATTTGATAAAGGTTTGATCATGATCCCTCAAGGAAATCCCTCAAATCATCAAAGGTAAAAAATTGCAAAATTAGGGTTTTGATTGAAGATGACTGATCATTGACTTTTGGCCTAGTGCATGACCTAGTGGCTTAAAGAATGATCTCAAGGGCTCAAATAAAATATCTTGACCTAATTACATAGCCAAGACATTTCCAAAGATGCAAGTGATTGATAGTTGAATAATTGAATCAATTGATAAAAAGTCAACAGTCATACAAAAGTCAAACTTTGACTTTTTGGTCAACATTGGAATTCAAAATCAAGAATCATCAACACATTCAAAACTATCAAACTTGATCATCAAGAATAAAAAAATTCAACAAAAGTAAAAAGTTGGAAAATTTTCCAACCCTTAGATCCAAATTGATTCAAGGAAAACTTTCATAATGAAAGTTGTAGGGATTAATGAATTCTATAACTTTGTTACTGTGGGATGATCCTCAAAAAGTGGTTATATTAAGTGATATGGGCCCATGAAGTTCTGATATTTTTATCCAACACTTAGAAATATTTTTGATCAGATTTTTATCTCAACTTCTTAGCCATTTTCACCAATTTCCCTTTGTCTTTAGCCAAAATGGTCAACATGAAAGTTGAAGATCTTGATTCAAGCTTTCCAAAACATCCAAGAGCATGAAAAGATCATGTTTGAGTTGAGAGTTTCGAAGAAACAAAGTTGGCATTTCATTCTTGACTTATAGGTTATTTTTGTGATGAACTCATGCCCAAATCTCTTAACCTTGCTACACAATCTCCCTTTTCAGGTCTATTAGTTTGAAAATCTCTCCATAATAATAATATTACACATTCTTCATGACTATTATCCAATTTCTTCAAGCTTTAACCAAAACATTTTGCTATTTTGAGAAGAAAGGTAAGACTTTAATTTTGATAAAGTTTGCTTTATGCATTTGTCAACTCTCCTTGATTCTCTCACATACTCCCTCTGCATAAACTCAACCTAAAAGCTTAGATAAACATGTTTAAAGTATCCAACAACTCTATGAGACATGGTACAATGCATTGGAACCATGTTCTTCAAGGTTACTTTAAAACTAAGCTTCCAAACCGTAACTTGTTATCTTGAAAACTTTGTTACTTCAACTTCTCATACCTTTTGCATATAAACAGTATGGTCATTTGCAAGCTAATTCACCCATTCACAGCTTCAAAAACACCCTTAATCTCTCTCAAAATAGAATTGGCCATAAAACTCCATTTTTGAGCTTTTGAAGTTCATTTCTTTGAAACTCATAAACCTTGCAATATTTATTCAAGCCAACCATCCACACACCTCACATAGAAGTTGTCCAAACACAAGAACAACTTTTGTAACATTATTATCACCATCTTCCAAACTCAAAAATTGTTCCTTGCAAATTTACTTGGTTAGGGGAGATTCAAACTCTTTCAGCACAAAGTAAGGATTGGAACAACTTCAGGGAGGTCCAAGGAAACTTAATCCATAATCACATTACACCTGGAACAGCTAGAAGAAGCTTTGAACGTTTCTCTAAAGAGGTAAATAACTCAAACTATGATATCCTTATCCATACATCATTTACTTTCGATTTCAAAAGAGAAAATGTAGATATCATCTCTACAAAGCTGACCATCTTAGTTATCATTAAAATTGACTGTGTGATGAGAATTTTGACTATGAATCGTTAGCGTTTATTTTTGGTACTAACAGAAATTCTCTTTAATCTTTGAGTTTTAGCTTCAGTAAATTACATGTTTGAATTCGTGGTAAAATTTCAAGCAAGTTTGGTGTTTACATTTTTTTAAATGGTGGAGAAATGAAGTTTTTACATGTTGGACAATGGAGTTTGTTGTTATGGTCGTTACGGGGAAGAAGAAGAAGAAGGTTGGCGCGAAATCAAATTTGAAAAATTATTTTATAATATATTTATTGGTTGTTGTTTTATGAACGGATGAAACATCCTCCCCAGTGGTAAAACAAGCGCGTGTGTAACCTTAGGGACCTAGGTTCGAGCCCCAGTGGTACCCTTTTGTTTTTTCACATATTTTGCTTGCAGATCCAGCGTGCCAAGTTTCCATAAGCTCACCATGCACTCTCAACTCCTCACCATCAGATGTTCATCAAGCCAAGTCTAACGCTTCAGATTCGCATGTGCATCATAGAACCTTTGGAGCCAGTCGCATTGGATCCCACGCAAGCATTGGGCCTTGTCTCTTTGGACCCAACGACTTCTGTTCTCACACCCCCATTTTTTCTACTTCAGTAGGCCCAATATGTTCTTTTTTGTTTTCTATATTTTTTTTAGTATTTCTTTTATTTAACTATTTTAATTAAAAATAATAATAAATAGACTTAGGTTTTTTTATTATTCATTAATTAATTGATATAAAAATAATTAAACAATTTGCATTAATTAATTAATTAACTTATTTTTATTTTAAAAAAAGGATAAAATTAATTAGAAATAATTAGACTTTATTTGTTTTTTTAAATTGTCACTTTTAAATTGTTTCTCTTCCTCATAAATAAAACATCAAAAAATATTTTCTAATGCTTATATTTTTTAGGTTTTAAACATTTTTCTTTTTCATCATCTTCGCGCACTTTATCTTTCACCTTAATATTTTTATAATTATTGTAACTGATCAATGGTCTGTAATAGATTTAATTAGAGTTTTCTTTATTTTCATCCCCATTTTATGGTTTTTACTCCCCATCCCCGAAGCACTGTAATAGCGTAGACTTTATTTCCCGCACTTTATTTTCTGCTATGTACATATATATAACTGCTAGCTTAATATGCTTGTATGGAAAGACATCAAAACAAAATGCTAGATAACCATAAATTTGAGATAAAAATAAATGAAATCAAAACATTATTCACACGCACACCTCTAGGGTGACCCTCACTTGTTGTCTCGGATAAAAAACAGTCATGTCCCTTGAATGTGGGATGCTTTAGCAAATACCCTCGGTTAAAAGATTGTAGTCCCTCGATGACGCTTTGATGCTGCCTTCGGTAAACGACTTTAGTCCCTTACGACAATTTCTAAAGCGTCCTACAAGTTGCCTTCTATGACTGTATGATGACCCGCACTAGTCCCTCACATCCAACGATAGGGATTCCTACTAACTAATGGTAGGGTAGCACCATCTAAAGGAAGAGGAAGAGAACAAATACTTCTTTGAGTAGGTAGAATGCTCGTAGTCGCTTGCTCACAAACGTTTTAAAAATGAAACATCTTTCTACAAAATAACACTTTCTTTCACAATATTTTCAAAACAAACATTTTGTATACATTCTCAATGATACGAGAATCATTACAAAATTTCCATACTTAGGCATTTTCAAAATATTTTCAAACATACACACAAGCACAAAGCATTTCCAAGAAGTGAGCTAGCGATTAAGAGCTCATAGATAACTACAGATGAAAAGGGTTATAACACCTTCCCTTTTAATAACCTACCCCCTTACTCAGAAAATTCTCAAAAGGTATTTCCTATTCTTTTCACCATTTCGTTTATTGGATAAAAGAAAATTCAGTGGCGACTTTTGTTATCCGCAACATTTGCGATAAAACGCAAAACCTAAAAGTTAGTTCTCCCATCGTATTACAATGTGATATGGACCTTCCTAGTTTTCTGCGAGCTTTCCTTCATGATATTCTTTGTGATTTCTTTTCAAGACAAGGCTACCGACCTCGAACTCTCGTCGTATGACTTTGGCATCGTAGAGCATAACTATCTTTTGTTTGAGTGGGGCCTCTCGAAGGGACGCTACCATTCTTATTTCTTCCACAAGATCTAATTCCTCTCGAAGGGCGACGTCATTCATCTCCTCGTCTGGGGGAGCTTCGATTCGTCTGGAGGGTTCCTCGATCTCCACGGGAATGACAGCCTCCATTCGTAAGTTAGTCGGAAAGGAGTTTCTCCAATTGACAAATATGTTATTATTCGATATCCCCAGAGTACGTTGTGAAACTCCTCGACCCACCTCTTCTTGGTTTCAACTAATCTTTGCTTAAGTCCCCTGAGAATTACCCTATTCGCAGATTCGGCCTGGCCGTTCGTCTAGGTTACTCAACAGAGGTGAAGTGTTGTGTGGTTCCCAACTTGGCGACGAATTCCTGAAAGGTGTGATCTATGGACTGAGTCCCGTTGTCGGTGACTATTTCCTGTGGAATGTCGAATCGAGTGAGGATGTTTCTTTTGTAGAAGCGAAGGATGTTTTAGGCCGTAATTTTGGCCAGAGCTACAGCTTCTATTCATTTGGTGAAGTAGTCAACCACTATGATCAAATATTTGTTTTGATTGATCCCCACCATAAATGGGACGAGGAGGTCTAATCCCCACCAGGCGAAGGGCCAAGGAGAGGAGGGGCATTTGGGCTCGTTAGGTGGAGATAGATGTATGTCTGCGTGTCATTGGCATTTGTCGTATATTTTCACGAGTTATTTTACGTCGTGTTGCATGGTGGGCCAATGGTATCCTGCTCATAAATCTTTCCTAGCGAGGGATCTTCCGCCTAGATGTTGGCCGCTAATCCCCTTGTGGATTTCGAGCATGATATGATCCACGCTACATTGGTCGACACATTTGAGGAGGGGTGGAAAATACTCTCCTGTATAGTTTGCCTTCGATCAAAACGTACGAGCAGGCTCTTTGTCTGACGACGAATGCTTCTTTCGAGTCGGGGGGCACCTTTCTTTTTGTGAGGTAGTCATGTACGAGGTTCATCCAGCAATTGTTGTCCCCTACAACGATTACTTCTGAGGTTGAAGGCGGTTTTTGGGTGCTCGATCGAGGAAGGATTTCCTATATCACCGATTTGTTTCCTCCTTTCTTATTCGTGCTTGCTAATTTGGATAGGACGTCCGCGCAAGCGTTATGTTCGCGGGGAACATGCTGCACATCCACCGATTTAAATCTCTTATTTCTTTCTTGGACTAGGGCCCAATATTCAGCGAGCTGGTCATTTTTGACCTGATATTCTCCCCGAACCTAGGATGCCACCAGTTGAGAATCGAAGAAGATCTTAACTTCCTCGACTCCCAGATCTTCCTCCAGGTGCAAGCCCGCAAATAAATCCTTGTATTCGGCTTGGTTTTTCTAGGTTTGGAAATATAGTTCGAGAGGTACCTCGACTAAGGTTCCTTCTTTGTTTTCCAATATAAGACCAACGTTGCTCCTGGTCGAACTGGAGGCGTTGTTGATGAAGATTGTCTACCTACATGCTCCGTCTAGGGATCTGGGCGTGGTCATTTCAGCCACGAAGTCGTCAAATACTTGAGCTTTGAGGGATTTCCTGCTCTCATATTGGACGTCGAATTCAGAGAGTTCTAGGGACCACTTCAACATTTTTCCCGCCATGTGAGGTCTTCCAAGCAGATGTTTTATCAGTTGATCTGTTCGGAAGACTATGGTATGGGCCAAAAAGTAGTGCCTAAGTCTCTTCGCTGCGTTAACGAGGGCTAGGGCCACCTTCTCAATTTTCTGATATCTCATCTCAGGGCCTTGTAAGGCTTTGCTGCATTAGCTTGGGCGACAATGATCGATAGCGGTCGGCTTCGTGGTCGCCTTTCTTTCTCTTGGATGATAACAAGTCTTGATCTTTTGGGGGAGGTGTGGGGTCGCGTTTCTTGAAGAAATAAATTTTGCGCTTCTCCTTTTCGGTGGAAGGACATGCCTTGGTGGAGATATGTTGGGGGAATGTCATTGTCGGGTTCTCCGAGGAGGATATTTTGACTGCTTATGTTCCCAGGCCCCCATCTTTCTATTCTGTTGTAAGACAAAGGTGTTGGTTTGGTTGATGGCAGCGAGCAATGTTACGATAGCCGCGTCGGCACTATGAGGGATGGGAACTGGTTGTAGGATCTTTGACAGTTCGTCAGTGGCAATCTTAAGACGTTGTCCGTCCAAGAATTGTTGATCATCGTACTGGGCATTAATGGAATCTGGGGATGCAGTTCAACCATCGTGAAGGCTGAAGTTATCCTCGAGGTGAGGATGTTGTTGACCTTCGTCACTCTTGTGCCTCGGGGAAAGTGGAGCCTTTCCAGATGGATGATGATCGCCACGGTCAACCATGATTGTTGAATGGAGAGGATCTTTAGTTTCCAGATTAAGAGGAATAGAAAACATGGAAGATAGTTTCCCACAAACGACACCACTGATCTTACCGGTTGATAAGAACCTGCAAGGTGGCCAATTGACGATCTTTTGTCGGGATGGGAAGTTGAGGAGGAATAAAGGGGGGTTGTACCTGTAAGGCAATACGATGGTCAAGTAAGTGTGGGAGCAAAAAGATACAAGCAAAGCATTAGGATTTTAGTGGTGAATAGTGAATATTCGATACCTGACCCACACATGTGTGAGGGTATATATAATTCCCCTAGCGCGTGGCCATTGGTTCCTATTTTTGGGCCTAGATATACAAAACCGTAAAAATAGGTGACTTCTAGAACTTGGTCATACCGAGCAGGTGTAACCATAACTAGTCGTTGGTTCCGAGAAAAAGATGGGTTATGGGCAGCGGTCTGGTCGGAAGCCTGCTTGTCTGGGCGATTTGGTGTCGGGAAGATTGAGAGTTGCTCGTTTATCACAATGGGTCAGTGCCGGTTCAGGAGGGCGAATGATTGGTGGTACCCGACGGGCCGCGCCAGAGGGAGAGACTATATTGGGCCCACTCTGACTGTCGGGCTAGTCCATAACACATATAATATGATTATTGGGAAACCGACCTTTAACCAGCTAGAAGAAGTTTGGTCTTCCTTGTATCAATCAATGAAATATCCACTATGGGCGAGTAGAAGCAATTAGGAGATACCCTAAAATTAACAAAAAAATGCTACGCATAAATCCTTAAGTTAAATAAAGTGCACCTTTCAGGCGTGAGGGCGGAAAAGGGCAACGAGAGCAAGCAAGCTTCCCATTTATCCTCACAATGCATTGATGCCTGAAAGCTATAAGAAATCCCTTATCCTCTAGAGTTGTTTATAAATTCATTCTATTTCTATTATTTATTCTTGTAGTTGATTTATCTTCTGTTATTTACTTAGTTGGCATTTTTCCATAGGTGAGTATTAAGACTCTACCGATTGTAAGGATAAGTTTTTGAGTAGGATGCACTCTTTTCCTTTACGTCTCCTAGGGGTGAAGGTTTTTAATGATACATCTCATCCTTGTGTCATCTATGTTTATTTCTTTATGCCATATCTATGCAAAAAGTCTAAGTCCATAAGGGACAACGAATTATGAAATTTCTGGTATAGGCAACACATGTTCATACTGATATTCCAACTTCAGAACAATGTCAGGACAAAAGTTACAACATCTATTGATAGACTAGTGAAACAACCGGCTGAAAATCATCAAACGATGAAGTCGCCATCAAACGTCTTTTATCCCACATGAAGGGATAGGTAAACATCGAGAAAACCTGAGAAGGGAGAAGTCACGATCTTGCGACTGAGAGATTGGGTAAGGGAGTCTGTTACGCGAGGGAAAGGTATTAACATCCCACATGCCCGTAGTACTCTATGGTATCCACTCTTGTTGTCTATCTTATGGGTGTGTCTAATCTATGCTTACTATACTATTGCTAAGGAAGAATGCATGCAAAAGGAAGGGGAAGACAATTTAGGGAAAATAAAGTTGTGCTTGCTTGGGCCCTACCCCAATGCCTACATATCCTTTTTAAGGAATCAGAGTTACCATAGTTCGACTCACATGTTTTTGTTTGTTTGTTTTTTTATGAATAATGTGAATTCCGCCTTCTGCCGCAACTCGACCTTTGGAGACTCACACGTTGGCACTAAAGTCAATCAATCATGTCCTTACCTGAAAAGGGTTTTAGAGAAAAGGTGCTTGGGCGCACAAAAAGGTTTGAGTTGATTTGTATTTTACTACATTTAAAAAGGGTTTAGGTGAGATTAACATGTTTTATGATTTTCTAAGAAAAAGAAAGTTTTAGTTTTAAATGCATTTGCAAAAGGGGAAGAAAAGAGTCTACGGGAGACTAGCCTATTTCTAATCCTTATGTTATCATGCAATGGTAGCCCTATGTCAAGGATGAAAGGGAAATCTCTACCTAATGTTAGCATGCATGGTTTGCAACCTAAGGTCTAACTTGCATCCGAAGGGAACAAGCGCATCCTAAGGGAGCAAAGTACGTACAAGGATAAAAATAAGAAAGCTCGAAGGATCACACACATAAAATAGTAAGGAAAATAAGGGAAATGCTTTAGCCAAGGGAAGCGTATCACCCGAGAAAAACAAGCGGGAGTAGGATGTAAAACAAAAATGTGATGTCCAAAGCGACTGAACACCTAACCAATATATAGGAGATCAAGGTAGGCGACTGAAGGAAATATGAATAATCACGGAGTATCAGCATCGGCCAATGCGAACTCCTGACAAGATGTGGGGGTTTGATTGTAAAACCCTTACCCACTTGACGACTCGATAACCAGAGCAGGCACAACTCCAAAGCATCATGGTGCGTCACGAGCTAAGGATGACACAAACGAAATTGTGGGGGTTGATTATGAACCCTCACCGCTCACCTCTTTTGAGGACTTATCATTTGTACATATGAGGGCACAAATATAAACACACGTGCAGAATACCTATTGTGATACAGTGGGAGAACTGACTCGGGTGTTTTGTGTTTTGTCGCAAATGTTGCGGTTATCAAGAGTCACCACCGACTTTTCTTTTATCCAAAAGGAAAGGCTGAAAAGAACAGGAAAGACCTTTGAGATTATTTCTTGAGTTCGGGGGGGGTAGATTATGAAAAGGGAAGGTGTTAGCACCCTTTTCATCCATAGTTATCTATGGGCTCTTAGTTGCTTGCTAGATCACTTGCTTTTTGTTTGAAAATGTTCTTTGTGTGGTTTTTGAAAGTATTTTGAAAAGACGCCTTCATTTAGGAAGAATTTGTAATAGTTCTCGTTCGTAAGAACGTATACAAAGTGTTGGGAAATTTGAAATAATTTCATGTTTGGAAGATGTTTTGAAAGTGTTTTTGAAAGTGTTGGTGTTTGTTTTGAAAATAAGCAAGGGTGTTTGATTTGAAAATGAGAAAGCAACTAGGATCTACCTACTCAAAAGTCTTAGTTCATTTCTTCCTTTCCTTTTATATTGCTATCTTACCATTGATTTGGTAAGAAGCCTTATCTTTGGATGTAAAGGGACAGACGTGGGTCATCGTATAGCCATGATAACAATGTTGTGAAATATCTTAGCGTTTCTTTTTTAGGGACTAAGATCATTTTGAAAGAAAACATTTGTAATGTCATCGAGGGGCTATGATCGTGTATTTTTGATCGCTTTTGCTAAGATACCCCACATGCATAACATGATCATTTTTGTAAGCCAACAAAGTGGAATTACCCTAAGGGTGCAAGTGTGCAAATGTATTTAATTTACATGCATTGTTTATCTTAAATTAGGGTTTGCTACTTGTTGATTTTTATCTTTCCATACAAACCCTAATTACTAGCATTTATATAAAGCGATAAATTGCAGAAAGTAAAATTACTATACTATTACATCATTAGGGGAGGGGGTATACAAATTTACAAATGGGGATTTGCAAGAAAATTAAACCTAATTAATTATTACAACCATATTGAATAATGTACAAAAATTGAAAAATATAATGTACAAATGCAAACGGAAAAAGAAATGATTTTGTTTGCATTTTTATGAAAGGGTTTAGTCTTGACCTAATTATAGAAAAATGATTAATCAAAATTAAATTTTAACTAATTAAGAAAGAACTAGTTAGAAAATGATTTTTAGGGTTTTTATGAAAAAGGTTTTAAATTAATAAAAATGAAATGAAAATTAATTAATTAAAAGAAACCTAAGTTCTAAATTAATTTTAAATTAAAAGAAAATAAAATAAAAATTAAACCTAAATCTAGATATTAATTATTAATTTATTCAAGAAAATGTTTTTTGTTCTTTTTGTTTTTATAGAGAAAATAAACTAAATAAGTGTAAAAATAATAAAAAAATATTTTTGCATTTTTTTTATTAATAAAAATAAAAATAATATTAATAATATTAATAATAAAAATAATAAAAGAAAATAGAAATAAAATAAAAATAAGAAAAAGAAAATAATAAAATAAATTGGGCCAGGGGTGCAAAAGTAAGGCAGAGGGTTAGAGGTCAGCAAAAAACAAAAGCCCAAAGGGGGAAGCCCATGCGCCTGTAGTTGGAAAAAAAAAGAGTGAAAAAATGTGAAAAATGAACAAAAGGTAGCGTGCTGGGTGTTGAACCCATGACCTCCCATATACACGCGCGCTACCTTTGCCACTGGGTTGGCTGTACACCTGTTAACATTGGTGAAATAATAAACATATAACATAAATCAAGTCCTGAATGTAACTTCATCTCCAACCTCCAGCCATGGATCCTGTAACTTCACCATTTCTCAACAAAAATGAAAGATGCAAACATGAAAGTTGCTCCATTTTTCCATACGAATCCAACCATATAAATATCATAAGCTATAAATCAAAGATGAATGAGAATTTCTAAAAGTACCAAATTCTGACCTAATTATTTTTAGAGATTTAATCCTAAAATTCTCCTAGCTCAAGCAATATAAATGAAATCTATGGACATGTACAGTTTCAAGCCAATGATGTCTACATTTTATCGTCAAAAATGCAAGCCTAACAATGCCTAAATGAGAAGATGGAAGTTCAAAAAATATACCTAAAAACTGGAAATCGTGAAATGAGTTTGAGCTGCTTTCAAGGAGTTGTGATGATCAGGTTATCTTCCTCAAGTTCCTAGGAAGCTAATGCAATGATTAGCTTGAGCAATGGATGGCTGGAATGGCTTGGAGAAGTCAATGTGCAGACTCTGTTTTTTGGTTATGGAGGTTATGGTAAATGGTGTTACAATGATGAAACAGGGACAGGTATTAGCTTCCTCAAGTTCCCAGAAAGCTAATGAAATGATTAGCTTGAGCAATGGATGAGTTATATTTGATGTAAGGAAGCTTTAGGAACTAAAAGTCCAAAGAACGCACGAGGGAAATATGAGTTACAAGTCCAAGGTCAGAAACTGCGCAATAATGGAGTTTTTGGGAAATTTCTGGTTTTAGGGAGTTTGGGAGTGTTTCAGGATGTTAATTCTCGTCCCTTAGCTCATAAATAGTGACTCTATTTATAAGCAACAAGTTTGGAGATTTGTTGTTGATCAGAATTCAAAAATAAATGTTTAAACTCAACATGTGATTTTTTGAGAAATCCAAGTTTCAATGCCTTGTGTACTTGCTAATGGAGAGTGGTTATGCTTTAAACAAGTTTTATTGTGACTTTTAAGATGGAGTATGATAAGAGGGAACAAATTAGAGGCTCAAGAATTGACTTTGTGCATAAAGCTTGCTTTTCAAGAATGGCCTTCTTCACTTTCTTCCCAAAATGGCAATGTGAATTGGATAAGGATTAAACCACTTGGATTATAGCTCAAAAGTTTGTGTAATCCATTAATTATGGATAGATACATAAGTTATAATGTCTGCAAAGCAATATTATGCAGCCTAACATTGAAATTGAATTATGTGTTCATCAAGAAATGACTTGTAATTGTAAAATGAAACCCTAACTTCTTGCCTTCGATTCTCCTTGCTCAAGTATGATCTTAATGAGTTCCTTAACATCTTGGAAAGCTTGTAATATCCTATAAAACCTCTATGTTAGAAATTTTTTAAAATTCATCTTGGAACTATGTGACAATTTGCCATGAAGTTAGGTCAAAATCCTGCCTAAACTAGGACAAAATTTCACTAAGTTTCAATGTTTCATGAATATGTCTTCATAAAATCATAACTTGAAATACATGCATTTCTAGAAAAAGTTGTGTTCTACAATGTTTTATATCTCATTGATATCTACAACTTTCATGTTGGAAGTTTCCTTTGAATCATCTTTCTTCATGGTGGAAATATGGCTCAAAGTTATGAAAAAAATATGAATTTTTCAACACTTAGAAAAATTTCAAGTTTAGAAATTTTGACTTTTCAAAATGAAATCTTGACTTTTTGATTTCTTGATGAACAATTTTATTATTTTGACATGTCTTGATGAATTGTGATCTTTGATACTTGATTTTGATCAAAAAGTCAAAGTTTGACTTTTCAGTGGACTGTTGACTTTTTCATCAGCTGACTGAAATTCATCTATCAATCAATTGATCTTGAGAAATGTTTTGAGCCATGCCATTAGGTAAAAATGAAGCATTTAAATCCTTGACATCATGTCTCAAACCAACAAGTCATTTTCTAGGTCAAAAATCAGAAATTGCACCTTCTCAGTCAAAACCCTAATTTTGACCATTTTGCCCTTTTGATGATTTGATCAAATTTCTTGAGGAATTATGATCCAAACTTGATCAAATGACATATATGAGTTCATAAGGTTTATATGGATCAAAAATTATGAAGTTTGAGTGGAAATTGACCATAATTGACTTTTTCCCCAACATAGCTGATTTTAGGTCAACTAATCAATTGATTGAGCAAAAATGTGATCCAAGACTTGAAACTTGACATGAGAAATCTGGAGACTCCAAAATGATCCATGAAAGTTATATGAGGCATTAAAAGTCCATTTATCCTTGTGCAAACTCAAACCCTAATTTTTAGTCATCACTGTTTGAGGAGGTGTCTTGAGCTGATCAAGCCCTGCGCAGTCTTGAATCAAGGGAGGTCTTGTGAGAGATTACTTGAGAAATGAGAGGGGAAATTTTGGGTACAACAGCTTCCCCTGTTCAATCTTCTTAAACCTGAAGAGTTAGATTGGTGGATCCGTCATTCGTGACTTGAAGGTGGAAGATGATTGAACACTAGAGTGTCCAGAAATTTGCACTCGAAGATGGATTGGGAATGGGCTTATAGATGCCATTTGGAGGAATGATGGTAAATACTGGAGGAAGTATCAGCACAAATATTTTTTCGATTTATGCTAAAACTTATTTTTTTACCTGTGGGAAAAAAGGTTAGTTAAATACAGATGTATGCATGATGTTCACAAGGTGAATGAGATTATGTTAAATGGGTTTGGTATGTATATGCTATGATGTATGAATGTGGTATGTATGTTTGTCCTGGAAAATAAATCCATGATTGCTGCTGAGGAGTTCCTGGGAAGTTGAATCCCGGATTGCTGTTAGGGATGAATAATATACATATCTTCAAACTTTGTTGAAAGGATACTTCTGCTGGGGAATATCTCTTGAATGTCAGATGTTATATGGTCGGATCCAGGCTTCATAATTTGTTGAGGATGAGGAAGTCAATTGTTATCTGGTCAGATCCAGGCTTCACGGTAACTTACTAGGGAAGAAAGAATTAACTGTTATCTGGTCGGATCCAGGCTTTGTAGAAAATTTCTTGGGGAGAGTGAAGTTAGGCTGTTATCTGGTTGGATTCCTAGCTTCACAACAACTTACTGGGGATAAGGGAGTTAAATGTTTTCTAGTCGGATTCCAGGCTTTGCAGTAACTTGATAGAAAGGATGAAGTTAAACTGATATCTACTCGGGTCCAGGCTTCATAGTAACTTGAAGTGGTAACTACTATTTGGACGGGTCCAGGCTTCATAGTTTTTGAAGAGTTATACTGTTATCTGGTCGGATCCAGGTTTCATAGTGTCTTACTGGAGATTGTAGCTAGTTCTTATCTGGTCGGACTCTAGGCTTCATAATAACTGGCTTAAAAAGATGAAATTGAAAACTGATATCTGGTCGGATCCAGGTTTCACACATTTTGAGGTGGGTGAAGTTAATTGCTATTTGGTCAGGTCCAAGCTTCACAATAAAATTGTTTAAGGAGATAGGGTTAAACTGATATCTGGTCAGGTCCAGGCTTTACAGTAACTTGCTTGGAACTTAGTTATTATCTGGTAGGATTCTAGGTTTCACAACGAACTTCTGACAGGAAATTGCTATCTAGTCGAATCCAGGTTTCACAATAACTTACTTGAAAAGATGAAGTTGAGAACTGATATCTAGTCAGATCCAGGCTTCACATTAACTTGTTGGGGTAGAGGAAAAATCTACTGGGGAAAAGAAGTTAAGCCCTAGTCTGATTGAGACCAGGTTCTTCAATATCTCGAAGGGTTAAACTATTATCTGGTCGGGTCCAGGTTTCATAGTGATTTGAGAAGTTGACTATTATCTGGACGGGTCCAGGCTTCATAGTAGCTTGAAAGTAGTACTATCACCTGGTCGAGTCCAGGCATCATAGTATCTTTTGGAGATAGTAAAGGTTTTGTCGATAACTTTACTGGGGATTAGGGGTTGTGGCCTTGTGATTTGTAATAATCTGAAGGGAAAACTCAAGCTGGAGAGTGTAGACTTAGTCGCGGAAGAGAGACTCAGCTTGGGGAGGATACACTCAACTGGGGAGGATATAATCAATTAGGAAAGATAGACTATGCCGGGGGAATACAAACTCGGCTGGGGAGTTACGCTACTCGTTGTTTGTTGGGGAAATAAACCCTGTTGGGGAAATAAACCATGTTGGTGAATACTTGATGAACTGTTGACGAGGTGAGTTCTTTGAGGAAGAGATCCACAAGGCTTCTACTTGTAGGATCAACTTAGCTAGGGAGAGAGTTGCCAAGAGATTGAGACTCTGGTTGGATATTGACATGTGCAAAGAGACTTTGTGGGTAACTTTGTTGAGGAATGGTTTATTGTAACCTTCTTGTGGGGATAATGCTAACGAAATAACTATGGGGATATTCCAATATATATTAAAGAGATGTTTGTTGCTGTTTAGCAGGACACATGTGCCAAATAGTTTTAATTATGTTCATATGCATATGTTCGTTCAATTTTAGTCATTGGACAACTTTGCATTCAAAAACAAAACACAAAGTTTGCACTTCAAAGTATATTTGTATTGATATTTTTCCTATGAATAGCCATTTTGTACAAAGAGACGGAGATCCTAGTAAGAGGAAATTGTCGAAAGGAAAACAAAGATTGAAAACAAAAATAATATCCATGTGAAATAATCTCATTGCATTCCAACTCTACTATTGCCCCAATATCTTCAAATGCCCCTTCCCGTTGACAAAAGTTGATTGGATTGATCTTGGACCGTTTGAACTTGGACCTTGGTAATAAAGTTGACTGTGGTGATTCCACGGGACATAATCATACGCTTTCAATCCTTAACTTTTGTCTGGATCGCCCTTTCGGGTTTTCAGCCCACTAAGATACCCATTTTTTCCCAAGTCTCCCTTTCGGGTTTTTAACTTTCCGGGTGTACAATTTTTTGCATATATCCCTAATTTTTGCCCAAACCTTTTGGTTTGCTGGGAGGCCCTTATTTTTCCTAGGTGTGTCAACCTAGCGGGTCTCTTATGCTTAGTATTTTTTAACTATGTCCGCGTTTATAGGATGTGGGAAGTCTTCACCATCCATGGTAGTCAGCATCATGGCACCGCCAGAGAACACTCTCTTGACAACAAATGGCCCTTCGTAGGTGGGAGTCCATTTGCCTCTGGGGTCGCCTTATGGCAGAATGATGCACTTTATCACCAAGTCGCCAGCTTGATATACTCGAGGTTTAATATTTTTGTTGAAAGCGTTGATCATATGTTTTTGGTACGTCTGACCATGACAAATAGCAGCCAATCGCTTTTCATTGATTAAGTTCAATTGATCCAATCTTGTCTGAATCAACTCGTCTTCGCCTAGACCTGCTTCATTCATAATCCTTAGTGAGGGAATTTGAACTTCCACTGGTAATACAACTTCCATGCCATAGACTAAGTAAAAGGGAGTTGCCCTAGTTGATGTTCTAGGTGAAGCACGGTAGCCGTCAAGAGAAAATGGTAATATCTCATGCCAATCCTTATAGGTTACTACCATTTTCTGCACAATCTTCTTAATGTTTTTGTTTTGCCGCTTCGACTGCGCCATTCATTTTAGGTCTATATGGAGAAGAATTGTAATGCTTGATCTTGAAATGAGTGCAAAGCTTGGTAATCATAGCATTGTTGAGGTTAGTGCCATTGTCGTTGATGATCCTTTCGGGGATACCATAGCGGCAGATGAGGTTATGTTTGATGAATTTGGCTACCATATTCTTTGTGACTGAGGCAAAAGAGGCGGATTCAACCCATTTGGTTAAATAATCAATAGCGACCAGAATGAAACGATGTCCGTTGGAAGAGGTGGGCTTGATTTCTCCAATCATGTCAATGCCCCACATTGCAAATGGCCACGGAGCGGTCATGACGTTCAAAGGGATAGGAGGCACATGGACCTTGTCAGCATAGATTTGGCATTTGTGGCAAGTCATAGAATGTTGATGGCAATCAGTCTCCATTGTTGACTAATAGTAGCCAGCTCTCAGAATCTTCTTGGCCATCATATGTCCGCTTGAGTGAGTGCCAAAGAGACCATCGTGCATGTCTTCCATAATTTCCTCTGCATCCTTCTTGTCCACACATCGGAGTAGAGTAGAATCATGGTTGCGCTTGTATAATATTCTGTTGCTTAGGAAACATTTAGCTGAAAATCTTCGTAAGAACTTTCTGTCATTGATAAATGCTCCCTCGGGATAGTCTTGTGCTTCAAGATATCTCATCACCTCATGGTACCATAGCTTTTCTACGTCAGTTTCAAGCTCACAGCAATGTGCAGGTTCTTCGAATTTTTCAATTGTAATCATAGAGGCTTCGTTGTCCCATCTGACCTTGAACATTTAAGACATGGTTGCCAAGGCATCGGCCAGTTGATTTTCTTCCCTAGGGAAGTGCTCAAACGTGATCTCTTTGAAGTAGGGAATCAGGGATAGCATAAGTTCCTTGTATGGGATGAGATTAGGGTTCTTAGTGTCCCAATCTCCTTTTACTTGGCTAATCACTAGAGAAGAATCCCCAAACACATTCAAATGCTTGATCCTTAAGTCAATGGCAACTTTCAGACCCAAAATACACGCTTCGTACTCGGCCATATTGTTCGTGCAATCGAAGCATAATCTAGAATTGAAAGGAGTGTGGCAACCTTCTGGGAAGATGATCACATCACCAATTCCGTTACCCAAAGCGTTGGAAGCCCCATCGAAGACCATAGTCCATCGGGATCCTTGTTCAGGCCCGTCATATGGTCTAGGTTTCGCACAGTCGGTTACTAGCATGATGTTCTCATCTGAGAAGTCAAAGTTCATAGACTGATAATCATCAACAACTTGATGGGACAAATGATCTTCTAGTACGCTTCCTTTGATGGCCTTTTGTGTTGTGTATTGAATGTCGTACTCAGTCAAGATCATTTTCCATCTTGCTATCCATCCGGAAAGAGCAGTTTTCTCGAAGATGTAATTGATTGGGTCCATCTTAGAAATCAATAGAGTGGTATGAGTCAACATATATTGTCTTAGCCGGCGAGCAGCCCATGCCAGAGTGCATCAAGTTTTTTCGAGCAGTGAATATCTAGTTTCACAGTTGGTAAACGTTTTGCTCAGGTAATAAATAGCATGCTCTTTTCGGCCAGACTCGTCATGTTGGTCCAAAACACACCCCATAGAGTTCTCTAGTACTGTCAAGTACATGATCAAGGGTCTTCCTTCAACTGGAGGCATGAGAATAGGAGGTTCTTGTAGATATTCTTTTATTTTGTCAAAGGAAGCTTGGCATTCATCATTCCATCTAACTACCTGATCTTTGTTAAAGAGTTTGAAGATTGGCTCAAAAGTAGCACTCAAGTGAGATATGAAGCAAGAGATGTAATTAAGACGACCCAAGAATCCTCTAACTTTCTTTTCAGAGTGGGGGACTGGCATTTCTTGGATGGCCTTTACTTTGGCAGGATCGACTTCAATGCCTTTATTGCTGACAACAAAACCTAAAAGCTTTCCAGATTGTACTCCAAATGTGCACTTGTTAGGGTTCAACCTCAACTTGTACTTTTTCAACCTTTCGAATAGTTTGTACAAGTGATCGAGATGTTCCTCTTCAGTTTGTGATCTGGAAATCATACCATCCACATATACCTCTATTTCAAGATGAATCATATCAAGAAACAAAGCTACCATAGCCCTTTGATATGTTGCCCTTTCATTTTTCAATCCGAATGACATGACCTTGAAATAAAATGTGCCCCATTGCGTAACAAAAGTAGTCTTCTCCATGTCTTCAGTAGCCATCCTTATCTGATTATAGCCAGAGAAGCCATCCATGAAAGAGAAGACCTTATGTTGAGTAGTATTATCGACTAAGACATAAATGTGTGGTAGAGGGAAGTCATCCTTGGGGCTTGCCTTATTCAAATCCCTATAGTCTACGCACATGAAAACGTTTCCGTCTTTCTTCGGTACTGGCACCACATTTGCAACCCATTGGGGATAAGATGTCACAACTAAGAATCATGCATCAAATTGTTTCATCACTTCAGCTTTTATCTTCTTAGACATATCAGGCATCATGCGATAAACCTTTTGTTTAACAAGAGGACAATCTTCTTTTGTCGGCAGACAATGAACTACGATGTCGGTATCCAATCCTGGTATATATTCATAAGACCAAGCAAATACTTCCATATAATCATGCAACATTTTGAACCAACCTTCTCTTGACACTGTCTTCTAATTTAACGCCGATCTTAACCTCTTTCTTGTCCGTCTCAGTACCCATATTGATGACATGAACTGACTCTTCATGCGGTTGAATAGATTTTACCTCTTGTAATAGAAGTCTGGCTAGTTCTCTCGCTATTTCACAATCTTCCTCGCTTTCGTCTTCGACTTGGTTAATTGGACATTCTAAGTCATAGTCGACAATAGTAGAATCAATGGCAATAGGATCCAGAGTGGATGAGGACCTGCAAGAGTGTGTGTGTGCATGTAAGATACATGGCTATTTCGAAAAATGTATTTGAAAGAAAGACAACAAACACAAAGATTTGAATGCAAAATAAGTCCAATGATGCGTATTGAATGATCATATGATTATATGAACATAAATAAAACCCTTGACAAATGGACCACAATGCCCCGGGCCAGGCACATGGCTTAAAAGTCATTGTTAAATATTACAAACAAAATGTTCTTGAATTAAAAAAAAGAAATAAACAAGTAGGTTACTCCTTAATGAAGAAGATGGGCACAAAGTCCTTTGCATGCCAATTCTTCAGCTTCGTTGTAGTAGGATACACCCAATCTTTAAATGCACCTTCATCATACGAATCACCCACAGCGTTGACTTCATGGCTTCCAATGCGGAGAGGTGGCTTTCCTGCACGAGCGTGCCTCACTTCCTTCCGAGCCTTGACAGTAAAACCCAAACCAAACTTGTCCGCTTTGAATGGGATATCGAGGAGTTTCCCCCAAGTATCCCAGATTGCTTCTTCAATTGCAGCACGAGCATCTTTGATTGAAACCATCTTCGACACGGCCTTGACAGCTTTGGATACGTCAGAGCAGCATTTGGTAGCAGCAACCATTGGTGGCACAACTTCAAAGGCTTGACACGGGGTCTCAATGAATTCTCCATCCATCTCCACGTACTTGAAAGAGTTAAGGTGGCTTGCCATAAACTCTTCCTCTCCAAGGACGGTGACGATTCTTCCCTTGACCAGATATTTGAGTTTTTGATGGAAAGTTAACGTTACAACCCCAGCTTTATGGACCCAAGGACAACCCAACAAACAAGAATAGGCAGGACGGATATCCATGATGTAGAAGGTGGAATTGAAAATTTGGGAGCCCACCTTGATTGGAAGATCTACCTCTCCATGAACTATTCTTTTTGATCCATCAAAGACCCTCACGATGATATCACTTGGTTTCAGGACTAAACCTTCACAGTCTAGACGGTCTAACGCCCCCTTAGGTAGTACGTTTAAAGAAGAACCAATGTCGACCAGAACGTGTGCTAAGGTAGTCCCTTTGCACTCGGCAGAAACATGTAGAGCTTTATTGTGGTTCTTCTCAAGTGGTGTTAGGTTAGCATCTGAAAATCCCAAACAGTTATCAACCTTCAGGCTCGCCATGCAATTCTCAAATTGGTCCATTGTGGTCTCATGAGGGACATGAGCCTTTTTCAAGAATTTAATTAATTCCCGAGCATGGGCATCTGAACAGAGTAGTAAAGACAGCATAGAAATCTTATAAGGGGTTTTCCCCGAATGTTCCACAATCTTGAAGTTGCTCCTTTTTATTATCTTCAAGATCTCGTCCATCTCACGGGCAGAGGGTTCTCCATCAGCCACGTCCTTTACGGGTACTTCTGTCACGACAGGCTCAACAACCTTCTCTTTCCCTCTTGTATCAGTACTTGGCTTAGCGGAAATGATGCGGATGGGTGCCTTTGTAACAACTGGTGGTGATATATTGGGTGAAAATATTCTCCCAGTTCGGGTTACCTTACTTGAGCCATTTATGTTACCAACATCATCAGCTTTTTCTTCTTCGATCCAAGCGTCTTGTTTGATCCTATGGTAAAACACCTCAGTACCATAGTTCCATGGTACTGCCTTGTTTGAAAAGAAGGGAATTGGTCCGGGATTGGTGATTATTAAGGGAGCAACAATTGGTTCATTTGAAATCCTGATAGGCTCCTTGGAGGAGATCCTAAGAGGCTTGTTTGAGATGGTGATAATGGAGAGATCTTCACATTTTTTAGTGAAACTATTGGCTAGCAGGGTCATCTCAAATAGACTTTTGTGGCTATCCATCAGGCGTTGAATGCCTTCCTTCAGTCCTTCGCATCCATTAAGTTGTTTGGCACAACAAACACATTCTTTCACACAGGCAGGGAAAATTTCGGCTTTCAGTAGATTCTTTTTTATGATATTCAATGGAGTAGTCAAGTCTTTAATAGAGGCGACAAAAATTGTATCTTCAACAGCATTAACACCCTTTCCATGATTTGGCAAAGGTGCGGTGATTACATTCAAAGTTGGAGGAGGATCAAATTCAATAGTCTTGTTATCGGTCAAATCTTGAATTTTATTCTTCAAGGCCCAGCATTGGTCAGTCTCATGTCCGGGGCTACATGAGTGGTAAGCACATTTGGCGTTTGGGTTGTACTTTGGTGAATAGGTATCTGGGTTGGCAGGAGGATTGCGTAATGTCACCAAATTAGCCTTGAGTAAGTGTTGTAAGGCTTGAATCAATGACATTCCTAACCTCATAAATTGTCTTCTCGGAATTTCAAAACGTTGATGATTTGCATATGGTTTTTGAGTAGGAGTTGGATTGGAGATTTGGATAGCATTAACAGACGAATGATCATTCTTCTTGGTATGGGCCCTCGCCCCATACACAACATTGATTTCCTTCTTCATGGAAAAAGGTTTCTTTACAGGATTTGAAGTGGAGGCAGATGCCTTGGGAATCTTCCCGCTTTTGATGCCGCTCTCAACTCTTACACCGATTAAGATTAACTCGGTGAAACCGGAAGAAGAACAGCCAACCAACAAATTAAATAATGGAACAAATAAAGTGCCCATAAACATGTCAATATGTTCCCTATCAGTCAAAGGTGGTTGAACCCTACTTGCAAGGTCTCTCCACTTTTGTGCGTATTCCTTGAATCCTTCATTCTTCCCCATTTTCATATCTTGCAGCTGAACTCTTATCGGTGCCAAGTCAGTGTTATACTGGTACTGATGGTAGAAGGCAGTAGCTAACTCCTCCCAAGTATTGATACGGGAACCATCCAACTCATAGAACCATTCTAGTTCCGTTTCGGTCAAGCTCTCTTGAAAAAGTGAACCTAGAGTTTCTTATCATCAGTGTGCGGTTTTATCTTGCGCACATAAGATTTTAGGTGAAGTTTTGGACAAGAAACTCCATCGTACTTTGCAAACACTGGTATTTTGAATTTGTGTAGAATGACAACCCCAGAGATCAAACCTAAATCATCAAAATCTAAACTGGGGACGACTTGGATTTCAACGACCTTCAATCTGTGTTCTAACTACTTATACTTGACATCGGCGGGTGGATACTGCTCGTCAATATAATCATCATCAGACGCTTGATCATTAACACAGTCAGCCTGGGTACTCGTAACCTCACCAATATGATTCTCGTCTTCTTCGGATGAGTCTTCCACTACTGGGATCGGACAGACTGATTCTTTGAACCTTCTACCCATGTTGAGCAGAGCTTTCTTCTTGGGCTTCTTCTTAACTGCCAGTAATGCCATCATATCTGGTTTCCCCTTGGCTAGGGCTAGTAGAGGTTCTTGGAATTGAGAGTTTTGTGCCTGAAGATCCTTTACAGTTTTCTCTAGATCCATCTTACTGAAATAAATAGCAGAAAGATAAGGAAACCTGTTATGCGAAAACTTGTCATGTTATGCTGCAGTGAAGATGTATATGCAAATGATTTCAAGGATTTATGAAATTTAAATTTGTATAGACAAAAGAATGAAAGAACGTCAATTTTCATTAATTAGTTCAAAATGATTACATCATGCCCCTTGGGCTTACAAGATGACTTTCTAAGATAAAAAGACTGAACGATTCCTCTTCGGCGCGAGATAGGCGTTCACACTTTGCTCTTCTTGTAGCTGCTTTATAAGCTCCAAGACCCTCTTCTCACTAGCGTAGAATTGAGCTTTGAAAGTATATCGTTCTTCCTTCAGCTGAATCCAACCCTTTTGTAATTCTTTAAGAGAGGTAGGCATGTCAGGATGGAGGACAGTGTATGGGACATCTCCTTCAACCACAGGTTCCATGATAACTAGTAAGATGGAGGGATAAGGCATCAAAAGTCTCTGAGCACGAGCTCGTACCCACCTAAGGTAAGGCTCAAGGGGAATGGAATTCTTGTGTCCCAGCGTATTACTATCCAATTTGCTTACCATCCTCCAAGCTCGGATAAACCTCTTGTGGTAGCTTTGATTGTCACTTTCATAGTCGAATACCAGTCCTTGAATGAGCATCTCATGTGGAACATCTCTTCGAGTGTAACCAAACTATCGTAAGGCCAAGGAGGGGTTGTAAGTGATACCTCCTCTAATGCTAAGTAAAGGCACATTAGGTAATTCACCACAACGGTCGATGATAGTAACATTCTCCCAGGATCGAGAACACCAATGAACATCTGAATGTCTGAGTGTCATCAGCCTATGGGACCACCTCAAACCTTGCTCGTTCTTCAATATAGATCGGGGAAGATATGAAATAAACCATCTTTCCAAGAGAGGAGTGCAAGATATAAGGATCCCTCTCTTCCTCATAGTGCGAGAGTGAAAAGAATGTAGGATATCCCCTAACAAAGTAGGCACTGGATTGCGAGACATGAAGATTTTGACAACACTTACATCTATGAGTTGGTCAGGGTTTAGAAACAATACCATCCCATAGATGAGAAGGGCCAAGATGGATGATGATCGCCACGGTCAGCCATGATTGTTGAATGGAGAGAATCTTTGGTTTCCAGATTAAGAGGAATAGAAAACATGGAAGATAGCTTCCCACAATCGACGCCACTGATCTTACCGGTTGATAAGAACCTGCAAGGTGGCCAACTGACGATCTTTTGTCGGGCTGGAAAGTTGAGGAGGAAAAAAGGGGGGTTGTACCTGCAAGGCACTACGACGATCAAGTAAGTGTGGGATCAAAAAGATACAAGCCAAGCATTAGGATTTTAGTGGTGAATAGTGAATATTCGATACCTGACCCTCACATGTGTGAGGGTATATATAATTCCCATAGCGCGTGGCCATTGGTTCCTATTTTTGGGCCTAGATATGCAAACCCGTAAAAATAGGTAACTGCCAGAACTTGGTCATACCGAGCAGGTGTGCCCATAACTAGTCGTTTGTTCTGAGATGAAGGTAGGTTACGGGCAGAGGTATGGTCGGAAGCCTGGTTGTCTGGGTGACTTAGTGTTGGGAAGATTGAGAGTTACTCGTTGATCATAATGGGTTAGTGCCGGTTCAGGAGGGTGAACGATTGGTGGTACCCGATGGGCCGCTCCAGAGGGAGAGACTATACTGGGCCCACTCTAACTGTCGGGCTAGTCCATAACACATATAATATGATTATTGGGAAACCGACCTTTAACCAGCTGAAAGACGTTTTGTCTACCTTGTATCAATGCATGAAATATCCATTATGAGCGAGTAGAAGCAATTAGGAGAGACTAAAAAATTGACAAAAAATGCTATGCATAAATCCTTAAGTTGAAGAAAGTGCACCTTTCAGGCGTGAGGGCGAAAAAGGGCAACGAGGGCAAGCAAGCTTCCCATTTATCCTTGCAATGTGTTGAGGCCTGAAAGCCATAAGAAATACCTTATCCTCTAGAGTTGTTTATGAATTCATTTTATTTCTATTATTTATTCTTGTAGTTGATTTATCTTTTGTTATTTACTTAGTTGGAATTTTTCCATAGGTGAGTATTAAGACTCTACTGATTATAAGGATAAGTTTTTGAGTAGGATGCACTCTTTTCCTTTACGTCTCCTATGGGTGAAGGTTTTTAATGATACATCTCATCCTTGTGTCATCTATGTTTATTTCGTTATGCCATATCTATGCAGAAAGTCTAAGTCCATAAGGGACAACCAATTATGAAATTTCTGGTATAGGCAACACATGTTCATACTGATATCCCAACTCCAGAACAATGTCCAGTCAAAAGTTACAACATCTATTGATAGACTGGTGAAACAACCGGTTGAAAATCATCAAATGGTGAAGTTGCCATCAAAAGTCTTTTATCCCACATGAAGGGATAGGTAAACATCGAGAAAACCTGAGAAGGGAGAAGTCACGGTCTTGCGACTGAGAGATTGGTTAAGGGAGTCTGTTACGTGAGGAAAAGGTATTAACAGCCCACATGCCCGTAGTACTCTATGGTATCCATTCTTGTTGTCTATCTTATGGGTGTGTCTAATTTATGCTTATTATACTATTGCTAAGGAAGAATACATGCAAAAGGAAGGGGAAGACAATGTAGGGAAAATAAAGTTTTGCTCGCTTGGGCCCTACCCCAATGCCTACATATCCTTTTTGAGGAATCAGAGTTACCATAGTTCGGCTCACATGTTTTTGTTTGTTTGTGTTTTTTATGAATAATGTGAATTCCTTCTTCTACCGCAGCTCGACCTTTGGAGACTCACACGTTGGCACTAAATTCAATCAATCATGTCCTTACCTGAAAAGGGTTTTAGATAAAAGGTGCTTGGGCGCACAAAAAGGTTTGAGTTGGTTTGTATTTTACTACATTTAAAAAGGGTTTAGGTGAGATTAACATGTTTTATGATTTTCTAAGAAAAAGAAAGTTTTAGTTTTAAATGCATATGCAAAAGGGGAAGAAAAGAGTCTACGGGAGACTAGCCTATTTCTAATCCTAATGTTATCATGCAAAGGTAGCCTTATGTCAAGGATGAAAGGGAAATCTCTACCTAATGTTAGCATGCATGGTTTGCAACCTAAGGTCTAACTTGCATCAGAAGGGAACAAGTGCATTCTAAGGGAGCAAAGTACGTACAAGGATAAAAACAAGCAAGCTCGAAGGAGGACACACATAAAATAGTAAGGAAAAGAAGCGAAATTCTTTAGCCAAGGGAAGCGTATCACCCGAGACAAACAAGCGGGAGTAGGATGTAAAACAAAAATGTGATGTCCAAAGCGACTGAACACCTAACAAAGATATAGGAGATCCACAAGGCTTCTACTTGTAGGATCAACTTATCTGGGGAGAGAGTTACCAAGAGATTGAGACTCTGGTTGGATATTGACATGTGCAAAGAGACTTTATGGGTAACTTTGTTGAGGAATGGTTTATTGTAACCTTCTTGTGGGGATAATGCTAACGAAGTAACTGTGGGGATATTCCAATATATATTAAAGAGATGTTTGTTGCTTCTTAGCAGGACACATGTGCGAAATAGTTTTAATGCATATGTTCGTTCAATTTTAGTCATTGGACAACTTTGCATTCAAAAACAAAACAGAAAGTTTGCACTTCAAAGTATATTTGTATTGATATTTTTCCTATGAATAGCCATTTTGTACAAAGAGACGGAGATCCTAGTAAGAGGAAATTGTCGAAAGGAAAACAAAGATTGAAAACAAAAATAATAGCCATGTGAAATAATCTCATTGCATTCCAACTCTACTATTGCCCCCAATATCTTCAAATACCCCTTCCCGTTGACAGAAGTTGATTGGATTGATCTTGGACCGTTTGAACTTGGACCTTGGTAATAAAGTTGACTGTGGTGATTCCACGGGACATAGTCATATGCTTTCAATCCTTAACTTTTGTATGGACCACCCTTTCGGGTTTTTAGCCCACTAGGATACCCATTTTTACCCAAGTCGCCCTTTCGGGTTTTCAATTTACCGGGTGTACAATCTTTTGCATATATCCCTAATTTTTGCCTAAACCTTTTGGTTTGCTGGGATGCCCTTATTTTTCCTAGGTGTGTCAACCTAACGGGTCTTTTATGCTTAGTATTTTTTTAACTATGTCCGCGTTTATAGGATGTGGGAAGTCTTCAACATCCATGGTAGTCAGCATCATGGCACCGCCAAAGAACACTCTCTTGACAACAAATGGCCCTTCGTAGGTGGGAGTCCATTTGCTTCTAGGGTCGCCTTATGGCAGAATGATGCGATTTATCACCAAGTCGCCAACTTGATATACTTGAGGTTTAATCTTTTTGTTGAAATCCTTGATCATATGTTTTTGGTACATTTGACCATGACAAACAGCAGCCAATCGCTTTTCATCGATTAAGTTCAATTGATCCAATCTTGTCTGAATCAACTCGTCTTCGCCTAGACCTGCTTCATTCATAATCCTTAGTGAGGGAATTTGAACTTCCACTGGTAATACAGCTTTCATGCCATAGACTAAGGAAAATGGAGTTGCCCCAGTTGATGTTCTAGCTGAAGTACGGTATCCGTGAAGAGAAACGGTAACATCGCATGCCAATCCTTATAGGTTACTACCATTTTCTGCATAATCTTCTTAATGTTTTTGTTGGACGCTTCTACTGCGCCATTCATTTTAGGTCTATATGGAGAAGAATTGTAATGATTGATCTTGAAATGAGTGGAAAGCTTGGTAATCATAGCATTGTTGAGGTTAGTCCCATTATCGGTGATGATCCTTTCGAGGATACCATTGCGGCAGACGAGGTTATGCTTGATGAATTTAGCTACCACATTCTTTGTGACTGAGGGAAAAGAGGCGGCTTTAACCCATTTAGTGAAATAATCAATAGCGACCAGAATGAAACGATGTATGTTGGAAGCGGTGGTCTTGATTTCTCGAATGATGTCAATGCTCCACATTGCAAATGGCCACGGACTGGTCATGACGTTCAAAGGGATAGGAGGCACATGGACCTTGTCAACATAGATTTGGAATTTGTGGAAAGTCATAGAATGTTGATTGCAATCAGTCTCCATTATTGACCAATAGTAGCCAGCTCTCTAAATCTTCTTGGCCATCGTATGTCCGCTTGAATGAGTGCCAAAGAGACCATCGTGCATGTCTTCCATAATTTCCTCTGCCTCCTTCTTGTCCACACATCGGAGTAGAGTAGAATCATGGTTGCGCTTGTATAATATTCTGTTGCTTAGGAAGAGTTTAGCTGAAAATCTTCGTAAGAACTTTCTGTCATTGATAGATGCTCCCTCGGGATACTCTTGTGCTTCAAGATATCTCATCACCTCATGGTACCGTAGCTTTTCTACATTAGTGTCAAGCTCAAAGAAGTGTGCAGGTTCTTCGAATTTTTCAATTATAATCATAGGGGCTTCGTTGTCCCATCTGACCTTGAACATTGAAGACATGGTTGCCAAGGCATCGGCCAGCTGATTTTCTTCCCTAAGGAAGTGCTCAAATGTGATCTCTTCGAAGTAGGGAATCAGGGATAGCACAAGTTCCTTGTATGGGATGAGATTAGGATGCTTAGTGTCCCAATATCCTTTTACTTGTCTAATCACCATACCAGAATCCCCAAACACATTCAAATGCTTGATCCTCAAGTCAATGGCAACTTTCAGACCCAAAATACATGCTTCGTACTCGGCCATATTGTTCGTGCAATCGAAGCATAATCTAGAAGTGAAAGGAGTGTGGCAACCTTCGGGGAAAATGATCACAACACTAATTCAGTTACCCAAAGCGTTGAAAACCCCATTGAAGACCATAGTCCATCGGGATCCTTGTTCAGGTCTGTCATACAGTCCAGGTTTCACACAGTCGGTTACTAGCATGATTTTCTCATCCGAGAAGTCAAAGTTCATAGACTGATAATCATCCACTGCTTGATGGGCCAAATGATCTGCTAGTACGCTTCCTTTGATGGCCTTTTGTGTTGTGTATTGAATGTTGTACTCAGTCAAGATCATTTTCCATCTTGCTATCCGTCCGGAAAGAGAAGGTTTCTCGGAGATGTACTTGATTGGGTCCATCTTAGAAATCAACAGAGTGGTATGAGTCAACATATATTGTCTTAGCCGGCGAGCAGCCCATGCCATAGCGCATCAAGTTTTCTCGAGCAGTGAATATCTAGTTTCACAGTCGATAAACTTTTTGCTCAGGTAATAAATAGCATGCTCTTTTCGGCCAGACTCGTCATGTTGGCCCAAAACACACCCCATAGAGTTCTCTAGTACTATCAAGTACATGATAAAGGGTCTTCCTTCAACTAGAGGCATGAGTATAGGAGGTTCTTGTAGATATTCTTTGATTTTGTCAAAGGCAGCTTGGCATTCATCATTCCATCTAACTACCTGATCTTACTTCAAGAGTTTGAAGATTGGCTCACAAGTAGCAGTCAAGTGAGATATGAAGCGATCGATGTAATTAAGACGACCCAAGAATCCTCTAATTTCCTTTTCAGAGTGGGGGACTGGAATTTCTTGGATGGCCTTTACTTTGGCAGGATCAACTTCGATGCCTTTATTGCTGAAAACAAAACCTAAAAGCTTTCCAGATCGTATTCCAAATGTGCACTTGTTAGGGTTCAACATCAACTTGTACTTTTTCAACCTTTTGAATAGTTTTTACAGGTGATCGAGATATTCCTCTTCAGTTTGTGATCTGGCAATCATACCATCCACATATACCTCTATTTCATGATGAATCATATCAAGAAACAAATCTACCATAGCCCTTTGATATGTTGCCCTTGCATTTTTCAATCTGAACGACATGACCTTGTAACAAAAGGTGCCCCATTGCGTAACGAAAGTAGTCTTCTCCATGTCTTCGGTAGCCATCCTTATCTGATTATAGTCAGAGAAGCCATCCATGAAAGAGAAGACCTTATGCTGAGCAGTATTATCGACTAAGACATAAATGTGTGGTAGAGGGAAGTCATCCTTGGGGCTTGCCTTATTCAAATCCCTATAGTCTACGCACATGAAAACTTTTTTGTCTTTCTTCGGTACTGGCACCACATTTGCAACCCATTGGGGATAAGATGTCACAACTAAGAATCCTGCATCAAATTGTTTCATCACTTCAGCTTTTATCTAATCAGACATATCAGGCATCATGCGACAAACCTTTTGTTTGACAGGAGGGCAGTCTTCTTTTGTCGGCAGACGATGAACTACGATGTCGGTATCTAATCCTGGTATATCTTCATAAGACCAAGCAAATACTTCCACATAATCATGAAACATTTGAACCAACCTGCTCTTGACATTGTCTTCTAATTTAACGCCGATCTTAACCTCTTTCTTGTCTGTCTCGGTACCCAGATTGATGACTTCAACTGACTCTTTGTGCGGTTAAATAGATTTTTCCTCATGTAATAGAAGTCTGGCTAGTTCTTCCGCTATTTCACAATCTTCCTCGCCTTCGTCTTCGTCTTGGTTAATTGAACATTCTAAGTCATAGTCGACAATAGTAGAATCAATGGCAATAGGATCCAGAGTGGATGAGGACCTGCAAGAGTATGTGTGTGTGCATGTAAGATACATGGCTATTTCGAAAAATGTATTTGAAAGAAAGACAACGAACACAAAGATCTGAATGCAAAAGAAGTCCAATGATTTATGTTGAATGATCATATGATTAGATGAACATAAATAAAACCCTTGACAAATGGACCAAAATGCCCCGGGCCAGGCACATGGCTTAAAATTCACAGTTAAATATTACAGACAAAATGTTATTGAATTAAAAAAAGAAATAAACAAGTAGATTACTTCTTAATGAAGGAGATGGGCACAAATTACTTTGCATGCCAATTCTTCAGCTCCGTTGTAGTTGGATACACCCAAACTTTAAATGCAGCTTCATCATCTGAATCACTGACAACATTGACTTCATGGCTTCCAATGCAGAGAGGTGGCTTTCCTGCATGAGCGCACCTCATTTCCTACTGAGCCTTGACGGTGAAACCCAAACCAAACTTGTCCACTTTGAATAAGATATCGAGGATTTACCCCCAAGTATCACATATTCCTTCTTCAATTGCAGCACGAGCATCTTTGACTGAAACCATCTTCGGCACGGCCTTGACAACTCTGGATACATCAGAGCAGCATTTGGTAGCAGAAACCATTGGTGGCACAACTTCAAAAAGGCTTGACACGGGGTCTCAATGAATTCTCTATCCATCTCCACGTACTTGAAAGAGTTAAGGTGGCTTACCATAAACTCTTCCTCTCCACAGACGATGACGATTCTTCCCTTGACCAGATATTTGAGTTTTTGATGGAAAGTTGACGTTACTGCCCCAACTTTATGGACCCAAGGACGACCCAACAAACAAGAATTGGCAGGACAGATATCCATGATGTAGAAGGTGGAATTGAAAATTTGGGAGCCCACCTTGATTGGAAGATCTACCTCTCCATGAACTGTTCTTTTTGATCCATCGAAGGCCCTCACGGTGATATCACTTGGTTTCAGGACTAAACCTTCACAGTCTAGACGGTCTAACGCCCCCTTAGGTAGTACGTAAAAAAAGAAGAATCAGTGTCGACCAGAACGTGTGCTAAGGTAGTCCCTTTGCACTCGACAGAAACATGTAGAGCATTATTGTGGTTCTTCCCAAGCGGTGTTAGGCCAACATCTGAAAATCCCAAACTATTATCAGCCGTCAAGCTTGCCACGCAATTCTCAAATTGGTTCGTTGTGGTCTCATGAGGGACATAAGTCTTTTTCGAGAATTTGATTAATGCCTGAGCATGGGCGTCTGAACAGAGTAGTAAAGACAACATAGAAATCTTAGAAGGGGTTTTCCCCGACTGTTCCACAATCTTAAAGTTACTCCTTTTTATTATCTTTAAGGTCTCGTCCATCTCACGGGCGGAGGGTTTTCCATCAGCCACGTCCTTTGCGGGTACTTCTGTCACGACATGCTCAACAACCTTCTATTTCCATCTTATATCAGTACTTGGCTTAGCGGAAGTGATGCGTACGAGTTCCTTTGCAACAACTGGTGGTGAGATATTGGGTGAAAATATTCTCCCAGTTCGGGTTACCTTACTTGAGCCAGTTATGTTACCAACATCATTAGCTTTTTCTTCTTCGATCCAAACGTCTTGTTTGATCCCATGGTAAAACACCTCAGCACCATAGTTCCATGGTACTGCCTTGTTTAAAAAGTGGGGAATTGGTACGGGATTGGTGATTATTAATGGAGCAACAATTGGTTCATTTGAAATCCTGATAGGCCCCATGGAGGAGATCCTAAGAGGCTTTTTTGAGATGGTGATACTGGAGAGATCTTCACATTTGTTAGTCAAACTATTGGCTAGCGGGGTCTTCTCAAATATAATTTCGTGGCTATCTATCAGGCGTTGAATGCCTTCCTTCAGCTATTTGCATCCATTGAGTTGTTTGGCACAACAAACACAATCTTTCACACAGCCAGGGAAAATTCTGGCTTTGAATAGATTATTTTTGATGATATTCAAAGGAGTAGTCAAGTCTTTAATAGAGGCAAAAAAAATTGTATCTTCAACAGCATTAACACCCTTTCCATGATTTGGCTTAGGCGCGGTGATTACATTCAGATTTGGAGGAGGATCAAATTCAATAGTCTTGTTATCAGTCTAATCCTGAATTTTATTCTTCAAGGCCCAACATTGGTCAGTCTCATGCCCGGGGCTACTTGAGTGGTAAGCACATTTGGCGTTCGGGATGTACTTTGGTGAAGAGGTATCTGGGTTGGAAGGAGGATTACGCAATGTCACCAAATTAGCCTTGAGTAAGTTTTGTAAGGCTTGAGACAATGACATGCCTAACCTCGTAAATTTTCTTCTCGGAGTTTCAAAGCGTTGATGATTTTCAGATGGTTTTTGAGTAGGAGTTGGATTGGAGATTCAGATAGCATTAATAGACGAATGATCATTCTTCTTGGTATGGGCCATCTCCCTGTACAAAACATTTATTTCCTTCTTCACGGCAAAAGTTTTCTTTACAGGATTAGAAGTGGAGCCAAATGCCATGGGAATCTTCCTGCTTGTGATACCACTCTCAACTCTTTCACTGGTTAAGATTAACTCGGTGAAACCGGAAGAAGAATAGCCAACCAAAAAATTAAAGAATAGACCAGATAAAGTGCTCATAAACTTGTCAATGTGCTCCCTATCAGTCAAAGGCGGTTGAACCCTACTTGCAAGGTCTCTCAACTTTTGTGCGTATTCCTTAAATCCTTCATTCTTCCCCATTGTCATATCTTGCAACTGAACTCTTATCGGCGCCAAGTTGGTGTTATACTGGTACTGATGGTAGAAGGCGGTAGCTAACTCCTACCAAGTATTGATACGGGAACCATCCAACTCATAGAACCATTCTAGTTCCGTTTCGGTCAAGCTCTCTTGAAAAAGTGAACCTAGAGTTTCTTATCATCAGTGTGCGGTTGTATCTTGCGCACATAAGATTTTAGGTGAAGTTTTAGACAAGAAACTCCATCTTACTTTGCAAACACTGGATATTTTGAATTTGTGTAGAATGACAACCCCAGAGATCAAAGCCAAATCATCAAAATCTAAACCGGGGACGGCTTGGATTTCAACGGCCTTCAATCTGTGTTCTAACTGCTTATACTTGACATCGGCGGGTAGATACTTCTCGTCAAAATAATCATCATCAGACACTTGATCATTAACACAGTCAGCCTGGGTACTCTTAACCTCACCAATCTGATTCTCGTCTTCTTTAGATGAGTCTTCCACTACCGGGATCGGACAGACTGATTCTTTGAACCTTCTACCCATGTTGAGCAGAGCTTTCTTCTTGGGCTTCTTCTTAACTGCCAGTAATGCCATCATATCTTTTGTCCCCTTGGCTAGGGTTAGTATAGTTTCTTGGAATTGAGTGTTTTGTGCCTGAAGATCCTTTACAATTTTCTCTACATCCATCTTGTTGAAATAAACAGCAGAAAGATAAGGAAACCTGTTATGTGAAAACCTATCATGTTATGATGCATGGAAGATGTATATGCAAATGATTTCAAGGATTTATGAAATTTAAATTTGTATAGACAAAAGAATGAACAAACGTCAAATTTCATTAATTACTTAAAAATGAATACATCATGCCCCTTGGGCTTACAAGATAACTTTCTAAGATAAAAAGACTGAACGCATCCTCTTCGGCGCGAGACAGGCGTTCACACTTTTCTATTCTTTTAGCTGCTTTATAAGCTCCAAGACCCTCTTCTCACTAGTGTAGGATTGAGCTTTGAAAGTATCTCGTTCTTCCTTTAGCTGAATCCAACCCTTTTGTAATTCTTCAAGAGAGGTAGGCATGTCGGGATGGAGGATAGTGTATGGGACATCTCCTTCAATCACAGGTTCCATGATAACTAGTAAGATGGAGGGATAAGGCATCAAAAGTCTCTGAGCACGAGCTTGTAACCACCTAAGGTAAGGCTCAAGGGGAATGGAATTCTTGTGTCCCAGTGTCTTACTATCCAATTTGCTTACAATCCTCCAAGCTCGGATAAACCTCTGGCGGTAGCTTTGATCGTCGCTTTCGTAGTCGAATACCACTCCTTGATTGAGCATCTCATGTGGACCATCTCTTCGGGAGTAACCAAACTGTCGTAAGGCCAAGCAGGGGTTGTAAGTGATACCTCCTCTAATGTCAAGTAAAGGGACATTAGGGAATTCACCACAACGGTCGATGATAGTAACATTCTCCAAGGATCGAGAACACCAATGAACATCTGAATGTCTGAGTGTCATCAGCCTATGGGACCACCACAAACCTTGCTCGTTCTTTAATATTGATCGGGGAAGATATGAAATAAACCATCTTGCCAAGAGAGGAGTTCAAGATATAAGGATCCCTCTCTTCCTCATAGTGCGAGAGTGAAAAGAATGTAAGATATCCCCCAACAAAGTAGGCACTGGATTGCGAGACATGAAGATTTTGACAGCACTTACATCTATGAGTTGGTCAGGGTTTGGAAACAATACCATCCCATAGATGAGAAGGGCCAAGATTTCTTCAAAAGCTTGTAATTCCAAAGAGTTCCAACAATCTTGAGCTTTCTCTAACAAGAATTTGGCTAAGAAACCTTTGACACCACTCCTTGTTTCCCAATTAGTTGTGATATCAGATTGTTGCAAGTGTAGTGCTTGGGAAATCTCTTCAGGTTTGGGATCTCTTTCCATACCATTGAAAGGTAGTTGATTGAGAATGGGAATCCTCAAGGGTTGAGAGAATTCTTCTAAAGTTTGCACATGTTGATAATCGAGAAAAGTGAAGCAATGGTGTAAAGGCTCAAAGAATTGGAACAACACCTTCATCATATCTTCATCAGTGTTGGAGGTAACCAAGCTTTGGAGGAGACCATGTCTTTTGGTGAATGGAGAATTCTCAGGAATCCTTGATGCTAACTCTTTGAGTTGAGGAGGAATTCTTACGAGATTGACTTGGATAGTATTCCTGCGGATATAAGCCATGTCCTACAAAACAGAACAAAGATAAATCCAAAAAATCCTTGAAATGGTTAGTGAGAATGAATATGATGTTATGATATTTATGATGTCATGTACAAGTAAGTATATACAAACAAGGCAAACAAATCCTTAGGTTTAGGCTTGCATGGAGTCTTATTGGTAAGTACCCTCTTAAAGTTTAGTTGGCTCAAACCTATCCTAGAAATAGTAACCAGGTTTTAAGGGATCTCAATATCACTGATATGTCTTCTCGGGCATTATTTCAGCGCAAGCCTCTTTCATGGTGACCGAAATATCCCAAAAAGTCAAACCTCAATGAGTGTAGTATCGAGTATCAACCAACTTTGGACTTCCCCAAAGTCGATTATCTCACTACGTCCTAATGGCCAAGTTGGTCAACTAAAGGTTCTAAAGTCAGTTAGTGCTTCATGACACCACACAGCGGCCCCGTATTCTCCTTGACTACTCAAGGGATACCGGTACCCACAAATGTGTCACACTAATGTAGCTATTGCTTAGACCATGTCGGTATACCCCGCACAGTTTCCACAACGTATTGCTACTTACCCATAAGGTATCCTAAATCCGGGTAGAGGATTAGAACAAGCCCAAACAAGGAACCAAAATGTAAAGCAAACAAATCAAACAATGAAAGAAAGTAAAGGTGATCTAGCCCTAAGGTAACACCACTTTTAAGTTTTTCCCCAGCAGAGTCGCCAGTTCTGTGATACGTGGGAGAACTGACTTGGGTGTTTTGTGTTTTATCACAAAGTTGCGGTTAGCAAGAGTCGCCACTGACTTTTCTTTTATCCAAAAGGAAAAGCTGAATAGAACAACAAAGACCTTTCAAATTATTTCTTGAGTTCGGGGGGTACATTATGAAAATGGGAGGTGTTAGCAGCCTTTTCATCCATAATCATCTATGGGATCTTAGTTGCTTGCTAGATCACTTTATTTTGTTTGAAAATGTGTTGTGCGTGGTTTTTGAAAGTATTTTGAAAATTCACCTTCGTTTAGGCAGACTTTTTAATAGTTCTCGTTCGTAAGAACGTATACAAAGTGTTGGGCTTTTTGAAAATGTTTCATGTTTGGAAGATGTTTTGAAAGTGTTGGTGTTTGTTTTGAAAATAAGCAAGGATGTTTGATTTTAAAATGAGCAAGCAACTAGGAACAATCTACCTACTCAAAAGTCTTAGTTCATTTCTTCCTTTCCTTTGATATTGTTATCTTACCATTGATTTGGTAAGAAGCCTTATCTTTGGATGTAAAGGGACGGGCGTGGGTCATCGTATAGCCATGATAGCAATATTGTGAAATATCTTAGTATTTCTTTTTAGAGACTAAGATCATTTTGAAAGGCAACATTTGTAGCATCATCGAGGGACTATGATCTTGTATTTTTGATCGCTTTTCCTAAGATACCCCACATGCGTAACATGACCATTTTTGTAAGGCAACAAAGTGGAATTACCCTAAGGGTGCAAGTGTACAAATGTATTTAATTTACATGCATTGTTTATCTTGAATTAGGGTTTGCTACTTGTTGATCTTTATCTTTCCATACAAACCCTAATTACTAGTATTTATATAAAGCGATAAATTGCGAAAAGTAAAATTACTATACTATTACATCATTAGGGGGGTATACAAATTTTCAAATGGGGATTTGTAAGAAAATTAAACTTAATTAACTATTACAACCATATCGAATAATGTACAAGAATTGAAAAATATAATGTACAAATGCAAATGGAAAAAGAAATGATTTTGTTTGAATTTTTATGAAAGGGTTTAGTCTTGACCTAATTAGAGAAAAATGATTAATCAAAATTAAATTTAAACTAATTAAGAAAGAAATTAAGTTAGAAAATGATTTTTAGGGTTTTTATGGAAAAAAAATTAAATTAATAAAAATGAAATGAAAATTAATTAATTAAAAGAAACCTAAGTTCTAAATTAATTTTAAATTAAAATAAAATAAAATAATAATTAAAACTAAATCTAAATATTAATTATTAATTTGTTTAAGAAAATGTTTTTTGTTCTTTTTGTTTTTATAGAGAAAATAAACTAAATAAGTGTAAAAATAATTAAAAAAATAATTTTGGATTTTTTTATTAATAAAAATAAAAATAATAATATTAATAATAATAATAATAATAATAATAATAATAATAAAAATAATAAAAGAAAATAGAAATAACATAAAAATAAGAAAAAGAAAATAATAAAATAAATTGGGCCATGGGTGCAAAAGTAAGGCAGGGGCTTAGAGGTCAGCAAAAAACAAAAGCCCAAAGGGGGAAGTCCATGCGCCTGTAGCTGAAACAAAAAAAAAGAGTGAAAAAATGTGAAAAATGAACAAAAGGTAGCGCGTTGGGTGTTGAACCCATGACCTCCCAAATACATGCGCGCTACCTTTGCCACTGGAGTGGCTGTACATTCGTTAACATTGGTGAAATAATAAACATATAACACAAATCAAGTTCTGAATGTAACTTCATCTTCAACCTCCAGCCATGGATCCTGTAACTTCATCATTTCTCAACAAAAATTAAAGATGCAAACATGAAAGTTTCTCCATTTTTCCATACGAATCCAACCATATAAATATCATAAGCTATAAATCAAAGATGAATGAGAATTTCTAAAAGTACCAAATTCTGACCTAATCATTTTCAGAGGTTCAATCCTAAAATTCTCCTAGCTCAAGCAATATAAATGAAATCTACGGACATGTACAGTTTCAAGGCAATGATGTCTACATTTTAAGGAGTTTGAGCTGATTTCAAGGAGTTGTGATGATCAGGTTAGATTCCTCAAGTTCCCAGGAAGCTAATGCAATGATTAGCTTGAGCAATGGATGGCTGAAATGGCTTGGAGAAGTCAATGTGCATACTCTATTTTTTGGTTATGGAGGTTATGGTAAATGGTGTTACAATGATGAAATAGGGATATGGATGAGTTATATTTAATGTAAGGAAGCTTTAGGAAAAAATACCAAAGAACGCACGAGGGAAATATGAGTTACAAGTCCAAGGTCAGAAACTGCACAAAAATGAAGTTTTTGGGAAATTTATGGTTTTAGGGAGTTTGGGAGTGTTTTAGGATGTTAATGCTCGTCCCTTAGCTCAAAAATAGTGACTCTATTTATAAGCAACAAGTTTGGAGACTTGTTGTTGGTCAGAATTCAAAAACAAATGTTTAAACTCAACATGTGATTTTTTAAGAAATCCAAGTTTCAATGCCTTGTGTACTTGCTAATGTAGAGTGGTTATGCTTTAAAAAAGTTTGCTTCAGACTTTGTAGATGGAGTATGATCATAGGGAACAAGTTATAGGTTCAAGAATTGACTTTGTGCATAAAGCTTGCTTTTCAAGAATTACATTCTTCACTTTCTTCCCAAAATGGCAATGTGAATTGGATAAAGCTTAAACAACTTGGATTATTGCTCAAATGTTTATGTAATCCATTAATGATGGATAGATACACAAGTTAGAAGACCTTTAAAGCAAGATTATGCAGCCTAACATTGAAATTGAATTATGTGTTCATCAAGAAATGACTTGTAATTCAAGAATGAAACACTAACTTCATGCCTTCGATTCTCCTTGCTCAAGTATGATCTCAATAAGTTCTTGGACATTTTGGAAAGCTTGTAACATCCTCTACAACCTCTATGTTGGACATTTTTCAAAATTCATCTTGGAACTATGTGACAAATTTCCATGTAGTTAGGTCAAAATCCTGCCTAAACTAGGGCAAAATTTTACTAAATGTCCAAGTTTCATGAACATGTCTTCATAAAATCATAACTTGAATCCATGCATTTATAGAAAAAGTTGTGTTCTACAATGTTTTATATCTCATTCTAATCTACAAGTTTCGTGTTGGAAGTTTCCTTTGAATCATCTTGCTTCATGGTGGAAATTTTGCTCAAAGTTATGGAAAAAATATGAATTTTTCAACACATAGAAAAATTTCTAAGTTTAGAAATTTTGACTTTTCAAAATGAAATCTTGACTTTTTGATTTCTTTATGAACAAGTTTCATATTTTTACATTTCTTGATGAATTTTGATATTTGATTTTTGTTTTTGATCAAAAAGTCAAAGTTTGACTTTTCAGTGGACAATTGACTTTTTCATTAGCTAACTGAAATTCATCTATTAATCAATTGATTTTGAGCAATATTTTGAGCCATGCCATTAGGTAAAAATGAAGCATTTGAATCCTTGAGATCATGTCTCAAACCAACAAGTCATTTTCTAGGTCAAAAATCAGAAATTGCATCTTCTCAGTCAAAACCCTAATTTTGACCATTTTGCCCTTTTGATGATTTGATCAAATTTATTGAGGAATTGTGATCCAAACTTGATCAAGTGACATATATGAGTTCATAATGTTGATATGGATAAAAAATTATGAAGTTTGACTGTAAATTGACCATAATTGACTTTTTCTCTAACACAGTTGATTTTAGGTCAACTGATCAATTGATTGAGCAAAAATGTGATCCAAGACTTGAAACTTTACATGAGCAATCTTGAGAGTCCAAAATGATCCATGAAAGTCATATGAGGCATTAAAAGTCTGTTTGTCCTTGTGCAAACTCAAACCCTAATTTTTAATCAATAATGCTTGAGGAGGTGTCTTGAGCTGATCAAGCCTTGTGCAGTCTTGAATCAAGGGAGATCTTGTGAGAGATTACTTGAGAAACGAGAGGGAAAACTTTGGGGTACAACACCTACTTCAAAGATAGGGTTTTAAACAACCATAAATAGAAAACATAATGCATATAATGTGGAATTGCCCTTAATGGGTCTCTAAATAAACCAGAGGGATTCCTGACATGATCAGCAACGGAGATCCCTATCATACATCTCTACCCCACTTCTCATGGAATTTATAAAGAAGTAAAGCCCTAATTCTCATAATCTCTAGAAACCGATAAAGACGTGCGATAAAGTGCGGAGAAATACAAAGGTAGTAGCAACAACTACCACAAGCAAGCAAATTGTTGAAAGCAGACGAAAGCACTTAAGAAGCAGGGAATACGCGTCGAACAAGCTTCACCAAGGAAAAAACAAAGTCAGAAACAATATCCAACTAAGATAAAAGCAAACGTGTGTTGCAAATGTAATGCATAATCAGAAGTTCCTGCACAAAGCATCATAAAATATTACATGCATCAGGATAACATATAATATGATATGAATTTCTCAGGACGATGAGAAATAAGGCGTGTCTCATCGGAAGCGAGCATAAGCCATATGCTTCGATCGTATAACACTCGTTATGTTACATGATCGAAAACACCCAAAATTTACCTTGCATAATAAACAAACGCGTAAAAAATAACGGGGCACAACGGTATGGAAATATGAATAAGAACTAAAAGAAAAAAGAAGTATTTTTAGTAGGTTTTTTGAAGTAAGGAAAATTCTAAAAAAACTAAAGAATTAATTCCCAAAAATTTATATTATATTCTACTATTTTTTTATTGTTTTTATTATATTTTTATCATGTATTTTATTGACAAAAATTATGAAAGAGAAATTAAACAAAATAAAAATAAAGGAAACCGGGGGTACAAGGTCAGGATGGGAGTTTGGCAGCGGCAAGGGCACTAGGCCCATCCAATTTGAGTCCATAATGGTCCCTTTTTTGTGTATCAAGCTTTTACCAAAAATTGATGAATTGGACTTAGAGGAAGCTGATTTCGGCGCAGGGTCACAATAATACCCAATAAAATATTTGTATTTTCCTTCAATTTGTTATTAGAAACAAAAATGAATTGATGGGGAAACAACCGGCTGAAAATCATCAAACAATAAAGTCGCCATTGAACGTCTTTTATCCCACATGAAAGGAAAGGTAAACATCGAGAAAACCTGAGAAGGAAGAAGTCACGGTCTTATGGCCGAGAGATCGGGTATGGGAGTCTATTACGCGTGGGGAAGGTATTAGCACTCCACATACCCGTAGTACTCTATGATATCCACTCTTGTTGTCCTAATCTTATGGGTGTGTTTAATCTATGTTTAATGTTTAATTCTAAGGAAGAATGCATGCAAAAGAAAAGTGAAAAAAATGTAGGGAAAATAAAATTGTACTCGCTTAGGCCCTACCCCAATGCCTACGTGTCCTTTTTTGAGGAATCAGAGCTACCGTAGTTCTGCTAACATGTTTTTGTTTGTTTGTGTTTTTTATGGACAATATTAATACTGCCTTCTTCTGCAGCTCGACCTTTAGAGACTTATGCGTTGGAATAAAAGTAAGTTAAACATGTCCTTACTGAAAATGGTTTCGAGTTACGCCCTCGAGGCAAGATGCCGCACTTGATTGGTTGGTATTTTTTGTTGAAGATAATAACTAGTTGACCTCAAGAGAGATATTAGCCACTTTTCCACTTGTCCATGAAAGGAGTCTTTGAGACATGAACCACACCTAGGCTTGAGATGGAAGAACAATAAGATCGAGAAGAGACCGGCTTATCATTTCCCATACTCAACAAAAGTATGATTCTTATTAGTAAATTTTGTAGTATTTTGAAGTTTGAAAGGAAAAGGAAATTTTTTTGTTTTAAATGCATATGCAAAAAGGGGGGAGAAAAGAGTCTAAGGGAGACTAGCCTATTTCTAAACCTAATATTATTATGCATCCTGGCCCTAAAGTTGGAATTTCGAGGGAATTATACTTAATATTTGCATGCTTAGATTTAGAAGCCTAATGTATAATTTTAGTTCAATTAAATCAAAGATTAAATTTGAACCAAAATCACCTAAGGGATCATGAAAGATCATACAAACAAGTAAAATCAGGAAACAAGTATTAAATTATTGCATACAATCCATACCAAAAATCACAAACAAATACGTGACATAAAATGAATAAAACTAGTGATTAAAATTGACTAAAAAGTTAGCAAAGGGGGAAAATAAATTCCTAATTAATTTCTAAAATGTCTTCTAATATTTTTACCATTTTCATTATGTATTTTTATTGACAAAATTACGAAAAAGAAAAATGAAAGAATAGTGAGAGAAATTATGAAACTTCTAAAGTCAGAGGGGTGTGGAGTTGCAATTAGGGTGTTTTGCTGAAGTAACAATAGTGCAGGCCCTAAGTAGAGTGAGCCCATAGAGATTTTTTTTGTATTATCTACTTCAGTTATGTAAAAAAAAGGGCTTGGACCTATAGAAGGATACATAAGCAACATTCTAATCCAAGGCCCAGGGAATTATGTTCTAAATCCAAACCACAATACCAATTCTACTTCTCAACAACCAGTATTCTTATTTAATTATTAAAAGAAAAAAAATAAATTCAGTTGAATGGATGTACATAGTGGAACGACAGCGTTTAGGCACTAGATTTTATTCGTGACCCTTGAGCATAACAAATTATCTTCTCTCTCTCTTTGTTCATCTGCATTGCCTTCGCCAGAAATTTCTCCACTGTGCCTGAGGCGGAGAAGCTCCACCGTTCACCAAGATTCCTACATCGTCTTACTTGGTTCCTTCTCCTCGTTCTAATTCCTAGCTTCTTACCTTCCTATTCCTACTCAAACCCTCTGAATCTAAACCAGAAGAAACCCTAGGTTGATAAAAAACTAGCTTAAAAAAGATAAAGGCACTTCAGGTTATAGTTCAAAGGGGTTACGATTATACAAGCTACTCTCTTTGCAACGGTGTCAAAAAATTAGAGAAAAGATGAGGAACAGAGATGTTGACTTACTAACAAAGCAGAGATTGCCCTGGTCAGAGTAGGAGTTGCAGAAGATTCAAAAACCCAGAGCTACGTGTGATTCAGGTAGCAGTCTTCGACCTCTTCTTACTTCTTATTTAATCATCTTCTTGCTGTTGATTCCATTGCAGATTGAGCATTGATGATGACCGGAGTTGAAGATGACGAAAATTGGTTGATGATGAATGAAGATGATGATAATTGTTGATGAAGCGGCTGATGTAGCTTGAATTGTTGCAGAGGTGATAATTCTTGAATGAAATAGGGAATGTTGTGTGGTTCTTAATGAAGAAAAGGGTTCAGAAATGGAGAGATAATTGAAAGAGAGAGAGAGAGAGAGAGAGAAAGAGAGAGAGAGAGAGAGAGAGAGAGAGAGAGAGAGAGAGAGAGAGAGAGAGAGAGAGAGAGAGAGAGAGAGAGAGAGAGAGAGAGAGAGAGAGAGAGAGAGAGAGTGAGAGAGTGAGAGAGAGAAAGTGCAGAGAGATGATAGAGGTCTTGGTGATTTGTGTAGAAAAATGCTATAGTTGAGAATTGGGAGGGAACTGACTTATATAAACTCCAGGTTTGGATAAGATTCAACTTTGGAGTGAGGCTTAGAGTTTGTTATGTTTCTATGGAGTTAGTTATTTAGGTTTGGGAGTTATAAATAGTTAGAAAATATGTTAGAAAATGGTTAGGAAAAGTTTGTTGGTTGCTGACTTTAGTTTTCTGTTAGTAGTCCTATTTGAAAGTTGGCTAGAGTTAGGGAAGTCAGCTCACAGAGCTAAAAAATAGGTAGATGTTAGTTATAGGAACTAGTTGGGAAATTGGTTATAATTGTTAGTGGGTTGAAAATTAGTAGTTAGTTGTATTTTCTATTTCTGTTATAAATTGGTTTTTTCTGTTACAGGTTAATGAGGTTTGTTACAAGCTGTTTTGAAAGATTGGTTAGGATAGAAAAGTTAGGGAGGATGAGAAGCTGTTAGAACTCTGTTAAAAGTTAGATGAAGTTTAGTCAGGAACTTAGAATTCTGTTTTGAAATTATGTCTGGAAATTATGTTATGCTGGTTTTGTTATTTTTTTTTTAGGATAGTTATACTGAGCTGGAAAATTTTGTTAAACAGTTTAGATCTGTTATTCAGTTAGGTTTTCTGTTATAGCTAGTTAGAGGTTAGAATCTTGTTAGAAAGTGGTCATATACTGTTAGTGAACTGGCTTTATTTCATCTGTTTGATAATGCAGTGGCTTGTGAATTGGATTGGTTTTTTTGTCTCCCGAACTGCTTTGGGTTTCTTCTTAAAATTTGGACAGGTCTTGTGCTAATGCACGTATGCTTTGTTTTATTTGATTCCTCTGTATGCTTTGGAATCGGGCTTTGGGACTTTTTTGAAACAGGTAACCATTCTAGCTCTATAACAGGTGAATATTTTGTTCATATTTGGATTTGCCTTTGGATATGTGGGTGAAGTTGAATTGACTCTTTTCACATGGTCACTTGTATAAGCAAAGAAATTTTTGTGATGCTGAATCATTTCAGAACCGAGTTTAGTACTTATTAATCCTTCAAAATCGCTTCATATCTTGACCCGTCTTGAATCCATATTGTGTGTGGTATGTGATAAAAACACTGGATATATGTGAGCTACTAGGTGCTAGTTTGTGCAGGAAATGACTGATCTTGTTATGACTTTTTCAGTTCTTTGTGTATTGGTCTGATTTGGATGGTTTTGTGTGCAGGGTCGCGAGATGTCTGCCTATGTACTGATATGGCTTTTTAGTTCAAAGTTGCCTTGACCTCCTGTGCAGTGATATTAGAAATACCATGTTGAATTGTCTAGGTGCTAGTGCATTAGCTCATAAATTGAAATCAGTTTCTTTTATAATCTTATTATAGCCATGCAATTTTGATGCTTGTTGATTGTTATGCATGACCCTTGAGGACTTTTCCTACACTAATATTACTATCTTGAAACATGATGATATGTAGATATGAATCCAGGTGGTATGGGAATAGCTTGTTGAAATTGGATGGAGACATAAGCATGGAGCAGAGTTTGGAGAAAATGCCGAGGGAAAGCACGCAAAACATTTGTTGATGAAGAACAAGACTTATGGGCAACGGGCTCATGAACTGATAATTTAACACTCTTAGGGCCTTAAGCTAAACATTTTGAAATGTGGTGTTCATTTTGTAATAACCCACCGATTTAGGACATGTATCTCTTGAATGAAACTCTTGTATGGAAATTTGTTTCTAATGGAGAAGCTTCACATTTTTCTTTCTTTTTTTTTTAAAATTGAATTGTGCTAACAATATGGTAGTGTGATGAAATTAGGAGCATGATATTATTGTAGATCCTTTGAGATCTCTTGAATTCAATATCAATTTTCTTAAGCGCTCGAAGTGTTGTCTTTTATATTTTTCATGGAATGTAACTTTGAATACTCCTTTAATGGTGTAAATACCAAGCGTAATCATGATTCCCTTATTCGTGTAATTCCAAACACTCCATGGTAAGAATGAAAGGGACTACATTAAGACTTTAGCTAAAAATTATTTCCGCGTGCTCCCTTTGTGATGTTGTTACCTTGAAAAATCTTAAGGTATTCAAGCACTTTGTTGTACCCAAAAATTTTCCCTCTCACTTATCAAGAATTTTTCTCAAAGATCTCCTTTGCCTCAAGACTGCACTTGGGTTGATCAGCTCAAGACACCTCCTTAAGCACTGATGACCAAAATTAGGGTTTGAGATTGCAAAAGGATATTTGAACTTCCAATGCCCCATATGACTTTCATGAACCATTATGGACCCTCAAGATTACTCATGTCAAGTTTCAAGCTTTGGATCACAGTTTTGCTGAGTCAATTGAACAGATGACTTAAAAATCAACGGTATTAGGGAAAAAGTCAGTTGTGGCCAATTTATAGTCAAACTTCATAATTTTTTATCCACATCAACATTTTAAACTCATATGTATCATTTGATCAAGTTTGGGTCACAATTCCTCAAGAAATTTGATCAAATCTTCAAAAGGGCAAAATGGTCAAAATTAGGGTTTTGATTGGGAAAGGGGAATTTATGATTTTTGACCTAGAAAATGATCAATTGGTTTAAGGAATGATCTCAAGAGTCCAATTGCATCATTTTGACCTAATGACATGGCTCAAAATATTGCTCAAGTCCAATGGATTGAGAGATGAATTTTCAGTCAACTAATCAAAAGTCAACTGTATACTGAAAAGTCAAACTTTGACTTTTTGGTCAAATTCAAATGCCAAAGATCACAATTCATAAAAACATGTCAAAATATGAAACTTATTCATCAAGAAATCCAAAATTCAAGATTTCATTTTGAAAAGTTAAAATTTCTAAACTTAGAAATTTTTCTAAGTGTTGGAAATTTCTTATTTTTTCATAACTTTGAGCAAAATTTTCACCATGATGCAAGCTGATTCAGAAGAAACTTCCAACATGAAAGTTGTAGATATCCATTAAATATACAATATTTATTTACACAACTCCTTCCAAAAGTGCTTGTATCTCAAGTGTCTAATTTGGTCAGGATTTTGACCCAACTTCATGGCACTTTTTCATATAGTTCCAAGGGGAATCTTCAAAATTAATTCAAATATGGGTTGTAGATCATATTTCAAGATTTCCAAAATATCCAAGAACTCCTTGATATCATTTTTGAATAGGGAGAATCGAAGAGATGAGGTTAGGGTTTTATCACTTGAATTACAAGTCATTTTGTGATGAACAAATTCAAAATTCAAAGTTATGCTGCATAACCTTTACTTTGAAGGCCTCAAACTTGTTAGGAACTCCATAATTAATTGCTTACACAGATGTTAGAGGTCTCATTTCAAGAATTCAATGCAAGGCCATGCTTTATATCCATTTTGGGAAGAAAGTTCACATTGCCATTTTGATAAAGTGACTTTTTGCACAAAACGTGTTCTTGAGCCTTGCACTTGTTCTCTTCTAATCATACATGTCTCATAACACAAGAAAAATGGTTTAGACACTTACAATCACCCAGCCCATGCTTGTACTTCCCCTTGAAACTTGTTTTCCCACTTATCTTGAAAATCAAGTAACATAGCAAAAAGCTTGAAACTTGTACTTCTGACTTACCAAACCACTCAAGACTCTTTGCTTATAGATACACAAGCCATTTTTCCACAAAACACACTCATGCTTGACCCCTAAAAAACACCAAGAGCTCAGAAATGTATCACATTCTTCCATTGTGTCCTAACTTGACCAAAAGTTTGAAGCTCACATCTCCCTCGTGCGTTTTCAAGCCTTTTGGTTCCTAAAGTTTCTAAACATCATTTAGAACTCATCCCACACCTTGTTACAAGACTGTAACACCATTAAAACCATCCTCCATTTTCAAAAATAAAGCTTTGCACTTGGACTTCTCCAGGACTCCCCAAGCACTTCCAGCTCAAGCTAAGCATCCCATTAGCTTCCTGGGAACTTGAGGAAACTAACCCAATCATTGGAATTCACTGAAAGCTACTCAAACTCCAAACCCGATACCCTCTTTCAAGGTAACTTTTCTGACTTTGGAACTTTTCATACAGGCATCATTAATGGTTTATTTGTGAATGAAAAATATAGATATCATTTCCCTAAAGCTAACCATGTCCATAGTTTTCATTAATTTTGCTTGAGCCTAGAGAATTTTAAGATTGAAGTTTCTGAGATTTTTAGGGTTCAGATTAGGGCCATTAAAATTCATGCTTATATTTGATCTATAATTTTATTGCTTTGCATTTATGAAATCGTGAGGAAATTTGCTATAAGTTTCCTGTTTACAGTTTTTATTTTTGTTGAGATTTGAACAAGTTACAGAGGCTCTAGCTGGGCGTGAGGTTGAAGATGAAGTTGGCCTCAGAAACGTGTTTTCCATATATATTTATGCTTTGATTTATATAAACAGATGTATAGCCACCCCAGTGGTAGAAGCGCGCGCCTGTGACTTGAGGGACCTGAGTTCGAGCCCCAGTGGTACCCTTTTGAGTTTTTTTTTCATATTTTTCCCATTTTTATTTATTTTTTCTTATTTTTATTTATTTATCTTCTTAAATATTTTACCTAATATTGAAAAAAATCTTAAAAAATGTAAAAAACATTAGATTAATATTTTGATAAATTTTATTTATTTTTTACACAAAAAAATTATTTTACTTAATCATATTTTATTTATTTTACCAATTAATTTGTAATTTTAATTAGAAAACTAGGGTTTTAATTTATTTCCTTCACAATTCAAAAATACTCTTTCAAAACCAAAAAAGACCAAAAATATTTTATAAGTACTATAAATTATTTTTAAGACAAAAAATACCAAAAAATGTTCTTCTTACAAATTTAATTTTCTTTTTAATCAATTAATAGATTAGGGTTTTATTAAATTTATTTTCCTAGTAAATTTAAGTTTTACTTTTAATTAATTATTTTCCCTTTAGTTAATTAGGTTAAAATCAAAACCCCTTTTCTCTAAAAAAATCCAAACAAATATTCATTTACTTTACATTTACATTCTTGAATAATTATTCATTTTTGTACATTATATTCATTTAATTTCTTGTACATTTATACCAATTCTATATGGTTGTAATAGATTAATTAAGTTTATTTTCTTGCAATCCCCATTTATAATTTGTACACCCCCTCCCACAAGTATTATAATAGCGTAGTAATTTTAAATTCCGCAATTCATCGCTTTATATACAAATGCTATTAATTAGGGTTTGAATGGAAAGACTAAAACCAATCAATTAGAAAAACCTAATCAAAGACAAAATCAAGCATTAAAAAAATACACTTGCACACAAACACCCCCTAGGGTAAATCCACTTGGTTGCCTTACAAAATGGCCATATTACGCACGTGAGGTATCTTAGCAAAAACAAGCATAATATAAGATCATAGTCCCTCGATGACGCTATCTAAGTTTCCTTCCAAATGATCTTGGTCCCAAAAAGATAATGCTAAGATAACTTTCAACATTGTTAATCATGGTTATACGATGACCCACGCCCGTCCCGTTTACATCCAAAGATAGGGTTACTTACCAAATCAATGGTAAGATAACAATGTCAAAGGAAAAGAAAGTGAACAAGAAAGACTTTTGTATAGGTAGAATGCTCCTAATTACTTGCTTCATTTCAAAACAAAACATCCTTGCTATTTTCAAAACAAACACCTACATTTTCAAAAGATCAAACACTTTGTATATATTCTTACGAACGAGAATCGTTACAAAGTTTGCCTAAACAATGGCCTCTTTACAAAATACTTTCAAAAACCACACAAAGCACAATTTTAAACAAAAGAAAGTGATCTAGCAAGTCACTAAGAGCCCATGGAAAACCATGGATAAAAAGGGTGCCAATACCTTCCCTTTTCATAATCTACCCCCCGAACTCAAGAAATAATCTCAAACGTCTTTCCTGTGCTTTTTCACCTTTCCTTTTGGATAAAAGAAAAGCCAGTGGCGATTCTTGCTAACCGCAACATTTGTGATCAAACGCAAAACCTTCAAGTCAGCGCTCCCACAATATCACACATGTGTATTAAATGAGGATATTCTCATAAGCTAAGGGTCATCCTCTAAAGTAGGGGGTTTTGGGAAATTGGAGCCAAAGTGTTTGAAAATTTGGTTTTATTAAACTAGATTTAATGTTTAAAGGGAATGTCACGCCAAAATGTCGAAACTGAGTCAGGTCGACCAAAAGGAAATAAAAGAATATATGTTAAGAAATGGTCGAAATTGGTTTAGTCGACCAAAGGGTGAAAGACAAGGAAAATGATCGAAATTGGTTTTTGTCAACCAAAAGGGTTTATGGACTTAGAGGAGTTGTTGTTGATTTTTAAATCTTGCCAAAGGGAAAGTGTCGAAGCGAGTCAGAAGCGGTTTACTTTCAGAAGCTAGGAGAGGGAAGATTTAAATTTCAAAGTCATCAACAGTTGTCAGTGGTTTACAATATGTTTAAGCGCCAAATAGGTGGCGACATCCAGTGAAGCGGTTGTCTCGAGATTTTACTATTTTCCATAGATTTCATTTAGGCAGATACATTGTAAATATTATAAATAAGCATATTTAGTGTAGTTTTTTGGTGTGTTCACTTGTATGCTCAAATCACTTGTCAAAACTCTGTCATTCCGAGCGTTAGGAAATAAAGAGTGAAGAAGTGCTTGATATACTTGAATCACCACTTTTATTTCAATGCAAATCCTTTATTTTTCAATTATCTCTTTTGAATACTTTATTTTCTTTCTATGTATTGTCGAACAAAGTCTTTATGCTATTTTCTACTTCGCGTAAACAATTCAATGCTCTCTGTCGGTCATGAGTCACTAGTTAGTTAGTTTATTGAATCTTATTTTCATATGAATACCTTTTGACGATCACGAGTCACCAGTCATTCGATCGATTCATAGTGTAGAAAGTTGTTATACTTGTTCCCTTATTCACAGAAAACCATTTCCCTTGATAAGGATTTCGATAGATTAAGTATAATAATAATAGTCATAGCACATATCTTAAGATCAACTGGTTGATCTTGCGAGTTACCCTTAGTTTTAAGACTTTGGGAGGACTAGCGGTTGTTTACCATTTTCAACAGTAAACAAATTGGCATGCCCAGTGGGACACAGTGCTAAGAATTTGTCTTAAGTGTATGGAGCTTAGAAATGGAAAGTTAACCAAAGAGTATAATAAACCATCATCTGGGAAGCATATATTAAGAATGACAATTCTTGATAATCCAAACATAGACGAAATACCATCACGAACTTTAACTACTATTGATCCAGTAGTTTCCCAAGTTTCACCTTTTCCTCCAGTCGGGTCAACTGCACAGGTTCCACACAAATTTCTCAGGCTCCACCGGGAAGCCCAAGGCCTGTAATGACTATGACCACCATACCTTATGTGCCTCGTTTTGGCAATGTGGATCCTATTTATGGAATTCTGTATTCCATGATGCCAGGATACCAGTCAATGTCGAATGCAACAGTGGTGTCAGATCATGTTCAAAATTTTAACTCCCCTTTACAAGGATCTACACTAGGAGGAAATAATAGAGGCAACCAAATTAGAGGAATGCCTTCTCAACCAATAGTACCGCCTCTCAGTAACACTTCAGTAGTAGTGTTAAGGCAGCAAATCAATGATAGTAAACATGAGTTGGTTAATATGTTAACTAACCAAATGGGTAATGTATTTAATCTTATAGTACAAGAGTCGATTGAGACTAATAGGCAGTCCGCTGAAACAAATCGACAGGTGATTGCATAATTAATACGTTTGCATAATTTTGTAGGTGCTCCCCCAGCACCTATTCGACAGGCGCCACTTGTTCGACTTGATGCCCCTGGTCAAATGGACATGGGAAATACCGGATGAAACCGACAATTCGGGAAAAGTGCTAGTACCTCCAAGGAATTTGATTGTCGATCCACCTAGGGCATTAGTACATAGACATCAAGAGGCTGATCAAATTGTTGAACAAATTCGAAAAGAGGCCAACATTGTCGAAAGAATTATGGCTAGGAATGGTATGAATACCACACTTCAGAGGCCAACATATTCTTCCCCTTTGTCTGAATATATCTTACAGACTGAAGACCCTAGAGGATGGAAAATTCCGAAGTATACAAAATTCGGGGGAGAATTTGGAGAGTCGACAGTGGAACATATTGCTAGGTATTTGACTGAATATGGGGATATGTCGAATAATGAAAACTTAAGGGTAAAACATTTTCCTTCTTCCCTTACTAAGGCAGCTTTCACGTGGTTTACCACTTTGCCTCCAAATTCGATTGACTCATGGACTAAGTTGGAAAAACTTTTCCATGAATAGTTTTATGAGGGTCATTCGAAAATTAGTTTGGTTGAATTGTAAAACATTAAAAGAAGGTTTGATGAAACCATTGATGATTATCTAAATAGATTTAGGTCATTGAATGCAATATGCTTAATCTCAAGTACCAGAACATGAGCTTGTTCAAATGGCTGCTGGAGGTTTAGATTATTCCATTAGGAAGAAAATACATTCGACCTTCATGAAGAGTATGTCACAGTTAGCTGACAGAGTTTGACATCTAGAGCGTATGCAGCTAGAAAATGTAAGGCATACTAAGGCTAGGACTAAGAAAGAAAAAGTAGCCTTCTTAGATTATGATGACATAGATCCCATTTGTGAGGCTGACTATACCTCACCAACAAAGGCAGAGGTCGATGTGGCTGAAATGAAGTCAGGGTCAGCATATGAATGTAAATCACTATTTCCTGCTAAAGGAAAAAATACGGTCGAAAATAATCCAAAATTTCCAACGAAAACTTATACGTTTGATGTCACTAAATGTGAAGAAATTTTTGATTTATTAGTTAAAGATGGTCAAATTTCAATACCTCAGGTGCTAATTTACCACCATTAGAATAACGACAGTAAATAGGTTTTTGTAAATTTCATAATTATCTTGGTCACTCAACCTCTCAATGTCATCTTTTCAGTGATCTCGTGCAAAAATTGTTGCAGGAGGGTAGATTGAAATTTGTTGCACGGAAAATGGAGATTGATATTGATCCTCTTAGGCAAGAGGAGGCTTTGTTTCTTGACCCTATTGACATCAACATGGTAGAAATTACTGAGTTTCCTGATGATGATATGGTCGAAGAGGGTACTTGAGAAAGTCCTGATGTCGACTTAGCTGATGTGTACCCAAGGCCTGAGGAGGACTTGTTAGACTTCCTTTCCCGCTGTAAGAACAAAGGTTCGCAAGCTTGCTTGTATCCTAGGTGTGGCGCCTTGACTGACAAAATAGCTGCTGAAAATTTCCATAAGTTGCAGTTAGAAAAGAACAAGGGCAAGCCGTACAATAAACAGTTTCCTTTACCAAGGGACCAAGAAGAACTGTGGGAAACTCCCATGCCAAACCAAGACATTATATTCCTTTAGCAAAAGCTCCTAACGGTACTTGGATTAAGCCTCAAGGGAGAAGTTGGCACCAATTAATGGTGTTATTGCTAGAGACCCAAACAAAGTAAACTGACATGAGTTTAAGTCTGAGAGGAAAAGTCATATTTCTGAAAATTACATGGGGAAGAATCCCATGAATCAAACCCAATGGAGACGTTTCCAATGTCGAAAGCAGGCTAAGAGGCAAGCATCTGCTGGCCAGATTGCTGCAAACAAAGCTGGCAATCAGAAGCAGTATAAAGTGAAGGTCGATTCCTCTATAAAAGAACGAATCAAAGAGTTCGTGAGTTGACCAGTTGCTAAGTGTTCTGAAGAAGCTACTGACAATTTTGAGTCCGGGTCTGAAGAGAGTTTGAATATATTAGTTAATATGGTATCAATTATGCATGCAGAATATGATTGCTTAACTGAAGTGGAAGATTCAGCAGGCGTTGATGCCGAGGAGATGGCTTTACACAAGCCAACATATTACTTTGTGATGAATAATGGTTCGATTGAGAACCAATATGTGTTCTTTGAAAGACCAGAAATGGCCATGAGGAGCCATTTGAAGCCTCTTTTGTTAAGGGCTAAGCTTGAAGGGGTGGATATCAATAAGGTATTGGTAGACTGTGGTGCTATGGTAAAGATTATGCCACATCACCTATTGCATAAAATTGGTAAATATGACACCGATGTTAAATCTCATAACATGGTCTTATCAAACTACGAAGGAAGGACTATAAACACTATAGGTGTGATCCAAGTTGATATTACTTTTAGCTCTATTACTAGGCCGACTATATTCATGGTGATTCAAGGCAAGCCAAGTTACAACCTCTTAGTAGGGAGGGAATGGATGCACAGTATAGGGGTTGTACCATCTTATATGCACCAGCATTTGGTGATTTGGAGGGAAGATGGTATTGTCGAGAACATTGAAGCTGATCAAGGATATTTTAGGGCAGACGTGAACAATGTCGGCAAGAAGCAATTTGACAGGAAATTAGCTAACATTTCCCCATGTCAACCTGCTGAAGATGTGTATGCCAACCTTGATGAGGAATTTGTTTCGTTGAAGTTACAAGAGACCCATGGTTTTATATGAGATGTGGAACGTCTTGAGGATCCATACTGTGATAACCGGCCGACAAGCTAGGGAGACATCAATGATGATGTCTGAGCTAGATTCTCTGAAAAGGATTTCGAAATATATTTCCGAAAGTAAAATAAATTCGGTGCTAGAGGCTGAAGAAAATATGGTTGTCAAAACCAATAAGACACAAATTCTGAATGAAGGAGCTACTTTGGCTATTGAGCTAAAGCCACCAGATAAAAAAGAAGTGGTTGAAGAAAACATCGATAAGCAGTATCTAGACTGCATATATGATGAAGAACCCTTAGGCTTTGAAAAGGATCCGATGGCACCAGAAAGAATGCAGCCACAAGACCCTTTAGAAGAAATAGATCTTGGCGAAAAGGGGCATAAAAGACCAACTTATATCAGCGCCAACATTGACCAAAAGTTAAAGTCTGAGGTAATATTTTTATTAAAAGAATTTAAAGATTGTTTTGCTTGGGACTATAACGAAATGCCATGTTTAAGTAGGGACTTGGTCGAACTAAAGTTACCAATAAAAGCTGGAAAGAAACTAATGAAGCAGACTCCCAGACGCTTCGCTCCAACAATAATGTCGAAAATCAAAGAGGAGATAGAAAGACTCCTCAAAAGCAGATTCATAAGAACTGCAAGGCATGTCGACTGGTTGGCAAACATAGTGCCAGTAATTAAGAAAATGGAAAATTAAGAGTGTGCATCAATTTTAGAGATTTAAATGTTGTCACTCCTAAAGATGAATATTGTATGCCTGTGGCAGAAATGTTGGTCGACTCTGCTGCCGATTTTGAATATTTAAGTATGCTTGATGGTTATTTTGGTTATAACCAAATTTTGATTGCAAATGAAGATGTGCCGAAGACGGAGTTTCGATGCCTAGGTGCATTGGGAACCTATGAATGGGTTGTTATGCCATTCGGTTTGAAAAATGTCGGAGCGACATATCAAAGGGTAATGAATTCTTTGTTCCATGATTTTATTGAAGATTTCATGCAAGTTTACATTGATGATATTGTAATAAAGTCGAACAATAAATTGATTCATCTGCAACACCTTCGAGAGTCTTTTGAAAGGACGAGGAAATATGGATTAAAAATGAATCCATTAAACATATGCTTTTTGTGTGCAGGCAGGTGATTTTCTTGGCTTTGTGGTGCATAAAAAATGCATATAAGTGAATCAAAGCAAAAACAAAGCCATCATGGACATCAAACCTCCGTCGACCAAAAAGGAACTTCAGTCTTTATTGGGCAAGATAAATTTCCTAAGGAGGTTCATATCCAACTTAAGTGGAAAAACCAAAGTATTTTCACCACTACTTCGACTGAAGAATGAGGATTTCGTTTGGCAAGAGGAGCATCAAGAGGATTTCGAAAAAATCAAAGACTACTTAGTGAAGCCTCCAATATTGGCACCTCCTTTTAGAGATAGGCCTATGAGGTTATATATTTCACCCTCAGATTCGACTATAGGAAGTATGTTAGTCCAACAGGACGAAAAAGGTGTCGAGAGACCTATATATTATCTTAGTCGAATGCTTAATGATCCTGAAACAAGGTATAGTGATATAGAAAAACTATGCATTTGCTTGTATTTCTCTTGTATTAAATTAAAGCAATATATAAAGCATGTTTATGTGTATGTATCTTCTCATTTTGATATTATTAAGCACATGTTGTCCAATTGGTAAATGGGCTTTAGCATTAACAGATTATTCTCCGACTTATGTGCCCTTAAAAGCAATGAAGGGACAAGTGGTGGAAGATTTCTTGGTCGACCATTCAATGGTTGGTATGCCTCAGAATTATATAAATCTAGCGCCATGGAAATTATACTTTGATTGTTCTAGCCATAAAAATGGAGTTGGAATAGGAGGAATTATAATTTCCCCCAATGGAATTCCAGCAGAGTTCAAGTATATAATCAACGGTATATGTACAAATAATGAAGCAGAATACGAGTCTTTAATAACAGGACTTGAACTACTGCTAGAATCGGGGGCAAGGAACATCGAAATTATGGAAGACTCTAAATTAGTAATTAAACAAGTATCAAAGGAATACATATGTGTTAAAGAAAATTTAATCATGTATGTTGTGATTATTATTAGATTGTTAAAGCAATTTGAACAAGTGAGTATTCGACACATTCCTCGACGAGACAATGAAGAGGCTAATGATCTAGCACAAGAAGCTTCAGGATACAAGAAAGACCAAAATGAAGAACTTATTCAGGTAAGAGAGAAAGTTTGAGCAACTTGGTTATCTCCTTCAGATTTGTCAATAATAAAGTTAGTGGTTGTAGATGCCGAATGTTTTCAGATTTTAACTGTTGACAATGGGAAAGAGAATGATTCGCGAAAGCCATTGGCCGACTATCTGCGCATCCATATGGGGTCGACAGATCTTAAGATCAAGTATCACGCCCTCAGTTATGTTTTGATAGAGAATTAATTATTTAAGAAAACTGCTGAAGGAATATTGCTTAAATGCCTTGGAGAAAGTGAGGCATATGTAGCAGTGTCAAATGTGCATAGTGGAGCATGTGGTGCACATCAAGCAAGACACAAGATGAAATGGATTTTGGTGGGTTCAGGTGTCTATTGGCCTTCAATGCTAAAAGATTGCATCGAATTTGCTAAAGGTTGTCAAGAATGCCAAGTGCATGGGGGTATACAACATGTTCCTGCAAGTGAATTACATGCAATTATAAAACCCTGGCCATTCAGAGGATGGGCTTTAGATGTGATTGAGAAATAAAACCAGCGTCATCAAAACATCAAAGGTATATTTTAGTTGGTATTGATTTTTTTACAAAATGGGTCGAGGCAATAGCCTTAACAAATGTCGATCAAGAAGTTGTTATTGATTTTATACAAAATCACATCATATGTCGGTTTGGGATTCCAGAAATAATTACAACCGACCAAGGATCAATGTTTACTAGACGAGAAATGCAAGAATTTATGCAAGAAGTTGGAATTAAATTATTAAATTCTACTCCTTACTATGCTCAGGAAAATGGACAAGTCGAAGCTGCCAATAAACTAATAATTAGCCTAATTAAGAAGCGTGTAGGAAAGAAGCCAAGTAATTGGCATAAAAAATTAGATCAAGCCTTATGGGCATGTAGAACTTCCCCTAAAGAAGCAAGAGGAACTACTCCGTTTCGAATTGCATATGGGCATGATGCAATGTTACCAGTGGAGATACATGTCCAATCAATAAGAATCCAAAGACAACATGAAATACCATATGAGGATTACTGGAATATGATGGGGGACGAGCTTGTCGACTTAGATGAAGAAAGGATGTTGGCCCTTGATTCATTAATAAGACAGAAAGAAAGAGTTTCCAGAGCTTATAATAAAAAAGTAAAAGATAAAGTATTTGTGTTGGACCCTAAAATTTTCACTCCCATTTTCACACAAGAGGTCATCAATTGCTCAAATTGACTAGGGATTGACTAGACAAATCCTCCTCTTAAGACAATAAGCCTCAAACTAGGGTTTCACTCCTCATCAATATGGTTGAGTTCCAAGGGTCCCAAATTGTCTCCATTGTCCTAATATGTCCTCAAGATCATCCATGCCAAGTTTCATGCCTTGCACAATAAGTTTGCTTAATCAACTGCTCAAATGCCTGAAAATCAACTATACTAGGTCAAAAGTCAATTGTAGCCCAAATACAGTAAAACTTCAAGATTTTTTGTCAACATCAACATTCTGAAGTAATATCCATCATTTAATCAAGGGTTGATCATGATTCCTCAAGAAATGCTCCTAACTTATCAAAAGTCAAAAATGGCAAATTAGGGTTTCTATATGAAAAGTCAACCAAACTTTGACCAGGCATAACTTTCTCATACTTTATAATAAATTTTCCAACCAAGGCTCATTTTGAAGATAATGCAATTACCCACAACTTCTCTTCAACCCACAAGGTCAATAAATGCCTCAATCAAAAGATACAAGTTCATACATTATAGGTCCTTTCAAGAAGTCGACAAAAACACATTTTGGGTCAAATCTCCTTACATGAACATGGAAGATCCAATTGAGATGAAACCAAAATGGTTGTTTAGAGGATATACTAAGATTTCTAAAAATTCAAAGAACACCCTCTTAGGGTCAAACATGAGAGAGATGTGCACTGCTAAAGTTGACCAATTTTTGGAAATGGGCATGAAGTAAACATTGATCAAAATTGATTTTGTTTCTCCGAATGGGCCCGTGTTTTATTGTTTGAAACGTGTTCCTAAGATGGCCCACGACCCATGAGAATACTCACATATTATTTCATTATTTTTATTATTTGTTTTGATTTTTTATTCATTAAAATCAAAATAAATAAAATAAAATAGTGGAATAATAAAATAAACTACAAGATTTGATTTTATGACCACATGATGAGTCTATAATCAGCTGCCAAATCAAGGAAATCATGCAAGGGATGATTGGGATGAATATGGCATAATTAGGCCAAATTTAGAAATAAAAAATACAAGATGCAAATCAAATCTTTTCTCACAAATTTTCAAATATTGTGTTCAGTTTTGTTGACCTAATTCACTCTACTATATATTCATAACATTCCCAGATCAAAAAACAAGGATTGGCCGTGTAGAATTGAGAGAAGAAACTTAAAATTTTGGACAAAAAAGTAGTGGTCGAATTTTGATTTAGAGGCAGATTCAAGGACTTTGAAGGTTGGCAATCCGTTCCTGGACATATTTGGAAGCTAGCTGGATCGCTTGCATGCTTCAAGACATCCAGAATCGTCCTCCACGACCCCATAGTTTGTTCTTCATTCTTGAATTTAGTTTTGAGAATTTACGCATTATAAATGATTTCTAAACATACATTCATGTTTGTATAATTAATTATGAGTTTTTAGGCATATTTGATAACCTGCCATTGTTAGGGTTTAGAGGTGCATTTTAGGGCTTTTCGTTTCAGGAAAAATCAGGGCCAAAGATGAACACCGTTGCACTCAAGAGATCAAACCCAGTTGATCTATGTAATTAGATTTAATTTATCTCGCCTGGTGCTGATTTTTGAAATATGCAGGTCCTATAGTTACAGCCATGTTCGTAGGTAAAGGTCCCTTGTTTAAAATGACAGTCCATCAAGGAAGACGACTGCATGGCGTGATTCGGTTGGCCAGTTTAAACTTGGCGCGCGTTTTTATTACAATCACTAACCTTTATTATATATAATATATTATGTGTGTTTTAAATAACGAATGAAGAGTTAGCTCAGTGGCAAGGCTGGATGGTTTCAAAGTGTGCACGTGTAGGTGGTCAGGGGTTCGATCTCTGCCTCCTATATATTATTTTTCTTAACATTTATTTGCAGATCCAATGCTATCATTCCCAGCGCTCTCATCCTACACCTCAAGTTCATCACCCTTAGATCAATCAGCACCCATATCTAATGCTTCCAATGAAGCTCCCCATGATGGACCTCTAGGCTCCCAACAACACTTGATCCAGCGCTGGTTATGGGCCATAGGATCTTGGGATTTGGATTAATTCAGCAACACACCATCCAATTTGGGTTTACACCCCTCAGGTCCATTCCTTCACTCTTTTTAATTTTACTATTTTTATTTTGTTTAATTAGTTTAATTTCTTTTTAAATCAATTTTTTTTATAAAATCAGAAAATCATCACAAAAATAATACTTAATTTTTTTTATTAAATTAATTTTTGCAAATTAATTATTTTAATCAATTTTAACCTATTTATAATTAAAATTAATTAGAAAATTAGGTCAATATCAAATCATTTTTTTATAAAAAAATTCAAAGAAATATTTTCAATGAGCAAATTAGTTTTTTTTAGGGTTTTGCACCTTTTTTTCAATTTTAATTCTCGCACTTAATTATTTTTGTCGTACGATTTATTTTTCATTAATGATGTAATTACGCCTGGTTTGTAATAGTTTAATTAGGGTTTTAATTCCGCATTTTTACTTTTCAGTCATTAATTCTGCATTTTTATCTTTCTGCCATTTATTTTTCCGCCTGATAAACTATTTAGATGAATGTTTAATAGGGTTTCCTGAAAGATAATGATTAATTGAACCTAGATAACCCTAATTGCGCAAGATAAAATATCTGAAAAAGTACACTGCTGCACACCTGCACCCTTAGGGTATACCTCACTCGGTTGCCTTTGAATTACGGTCACAATTCTCGAAACGTGAGAATTCTTAGTGGATGTCCTTAAGTCTAGAGATCACTAGTCCCTCGATGACCCTCTTGATTGTTGCCTCGGTATAAAAGTGATCTTAGGGCTTTAGGAAAGTTACTAAGAGATCTTGCCCTATTGCCTTAGTGACTGTACGTCCCTTTCGATAGTCCCTCATTCATCCAACGACTAGGGTTACCTACTCACTAATAGTAGGATAACACGGTCTAAAGGAAAGGAGGAGAAAGATAGTCTTTTTTCGAGTAGGTAGATAACTGTTAGGTACTTGCTCAAATAAATTTTCACACCACACTTTCAAACACACTTTTCAAACAAAAGTTTTCAAAACGCTTTATCACACTCTTTAGGATTGATACAAGAGTTACCATAAAGTGACTCACCGCACTAAGGCATTTTCAAAGCTTTTCAAAACACACAAACACAAGCAATTTTAGAAAATGAGCAAGTACCTAAGATCCCGTGGAAAACCATGGATGGAAAGGGTGCTAACACCTTCCCTTTCCATAATCTACCCCCCCCCCCCCCCCCCCCCCCCGTACTCAGAAATCTCGAAAAAATGTCTTTTTATGTTCTTTTCACCCTTTCCTTGTTGGGTAAAAGAAAAGCGGTGGCAACTCTTGCTTACCGCGACATTTGCAAACAAAAAAAGCAAACCAGTATTAACAGTCGGTTCTGCCACCGTATCACGGAACTGGCGACTCTGCTGGGGAAAGTAAAAGTGGGGTTTACCTTAGGGTCTAGATCATTTTAAATTTTCTTTTGTTGTTTGCTTTGACTGCTTTATCTTTGAGGGTTTGTTGGGGTATTCTTGTAAAGATCTTACACTCGGATCTGGGGCACCTTATTAGGTAAGTAGCAATAAAGCATGGAGGTTGTACGACGTAGACCAATACGGACGAAGTGGTGGCTACGTTAGCGCAATACTTTGGATTTTACTAATGTTTCTTGAGTAAGTTTAGGATAACATTAGGCTTCCTCATAGTGTCACTAAGCGTTAACTGACCTTTAGAACATTTAATTGACTCACCCTAGACATTAGGAAGTAGTGAGATAACCGGATTTGGTTCCGACCGAAGATTGGTTGATACTCAATACTACACTTATTGAAGCTGGATTTTCAGGATTTTTTTGGCCGCAATACTTCGGTGCGGAGCTGAAACAATTTCTGAAGGGAAGGTCAGTGATATTGAGGATCCTTAGAACCCGGTTACTATTAATAGGACATGTTGAGCCAACTAAAATTCAAGAGTGTACTTACCTGCGTGTGTGACTTGTTTTCCTTCATTGTCTAACAACTTGAATTCTTTGCAGGGTTATGTTTGTCACCTTACATCTTTTCTTAACGCATAGCATACACCTCATAACATCATGCCACATTATTTCCTTAACCATTTCAAGGATCTCAAGGGTTTGTGATGCGGGTTATGATAAATCAGACGTCTAGCAAGGGGAAATGGGATTTAATTTCCTCTAGCCAATGTCGTCAAAAGACCAAAACACGACAACTTGAGTCAGGGGCTATGACCTACTTGATATGGTGAGCTTGACTCTCGTAGAAGGACTTTCAATGGTACGAAGTTCTTCAATCAAAGCTACAAATTTCAACTTCTGACATTTTCTTGTTTACCCCGCGAGATCCTTGGAAACATTGCATACATATATCATACATATCAGTACAGGTTTCTCATCTTTTCGTTGTTTATTTCAGTAAAAGAAATGGCTCTTGAACAAACAATCAAAGACCTTCAGGCTCAAAATGCCCAGTTTCAAAAAATGTTCCTGACTCTGACCCAGGGGAAAAAAGACCTGAAAGCCCTGATTGTCAAAAAGAAGGCTAAGAGGGCAAAGAAACCAGTTTGTGTTTTGTGTATGGGAAGAAGAAGGCCAGCTAACCGAGCTCTAGATTTTGCAACCCCATCAAAGCGAGGAGGTAATCAAGAGAAAGAAGGTGAGGAATCCAATGAAGGAGACAAAAATCCCACATCTGGAGAAGATGAACCTGACTATGATGAGGAGCAGTATCCTCCTGCTGATGAAAAATACAAACAACTGGAGGATCGGCTCAATACCATTAGGATCCAAAGGGTGCCCGGTCTGGATTTCGAAGAGTTAGGTCTGGTTACTGGGGTGGTCATCCCACCTAATTTCAAGGTCCCCACCTTCTCAAAATATGACGGTGTTTCCTGTCCCAAGCTTCACTTGAGGTCATATGTTAGAAAGATCCAGCCTCACACTGGCGACCGAAAGATATAAGTCCATTACTTCCAAGAAAGTTTGGCTGGAACTTAACTTGATTGGTTCTATCAGTTGGAAGGAACTGACATCCATACCTGGGAAGACTTGACTACTTCTTTCTACATGCAGTACCAATACAATGCTGACCTGGCACCAACTCGAGTGCAACTGCAGAATATGTCCATGGGCTCGAGAGAAGGGTTCAAGGAATATGCGTAAAAATGGAGGGATCTAGCTGGAAGGGTTCAACCTCCTCTAATTGATCAGGAAATGGTGGACATGTTCATGGGTACTCTGACAGGCCCATTATTCAATTTGCTGATTGGGAGTTCCTCATCCGGGTTCACAAAGATGGTTCTGACTGGAGAGAGGATCGAAAGTGGTATAAGGAGCGGGAAGATCCCGATGGCTGCATCTTCTAATCCTGAGAAGAAGCCATTTGGTGGTAAGAGGGAAGCCAATGTTGTGCACGGCCAGAAGGGTGGTAATAAGGCAGAATACCACCAATCTGTGGGGGCAGTGCTGGTCTCTAATTCGGCACGCGTGCAACGACCATAACAACAAGGTAATCAGCGAAGGCAAGACGAGCCTAAGAGACAGTTTACCCAAATCAACATGCCATTGTCACAAGCATTGCAAGACATGTTAAAGATGAATCTAATTACGGTGATAGGCCCTCATCCAAACCCTAAGACTTCCTCTCCTAACTAAATTCCTGATGCAAGGTGTGCTTATTATTTTGGCAGTCCGAGGCACGATACTAACGATTGTTGGGCGTTGAAATACAAGATTCAGAATATGATTGATGTAAGGAGATTGAGTTCGACCCTCTTGAGACTCCCAATGTGATCACTTCTCCCATGCCGAATCACGGCTAGGATTGAAAGCATATTTGTTCATTTGAATTCTCAAGTTGTATTTTATTTGTTTATTCAAACAATTATTATCATGTCAAAACTTTGTTATTTCATTAATGCATCACACATGTTTGTCTTGAATTAATTTGTTTTCATTATGCTGAAACTGCTTTATACTTCCTTTTCATGATATTCAACTCTCGATCAAAAGCTCAGAGCCTTTAGAGGGAGGATGAAGAAAGTGATACCACAATCTCTACAGTATGCTTTTGAACAGACCCCGCTAATGATGTACGAGAATTGTTTCAAATCCTAAATAGTGGAGTTATAAGGAAGATAATCCCTAGTCAACCCCTTTGAGCCTAAGAAGTAGGAGTTTTCTTTTCAAAACAAATAAAAACCCTAAATCATAACCTAGGGCAGGGTAGTTTTCTCAGTTAATTCAGATGTGCACTCAGTTGCAAGCTTTCCCTTCATACACGACATATAGTGTAGAATATGCTGATGGTTCCACATAATCATTAAGAACAGGCTGTCATTATCTCTCAAAATAAAAGTCCATTAAGTCAAAACCTATGAAGGAGACTTAAGAAATAAACTGGGGCATCTTGCTGGTTGTAATCACAAAAGAAACAGTTTAGGCAAAAGACGGGGATAGCAAAATCAAAAATAAAGAGATCCTACAAATCCTCAACAAAAAGAAAAGGTCACAAAAGTGACTGCCTTCTCAAACAAACATTCAGTCTCTGAACCATCACCAGAATATCAAGGACATTCCAAAACTCGAATGGGATTCAAAATGCACAATTAACTGAGCATAGAAATGAAGAACATCACGAAGAACAGGTGGGTACAAATAAATTTTGAGCTTTTATCCTTTGTTTCTTAAACCGTGAACCAGGCTACGTTACAACCCTTAAAAGTCCTAGCTGAAGCATGGGTTAGTTTGAGAGCATACTGTTACAAAGGTATTCTGACTCCTGTAGGACTTGCTACAAATCTTGAGTTGATATCACATTCTTGCAAATTTTGTTTTACTACACAAAACACATTTAAAAAAAAATCAAGACAAACATGAGTTTTGCATTCTTTAGATAACATTGTTTGCACATGGTTAATTGTTCAAATGGCAGAGAAATTCACACAATGAATATTGAATGAACAAAAACCTTCTCAATGAAAAGGATAACCTCAAGTGGAAAGACACTTCCATCCAAAGGGGCACGACATGATCATTGTCCATCATCTGGGGCAGTCAAGTCAAGATTCAAGGAATCTCTCAAAGATGCCAAATAGCCAGGGGCAGATCTCCACCTGAATCACTTGGGGCATTGGGTATGAATCCCAACAACGAATCGTGTATGATCAAACAAACATCTTTTGGCAATGTGGAAACACTTACCCTTATGGACAATGACAATTCTCCGTATCCGGTGAACATGGACATAGTCGGGAAACACTATGCATGAACAAGGACCCGCTAAGTTGACTGGCCTAGGCAAAAATAAGGGCATCCCGGCGAACCAAAAGTGTTCGAGCAAAAATTAGGGATAAAAACAAAAAAAAATTATACACCCGGCAAGTTGAAAACCTGAAAAGGCGGCTTGGGCAAAAATGGTATCCCGGTGGACTGAAAATATGAAAAGAAAGTCCAGGCAAAAGTTAGGGATTAAAGCGTACGACTACGTCCCGTCATCTCATCACTTGTTTAGTCAGTAGAAGGTTTATCATCCTGATCAACATTTACCAAGCACCCCAGGAGTTGGGAAGCTCCTCGACCATCCACAAAGTCTCCGCAGGTACTTTCTCCAACAGGTACAGAGGCAGGGGCATCTTACACAAGGTAGCCGCTATATCCTCAGTTTACAGCCTAGTGCTGTCAGGTGTTCTTGTATCCCCGGCAGAACAGGAATTTCTAACTACTGCTCCAACATCAGGTTTTCCCCAGTGAAGTCGTCAAACTTCTCAGGATTCCCCAATAGGATTTCACAAAATCCTCAGGCAGTGCACAAAGCTTTCCTTCCCCAACAGAGTTTATTCCTCTAGCAACGGAAGATCATCTCCAAACTGTTCAGCTTTAACAAAATTCGAAGACCTACATTCTTCATCGCCAGCTACGATCAGGGATTTATTTTCCCTAATTCAACAACACTGCAATAGAACAACTGATACATTCACATATTGCATTCATACATCATTCTACAAACATCATAGCATATGCAGTACAAATGCATACGACATAATCTCATTTATTTTGAGAATGTCTTACACGTTGCATTTAATACATCATGACATTGCATACAGCTAACGCTTTACTTTTTCAGGAAAGATCAATCAACAGATATTTATCATCAATAATTTATAACAGGTCCAAGATTAGATCCTGAAACCAAACAGAGTAATTATCTGCGCGACCAAATACAACTTTACACGGGCTCTTCATGAAGCAATCCTACGCGGGTTCCTTCTCCTTCCAAATATAGCTTTACACGGGCTCTTCCAGAAGCAATCTTACGCGGGTTCCTTCTCCTTCTGAAATACAGCTTTACACGGGCTCATCATGAAGCAATCTTACACGGGTTTCTCCTAACTTCAAAATACAGCTTTACACGGGCTCAACTTGAAGCAGTCTTACAGGGGTTTCTTCTGACTTCCAAAAATAGTTTTACACAGACTTATCCCGAAGTAACCATACCCAGGTTCCTTCTGAAGTTTTACACGGACTTATCCCGAAGTAACCCTACCCAGGTTCCTTCTGAAGTTTTACACAGACTTATCCCGAAGTAACCATACCCAGGTTCCTTCTGAAGTTTTACACAGACTTATCCTGAAGTAACCCTACCCAAGTTCCTTCTGAAGGTTTACACAGACTTATCCCGAAGTAACCCTACCCAGGTCCCTTCTGAAGTTTTACACGGACTTGTCCCAAAGTAACCCTACCCAGGTTCCTTCTGAAGTTTTACACGGACTTATCCTGAAGTAACCCTACACAGGTTCCTTCTGAAGTTTTACACGGACTTATCCCGAAGTAACCCTACCCAGGTTCCTTCTGAAGTTTTACACGGACTTGTCCCGAAGTAACCCTACCCAGGTTCCTTCTGAAGTTTTACACAGACTTATCCCGAAGTAACCCTACCCAGGTTCCTTCTGAAGTTTTACACTGACTCATCGTGAAGCAGCCCTACCCAGGTTCCTTCTCAGTTTAGATGCAGTTTTACCCGGACTCATCATGAAGCATCCCTATCCAGGTTCCTTCTTACATTTTCCAAATGTAGATTTACTGAGACTCATCATGAAGCAACCCTACCCAGGTTCCTTCTTACAATTTCCAGATGTAGTTTTACCTGGACTCATCCTGAAGCAACCCTACCCAGGTTCCTTCTTACAATTTCCCGATGTAGTTTTACCCTGATTCATCCTGAAGCTGTCTTACCTAGGTTCCCTCTCATATATCTCCTGAAGTAACCCTACCTAGGTTCCTTCTCTTACACTTCCAGATGACGTCTTACCCAGACTCATCCTGAAACAGCCCTACACAGGTTTCTTCTGATACGTCTCCAGGTAGCAGTTAATTTCATTCTCCCCAGCAAATTACTACCAAGCCTGGATTTCAACCAAAAAACAATAAACTTTCATCTCTCCAATCCACAGATAACCCCTCAGTACAGCCATGGACAACTGAAGCTCCAAAACTCTATTCCCCAAAATAGAGACCAACATTCCTCAGCAGAGTCCTCCTCAGCAACAAGAATAGAAGTTCTCACAAAGGAACCTCTCAGGAAAGCATCTACTCTGGATGGCATCTTTAAGCCCATCTTTGATGACCATTCGTCACATTCTCTGGATGGCATATTTAAGCCCATCTCCGATGATCTTTCGTCATCTTCTCCAAATGGCATTTGTAAGCCCACTGTCAATGTCATCAACCATCAGTATTACTTCATGCGAGTGCAAATTTCTGGGCACTCTAGTGTTCAATCAATTTCCACCCTCAGATCATGAAAGGCGGACAAGCCAATCTTAATCCTCAGGTTTAAGAAGATTGAATAGGGGCATCTGTTGTACCCCAAAATTTTCCCTCCCATTTTCACATAAGAGGTCCTCAATTGCTCAAATTGACTAAGGATTGACCAGACAAATCCTCCTTTTAAGACAATAAGCTTCAAACTAGGGTTTAACTCCTCATCAAGATGGTTGAATTACAAGGGTCCCAATTGGTCTCCATTGTTATAATATTTCCTCAAGATCATCCATTCCAAGTTTCATGCCTTGCACAACAAGTTTGCTCAGTCAACTACTCAAATGCATGAAAATCAATTGTACTAGGTCAAAAGTCAACTGTAGCCCAAATACAGTCAAACCTCAAGATTATTGGTCAACATCAACATTTTGAAGTAATATTCATCATTTGATCAAGGGTTGATCATGATTCCTCAAGAAATGCTCCTAACTTATCAAAAGTCAAAAATGGCAAATTAGGGTTTCTGTAGGAAAAGTCAACCAAACTTTGACCAGGCATAACGTTCTCATACTTTATCAAAATTTTTCATACCAAGGCTCATTTTGAAGATAATCCAATTACCTACAACTTCTCTTCATCCCTCAAGGTCAAGAAATTCCTCAATCAAAATATACAAGTTCATAAATTATAGGTCCTTTCAAAAAGTCGACAAAAACACCTTTTGGGTCAAAGCTCCTTACATGAACATGGAAGATCCAATTGAGATGAAACCAAAAGAGTTGTTTATAGGACATCCTAATCTTTCTAAAAAGTATAAGAACACCCTCTTAGGGTCAAACATGAGAGAGATATGCACTGCTAAAGTTGACCAATTTTTGGAAATGGGCATGTAGTCAACATTGATCAAAATTGATTTTTTTTTCCAAACGGGCCCATGTTTTCTTGTTTGAAACTTGTTCCTAAGATGGTCCACGACCCCTGAGCCTACTCACATATTATTTCATTATTTTTATTATTTGTTTTGATTTTTTATTCATTAAAATCAAAATAAATCAAATAAAATATTGGAATAATAAAATAAAATCCAAGATTTGATTTTATGACCACATGATGAGTCTATAATCAGCTGGCAAATCAAGGAAATCGTGCAAGGGATGATTGGGATGAATATGGCATAATTTGGCCAAATTTAGAAATCAAAAATACAATATGCAAATCAAATCTTTTCTCACAAATTTATAAAGATTGTGTTCAGTTTTGTTGACCTAATTAACTCTATTATATATTCATAACATTCCCAGATAAAAAAAACAAGGATTGACGGTGTAGAATTGGGAGAAGAAACTCAAAATTTTGGACAAAAAAGTAGTGGTAGAATTTTGATTTAGAGGCAGATTCAAGGACTTTGAAGGTTGGAAATCTGTTCCTGGACATATTTGGAAGCTAGCTGGATCGCTTGCACGCATCAATACATCCAGAATCGTTCTCCACGACCCCACGGTTTGTGTCTTCATTCTTGATGTTGGTTTTGAGAATTTACGCATTATAAACGATTTCTAAACATACATTCATGTTTGTAGCATCATTTAGAATCTGTTTGTATAATTAATTATGAGTTTTGAGGCATATTTGATAACCTGCCATTGTTAGGGTTTAGAGGTGCGTTTTAGGGCTTTTCGTTTCAGGCAAAATAAGGGCCAAAGATGAACACCATTGCACTCAAGAGATCAAACCCTTTTGATCTATGTAATTAGATTTGATTTATCTCTCCTAGTGCTGATTTTTGAAATATGCAGGTCCTATAGTTACAGCCATGTCCATAGGTAAAGGTCCCTTGTCTAAAATGACAGTCCATTAAGGAAAACGACTGCGTGGCGTGATCCGCTGGGCCAGTTTGAACTTGGTGCGTGTTTTTATTACAATCACTAACCTTTATTCTATATAATATATTATGTGTGTCTTAAATAATGAATGAAGAGTTGGCTCATAGGCAAGGCTGGATGGTTTCAAAGAGCGCGTGTGTAGGAGGTCAGGGGTTCGATCCCTGCCTCCTATATATTATTTTTCTTAACATCTATTTGCAGATCCAATGCTATCATTCCCAGCACGCTCATCCTACACCTCAAGTTCATCACCCTTGGATCAATCAGCACCCATATCTAACACTTCCAATGAAGCTCCCAATGATGGACCTCTAGGCTCCCAACAACACTAGATCAAGCGTTGGTTATGGGCCACAGGATCTTGGGCTTTGGACCAATTCAGCAATACACCATCCAATTTGGGTTTACACCCCTCAGGCCCATTCCTTCACTCTTTTTAATTTTACTATTTTTATTTTGTTTAATTAGTTTAATTTCTTTTCAAATCAATTTTTTTTTATAAAATCAGAAAATCATCACAAAAATAAGAACTATTTTATTTATTAAATTAATTTTTGCAAATTAATTTTAGTCATTAATTATGTAATTTCACCAAAGCCTTGTAATAGTTAGGAATTTTATCTTTCCGCCATTTATTTTCTCGGCTGATAAACTATTTAGATGAATGTTTAATAGGGTTGCCTGAAAGATAATGATTAATTGAACCTAGATAACCCTAATTACGCAAGATAAAATATCTGAAAAAAGCACACTCCTGCACACCTGCACCCTTAGGGTATACCTCACTCGGTTACCTTCGAATTACGGTCATAATTCTCGAAACGTGAGAATTCTTAGTGGTTGTCCTTAAGTCTAGAGATCACTAGTCCCTCAATGACCCTCTCGACTATTACCTCAGCATAAAAGTGATCTTAGGGCTTTAGGACAGTTATTAAGAGATCTTCCCTGTAGCCTTAGTGACCGTACGTCCCTTTCGGTAGTCCCTAATACATTCAACGACTAGGGTTACCTACTCACTAATAGTAGGATAACAGGATCTAAAGGAAAGGAGGAGAAATACAATCTTTTTTCGAGTAGGTAGATAACTGTTAGGTAATTTCTCAAATAAATTTTACACCACACTTTCAAACATACTTTTCAAATAAAAGTTTTTAAAATGCTTTATCACACTCTTGAGGACTGATACAAGAGTTACCATAAAGTGAATCGTCACACTAAGGCATTTTCAAAGCTTTTCAAAACACACAAACACAAGCAATTTTAGAAAATGAGCAAGTACCTAAGAGCCTGTGGAAAACCATGGATGGAAAGGGTGATAACACCTTCCCTTTCCATAATCTACCCCCCGTACTCAGAAATCTCAAAAAAATGTCTTTTCTGTTCTTTTCACCCTTTCCTTGTTGGATAAAAGAAAAGTCGGTGGCGACTCTTACTTACCGCGACATTTGCAAACAAAAAACGCAAACCAGTATTAACACTCGGTTCTGCCACCGTATCACAATTTGCTGTCGATGATTTAGTATGGAAAGTAATATTACCTATGGACAAAAATGATAGAGTCTTAGGGAAATGGTCCCCAAATTAGGAAGGGCCTTTTAAGGTGATGCAAGTTTTTTCAAATAATGCCTATGAACTTGAGGAGTTAGCCCCAGATCGACATATCTTAAGATTAAATGGTAAGTACTTAAAAAAGTATAATCCCATTCTTCAAGAAGTCATAATTTCGACAGAATGAGTATTCGTCGAATCAACAAGCTGGTAAAATTGTGTTCGAAACTAGCAAATTCAAAACATGCATAAAATATGTACAATAGAGGAAGATATATATAAGATAGATAAAGAAAGATTCCATTAAAATTTGGCTTAAAGCCATAAAGAAATCACAAGATCGTTGATACAATGATTAAAAGTGTTTAAATCAATTTTGGAATGACCGCAGTTCACCAAAGAGGTTTGCGGCCTGATATTCAAAATCTTCTGCTTGAGTCCTAAGTGTTTCAAGCTTCGTTTCGACAGAAGAAATTGCTTCACTTACAGCCACAGCATCCACGGCTATTTGGTCAGCATTTTCTTGAGCTGGATTAATAACGTTATTAATCTCTTCCTCTTACTTGGAAATCAATTCTAATTCCTTGTTGAGAGCAGGAATCTGGTCACGTATTTCAGTAGCTCTTTTCTTGTTGGGACCCAGTTCCTGTTTTTTCTTTCCAATCATTGCTAATAAATCATTGATTTCTTCAGTGGCTTGTACCACCATATCCAAATTCTCTTTCACAATGGCTAATTTAACTGTAACATTCACTTTTGGAGGGATGGAAACAGTTTGGTCAAATGGTAAAATCGACACTTCAAAGATACCATTATCTCATATGAGTCAAAATTCAAAAATGGCATCTCTGGGGGGAATTTTGTTACCTTGAAAAATCTTAAGGTATTCAGGCACATGTATTAAATGAGGATATTCTCATAAGCTAAGGGTCATCCTCTAAAGTAGGGTTTTTTGGGAAATTAGAGCCAAAGTGTTTGAAAATTTGGTTTTATTAAACTAGATTTAATGTTTAAAGGGAATGTCACGCCAAAATATCGAAACTGAGGCAGGTAGATCAAAAGGAAATAAAAGAATATATGTTAAGAAATGGTCGAAATTTGTTTAGTCGACCAAAGGGTGAAAGACAAGGAAAATGGTCGAAATTGGTTTTTGTCAACCAAAAGGGTTTCTGGACTTAGAGGAATTGTTGTTGATTTTTAAATCTTGCCAAAGGGAAAGTTTTGAAGCGAGTCAGAAGCAGTTTACTTTTAGAAGCTAGGAGAGGGAAGATTTAAATTTCAAAATCATCAGCAGTTGCCAGCGGTTTACAATTTGTTTAAGCGCCAACTAGGTGGCGACACCCAGTGAAGCGGTTGTCTCAAGCTTTTAATATTGTCTGTAGATTTCATCTAGGAAGTTACATTGTAAATATTATAAATAAGCATATTTAGTGTAGTCTTTTGGTGTGTTCACTTGTATGCTCAAATCACTTGTCAAAACTCTGTCATTCCGAGCGTTAGGAAATAAAGAGTGAAGAAGTGCTTGATGTACGTGAATCACCACTTTTATTTCAATGAAAATCCTTTATTTTTCAATTATCTCTTTTGAATACTTTATTTGCTTTCTATGTACTGGCGAACAAAGTCTTTATGTTATTTTCTACTTCACGTAAACAATTTAATTCTCTCTGTCGGTCATGATTCGCTATTCAGTTAGTTTATTGAATCTTATTTTCATATGAATACCTTTTGTCGGTCACGAGTCACCAGTCAATCGATCAATTTATAGTGTGGAAATCCGTTATACTTATTCCCTTAGTCACAGAAAACCATTTCCCTTGATAAATATTTCGATAGAATAAGTATAATATTAAAACTCTTAGCACATGTCTTAAGATCAACTGGTCGATCTTGCGAGTTACCCTTAGTTTTAGGACTTTGGGAGGACCAGTGGTTGTTTACCATTTTCCACAGTAAACACATGTATAGCAATATAAGTAACCTTGCTTGAACTTGAAATAGAGACCTTTATAATCAATGAGGAAACATCGGCCCCGAGTGACATGGTGTATTAGGCCCACAACTATACCTTGAGCCACCAGTAAGAGAACCCTAATTCAAATGTATGAATCCCTTATAAGTAAATTCTTTATCCATAGCAAATTGATTCAGTCTTATTCCCTCCTTTGCATAATATCTTGCAATCCAAGTAATGCCATAACCCCTTTAAAATTTAATTCTTACACAAAATCAACTTGCCTCTTCAATGAATCCTTAACTCATTTTCATCTTCTAATTCATACTAAACTTGTACGTCAAGCAACAAGTATTTAGAAAGAAAAATTTCTGGAGCACAATGAATCTTCAATTTAATTTAGCAAACTCAACCATGATGAAATGTAAACCCTAATAACTTGCAACCCTAATCTGTTTTCTTACTGAATTAACATGAAAAGTAGGCTTTGTATTTGATGAAAATGAGTATCTTGATAAAAGAGGAAATTCCCAATGACCATAAACACAAACTCTAATCCCTCAAATCCTGATTGATGAAGAACCATGTTGATTCAAGCTTGCATGAGGATGAGAGCCTAAAGGCACAAAGAAACCCTAACTCCTCAATATCCTCAATCCCGTGTCAAATTATTGACCAATGATGTATGACGTGCAAAATGACTTAACAGAAATTATCTACATGAGGAAAGTGTGAGATGCATAAGCCAGATAAAAGTGAGAGGATAGTACAAATTTGGGGTATTACAGATGGACTTAGGAAAGGAGTTCAATTCAGGCCTTTGATCCATCAGATTTCAACAGTCCATTTCATTTTTATTATTGAATTGAGAAAAAAATTAAAAAAATTAATTGTAAAAGAAAGGGATTAGGGTTCAAGAATAATGACCATTCATCTTCTTCGTCAAAATCTCTCTTCCCTCTCTTATATCTCAACCGCAGCGGCGATGAAATCTTCTCCTTCTTCGTTCAAATCGCGGTGGCTCAACCTCCATTCTCTGATGATTCTCCTCCACCTCACTCCGTTCAGACTCGCCTGATTTACTTTTCCACCTCATACCCGACATGACGCCACCGTGAACATCCTTTTCCTCTCCATCTTCGCTCCAATACCACCGTGTATCATCTTCTCTTATCTCTTCATCATGATTTCATCACATTCTCACTTCAGTTTCTCGTTTTTGCAAAAAGAACGAAAAGGATAAAGAGATTGAGAAGATGATCGGCTTACCTACTAGAGAACTCCAATGGTTCTTATCCAACGAAGAAAGCGACGAGATACCGATGCGAATTCTAGGTAATAAACTTGACCTTGTGCCTTCTTGATTACCTGATTTCTCTTTTTTTTGTGATTCTTTTGCGCTTGCCTTTTTTCAGTTGTTGTTGATTTGTGATGTTGATTGAGCGTTGATGGTGATGCAAAGAAGAAAGTTGAAGACACAAGTGTGATGCATTGTATCAGCGCTGAATCATGATGACGAGGCTATGATACAAGGAAAGGAAGGCAAGTTGTTGATCTGGTTTTCTGTTGCGGATTGAATTTACTGAATGTTAATGATGAAGATGATGCGTGAATAGTGTTTACTGCAAATGAAGTTTTGGAAAATTTGTGAAGCTTGCAGTGGTGTGAGGATGAAAGAGAGAGCGTCGAGAGGTTCTAGAGGAAATCTTAGAGGAGAAGAAATTGGTGATTCTCTGAATTTTGGAGAATGAATCGTTCTCGAGATTTGCAAAGTAAGATTGAAGATGAAGATAAGAGGAGAAGAGTTCTAAGTTTTGTGAAGTGCAGAGAGAGAATGGAATAGAGCTTTTTCTGGTGAGTTTTCACTGTATGATTTTTTTGTTCCTTTTTTTGGGTTTGGATCGTCAATCCTTCTCTTTCCCTTTTTTAATTTTTAATTTGTTATACTAGACGTTTATTATTGGAGGCAGCTAAGAGGTTTAGTCGGAATTCAGTTAGGGGTTATTAGAGTTAATTGGATATGTTCTGACAGTTAGTTTCTTTTAGCGGTTAGTTGTTAGTTAGGAAGGTTATCTGTTAGAGAAAATAGTTAGGGGTTAGGAACTGAATCAGTTAAAGGGCTAGAAATTTTGTTTGGAAGTTGTTATGAAACAATTAGGATAGTGAGGAATTGTTTAGGGAATGTTTAGAGTTTGTTATGAAATACTATCTAAATATTTTTATGTTTTCACGGTTTTTATTCTGATTCAATTTCTGGTCCAGTATTATTATTCGTTTGTGCTTACCTGACTTTCTGATTTGATATTTTCTATCATGAATAGGGTTGCGGCTTATTTTCAATTCAGAATTGCCTCATGTAACTATCAACTGCTGGTATATCTTCTGATTTTTTCTTTGAACTAATGTAGGGCTATTAGTTAGTACAAGGACTGATTTGTGGATATAGTGTCAATTTATGCGGATGCATGGCTGTTTGTTATAGATTTTGAATGGTCTGCAGGCTTGTAAACAGTATGTATGTATTGGTGCTTGGTCTGTATAGGTGAATGAGAAAGTTATGGCATTGGTTGTACAAGTTGGTACCAAGGAAAATTGGAGCAGTTTTGAAGGTATAGATGAGTGAAGTCGGCAAAGAGTTTAAAGAGGCATAACACGAAGAAGAAGGCATGGACATGAAGTTTGCAATGAAGATAATGGATGAAGTAAGGTTGAACTAGGGTCGTGGCTTGAATAAGATTGAAGATGAAGCTTGGTAATATAGATGGAAGACTTAGGCAATTAGGTTTAGATTTAATGCTTTCTTGTAATTTTTTTGATGTATTGAAGTATGATAGGAATGTAACCTTGGAAAATACTTGAAATGATGTAATGATTTATGGTGTAAATGGCCATGACTTTTGGAAACTTTGTGATGGTGATGTTGTGATAGAATAGGTGATGTACTTGGCTTGTATGATGAAATTGTCGATGGTTTGTAACACTTGAAGTAATCTGATTTTGATGGAAGGTAATGCTCGACTTCAAATCTTGAATGAATTAAGCGGTAAATGAATGAATGAATTTGCCTATCTATTTGTGGCTTGCACCATGAATAGATCACTTCCACTTTTCTTGTAACTTGACTTTTAAAGTTTAATGATATCTCTAAAGCATACTTATTCTTCCAAATTTGTATTTGAAATTCCAAGTCTTTTTCACTACATTTCTTTCCACCTTTGCAAGCCTTAAGTAGATTTTGCTAAATTTAATCAACTAGACTTTAAAGTATTAATGCATCCAAATCCGGCCTTCACTTCTCAATGAAACCCTAGATTTCATTCCCATAATCTAAGATAACTTGCAATCGAAGCAACAAAATTGTCTTGATCACAATATGAATCCACAACCTCGTCTCTTGTGTCATGCCTTGCATCCAATCCATCATAACAGTAAGGCCTTGACTTTGAAGATAATATTTAGGTTATAGCAGCACACCTCTGATGAACCTCAATTAACAAACTCAATTATAGTGAGATATAAACATAGTTCCCCTTGAGATGTAATTTGATGAAGAAAATGATATTGAGATATTTAAGAGGACCAAAAGCTTTGTTCAAAGCAACCTAAAAAAAAAACTCTTGATAAAACCCTGAAGATTTCACCCTTGGTGAAGAGAACCTTGTAGCTTGATGAGAAATAAGTTCTTAGTGATTGTGAACAAAAAATCCCTAGTTCCACAAACCATGATTGATGAAGGAACCAGATAATTCAAGCCTGAGTGAAGTGAAAGCCTTAAGCATAGAGAAACCCTAGTTCCTCAATATATTTTATCCCTATGCCAAGTTAATTGATTAATGATGCATGTAATATTAGATGACCTAATGAAAGGTATGTATATGAGGTGAGAAGTGCAAAATGCATAAGCCAAATAAAGTGAAAGAGTAGGACAAATTTGTGGTATTACAACAGGACAGATTTATCAAGATGCAACTGATACTGAAATTAAATTACAGAATGATAAATAACACATAGAGTTGTTAACCCAGTTTGGTGCAACATCACCTACTCTAGGGGCTACCAAGCCAGAAAGGAAATCCACTATCAGTAGTATCAATTTAAAGCTAAACAAACCCAGTTTACAACTCCTCACTTAATCCCTACCCAGTGTAAATTCTACCTAGAAATCACCATCTAAACATGAGAAACCCCATCTCACTTCCTAATCATCTCAGTGATATCTAACAGTCCCAATCCCAGTGACTGTATCAAAAACAACTCAATAACAAGATTACACTTTCAATACAAAAATACTTAGTTAAGACTTTTACCTAAGAACAATACTTAGTTTTGCTTAAAATCTTCAACCAAGAACAATACTCAACTCATTACCTAAAGGCTTATGAGTGAGAACATTACGTCTACCACAAGTATCAATAGATATAAGAGCGACTTACACCCACACAAGGTTTAGGTTTAGGTTTCTCCTTTAAATTCACATCTGCAGTCCATGTGCTTCGAAATATTCATCCAGATATTTCTTGATCCATAAGTTGAGTGATGCACCATTGTGCAACAAAATATCCTTAAATATTGGAAAAAACAATACTAAGTTTCCTAAAATGTGTCAAGGCCCAATTTAGTAACTTATGTACAGCTGGAGATATAAAACTTGTTCTAGATTAAAACTTCTTGAGATGCAAAATTTAGAGAGACATATCCAAAAAGAATATCACAAAATCCAATTAAATATGTCAAGATTTAAAACAATGGCGCTTGCTGTAATAGACCAAGATGTCATGACATCTGGTTGAAAAACACATAACAACAAAATTATTATGATAGTTGATAAGAATGCTGCAACATCTTGATCAACATCAGTATATAACCAAGTTTTACCAAAATTTAGCCAAACATAAAACCATGGAACTAACAATCTCCCCCTTTGATAAATTTTGGCTAAAATAACCAATGCCCAATTAAACTAGAGAGAGGAATAACAATACAAAGGAATAAAACCATATAGGAATAAAACCACAAATCAAACTGCACAAAAACTTGTATCAAAGATACAACAGTTACACAAACACAAGCTACATGTTAAACATGTAAACTTTATACATGAGAAAGAAGATGACATGCATCTTCAGAACCATCCAAGTTACTCCACCTAAAACTTAGAACCACTTCTTGTCACAGGGAGATAAATCTCCCCCTCAAGAAGCACAAGAAAACCAACCTAAAGCTCCAGAAAACCAACGTGGACTCAGGATATTAGAAGACCATGCAACAGAAGCAACACACATAACTCAGAGCACAAGACACAACAATACTCATAACTGAGAACATAAGACACAAGATACAGGACTCAAACAAAAAAAAAGACACAAAAGACAGGATGTTAGAACATCCTATAGGATATCCTGCAAACAACCACAATAGAAGTAGCAGCAGAAGCAGAAACAAGACAACTTGACTCAAGACTCACATGATAGACAATCATGCCCCCTTTTTAGCCAAAAATTTACAAAAACTGAGTAGAAAGAAACTGACACACAAAAAGAATCAACAGAAGCAAGAATTGATTCAAGAGAAACAAAAGAAATTTGACTCTATGACTTGATGCATGACTAATATAACCAAACTGAATCAAAAGAAACAACAAAAGGAAATATAAATAAAAAACAAAATCACCCAAAGAGACAAAAAAAACTAGGACTCACCCAAAGAGACAAAACTAAGGGTTAATAAAAATGACGTAACAAGGACTTAAACAAACTCAACTAAAGAACATAAACAAAACGGAAAAAAAAAGACTAAAGAAACACCTTTTTTTTAATTTTCTATTTTTTTATATATAACAGATAGAAGACAATAGTTATCCAACTCTACATCACGAGTCAATGCAATTGACCCAATCTTTATCAGCTCTGAGTCTGAATCAAGTATTTAATCATGATTTTTCTTGAGTGACATCATATTTGTTGCAAATGTTTTCCTTGCTCTGGATGTTCCAATAGATGCTCCAACATTTTTTAGTGTTAGACACTAATTTCTTTGAACCAGAACCCACTTCCTTCTTGGTTTCCAGCATAAGAGACTTCTTTGCATCAACAATTTTGGAAGTTTTGCTCATGTTGAAATGTAACTTGTGAGGATGGTAAGGTAGTGAGGCCTTTAAATACAAGGAGAGTTACCTAGTTTGTAAAGACACCTTTCTTGTAACAACAGTTAGTCAATGAAAGCGTTTTTGGAAGAAGATAAAATCATCCTTAGTGACAGAAAATGTTTTGACTGCTGGAAAATGTTTCTCTCTTTCCAAGCTTTGACTGCTAGAAAATGTTACAACATTTGAAATGACATTCTCCATGACATTGAAAGTGATTCTTCTGAGATTACACCTCATAATTATTTAGGTGTGCAATTCAATAATTACCCCTCATATTCTTAATGTAACTTGCACCTCAAGTTATGAGAAAATAATTCCTAAAGCTTCTTAACCATACCAAGCTTAGGAGTGTCAATATAAGCCTGTAGCAAGATCCCTGACACAATGACGACACAACCAATGACTTTGTTTTGCATGCAGAATAAAATCCTTGTACCTTGATTGCAGTAGCATGTCACACTACAATGTCATGACATTAAATTTGACATTATACTCTTTTAGTAATCAACCCAATTGAAAATACATCTTCCTTCAGCAATGTACCTAATCTTAAAGATATACAAAGATTAAATAAATTCTAATCCAAGTGACCAGAATATCCTCCAATAATACAATCTTCTTCAGACTTGGCCAATAGCTTTTTACTCCAAGACTCACCATCATTATATATTTCATCTCTGAAACAACTGATGATCATAGACCAAAATAAACTTCAAATAATGAACTCCCTTTTTAAACAAAATGTTATTTTCTTGAGAGCTTTCTTATTCAGTTTCTGCCATCCCTTTAGATTCGTCCACAATGCCTGAAGTATCAAACTGTTGTGATGATGTTCCAACATCTGGTTGAATATTAATACCTTTCTCAATGAACACATCACTAATTTTGGTCTTGAAGTTAACATCACTAAAAGTACTCCTCTCAGTAGAGTAACTGCTGAAGCGGTAAAACGGAAAGCAAAAGTAAGTAAGCATTTAGTTTTATCATATAGTCTCCATATGTTAGTGCTACTGAATTTCCGTTCGATAAGTCCCGCGTGTATGAGTTAGGATTAAAATGGGTTTAAAGTAAATGCGGGAATTAAAAGTTATGAAAAGAAAAATAATTCATTCTTTGGGGAGTAGAGAACTCTCGGGTTTGAATTTCATCTATCCTATCAAATACTTAAACTTACTACCCAGTTGTACTCAACCTAAATAACTCGTCAATATTATTGCATATCTCTCACGCAGAGGTTATCACATAGAGTGAGATAACGACCGTATTACTCACGTTGGTGATCTCTCAGCGCAACACAAACAACACGGAAGAATTAAGCTCTGATATCCACATGAATATTAAGCCTTAATCTATCTCTAGAATTAAAACCCAATAAATGTTCATCCTAAATCCAGATATAACCCGTCTATGTCTGCAAAAACTCAAACCCAAATAAAGAAAGTAATCATCAACATTAATTTGTAAAAAGAGTTTCATACAACACCATGAGCAATGAATATACATATAATCAAGGTAAAATTACATACAAACTCCAACAAATAAAGAATACAGAGACAAGAAGAGAACATGAATCAAACATCTTTCGCTTTGTCAGCGCTAATCAATGAGAAATTCGACCCCGGATTATCCAGATGCAAGCTCCATTGTTGTTCTAAGCTCTAAACTATCAAAGAGTGAAGCGGATGAAGTTGGGAACTAATACCCCCAAAACTCCAAGACCTAACAAATGAATTGAAAATCTATTTATAAAATTTGGTTCAGGCGCTCTCGCCTGATGCTCAAAAGCTTTACTCGGCGAGAGCCTTATTTACTCACATGCCACAATATGAAATGGGACTCAATTAGCAAAAATATCTATCTACGCTTGATGAGAGGAAGTCTCGCCCGGCACTCTTATTCTTCCTCGCCCAGCGAATAACACGCGAGTTCAAGATAGAAGCTACTGGAAAAATGGTCATTTCTTCTCACCCACGCTAGCCAGACGAGACAAAAATGCTTGCTCCTCGCCCTAGCTTCATTCGGCAAAGATGACAGAACAATAAACTTTATTTCTTTTCCTGGTACAATGCAATGGCTATCTTTCTTTTCCTTATTCCATTCAAAAGGTGCATCTTGGAGCTTAGCCTTTGGCCTTTATTACTCAATGTTATACCAATGCTCAAATACCTACAAAATGAATGGAAAAACATCAATTAATACACTAATTACACAAAAACTCAATTATACAGAAACTAAACGTATTTACAAACAAAGTGGAGTTTATTCAAACGATATTAATAAAAAGTATCGATAAATGCAACAAAACTTATATACAAAAACAGACACAATTTGCACTTATCAAACTCTCCCCAACTTAAAAGATTGTTTGTCCTCAAACAAAGTCAAATAACCTAAAGAAACAAAAGACGATAATCCAAGAATCATGAATCAACAGGTTTTGAAAACGGGAAACAAATGTACAGTTCAAACAAAAATGCACAAGTAAAGTAAATACTTACCACAATCCTACAACGACAACATGAAAACGAAATGAATCATAAGTACAAAAATCATGCTAACCCATCTAAAAAAATATAAGCTCTCATCATGAATTACACCTAACAAAAATTCATTGAGGGATGAAAAACACACAAAAATGAGGGACTTGACACTCATCCAACAATCTTGCAAACAAGAGACTAAATTATGCATTCATCCACAACTCATATTGAAAACAGAAAAGCAAAAACTACAAGGGCTTTTCAAGGTTGTAATGTGGCTTGGTTAACAAACAAGGGATAATTTCTAAAGCTAATTGAAACAAAAGTTTGCCTAAAACGATGGGAGTGATCAAATCATAAAGTTTCAAACACAAAAATTCCAATCAAACTTCTTCTACATTCCCAAATTTTACTCCAAACACACCTTACTTATTAACACAATATTATTCTACTCTTTTTGTTTTTCTTTTTCAAAATTTTTTCAACTTTTTTTATTTCTTTTTCAAAAAATTTTCAACTTTTTTTATTTCTTTTTGTTTTCTTTTTTTTCTTCTTTTCAACCTCATAGAAATCAACACATAAGAAAACAAGCATTGATCTTCCCAACTTGAATTCAACCAACATAAAAGTGTGAATACTCTTTACTTTCTAAGGCAAAGCAAAAATACAAACCATAAATCATGGATGAGGGTTAAAGAAAACAAATAAAAAACACTCATTCAAAAAGGTGAACTAAACACTCATAGACAAGCATCAAGTTCAAAAACAACATGGACATTAATAAAAAATATCAAAAGGGGTTAACAAATGCTCACACACTCACAGGGTGAGTTGAATATTTGGCCAAGGTAACTATGCTGAAAATGAAACAAAAATGCCTTGATATTTTTCATGCTTTCATAAAATCAACACAAACAAAAGATTAAACATAATGAAATCCAGTTAAACAAGAATTGTGGCCTCCAACATATATGAACAATAGAAAACTTCCTCAAATTTGGGTTAAAAAGGAACTAAAGTGATTCAATCAAAAAGAAAGTAATGTAAAAGAATGAATGGCATCATAATTATACAAAATGAAAAAGATTACTAAACATGTTATGCTATAGAAAATGACATGTGAGTATAAACTTCGTCGATAAATGTTTTGAATGATGTCAAAACTGAGAAAAACTTGAACCTCTGAGTATTGATTGGTGTCCTTATGTCTTGTGGAACTCCTCTGCATTAGAGGTCTTAGAAATCATTAAAAATAGTTTTCTGCATGATTTTTCACTCCATGTGTCGACACATCCATATTTTCGATCGACACATGTAATGCATTTTTAAAGTCTGTAGCTTCTATAAGACTTAGGCCGAGACATGCATGATTTAGGTCGGCACATAGTGAAGCCTTTCTAAAAATTGCAAAAATTATTTTTTTATGTGTCGACACATCCATTTTTATGGTCAACACATTTGCTATTGTTTTAAAGCTTGTAACTTCTATAACTCTTCGGTCGACACATGGTTCATTATAGGCCGACACATTATGTTCAAAATCACGTATGTGTCAACACATACGATTCTTAGGTCGACACATGCTGTTTTAAGTTGGTCAATTTTTTAAATTCTCTTATTCTAAATTTATCCCTCTTTACCCTAAAAGTTCCAAAACTATAAATACTCTTTCATGCATCATTCCAATTTGTTGAAAACCATAAAATTGGCCTATTCCTCTCTTCATCTTAAACCTCTAATATATGCATACACACTGATATTACATTATAACAATGTTCCGTTGGGTGCCATCTAGACGAGGATTGCTAGTGTCCAATTGTGTATTGAGTGGAGTTTTATAAGGGTTTTCATCCAGAAAAAACCTCGGGTTTGTCCTCCAATCTTGGGGGTTTTCGTGCAAGACATTCAAGAGGTAATTACGGTAACGTGGACAATCTTGGAGTGCTTAAAAATCTTTGCAAGGAACCTTAGAGTGTTTGAAATCTTTTCAAGGAAGTAACTTGGAATACCAGATAAAATTGAAGTCTTATGTTGCAATAGTTTGAAATTGACGGTGCATGAAATCTTTGGACATAAAGAACGTAAAGGAGTAGCAAGATCTAGATAGTCATTCTTCATTTATTGTATTTTTGGTCTCTCTCAACATCAAAAGTGGAGAAGGGGTTGAATCAACGACAAGCTTCGGATTTATGGAGTTGCTCTTAAACACATCTCTTGTATCAATAATTTTGCATAGTAAGAATTATCCTAATTCCATTGGAATTAGGTGCAGACGTATCCACACGTGAGGATGACAGTGGGGAACTGTGAAGATAAATTCCTCGTGTCACCATTATTTTTGCTTTTACTTCTTTTGATATTCATTGTTCGATTTATCAAATAACATTACGTTATCATTTGAATTGTATGAATTTTCCTAATCAATTTTGATATTTAATTCAATTGTTGATATAGCTTATAATCATTTTTGATTATAAGTGGTTTGTGTATCAACACAATTAAAGGAAAAATTCTAAAAATTCACTTGCACACTAAGTGTTTGATAATCTGACTAAACTAGTTATTTTAATATTACCATTGGAAATATCCTCGCTAAGTGAAATTGATTAAATGGTAAATAAGTTGCAAAGTGATTCAAGGTTATTAATTCACATTATTATTCTTATTCCATATCATTTTTTATTTACAGTTTGCATATCCGAGCTTCCCGATAACGTTCGTATAAACGACAATTTGAAAAAGCTTATGCGTCGTACTTTGATAAAACTTTTTCAAAACCAAATTTTATTTGGATATTTTTAAAGGGGTGTCTATTAACCCCCATATAAATTTGTTGTCATCGTCTAACACGATAAATCAGTATTTGGTGTGTACCAACTTCAAACAATATCGTTACCATACATCCGCAAGTTGAAACATTGAACTTGGAAAATCACCTCAAACTTCCTCAACTTTCCTTTTGATGAAAACAACCTTTTGTCACTTGAGTTTTCTATTTTATAATTATATCTTGAAAACCCTATCCTCCTTAGTCTTCCAATCCTATTTCCACTAGAAGAAACCTCTCCAATTATTCTGAACTATCCTTAAAAACTTGATCATGATATCAAGTTTTAGGATTAATAGAGTCACCATACTCTGCAAGTTATATATGGTAGACAATCCTTCATTCTCTTAAGACATAAGATCATAAATAAATCACCTCCAATTATTTCATGGTTGACAACCCCTTTTTATTCTAGATACATAGATCTTTGAATAAAACAACTAGCACATCATGAGATGATTCTTCAATATAGAAATCTTCATTAGAAGTCCATCTTCAAGTCAAACCAGTAATGTCATTAGAAAATTCATAATGATGATCACTTTCCTAATTAAGCCAAGAAATAGAAAACCCATACAGTTGTTCTTGAGATAAGTAGGGCATTATGCTCCACAAAGATCCAAGGTCTTCACACTCAGATTAATGAATGCTTTGACCTTGATTGATCTATACTCCAATTCCAGCCTTTTCTTTAGCATCATAGACTTGCTGAAGTCAGTACAAATGTTCCGGACATTTGGTCTAGTCATTATGTCCAATATCTTCAACACCTGATTGAATTTCCTTTAAAGGAACACAATAGTAATAAGAAACTCTTCATTAGAGACCAGGACACAAATTCCTAAAACTTGGAACCAAAATAAATTCCCTTGTTTTTTTTTTTAAATTTCTTGTCACTTTCATGTCAAACCTTTAGAGTAGAGACCAGAGTATCTTCTTCTTAATCGTCCTCTCTTCTAAACTCTTTTCTCCCAAACACACTTATATGTACATTTATGAGTGGACTTGAGATATTCTAAAGTATCTTTGGCTACAATAAAAGTGATATAGAGTGCTTACCAATTCCATAGAACATGAGGTTGATAATTTAAGAGTAACAAAGAGCAAACTCAAACTCTTCACTTCTATCTCTTTAGCACTAGGATTCTCATATCCTGATAATTCTTCAAGATCTATTGTCCATTGATAACTTGAATGCTATCATTTAAGTATTCAAAAACAAACAATAGTACCAAAAAAATACACCCTGAAGCTCACCCAATAGACCAGGGTGTCTGCCTTGATACCAAATAAAATTTTTGGTACATGCAACAAATATTTATACTGATATCCCAACATCAGAACAATGTCAAGACAAATGTTACAACATATATTGACAGACTGAACAAATTTATCAAGATGCAAGTGATATTGAAATTAAATTGCATAATGATAAATAACACAGATAATTATTAACCCAGTTCGGTGCAACATCACCTACTCTGGGGGCTATCAAGCCAGGAAGGAAATATATTACCAGTAGTATCAATTCAAAACTAAACAGTTTAAGTTTACAATTCTTCACTTAATCCCTACCTAGTGCAACTTCTACCTAGAAATCACCATCTAGACATAGAAATCCCATATCACTTCCTAATCACCTCAATCATATCTAATAGTCTTAATCCCAGTAACTGTATCAAAAACAACTCAACAAGAAGATTACACTTCAAATACAAAAATACTTAGTTAAGACTTTTAACTAAGAACAATACTTGATTTTGCTTAAAAGTTTCAACAAAGAACAATACTCAACTCATTACCTAAAGGCTTTTGAGTGAGAATATTACGTCTACCACAAGTATCAGTAGATACAAGGGTGACTTACACTCACACAAGAGACTCTTAAAACCTAAGACTCTAAGTTTTCCCTAATTTATAAATTATGAAAAACTTAATTGAAAGAATTGATCCATTAGGTGTACGTTTTCTACTTTAAATACACCTCTGCAGTCCATGGGCTTCGAAATTTACATCCAGATATTTCTTGATCGATAAGCTGAGCGATATACCAATTATGCAGCTGCTGACAAGTAATTTTCGATTAGGCCACAAGTTAGATGGTATCCTTTGTCAAAAGATAGTGTCAATTATTCTATAAATGGCGAGCTAGGGCCCATCGACGGGATTTCATAAATTATACATATCCAAAGGCTTGTCCATCGAGACAATACTGGAAGCATAAGTTAGGTCTATGAAGGCCAGGCAGGTCGAAAGCAAGAGCAAATGGCGGCAAAAGCGGTTAATAACTACGAACATTAACAAAACGTGGGAAGTTTGAAAACAACATCACACAAACTCTCAACGTGAGTGGTTCAAAGTAACCGTCGACAATTACATTTTAGCATGTAATTAAGCAAACTTAACACGAGGTCTAGGACTCTTGTAGTCGGTCCTGCAATTAACCTTTAAGGGATAATGGATATTTCACCTCCTGCCATATGAGCGAAGTTTGAAAAAACTTCCTGTAAAAAAAGTTTGAATTTGCCCCCTAACATGTGAAGATTCTCTTGTTTTGACCCCTCTTGAAATTCAGTCACAATTATCTTTGACATGACAACTTTTTTTTTATTGTTATTTTAATGATGTGGATGAACTTGTTGGTATTTTTATTATTTTTTATTATGTTTAATTATACGTGGAGTTTTTATTATTATTTTAATTTTGGTTTTTGAAAGGTTAAAATATAAAAGCTCAAAAAATTAACTAACATGATTGTTAAACCCATGACTCAAAGCTTGCAAGTGCTTACCAACTACCATTGCGCTACATGATTCAATTTGTCAAAAGTTGCTTCTGTTTTGTAATATTACATAATTATAACTATTTCACACTATTATGTAATTATAATAAAATAAATAGGATGCTTTATATGTTTAATATTGTTATTCATTTAAATATATGTTTAAAATAAATATTTTTATTTAAATTATTTAATATATATTAAAATTATATAAGTGGTTGATATAAATACTATTTTATATAAAATGATGTAATTGAAAAAATATTTATATGAAATGATGCTTAATATTATTATTCACTTATATTAATTGAGAATATTTAAATATATTAATCAAAAAAACAAATAATATATAATATATAATAAATAATTTAATAATATTATTTAAACAATTCAACTTGAAAATATATAATAAATAATATTAAATATGAAATAAATACTTAAATAATAAAATAACAAAATTAAACATAATAAAATATTTATGAAACATTTACAAACACAATTATGTTTACTATTATTAATTTATTACTTAAATATTATGATATATATATATATATATATATATATATATATATATATATATATATATATATATATATATATATATTATTGTGATATGTTTATTTGATGCAAAGAATTAACAATCAGAATGCTCTAGCGTACTGGCAGGGCTTTTTCTTATATACATTGTGTCATGGGTGCGTGGGAGGCAAATTTTTGAGTTTTTATATTTTAATTTTTCAAAAATCAAACATTAAAATAATAATAAAAATGCCACGTGTAATTAAACATAATAAAAATAATAAAAATATCAACAAGATCATCCACATCATTAAAAATAATAATATTTAAATAAATAAAAATTGGCACGTCAAAGATTCATGTGATTGAATTTTAAGAGGAGTCAAAATAGGGGAATCATCATATGTTAGGGGTGAATATAAACTTTTTTATAGGGATTTTTTTCAAACCTCGCACATAAGGAAGGAGGTGAAATACCTATTAACCCAACCTTTAATTAAGAGGCTAGAGATTGTTCGCGAGAAACTCCCGCGAACAAATTGGCACACCTGGTGGGACACGTTTCGTGATAAGTTCGTCTCAATCCGTGCATGAGATTGAAAACTGGAAGAAAAATGGTAGATCCTAGAACTCCAAAAAGGGATCAGACCCTGGAAGGAAATACCAGTGCGGTGGCGAGTGTGGGATCATGTTTTGTGGTTGTGTCTTTGACGGACCTAAACATAACAGTTACCATGACTTAGCCTGTAACGCCCGTAATTTAATTAATTTTTTAATTAAATTATTTTTGGAATATTTATGAAGATGTGTTATAATTAAATTGGATTTATTTTATTAAGTGGAGAAATAATATTAGAGATATAATATTATGTGGTGAAATAATATTAAAAGTGTAATATTATTTAATATGGGCTTATTTTGAGAGAGTAGAAGTAATAAAGGGGTGTATTGGTTTTAAGCCCAATAAGGAGATAATAGAATAATAGGGTTATTTTATTATCTGTTGTTAGAATAGAAAGAAGAAGCAGTAGAGAATAAGGATTTGGAAGAGAATGTGCAAGCTGCTAGAGAAAGTGGAGAACGGCAAGCACGAGGAATCCAACCGGAAATTGTAGAGCGACCTTCAATCCAAGGTAAGGGTGGGGTTCTAACTCTATAATTGGGTTTATGATGATTGATATGTGGGGTTAGAGGTGGTTGTTGTTTTGTTCCTGAATTGAAATTATATGATTGTTGTGTGATGAGAATCGATGAATTTTCGAATGAATAATGATGTCTTGATGTTGTTTAATTGCTGTAGAATTATAAGGTAATTTATGAGTGATAAATTGTCACGATTAGATTAGGTTTAAGTCTATGTGTATGAATATGTAAGGTTAACAGGGAAGAAGAAACGTTGAATATTATAGTACAATAAACGCAGAATTTAGCAATTGAAAATAGGCGCTGTTGCATTAAAATAATGAATTAATTGGAGAATAGAATTGGTTAGTGTTGTTCTTAGTTAGATTGACAGCAGGCAAAGAATTAGAACAACAGGACGAATAGAACATAACATTTCTGATGCTAGAAGTAGGTTGTTAGAAGTTGCATGGAAGTACTAGAAGATAGAAGTTCTGAAGTTAGACGTAAGCTGTTAGGAGATGCGTGGCATAACAAAAGGTAGCAGTTCTGACATTAGGAGTTGCATTAGTCAGAGGTTGAGTGGTCAGAAGATGTGAGGGTCAGAAGTTGTACTTGGTCATAAGATGTATCTGGTTAGAGGTTGAGTGGTCAGAGGTTGTATCTGGTCAGAAGATGGGGACTAGTCAGAGGTTGCATGGGTCAGAAGTTGTATCTGGTCAGAGGTTGCACTAGTCAACAGATGGCATTAGTCAGAAGATGAGATGATCAGAAGTTGTATTTGGTCAGAGGTTGCACTAGTCAGAAGATTGGGCCACCCAAGGGTTGCGTTGTTTGAAGCTGGGTTGGTTAGGAGTTGTATTGTTAGGAGTGTTCTAGTCAGAAGTTGCATTTGACGTTAAGATTGGTTTTATACAGAACGATGAACGTTAGATTCTAGAAGTTGTTGTTTGAGCTATAAAAGTAGGAAAGTGATGGTCTTGACTTTAGAGCTACAGAATGACAATGTTGATTTTACTGTGGAATTAAAATACAGTTGAGTTATTACTGAGAAGTTATTTAAAAATAAATGATGTTTGATGAATTATTTTGATTATTTTGAGATGCATTTTGAGATTATTATTTGAGATGTTTTGAGATAATTAATTGAGATGTTTTGAGATGTTTTGAGATGATTTGAGATGTTGTTAACTTGGGTGTTATCATTACATTCATGGTTGTGTCGCATACATTGCATTTCTGAGATGGAGCTTATGCTCATTGAGATGGCCTGGATTGGCAAATTTTGAGATGAAGGCTATGCCTTATTAATGCCTCTATTAATTGACAAATTTTTGAGATGGGAGTTCTGCTCCAATGGCACCACATGCATTTGCATAGTATTGAGTCGCATTATATGATTTCATAAAGAAGTGTATCTTGATGTTGATGAATGAATATTATTGTTGAGATTGTCGTTGATTATGAGATGAGAAGTGGTAATGTTGTTGATCTAATTTAATATATTAATTATCATGCACTTTATTATATTGTTAGATATCTCACCCCTTTTGTTTGAATGTTGCCCTTATGTTGGTAACGTGCAGGTAATCGAGAGTGAAGGTTGTATACCTTCAATAGTTCGAGTCGGTGTCATTGCTCTGATATGTAACACTCGGGGGGATGAACGCTTGCTGTTTAAATTGATGATTTTTAGTTGTTGAATTTTAATTTGATTATGAATTATGAGATGATTCAAAGTTGTTGTTTTGTTAGAGATGTTATTAAGAATTCCGCTGTGTAGATGTTGATTTATTTGATTAAAGATGTTATGTTGATGGTTCATCCGATGTCTTGAAAAAGTGTTATATATCCACGATGAATGCAATGAATTTGTTAGAAGAATTTGTGACGTCCCGATTCATTTGTATGATTGAAATTTTATAACTCTGATTTATTCTGCATAATTGCTTAGGGTAGAATTTGGGTGTTACAAAGCAGTAACTGCAAGACGAAGTGTTGTCAATACTTCTGGGTAATATGTGCCTAGTTTTGCAATACCTGTACATATTGGGGAACATGTGTATGGAATGCCAACAACGAAGATGGTAGGCTTGCATAATAGCAATTCGACGTTTGGTGAAAATTTAGTGTCATCATTTTCCCCTTATCACGCCTTAGGGCCTATGGGAAGTCAATTTGGTCATTCGACTAGATTAGTTTTTCTCACCAAGTCATGCCTACTTTCACCCCAAGTACTGTTGCAATCATGAGGTAGCAGATGGATGAAAGCAATCATGAAATGGTCAATATGCTTAAACAACTGTTGCACCCCAAAATTTTCCCTCTCATGTTTTCCAAAGTCTTCCCCCTGCATGGTTGATCACAAACTCTTGCCTAAGGAAAAGGAAAATTTTTGAGTGGCGCTTTAAGTACATTTCGATTGGCATTCTGAAAGATCCTTCGATTGGCATTCTGAAGGAGCACTTCGATTGGCATTCTGAAGGAGCACTTCGATTGGCATTCTGAAGGAGCACTTCGATTGGTATTCTGAAGGAGCACTTCGATTGGCATTCTGAAGGAGCATTTCGATTGGAATTCTGAAGGAGCACTTCGATTGGCATTCTGAAAGACCCTTTGATTGGCATTCTGAAGGAGCATTTCGATTGGCATTCTGAAGGAGCACTTCGATTGGCATTATGGACAAGCACTTCGATTGGCATTCTGAAAGACCCTTCGACTGGTGTTCTGAAGGAGCCTTTCGATTAGCATTATGGACAAGTACTTCGATTTGAATTCCAAAAAGGTCCATTCAAAGAAGCATTCAAAGGTTCCATTCTAAGAAGCTTTCGAAGAGAATTCGAAGGAGACCATCAGCCCATTCGAAAGGGAGCATTCGAAGGCCAGCTACATGTCATTCAAAATTCAAAAAGGGACAGGATCCCATGTGTTTAGCCAATGTTACAAACTCTTATTCATGGCTTTCCAACACATAATTAACGTTACAAATCCTCCTTCATGGCTGTCAAAACACATAATCAAGGTCATTTAAACCTTTTCCTTCCTGTCCCCTCCACCCCCTCTATATAAAGAGATCACAAATGCTGCAAGAAACACACAAAAAATATACAGAAAAATAGAAAACTTGGAGAGACACTGCCCAGAATTTTCCAGGCCAAAGCTGCCACCCATCGAACACCTCCACCCTTAGAACTATAGATCGAAGCACTTCTGTTTGGTAAAAGAAAAATCTAATCTCAAACTCATTTTTAAATTCATTTTGATTGCATATTCATATTATTACTGCTGTTTGTGAATGATTTAATGTGCTACATATAAGCTACAACGCAGAGTTGAGATTGTGCCATTGCTTGGGCACAATCTGAGTTTCTCCTTCGAATCCCAGGATAAAACAAACCCAGACCCAGATTCAGCAGGTGCGAATAAGGGGGAGATTCGAACCAGGGGGGTAAAATCCCCCCTGGACCTTTAACATGTGTTTCATTTTGCAGGAACCATACATTCTCAGATTCCTATTCAGAGTTTCGAAGCTCATCAGTCTAGCTTCGAAATGGACCCAGGATTTCCAGATCGAAGGATGACATGTCCAGATCGAACACCCTCAGAGTGCAGCCCCTCATGCACCTTCGATCCAGACTCTTCACTGGGTCGAAAGACAACCTGCACCTCTTTCGACCCAGACCTCCAGAATTATATTTTTTTTCTTCTTGTTTTGCTGCCTGGCCCATTTGTACTCTGTTTACTTTGTTTTTGTTTATTTTTTTTAGTTTATTCTTTTTCTAATCAACATAAAAATCATAAAAATAAATAACTTAGAATTAGGATTTAATTTAGTTAATCATTTTAACTTCTTTTCTTCAATTTTAAAATCAGTAGATTTAGGATTTATTTGAATTCAATCCTTTTCATAAACAAAAAATGCAAAAAATATTAGGTATGCTTTAGAGTTAATTTTAGTCCATTGTTTTAATTAATTAAATTTGACTTAATTGAACATTTAGCATTTTCCCAATAAATAAAATAAAACAAAAAAAAGATTTTATTCTTAGAATTTTTAGAGTTTATTTTCAGATTCACGCGCGTCTATTTTATTGTAACTGCCTACTGGGATGTAATAGCTTAACTAAGACTTTTACTTTACTGCTTTTATTCCCCCAATTTTTGGACATGTAAATAAACCCCCTCCCCGAAGCCTTGTAATAGCGTAGGATTTACAATTCCCGCACTTTAAATTCCTGTACATATATTAACTGCTTAGATGTATGCTAACTAGGATTGCATGACAAGATTAACTCTTAACTTAAAATCAACAGTAGCTCACCATAACATGTACAAAGATAATATAAACTTAAAATTGACACACTTGCACATGCCACTTCTAGGGTATACCTCACTTGGTTGCCTCGAACGTGGTCATTAAGTATATGATGTTTTAGAGGTCGTCCTTTTGTCCCAAGATCATAAGTTGCCTCAAAACGGTTGCCTCGATAAAAATGATCTAAGACATTAGGATTACCACTAAAGCGTCCTAACGTTGCTTTAGTGACCACACGTCCCTAAAATCGAATTGACCCGAAAAACTCCAACGACGGTGCTACCTACTCCTCAATAGTGGGATAGCACTGCCTAAAGGACATTTGCACAGTTTAGTTCCTTTTTGAGTAGGTAGAGGTTCTTAAGTACTTGCTCCCTTTTAAAACAAAACAAAAACTTTTCGCACTTACACTTTCTTCAAAAAAACAAAACTCTTTTCAAAACCCACAATCACAAAGAAAAGCAAACCTTTTGAAAACATAGTGAGCAAGTAACTAAGAGCCCGTGGATAACCACGGATAGAAAGGGTGCTAACACCTTCCCTTTCTATAATCTACCTCCCGAACCCGAGAAAAATCTCGAAAAGGAATTTTTCTGTGATTTTGTCCTTTCCTTGTTGGATAAAATAAAAGATGGTGGCGACTCTTGCTTACTGCGACACTTTGCGAAAACAAACGCAAAACGCGAACCAGCATTAAAAAAACAGTCAGTTCTCATTCCCACTGATCACAGAACTAGAGACTCTGGTGGGGACTAATAAGTGAGGTATACCTTAGGACTAGATCACTTGTGTTTTCAATTGTATTGCTTTGTATGCTTTTAATTTTATAGGCTTGTATCAGAGTTCTATAGATCCTAACCCGGATCTGGGGTACCCTTTTTAGGTAAGTAGTAATAAACTGTGAGGGATCTATCCGGTGTAGACCGACCCGGATGAAGCAGTAGCTATGTTGGTGTAGCACCTTAGTCTGTACCGATATCCCTTGTGTTGAAACGAGGAGAATATGGGTCTTCTGAGGAGTCATTAAGCACCAACTGACCTTAGAACCTTAAATTGACCAACTTGGCTTTAGAACAGTAGCAGTATGCTACACTCATTGAGACTAAACTCTCGCGATGGTTCCGGCCGCAAGAAAAGGATGCTAAGCTGGAATTATGACCGATTGAGGGTAGTCAGTGATATTGAGATCCTCTAGAACCCGATTACTATTTTTTAGGACAGGTCTTAACCAACTAAAACTGAAAGAGTGTAGTACCTGAACTTTATCCCAGCCTGAAATCTAAGGGCTCTTTTGTGTGACTTGTATGCCTTTATCATGTTTGCCTTTTGTGAATATCTGTGGTATGCCTTTACCATGATATCATAACATCATAACATTGCATACATATTACATAAGGACTAACCTATTTCAAAGACAAGAGGGTTTCATCTTTGCTCCGTTTTATAGAACATCATGATGCCCATGTGAAGGAATACTATCCGGATCCACTTTGTTCAAGTACCTACTCTGCTTAAAGAGTTGGTTGTCAGGATTCCAAACACTACTTCCTTCATCAAGAGGCATGGTTCTCTTCTCAGTTTAGTCACCTCAAAGTTGGACGAACAAATGATGAGCGTCTTGGTCCAGTTTTATGATCCGCTATATCATTGCTTCACCTTTCAAGACTTCCAGCTGGTTCCTACCCTGGAAGAGTTCTCTGATTTTCTTGGTATCTCTGTTTTGGAGCAGACTCCATTTACTGGTTGGGAAAAGACTCTCAAGCCTGAAGAGATTGCTGCAGCCCTTCACTTGACCAAAGAGGAGGTAATGGCCAACTGGGAGACTAGAAGTGGAGCTAAGGGTTTTTTGGCTAAGTTTCTGGTTGACAAAGCTAATTACTTCTGGGATGGCCTAGACTTCAAAGCGTATGAGGATATTCTGGCTCTCTTGATTTATGGTCTGGTATTGTTTCCAAATCCTGACACTTTTGTTAATGTTAATGCCATAAAGATCTTCATCTCTCGGAACCCTGTACCCACTCTCTTGGGTGATATCCTTCATCAGCTCTATACTCGTACTTCCCAAAAGCGGGGAACTTTGATGTGTTGTGCTCCTTTATTGTCGAGGTGGTTTATTTCGCACCTCCCTAAATCTGTGCTGAAGAACGAAGAAGGAATGGGCTGGGCTTATAGGGTAATGTCTCTTACTAATAATGACATTATCTGGACTTTCAAAGGCTTGGATGAAGTGACTATCATTGATCGTTGTGGAGAGTATCCTAATGTTCCATTGATCGGAACCCATGGAGGAATTTCTTATAATCCATGTTTAGCTCTCCGCCAATTTGGAAGAGCCAGAAGAGAAGGGCCTCATGAGATGTTGATGCCTCATATCATCTTTGATTTCCAGGGAGATAGTGACGAGCTGCGTCGTAGATTCATCAAGGCTTGGGATAGAGTGCACCAATCTGACCCACATGAGTTGGGACCAAAGACTTCTCTGCCAATGGAGCCATACCTCAGATGGGTCCGCATTCGTGCCCAAAAGTTAGGTATGCCATACGAAGCTGTCAGGCCTATTACTCTTGAAGTTGCTGATAAAGACGGGGTTGTTCCAACTATTTTCCATCCTCATATGCCCACTGATATTGGCACACTGAAGAGGTCTTGGACGCAACTGTGGGAAGAGCGGGATTCTTATCGGGAGAGGTTCAATGAACAAGAACAGAAGATCCAGAAGCTGACTAAGCAACTGGAGAACGAGCGGATCCTGAACGATTATATCCGCACTGAGAAGAAGAGGCCATGAGAGCATTGACGGACCTTGGATGATTTCTTTTACAATTTCTATTTACTTTTCAGTATTTCCATTCTTGTAACGCCTAAGGGAAATTTGTTGAACAATTTAAATTCTGAAGTTAAATCTAATAAAGCGTGTTTCCTTTCTTGTTTACAAACTTGAATCCCGATTGTCTTTGAAATCATAAATCATGCGCATTTCATATCATGCACTTCATAAACAGGTACCCTTTTTACAGGTCTCTTATCTTCTTCGCTGTTTATTTCAGCAATCATCATGTCTGCTGAACCTTCCACTGAGCAAGTTATCAAGGCCCTCCAGGCCCAGAACGCCCAATTTCAAGAGCTGGTCATGAATCTAGCTAAGGGTCAGCAGGACCTGAAGACCCTGATTCTCAAAAAGAAGAAGAAGAAGAGGACCGTCTTGTTCAACACTGGACGCAGGTTTGGAAACGGGCTGCAGAATGAAATTGATCTGGCCACCCCGTCTGGAGAGAATGACAGTCCACAAGAAAGGAGGGCTCCTAGCCCTATGGTCTCCGACAACGAGACAAACTATGATGAAGAACAGTATCCTCCTGCTGAGGATAAGTACAAATAGCTGGAAGACCGTTTAAACGCTATGGAAGTACAGAAGGTGCCCGGTCTGGACTTCGGGGATTTGGGTTTATCATCTGGGGTGGTGATTACCCACAAGTTCAAGGCACCTGCCTTTGCCAAGTATGACGGAGCTTCCTGTCCAAAGCTACACCTCCGGTCATATGTGAGGAAGATCCAACCTTACAATGCTGATAAGAACTTATGGATCCATTTCTTTCAGGACAGTCTCTCAGGGACTCAGCTTGAGTGGTTCTATCAGTTGGACGAAGCCAGTATCCGCAGCTGGGAGGATTTGGCTGCTGCATTCTTTAAGCATTATCAGTATAATTCCGACCTCGCTCCTACGCGTACCCAACTCCAGGGTATGTCAATAGGGACGGGCGAAGGATTTAAAGAGTATGCTCAAAAATGGAGAGACCTTGCCGGAAGAGTGCAACCACCTTTAGCTGACCATGAACTTGTTGATATGTTTTTGGGGACCCTGTCCGGTCCATTCTTTAACCATTTGATTGGAAGCTCCTCAGCCGGGTTTACAGACCTTATCTTGACTGGTGAGAGGATTGAAGCGAGTATTAAGGCTGGAAAAATACAGAAGAGTGCCTCATCGAGCACTGAGAAGAGACTGTTTAAGAAAGAGTCCAATGCGGTCTACAGTTCGAGAAGAAAGAATAGACCTGAACACCGCCAAGCTGTCAATGCGATTGTTATTTCAAAACCTGCCGGTGCTCCTCAGTATCACAACCAACAAAGGGACGAGAGACCTCGAAGGCAATTCACTCGTCTCAGCATGACTTTGTCTCAGATTCTGCCACAATTGCTGAAGACCAATCTAGTGACCCTAAAAGAAGCTCCAAAGAATCCAAATACAATGTCACCAAGGTATAACCCTAATGCCCGCTGCGCTTTTCACTCTGATAGCCCGGGGCATAATACAGATGATTGTTGGGTTTTGAAGAACAAGGTGCAAGACTTAATTGATGCAAAGGAGATTGAGTTCGAGGCGCACGAGAGGCCTAACGTTGTAACTGCTCCCATGCCCAGGCATGGAGTGAATGCTGTGGAGGAGGACTTATTTGTAGTGTCTGTGGATGATATTGTTACCCCTCTGATGACTATCAAGAAGAACCTGTTGCTAGCCAGTTTATTTCCGGGCTTTGGTGAAAGTTACCATATGTGTTCTGCTTTACCTATTGGTTGCCCATCTCTGAAGTCAGGTATCCAAAACCTGATGGATAGTAAAGAGATTCTTTTTGAAAAGACTCTTGTTCCACCCGTACATTTTGAAGAAGTTTCCATCATTACCATTTTCGACAATTCTTCCAAGGCTCCCTCGAGGACGCCTGTTAGAATTACATCTGTTCCGAAGACCGCACCCATAATCATCACTGTTCCGGAGCCCATCCCCTACACCTCTGACAAAGTTGTCCCTTGGCACTATGGGGCAGATGTTTATGTTCTTGGAATTAAGCAAGAGTTTGATGTTGATACCAGCGTCAGCAACATTACTGGGCCTGCTAAAGTCACCCGCAGCGGTAGACTTTTCTCACCTGATATTGCTCCACCAACTGTCAGAAGACCTGTTGTCATTAAGCCTGCAAGTGTACCTACTATTGTTCCTGATCAAATTCCTATCCTTCCACCTGTCGCCGAGTCATCTGACGCTCGGGGCAAAGGGATCACCACTGATATGCCTGCCCAGACGGAGGCGCCAAAGACAATCAACGTTGAAGCTTCCAAACAGGAGATGGAAGAGATTCTGAAGATCATTAAGAAGAGTGATTATAATGTGGTTGAGCAACTGGGGCAAACCCCATCCAAGATTTCTATGTTATCATTGTTGTTGTGTTCAGAGGCCCATGCCAAGGCCCTGATTACCTTCCTGAAGACGGCCCACGTGCCACAAGAGACGCCAGCTGATCAATTTACCGATTGTGTGGCTAATTTAACTGCTGATAATGGTTTGGGTTTCTCCGACGCTGATCTGACTGCTAAAGGGAAGAACCATAATGATGCCCTGCATGTCTCCATTGAATGCAGGGGAACTACTCTTGCACATGTGTTGGTTGACACTGGTTCCTCGTTGAACGTCTTGCCCAAGAAAGCTCTAGACAGGCTGGATTGCGAAGGTTTGGAGCTAAAACCAAGTAACATTGTTGTCCGGGTCTTTGATGGGTCTAAGAGGATGGTGCATGGTGAGGTTTATATTCCAATCAAGGTTGGTTCTCAGGTCTTCAACTTTACGTTTTACGTGATGGACATTCAGCCGTCCTATTCTTGTTTGCTGGGTCGTCCATGGATCCACAAAGCGGGAGCCGTAACCTCAACGCTCCACCAGAAGTTGAAGTACCCGGTTAAAGGCAAGATTGTGACAGTTCAAGGGGAGGAGGAGTACATGGTCAGCCACCTCAACTCGTTCCGGTACGTAGAAATGGATGGGGAGTTCATTGAGACCCCATTTCAACACATTGAAGAGGTTCCTAAGACATTGGCATCGGCAGAGACTGTAATGGAAGATTCTCCTATGAAGATGGCTTCCTTAAAGGATGCACGGGCTTTTATTGAGAAGGGTGAGTATGCAAACTGGGGCCGACTTCCTGATTTCACTTAGAAGACTAACAAGTTCGGTTTGGGTTTCACTGCAGAAGCTCAGAGGGATGTTCGAAGTGCAAGGATTGGAAGACCTCGTGTGTTCATCAGCAACTCGGGAGTAAATGCCATCGAAGATGACGTGGAGGAGTCTGAATTCGACAGCTGGATCTATCCTACGACCAACGGTGGACCAAGCAACTGGACGGCAAAGGACTTCATCCCTATTACTTTTGTTACCCAGTAATGAACTCTTTGTTTTAAATTTGTAACAGACAATATTGTAAAACTTTATGGCCCGGTGTCTTACCCGGGGCACCGTGGCTTCATTTGTGAGGGCTTTTGTATGCCATTTTCATATATCATTAATAAAAGCATTGGACGTTTTTGCATTTCAAATTTTGCGCTCCTTGTCTTTCTTTATTATATATTGCAAAACATCTATTTTACACACACTCACATATACAGGTCTCAATCCACTCTGGATCTCACTGGTAACGACTCTGCTACTGCCAGTTATGACTTCGAAAATACGATCAACTTAGCCGAAGACGAAGGTGAAGATGATTGTGAAGTGCCTGATGAGCTTACAAGAATACTACTCCAGGAAGAGAGGGCCATTCAGCCACATGAAGAGCCAGTGGAAACAGTGAATCTGGGTACCGAGACAGACAAGAAGGAAGTCAAGATCGGTGCAAATCTGGAGCTTAGTGTGAAACAGCAGTTGACTCAGATGCTGCATGACTACGTGGAGATCTTTGCTTGGTCTTATAAAGATATTCCTGGTTTGGATACCGACATTGTGATTCATCGCTTGCCTACCAAGGAAGACTGCCCTCCGGTAAAACAGAAGGTTCGCCGTATGCGTCCAGAGATATCTGAGAAAATCAAGGCCGAAGTTATGAAACAGTTTGACGCCGGTTTTCTAGCAGTAACTTCTTACCCTTAGTGGGTTGCAAATGTGGTTCCGGTACCTAAGAAGGATGGTAAGGTCCGAATGTGTGTTGACTACAGGGATTTGAACAGGGCAAGCCCTAAGGATGACTTCCCTCTACCTCACATCGACGTTCTGGTTGACAATACTGCTCAGCACAAGGTATTCTCCTTTATGGACGGTTTCTCCGGTTATAATCAAATCAAAATGGCTCCTGAAGACATGGAAAAGACCACTTTCGTTACCCAGTGGGGTACCTTTTGTTACAAGGTCATGCCTTTTGGGTTGAAGAATGTTGGGGCAACATATCAGCATGCCATGGTTGCTCTATTTCATGACATGATCCATCATGAGATTGAAGTATACGTCGACGATATGATTGTGAGGTCCCAAACTGAGGAGGAACACCTTGACCATCTACAGAAGCTGTTTGACAGGTTGAAGTTATATAAGCTGAGATTGAACCCGAACAAGTGCACCTTTGGGGTGAGGTCTGGAAAATTGCTAGGTTTCGTCGTGAGCGACAAAGGTATTCAAGTGGGCCCTGCCAAGGTGAAAGCTATACAAGAGATGCCAGCTCCCAAGATAGAGAAAGGAGTCAGAGGCTTTCTAGGACGTCTGAACTACATTGCCCGATTCATCTCGCACATAACTGCTACTTGTGAGCCAATCTTCAAGCTACTAAAGAAAGATCAAGTGGTACGTTGGAACGATGAATGTCAGACCGCTTTCGAAAGAATCAAAGAGTATCTCCAGGAGCCACCTATTCTTAGCCACCAGTGGAAGTGAAACCTTTGATTTTATACTTGACAGTACTCGATAACTCAATGGGGTGTGTGTTGGGGAAGCATGACGAGTCTGGCCGAAAAGAGCATGCTATTTATTACCTTAGCAAAAAGTTTACCGACTGTGAGACCCGATACTCACTGCTCAAGAAACGTGCTGCGCTTTGGCATTGGCTGCTCGCCGGCTGAGACAGTATATGTTGACTCACACTACTTTGTTGATTTCAAAGATGGATCCGATCAAGTATATCTTTGAAAAGCCCGCCTTGTCCGGAAGAATAGCAAGATGGCAGATGATCCTGAATGAGTATGACATCCAGTACACAACTCAAAAAGAAATCAAGGGAAGTGTATTGGCAGACCATTTGGCACATCAGGCAGTGGATGATTACCAGCCTATGAACTTTGAATTCCCGGACGAGAATATCATGTTGATAATTGATTGTGAAACACCTGGACCGGATGAAGGACCTGAGGAAGGATCCCGATGGTCTATGCATTTTGATGGAGCTTCAAACGCTTTGGGTAATGGCATTGGCGCTGTGATCATATCTCCTAAAGGCTCTCATACTCCATTTACCGCCTGATTATGTTTCAACTGCACCAACAACATGGCGGAGTATGAAGCATGCATTATCGGTCTTCGAGCTGCAATTGACCTAAGGATTAAGTTTCTAAGTGTCTTTCAGAGATTCCGCCCTCGTGATCAGTCAGATCAAAGGAGAGTGGGATACGAAGCACCCAAATCTTATTCCTTACAAAGAGTATGTATTGACGTTGCTTCCCCATTTCGAGGAGATAACCTTTGAACACTTCCCAAGAGAGGAGAATCAGTTGGCGGACGCGCTAGCTACGATGTCTTCTATGTTCAAAGTCAAATGGGACAACGAGGCTCCCCGAATCATCATTTGGAAATTGGATGAACTTGCACATTGTTGTGATCTCGAGACCGAAGAGGTAATAGAAAAGCCTTGGTATCATGAAGTGAAGAGGTACCTTGAAGCTCAAGAATACCCCGAGGGTGCATCTGTTAATGACAAGAAGTTTCTGAGAAGGTTCGCAACAAAGTTCTTCATCAGCAATGGCATTCTTTACAAACGTAACCATGACTCAACCTTACTGTGTTGCGTGGATAAAATTGAAGCAGAAAGGATCATGGAAGAGCTGCATGAAGGTACTTTCGGGACTCATTCCAGTGGACATACCATGGCAAAGAAAATCCTTCGGGCAGGATATTACTGGTCCACAATAGAAGCCGACTGTTATCAGCATTCTCGGACATGTCACAAGTTCCAGGTCTATGCTGATAAGGTGCGTGTTCCTCCAGTTCCTCTGAATGTTTTGACAGCACCTTGGCCTTTTGCAATGTGGGGAATTGATATGATCGGCGAGATCAGACCTACGGCATCCAACGAGCATCATTTCATCCTGGTAGCGATTGATTACTTTACGAAGTGGGTTGAAGCAGCTTCCTTTGCTACCGTAACCAAGAACGTCGTGGCACGATTCATTTGGCACAACTTGATCTGTCGATACGGTGTACCGGAGAGAATCATTACGGACAATGGTACCAATCTTAACAACAAGATGATCACTGAGCTCTGCGAGCAATTCAAAATACAACACCACAACTCTTCTCCCTACCGGCCGAAGATGAATGGGGTTGTCGAAGCAGCAAATAAGAACATTAAGAAGATTGTGCAGAAGATGACAGTGACATACAAAGACTGGCACGAGATGTTACCATTTGCTCTTCATGGTTACCGTACCTCAGCACGGACATCAACAGGGGCAACACCTTATTCCTTGGTTTATGGCATGGAGGCAGTGTTGCCCATTGAAGTTCAAATACCCTCTCTTCGGATCATGAAGGATGCAAGTTTGAGCGAAGACGACTGGATCCAGACCCGACTTAATCAATTGAATCTAATCGACGAAAAGAGGCTTACTGCTATTTGTCATGGTCAGACATACCAAAAACGAATGATCAAGGCGTTTAACAAGAAAGTCAGACGACAAGAGTATCAAGTTGGGGACCTGGTAATCAAGCGCATTATTCTACCTCAAGGTGATCCCAGGGGCAAATGGACCCCTACTTACGAAGGACCATTTATGGTTAAGAACATCTTCTCAGGAGGAGCGATGATTCTAACCACCATGGATGGTGACGACCTTCCTCACCCCGTCAATTCAGACATAGTAAAAAGATACTACGCATAATCAAAGACCCGCTAGGTTGACTGGCCTAGGCAAAAATAAGGGCTTCCCGGCGAACCAAAGGGGTTCGGGCAAAAATAAGGGATGAAAATAAAATAAAAAATCTGTACACCCGGCAAGTCGAAAACCTGAAAAAGCGACTTGGGCAAAAATGGGTATCCCGGTGGACTGAAAACCCGAAAGGGCGGTCCAGGCAAAAGTTAGGGATTAAAGCGTAACACTATGTCTCATTGGATCACTTTGCATCCGGACTTCGGTATCAACTATCAGGCTCGGACGACACCAGTCAATCCGATTCATCTTCAACTAAGTAGCAAAGTGGTGAGATGCTTGAAGATATAAAGGCAATAGCAGAGCTGGAACCCAGTGGGACTATTCACATAGCTGTTTTGTTTCCTTTTCACAAATTGTATAAATTCTATTTGTTCGGCGGTGTTCTCTTACTAGGACGTCAGCCTCTTGTACAAAACGCCTATTTACAGGCCAAACTTCAAAATCAATACAAATTCATTTTCAAACAAAATTCAAATTGTTTTTCCTTTATCTGTTTTGTTTTGCAAAGAACGTCCAATGTTCATTTTTGATATATGAATTTGACATTAATTGCTACTCATAAATATTTACATGCGAAACAAAAGAAAAATTACGGGTGATATCAGAAGTAGGGGCAATAAGAATTGTCTGAGCGGTCTAGTTGCTTTGTCCACCAGGTACCAAGGTATATATTCAACTGAAGAACATGGCTAAGATACCTTCACTCCCCGCAGGATAAGACAGTAATGTTAGCTCTCTCAGCTAAAACTTACAACTACGGACGAGTCGGCAATACTCTCCCCGAGCAGAGTTGGTCTACCATCAGCCTTGAAAAGGTCGGGTATCCCCAGAAGGTCTTAATATTCCCCAACGGAGTATAAAGACATTCTCTAGCAAGCGTAAGAGCATCCTCGGCAGTCTTAATATTCCCTAACAGAATATAAGAACTTTTCCCGGCAGGATACAAGATACCCCCAGTGGAGCTATTTCCCCAGCGCAGGCTAAAAAAAGCTTCCCCAACGGAGTTGAGTCATCTTACCCAGTAGATTCTGGAAGCTTGTCCCCTGCAGAATACAAATGCATCTCCTCAGCCAAATTCAGAAGGTTATCCTCACAAGATTTTAACTGGTTTATCCTCAGCAGGTTGAAACTGAAAGATCATCCCCAGCGAAGTTCTTTCTTTCCCCAAGCAGGACTTCTATCCTCAACAGGTTCAATATCACCAGCAACGATAATCCATCCCCGGCGGAGTTTATCATCAAGATCCCCAACAGAGCTTATCAGCGGAATCCCCAGCGGAGCTTATCATTAAAATCCTCAGCAGAGTATCTCTTCCCCACAGAGTATTTCCCCGCAGAATAATCTCTTCATCAAGTTTATTCCCCAACGGAGTTCTTCTCTCCTGCAGGTTTATTCTCACAATCATCTTCATTCACCATCCCCAGCGGAAATGAAGAACTCAACTCTATTCGCCAGCAGCTCCGGGATTTATGTTCCCCAGCTAAAACATCACATTCCCATACATCATGAGACATGCATTACGCATCATACGAATACAATCTCATTTATTTTGAGAACATCATTGCCTGATCCATATCATGCATTGCATATGACTGACCTTTACCTTTCAGAAAAAATGCAGTTAAGTTCTCAGCTTAGTCGAAGATATGACCAGTTCTTAAATCTCAATTGAATTATCATCAGTTGAATTTTCAGATAAGGTTTTCAATCTCGACAGTTTCCTCCGTCATAGTGTGGACAAGTTCTATAACCTCAGTGGTTTACTCCATTGAGCACGAGACAGTTCCTGGATCTTGATGAAGATGTTTCCCTACGTCATAGTGTGTACGAGTACTATAACCTCAACGGTATACTCCATTGAGCACGAGTCAGTTCCTAGATATTGATGTTTTCCTCCGTCATAGTATGGACAAGTTCTATAACCTCAGCGGTTTACTCCATTGAGCACGAGGCAGTTCCTAGATCTTGATGAAGATGTTTCCCTATGTCATAGTGTGGACGAGCACTATAACCTCAACGGTATACTCCATTGAGCACGAGTCAGTTCCTAGATCTTGATGTTTTCCTCCGTCATAGTGTAGACAAGTTCTATAACCTCAGCGGTTTACTCCATTGAGCACGAGTCAGTTTCTAGATCTTGATGTTTTCCTCCGTCATAGTATGGACAAGTTCCATAACCTCAGCGGTTTACTCCATTGAGCACGAGATAGTTCCTGGATCTTGATGAAGATGTTTCCCTACGTCATAGTGTGGACGAGTACTATAACCTCAACGGTATACTCCATTGAGCACGAGTCAGTTCCTAGATATTGATGTTTTCCTCCATCATAGTGTGGACAAGTTCTATAACCTCGGCGGTTTACTCCATTGAGCACAAGGCAGTTCCTAGATCTTGATGAAGATGTTTCCCTATGTCATAGTGTGGACGAGCACTATAACCTCAACGGTATACTCCATTGAGCACGAGTCAGTTCCTAGATCTTGATGTTTTCCTCCGTCGTCATAGTGTGGACAAGTTCTATAACCTCAGCTGTTTACTCCATTGAGCACGAGTCAGTTCCTAGATCTTGATGTTTTCCTTCGTCATAGTGTGGACAAGTTCTATAACCTCAGCGGTTTACTCCATTGAGCACGAGACAGTTCCTGGATCTTGATGAAGATGTTTCCCTACGTCATAGTGTGGACGAGTACTATAACCTCAACGGTATACTCCATTGAGCACGAGTCAGTTCCTAGATCTTGATGTTTTCCTCCGTCATAGTGTGGACAAGTTCTATAACCTCAACGGTATACTCCCGTTGAGCACGAGACAGTTCCTAGATCTTGATGAAGATGTTCCCCCCAATTGAATTATGAACAGGTTCTTAAAACTCAGCTGAGGCATTCTCCCAGTTGAAGTACAGGCAGGTTCCTAAATCTCAACGAAGTTAGACTTCCCCAGTGGAATCTTCTACAACAACAGGTATGCAAGTTCTCGCTAAGGAATCTCTTATGCGATCGACACTCCTGCAGATGGCATCTATAAGCCCATCCTCCTACCAACAATCTCCAGATGGCATCTATAAGCCCATCCTCCTACCAACAATCTCCAAATGGCATCTATAAGCCCATTCCTGACATCACAATGCTGATACTACACCATGCGAGTGCAAATTTCTGGGCACTCTAGTGTTCAATCATCTTCCACCTTCGGATCACGAAAGGCACGCAAGCCAATCTACATCCTCAGGTTTAAGAAGATTGAACAGGGGCAACTGTTGTACCCCAAAATTTTCCCTCTCATGTTTTCCAAAGTCTTCCCCCTGCATGGTTGATCACAAACTCTTGCCTAAGGAAAAGGAAAATTTTTGAGTGGCGCTTTAAGTACATTTAGATTGGCATTTTGAAAGATCCTTTGATTGGCATTCTGAAGGAGCACTTCGATTGGCATTCTGAAGGAGCACTTCGATTGGTATTCTGAAGGAGCCCTTCGATTGGCATTCTGAAGGAGCATTTCGATTGGAATTCTGAAGGAGCACTTCGATTGGCAATCTGAAAGACCCTTCGATTGGCATTCTGAAGGAGCATTTCGATTGGCATTCTGAAGGAACACTTCGATTGGCATTATGGACAAGCACTTCGATTGGCATTCTGAAAGACCCTTCGACTGGTGTTCTGAAGGAGCCTTTCGATTAGCATTATGGACAAGTACTTCGATTTGAATTCCAAAAAGGTCCATTCAAAGAAGCATTCAAAGGTTCCATTCGAAGAAGCTTTCGAAGAGAATTCGAAGGAGACCATCAGCCCATTCGAAAGGGAGCATTCGAAGGCCAGCTACATGTCATTCAAAATTCAAAAAGGGACAGGATCCCATGTGTTTAGCCAACGTTACAAACTCTTATTCATGGCTTTCCAACACATAATTAACGTTACAAATCCTCCTTCATGGCTGTCAAAACACATAATCAAGGTCATTTAAACCTTTGTCTTCCTGTCCCCTCCACCCCCTCTATATAAAGAGATCACAAATGCTGCAAGAAACACACAAAAAATATACAGAAAAATAGAAAACTTGGAGAGACACTGCCCAGAATTTTCCAGGCCAAAGCTGCCACCCAGCGAACACCTCCACCCTCAGAACTATAGATCGAAGCACTTCTGTTTGGTAAAAGAAAAATCTAATCTCAAACTCATTTTTAAATTCATTTTGATTGCATATTCATATTATTACTGCTGTTTGTGAATGATTTAATGTGCTACATATAAGCTACAACGCAGAGTTGAGATTGTGCCATTGCTTGGGCACAATATGAGTTTCTCCTTCGAATCCCAGGATAAAACAAACCCAGACCCAGATTCAGCAGGTGCGAATAAGGGGGAGATTCGAACCAGGGGGTAAAATCCCCCCTGGACCTTTAACATGTGTTTCATTTTGCAGGAACCATACATTCTCAGATTCCTATTCAGAGTTTCGAAGCTCAGCAGTCTAGCTTCGAAATGGACCCAGGATTTCCAGATCGAAGGATGACATGTCCAGATCGAACACCCTCAGAGTGCAGCCCCTCATGCACCTTCGATCCAGACTCTTCACTGGGTCGAAAGACAACCTGCACCTCTTTCGACCCAGACCTCCAGAATTATATTTTTTTTCTTCTTGTTTTGCTGCCTGGCCCATTTGTACTCTGTTTACTTTGTTTTTGTTTATTTCTTTTACTTTGTTCTTTTTCTAATCAACATAAAAATCATAAAAATAAATAACTTAGAATTAGGATTTAATTTAGTTAATCATTTTAACTTCTTTTCTTCAATTTTAAAATCAATAGATTTAGGATTTATTTGAATTCAATCCTTTCTATAAACAAAAAATGCAAAAAATATTAGGTATGCTTTAGAGTTAATTTTAGTCCATTGTTTTAATTAATTAAATTTGACTTAATTGAACATTTAGCATTTTCCCAATAAATAAAATAAAACAACAAAAAGATTTTATTCTTAGAATTTTTAGAGTTTATTTTCAGATTCACGCGCGTTTATTTTATTGTAACTGCCTACTGGGATGTAATATCTTAACTAAGACTTTTACTTTATTGCTTTTATTCCCCCAATTTTTGGACATGTAAATAAACCCCCTCCCCGAAGCCTTGTAATAGCGTAGGATTTACAATTCCCGCACTTTAAATTCCTGTACATATATTAACTGCTTAGATGTATGCTAACTAGGATTGCATGACAAGATTAACTCTTAACTTAAAATCAACAATAGCTCACCATAACATGTACAAAGATAATATAAACTGAAAATTGACACACTTGCACATGCCACTCCTAGGGTATACCTCACTTGGTTGCCTCAAACGTGGTCATTAAGTATAGGATATTTTAGAGGTCGTCCTTTTGTCCCAAGATCATAAGTTGCCTCGAAATGGTTGCCTCGATAAAAATGATCTAAGACATTAGGATTACCACTAAAGCATCCTAACGTTGCTTTAGTGACCACACGTCCCTAAAATCGAATTTACCCGAAAAACTCCAACGACGGTGCTACCTACTCCTCAATAGTGGGATAACACTGCCTAAAGGACATTTGCACAGTTTAGTTCCTTTTTGAGTAGGTAGAGGTTCTTAAGTACTTGCTCCCTTTTAAAACAAAACAAAAACTTTTCACACTTACACTTTCAACAAAAAAACAAAACTCTTTTCAAAACCCACAATCACAAAGAAAAGCAAACCTTTTGAAAACATAGTAAGCAAGTACCTAAGAGCCCGTGGATAACCACAGATAGAAAGGGTGCTAACACCTTCCCTTTCTATAATTTACCTCCCGAACCCGAGAAAAATCTCGAAAAGGAATTTTTCTGTGCTTTTGTCCTTTCCTTGTTGGATAAAATAAAAGACGGTGGCGACTCTTGCTTACCGCGACACTTTGCGAAAACAAACGCAAAACGTGAACCAACATTAAAAAAACAGTCAGTTCTCATTCCCACCGATCACAACAACAAATGAGTATCATATTGAAACCGTTAGTCGAGAATTCAGTGCAGAGTTACCAAACCTTGGAAACTCAAATGACTCGTAATAGAGACTTTCTTAGTGCCCCGAGAATGCCAGTTCGACATGCTGCACCTCCTCCACACGAAGAACCAGTGTAATATGAAGAGGTGGTTGATGAGGTTAACGAGACAATCGACCAAGAACCACCAATTCCCCAGCGCGTCGATCCTATACCTAGGGTATTTGAATAACCCCCGGTGGTGATAGTGAATCGAAACCAAAATGCCGATCAGGTCATCAGGCACGTTCGACGAGATGCAATGGGTGGGGAGTAAAAACTAGAAGCCATTGTCGAACGTATTATAGTTTGAAATGGGATAAATACTGGTTCTCATAGACCTACATATTATTCTCCATTACCAGATTTTGTTTTACAAAAAGAATTACCTAGGGGGTTGGAAAGTCCCTAAATTCACTAAGTTTGCAGGGGATACAGAAGAATCCAATATTGAGCATGTCGCCGGTATCAAAACAAAGTTGGTGATATAGTCAACAATGAGGATATGAAGTTGAAATATTTCACAAGTTCTCTGTCAAAGAATGTGTTTATTTGGTTCACAATGTTACCTCCCTAGTAAATTAATACGTGGAATCAGTTAGAGAAATTGTTCCATGAATAGTTTTACATGGGGTAGTAAAAAATAATCCTAACGGAACTTGTTGGTGTTAAATGAAAATTTGTTGAGTCAATTGACCAGTATCTGAATAGGTTTAGAGTTTTAAAATCAAGATGCTTTACTCAAGTCCCTAAACACGAACTAGTCGAGATGGTTGCGAATGGCCTAGACTATTCGATCAGGAAAAAGTTGGATGTTGAATACTTGAGAGATATGGCATAATTAGCCGAAAATGCAGGTGTATACTGATCTGTTGAAAGTCAAAGAGGCTCTATACATAGAACCTTATGAATGCATGGTGGTCGGAGCTACTAAAGGTTTCGATGATGGTGAAGCTATGATGGTCGAAACTACTGAAAGCTTTAAGGTGAAGAAGGAAAATAAGTGGGCAGCCGTTTATCCTCGGCCTGAGGAATGTTTGGCTGATTTTTAGGAAAAATGAAAATTGAGCGGGTCAGAGCTAGATTATGCACAAGGTGTAATGTCGTGTATGGCGGAAAAGTTGCTGAAAGATATGAAGCTGCAACAAAAGAGGCTTTCAAAGAAAAGAAACCTCTAGTACCAAGGTTTTTGTTCAACAAGGATGGGATTCCTCGATGCAAAGAGATATATAAGATACAATTTCAGAAGCCTCAAAAAAAGACCTTTGGTCCTCCGTCGGACATCCCACAGGAAAAATGGGTGGAGCCAATAAATCAAAAAGGAGGGAAAAGGCCGAAGTGTAGAGTAGTTGTTCAAGAGGCTGAAGCTAGGGAGAAGAAATCATAAGTTAAGGGTTATCAGGTGTACTCTAAATTATAAGGGGGTGAATCCGATGACCAGAACACAATGGAGGTGTTATCAAAGAAATAAGAAATTTGCGAAAGAAGCCTCAACATCAAAGGTGAGGCCTATTGAAACTCTGAAAGACAGGGAAATGCTGAAGCTTGTCGAAAGTCTGAAGCAAGTGGGAGTTAACAAAGTTATCGAAGTACCAACCCAGAAAAGGAATTATCCAAAATAGAGGCTGAGCGGAAAAAAAAGATCACCGCAAATCAGAGATTGGCGATGGAAATAGCACCTCTAGAAAATAAGGAAGTGGTGGCGACAAAGAGTGCATAATACACATATATGGATGAAGATGAAAATGAAGAGGAAGAGGAGTACAAACCTCTCCCAGAGGACGAAGGGGACGACTATGACCCTTATGAAGATGATATGGTCGATGACGATTATGGTGGAGATTTTATCATTAACTCTGGCATTGTGTATGTTTTGTCTACTGAGTAAGACAGGGTATCAGAAGTGTTAGAAAATGAAGACGATTACGTTCCCGATGACACCGATGGAAAACCATTATGCTACTACATTATGAATAGTGGTGCAGTGGAGGAGAAAAATGTTGTGTTTGAAAAACCCAGTCCAGGCATGATGTGCCACCTAAAACCCTTGTTTATAAGGGAGGAATTATGGAATGTCGGTCAACAAAGTGTTTGTCGATGGGGGAAGTTGTGAATTTGATGCCATATGCCTTGTTTAAGAAAATGGGAAAATGCGGAACTGATCTTTGACCACATAACATGGTTTTATCCAATAAAGAAGGATAAACCAACAACATCCTATGAGTGTTTTAGATCGAATCAGTAGTCGGTACAACCACCAGGTCGACGCTCTTAATGGTCATTAATTCCAAATAAAATTTTAATTTGTTACTAGGATGCAAAAGGATTCATGGGATAGGGGTAGTTCCATCAACCCTACATAAAAGGATATCCGTTTGGAAGAAAATATGGCATCGTCAAGAATATTGAAGCTGATCATAGTTATTACAAAATTGACGAAAGAAAAGTTAGAAAGAAGTCATTCGACCAACATTTGGCACATGTGGCACCCTGCGACATCGAAGTGTGTGTTCCTGAAGAGAACACGAATCGTTTTCTGAACTTGGATCCAGATCATAGATTCATATGGGATATTTAAGGATAAATGATGCACATGGAACCGAATCCACCTACGGGGTAGGGTGTGGTCGAAGGAAATGACCAGTGAGTCAAAAGTGTTGGCTTGGATTTTGGACTATGTGGCTGAAAACAAAATAAAATTGGCTTTAGAAGTCGAAAGGTTGCAAAATTTGGCTGTTGGAACTAATATAGAAAATCGAGAAGGCTAGTATATCCAAACATCATCTTCAAAAAGCCGAAGGCTAGATTGTCTCTATGACAATGAGCCTTTGGGGTTTGAGAATGACCCATTGAATTCGATGCAGAAAATGCAGGCCCAAGATCCTTTAAAAGAAGTGGATCTAGGTGATAGCGTGACGAAGAGACCAACTTATATTAGTACGAAAGTTGGGTTGAAGATGAAGGTTCAATTGGTTAACTTGTTAAAAGAGTATAAAGATTGCTTTGCATGCAACTATGGTGAAATGCCCAGTTTGAGTCGGGGCATAGTGGAATATTGTCTACCTATCCAGCAAGGGAAAAATCTGGTAAAGCATCATCCTCGGAGATTCGCACCAGGAATCACATTGAAGATCAAACAAGAGATTGAGAGACTGCTTAATAGCAATTTCATCAGAACTGCATGGTACGTCGAATGGTTAGCAAATATTATTCCTGTTATTAAGAAAAATGGGACTCTTAAAGTTTGCATAGATTTTAGGGATCTAAATAAAGTAACTCTAAAGGATGAATATTCGATGCCCGTGGCAGAAATGTTAGTTGGTTCATCTGGAGGCTTTAAATATTTGAGCATGCTGGATGGTTATTCTGGGTATAACCAAATTTTTATAGCAGACGAAGATGTGCCCAAAACGGAGTTTCGATGTCCAGGGGCCTTGGGGACTTATGAATGGGTTGCAATTCCATTCAGTTTAAAAAATGCCATAGCAACCAATCAAAGGGCATGAATGCCATATTTCATGATTTTATAGAGCATTTTATGCAGATTTACATTGACGATATCGTAATTAAATCTTCATCTAAGGATGGTCATATAGACCACCTTCGACGATCATTCGAAAGGATGAGAAAATATGGATTAAAAATGAATCCACTAAAATGTGCTTTCAGTGTACATGCAGGATATTTCTTAGGCTTCGTGGTACATAAAAAGGCATTGAGATCAACCAAAACAAAACGAAAGTAATTTTGGATCTCAAGCCTCCTGCGACGAAGAAACAATTGCAATTTTTATTGGGGAAGATGAATTTCTTTAGGAGATTCATATCGAATCTAAGTGAAAAAACAAAGGTGTTCTCGCCACTACTCAAGATGAAAAAAGAAGGTGAATTCCTATGGGGTAAAGAGCAGTAAGAGGCTTTCGACGCAATCAACGAATATCTGACAAAGCCTTATATTTTACTGCCTCCTAGTCGAAACAAAAACATGAGATTGTATATAGTTGCATATGACTTGACAATAGGAAGCAAGTTAGCTCAAGAGGATGATAATGGTGTCGAGAGACCCATTTATCACCTTAGTTAAGTGTTAATAGATGTAGAAACTAGGTATAGTTGAATTGAAAATTTGTGCTTATGTTTCTCATGTGTGAAATTAAAACAATATATTAAGCCAATTGGTGTTTATGTTTTGTCTCATTTTAATGTTATTAAGTATATCATGTCAAAACCTGTGTTACATAGTCAAATTGGGAAATGGGCATTAGCATTAACTGAGTTCTCTTTGTCTTATTTGCCTTTCAAAGCCATAAAAGGCCAAATTGTGGCAGACTTTATTGTAGATCATGCAATGGTCGAGCCATCCGTAAATATGGTCGACACATACCCTTGGAAGTTATATTTCGATGAGTCAAGCCATATGAATTGAACCGGTGTTGGAATCTTAATAATCTCCCCAGATGGAATGCCAACAAGATTTAAGTGTCGAGTCGATGGAAAATGTTCCAATAATGAAGAAGAGTATGAAGCTTTAATTACTGGACTCAAGGTCTTGCGATATTTGGTGCAGCCAAAAATCGAAGTAAAAGGTGATTCGGAGTTGGTGATCAAACAAATCACACAAGATTATAAATGAATCAAGGAGCATCTCGTGATATACTTTACGATGGTGAATCGGTTGTTGGAAGACTTTGAAGTGGTGAGCATTACACACGTGCCCATGATAGAGAAACATGAAGCTAATGATTTAGCCCAAATTGCGTATGGGTATAAAATTTCGAAGGACAAGCTGAGGAATTTTGTTGAAGTAAGGGTGAAAGTTATCTCGGACTCACTCAAAAAGTTGTCAACGCCAAAAGCTTGGGGGGTAAATCATATGAACACAATATTTGAAATTTTTTCCATTGACAATTTACTAGATACGAACTGGTGAAAGCCAATTATACAATATCTAGAAAATCTAGTCGAAAATACGAATAGGAAGATAAAATACAGGGCATTAAGCTACATTTGCATGGATAATTAATTGTTCAAGAAAACTCCTGAGGGTGTGTTTCTTAAATGCCTTGGAGAAACTGAAGCATATGTGGCAGTGTAAGAAGTTCATAGCGGAACTTGTGGCGCTCACCAAGTTGGCCCTAAAATGAAATGGTTGTTATTTAGAAAAGGCGTATATTGGCCAAGCATGTTGAAATACTACATCGATTTCTTTAAGGGCTTTCAAAAGTGCCAAAAATCATACAAGTATTCAACATGTGCCAGCAAGATAATTGCATGCAATTATTAAACCATGGCCTTTTAGAGGATGGGCTAGGGACATTATAGGAGAAATTTAACCTGCATCGTCAAAACAACATAGGTTCATCCTGGTGGAAATAAATTATCTCACCAAATGGAAAGAATCCATACCTTTAGTTAGTGTCCATCAAGACATAGTGATTGAATTCATCCAGAAGCACATAACCCATAGGTTTGGGATTTCTTAGACTATAACTACAGACCAAGGGTCAGTGTTTATTGGTCGAAAGATGCAAGAATTTGCGTATGAAACATGATTTAAATTGATAACCTCAACACCTTATTATGCTCAGGCCAATGGTAAAGTCGAGGATGCTAACAAAGTGATAATTGAGTTGATTAAGTAACATGTTTCTAAGAAACCTAATAATTGGCATATAACGTTAGATCAAATAATATGGACTTATCGAACATCCCCTAAGGATGCAACAAACTCAATGCCTTTTCGTCTAGTATTCGGACACAATGCTATTTTGATAGTCAAAATACATTTTCAGTCAGTAAGGATACAATGCCAGAATGAAATTTTGTCAGAAAAAAATTGGAATATGATGTATGACGTAATAATAGATTTGGACAAAGAAATGTTGGTTGTGTTGGATGCGCTCATTCGACAAAAGGAACGAGTCCCCAGAGCATATACTAAGAGGGTGAAAACCGAGACGTTCTTAATAGGTGAATATGTTTGGAAACTAATTCTGCCTATGGATCGACGAGATCAAACATTGGAAAAATGGTCACCAAGTTAGAAGGGACCATTCCAAATTGCAAAAAAATTTACGAATAAATATTACTAAATCGAAGAGATGGGTTTCAACCGACGAATACTTAAAGTAAATGGGAAATATTTTAAAAAATATAGACCGGTGCTTTAAGAGATTTGGATTACAATAAAATAAAAATCATATTATATGTGGATTACCAAAAGGGAGCAAGACCAAGATGGTAACCATAAGTCTCCCAAAAGGATATGATTTCCACAAACACAAGTGTTAGTCTCGACAAAATTGAGTAATCGAGAAAGAAGTTAAGCAGGGAATCGTGATTTGAGGCTCTTAAAACAAGTTTTCGTAAAAGAGATCGTATCACCGAGACGCGATTTCTTCACCGTCAACTGACTTATGCTTTCTTTAAGATCGAGGGAACTTTCACCATGAGCGATGTCGTCTAGGGTGTTTTGTTGGATTTCATCTGGTGTCGTGAGACTGATAGTCAGATCAAGGGAGGCTTTTGGCATTCCATTTCAGCAATCTTATAGTTAAGTTTGTCAATTTGAGCTCGATAATTCGAGATTTGCTGATCAAGAAAGAAATGTTGATCGAGGTGTCCTCTTCTTTTAACCTCAAACTCGGCCACCCATTTTTCACCAGATTCATTTAACTCCTATTCGACCCTCATCTGGTTTTCTTTGGTCTTGAGTAGGAGATCAATATGCCTGCAGAATGCAAGATCTTTAGCAAGTTGGCTAAAGAAAACCTCAAAATCAACTAGGTATTGGGCCATGGACTCTAGAATGATGTGTTGGAAAATGGCAGAGTAACTTGAAAATATCTACCGCCATAAAAGCTTCCTCCTCCATGACAGCCATGAACTCACCCTTAAACAAATAGGATTTAATTTATCGAAGCTTGAGAATTACCTCAACGCTTAGTTCAGTGGAATGAGGAGACGATGAGCCAAATATTTGGAAGTAGTCGACATATGGAGAAGTTATCGGGGCTTTTTAAGGGCTTCCACTGGACTCTATTTCTTCAGGGTTTGATTTCTGCTAGGATTGAGGAATTGTTAGAGAGCTCGTCTTGACGGACAGAGAGTTTAGTATTGGTGAAAGCCGGATGTCTCGATTTTACGTTACCTACAACACGTTGAGCAAAAATTTCTTAAAGAGGAATTTCACCAACAGCAGTAGGTTGGGAACATCTATTGGCATTATGAGTGGCATGGTGTCGAAAAGGTCGCTCAAGGGTAGGCCTAGTATAATCTCTAGCAGCATTCACAAGCTCAATGGTGTTTTTAGTGGGACTTGTTAGAACAGAAGAGTATGATTTGATGGTTCTTCCGTGAATATGTCCCTGAAAAATGCCCCAAGATCAACACATGCTCGAGGTGGGGAAAACATGTAAAAGAACATAGGAACCCCAAAAATTGAGAGTGATATATTCTGTTGATTAGGGAATTAGAGGAAATAGAATGTACCTGGGTAGACTGAGCATTATCGGCGGTAGCATGAGGAGAAGGTTGAGTTTTTATAGCCTTGGGAACTGGTACCGGTGACGCCGTTGGTGGTCAAGCATGCAAAGCACTAAAAAAATTTATGAGCCTTTGAAAGAAACTTGGTGCCGAGAAGTACTTATTTTTAAATTGAGACCACCACTAGTCAAACAACCAAGTGGGAAAAAAGGAGTGGTTGAATTGGAACATAGAAAGTTCAAGAGACTGACTATCCTCATGAAACTGGAGGCACGTCGTGTGGTTATCAGCAGTTATTGGCCTTCCAACCTATACAATGTCGACATGATGGGAGAATAAAGTCTGAGGTAACATTTCACTAAGTCTGAATTGACGAGTCACTAAGTTTGGTTGATACGCCATAAATCCATCGCCGTCTGACCCAATATCGATGCAAAAGAAGAGCAAGGTTAGGGTTAAAAATTCTTTCTAAACAGCGTTTGACTATGCACCATTTGGCAGAGAGAGGAAAGGGAACAAATCTCTAACCCAATCTGGCCCAAATCATTGTTCTACAAAAGGAGCCATGACCGAAAAAAATTTTGTGGCGTCAACAAACATGTTGATATATTTCATGAAAATGTACCTATCAATGTTTGGTAAGGAAGTCATTAGGATTAACCTTGGTCCCTCAATTTCTCTGATTTTATTCAGACGCAAGATAGCCTCAGAAATAGGATAACCTAGTTGGTATTTGAAGGTGGCATTCAACCAGTGTTGTAGCAGCCAGAAAGGGCCCAAAAGAACCAGCCCTTTGTCATTATTAGGAAGGGATTTTAGGTGAGGTGAGGCTTCACCCAAAGCATGGTAAAAATTCACCAACTAAAGCTTGCCCAAAGAAATGTTTGGACCTTCATGAAGTTGGATGGCCAACGGTATAAACCTCGAGGATGTCTGCAAAGATGTTGGACATAATAGAAAATAGGAGAGCCAAAGGGTTAGAAAGAGAATACGTTCGCCATCACTGACATCCGTTCGATCGATAATATCATGATCAAATATGTAATGAGTGAAATCGGTGTTGTAACACCCCTTCTAAATACCCCAATTAAAGGTAAAGATAAAAAAATCAGAGAAATAAAATTGCACGGAAGGGATGCCACAACACACATCACATTTCAAAGTTTTTAAGGAAAACGGACAGGGTATGTTTGAAAGTATAAGCATTCCAACACAAAACAAACATACAATAAATATTTACTTCATTCTCTCGTGCAAACGCAACAGAGTTTCATAATTTCACATCATCTCCATTTATGGAGGAATCAAAACATAATTCAAGGCATCAAGCCATCATAATTCACATAAGCATATGTTATCAAGTCTCACATCTACAAAACACCATATACACGAATAAGGATTATATACATCATAATCCAAATACAAAATAATCGAGTTCGACACTAAATAAATCCCCCCCCCATGTGTTACTACCAGAGCATCGACTCGACTCTAATCAAAATAAAACAGATTGCAATCCAATGCATCCGTTAGCTAGCGCCTCGCGCTACCGTCCTTAGTACCTGCACAATGCCATCAAAAGCATTGGCCAACAAAAGGGTAAGAATTCCAATAATCATATACATGTAAGTTTAAGTAAACGAAATGGCAATAAATAAAGCAATACATAATGATCATGTTCATTTTATCACCTGTAGCATCCTTACTCAAGGAATCCATTTCCAACACATTAACCATGTAAACCGATTATCCGAATACTCACATCCTTGGCACATAACCATAATTCAAACAACAATAATATTGGCACATAATCAAACACATCAACACACATACATATCATGCACAATTACACATGTGACCCACAACACGACTCAACGTATGCAAATGCGGTACCGACTCGTGGACCCAAGGTTCCACCACCTATGTTTCCATTCCGGATCAAGGTCACTACGTCTTTTCCCACAATAGGGTCACCGTCTAGATATTGTGGACCCAATGTTCCACCACCTATGTTTCCCTTCCGGATCAAGGTCACTACGTCTTTTCCCACAATAGGGTCACCGTCTAGATATTGTGGACCCAATGTTCCACCACTTATGTTTCCCTTCCGGATCAAGGTCACTACGTCTTTTCCCATAATAGGGTCATCGTCTAGATATTGTGGACCCAATGTTCCACCACCTATGTTTCCCTTCCGGATCAAGGTCACTACGTCTTTTCCCACAATAGGGTCACCGTCTAGATATTGTGGACCCAAAGTTCCACCGTCTCTGTTTCAAGACCACCATGCCATGCAATGTACAATATCACCAATGCATGCAATTAAGACTCACAACAATCTTAACATACACATGCCATCAAATCCAACCAATGGAACATCAACTATTGTACATGCATGCATACATATAATTTATCAATCTCAACATCAAGTAAAATGTATACAAACGAGATTACTTACTCAACAAAAACATAAACCATCAACTATCAACAATTCCAAATCGGAAAGTATATTTCTACATAAAGTCATTATCAATGAACCGGCATTATTCTCAATGTTCTCATCGCGATCGAGTCACCGGAATGTAACTCGAACGGTTAGATTCGGGATTAAACTCAACTTATTTCATTCGCACTAAAATCGGGTCGATTCTTAAAAGTCGAAATTTCGCAAGACGAACTTCACTACGTCAAGCTACACGTCGGATTACGCTAGCACGTCAATTTTCTTTGGATTCGGAGCAACTTGCTCCGTCGACGAATCTACCGAAATCGGAACACAAACGGGTTCTAAAGGAAGTGCAAAAATTAGAATTTTGAAGGCTACAGAAGCATCAACACGGGCACCCGTGTGCATCAACACGGCCCGTGTGGAAAAGCCACCAGAACGTGCAAAAATTGCCAAAGTCAGAGCATCAACACGGGCACCCGTGTGCATCAACATGGCCCGTGTGGATGGACCTGCGTGAAAACTTCATTCTTTTGAGTTTTTCTCATTCAACTACCATGGTTTTCTTTCCCATTTCAATACTCTTAATTTCTACAAGTTAGCACCTAATACACCCACAAACCATACTCCTAATCCAACTTTTCTAAACCATTCTAACAATCAACCAACAAAACCCTAAAAAATCAACTATCAATTTTACCCCTAAATCCAAAATATATCATATAAAACCTAACAATATGAGATGGAGAATCAAACCCCTTACCTTGGTGTGGGTTTTCTTGAAACAAGATGATGGAGATGTTGCAACTCCAAGCCTAGCTCTCTTTCTCCTCTTCTCCTCTTTTCTTTCTTCTTTCTCCTCTTTTCTTTCTTCTTTTTCCTCTTACTAACTCTCCTTTTCTATTTTATAAAACTCCCCTTCTACTACTAACTTTCCTCCCTCTATCTTTCTAAAATTGTAATTTGGCCCCAACAATTATTTAATTCAAATTATAATATATAACCCTATTAAACAATATTACATTAAATAATATTTATTCTATATAAACCTAATCATGCCAATTAATCAAACAAAGTCAAATATTACTACACACCAAATTAATATTACTCAAAATAGTATTTTATCATTATGAATATTTTTATTTCAAATAACCGAATTAACATTTAATCAAAAACGGGGTGTTACAACTCTCCCCCACTTAAAAGATTTTCGGCCTCGAAAATTTTGACCAAAACGAACAAATCGGGACATGCCTACGCATTCGTCCACCCAATCCTTGCGTTAATTAAACAACATACAAAATACACCTAACACAAGGGCATCTCCCTAGCCATAACGTTTAGACAAGAACAACCATGCCGAGATGCGAAGCCCACACAATGCACTCGACAATCAACTAACACCCAACAACTAAACAAGTCGCAGACACACCGGTTCGCTCGAGAACTAAACAAATAAGATCGGCACCATCCTAACGTCTCAACCATAGAATTAGTCATACACTCGAACCGACGCCTCGGAAACGAGTCACCAAAGGTAGGAACATAAAGTCCTACGACACAACACCGACACCATCACTAAAACAAAAACAACAAAATGGTTATACAAACCAAAACTGAAACAATCAGAAAGGATAAAACCACGCGTGCTACGCAAACACGAAAAGATGCCATCATCCACGCATAAGTACGAACTCAAGAATTACACTTGCAGTTATCGCTCTCATTCCAGAAAATCACAAGGTCACATCGTCCTTGTAGATTACCAACGTACCACCCTTGAACAATACCAAGTTACCCAAACATAACTGAACTGCGACACACCACTCATCCTAGGACGTATACTAACGACTTGCGACTATAACTCACTAGCCCAAATCCAACAATCCCGCATACTCGCTAAAACTCAATGCTCGATACCTAAACCATGTTGTGTCACTTTATGCATAAGATGCCAACCGTAAAACAACTTGGTTAATCCTCAACTTCCCAATCACCCAAAATGGATACGTTCAAAGCGTACACCCATCAAGACACCCCGCAACATCAGCTTCATCAACTCGAAGAATCACTCTTTCATTCTCGATTGATCAACGCCCGTTGATCCTCTGAAATACACGACATAGTTTGACCTCTTCAAATACTGTCCAAATATTTCACTTGTGAAACTTCGATGTATACACTTGACTTCCACGAAGTCTTCCCTTATAACAATTCAATTCCCAAAGTTTAATTACGTAATCACTATCCTCACATCGTCGCAACGATTAATACACTGGTTTCTTATTCGAAACATCTCTCATATCCTTCAATCTTCTAAAGTGGTAATCCAAACCAAAACACTCTCTCAAGAACTCTACTCATCAATTTCGTCTCATACTCCTGAAATTACAACATAGTTTGGACTTAGAACCATAACATCAATTTCTATGGAATCCAACATAAACACCGTCGCGACCGACTTCAGTCACAAATAGAACATCTTCCTCTATAAAACATCAATCATCTTTAAGTACCTGTGGTTACCAAACCATCACCAAATTCCTTACCGCCAAGACTTATTTTAGTCGTAATCTAATAATCCACCGCGACCATTAGTATCCGGCGAAATCCATATGGTAGTAGTGAACGAATCCTTAATAACCTTCTGAGTTTAATCTCAACAAGCGTCTCAAAACAAACATGCAACATTCTTTCCAAATAATAAATCTCAAATAAGATATTCTTGGGTTATCCTCAATATCAACTTAATAAACTCAACAACAGACGAAGTCTCTTTATAGATCATACTCAACTTGAATTGTCTTCAACAATTCCAATCTCCTTGTCGTTAACATCTGTACCTATAAGGTTCCAATGAGCATAACTGCATCAAACTCTAACTCCCGCATCCGATAATTTTCCATAAGAAAAATCAAATCGTTCCAAGGTAGTAATACACTTTTCCAACTCTATGTCGAAATACATCTTATGTCCAAAACAAAATATCACAACACGTCGCACCAGGTTCTTCAGTACAAAACAAAACCAAAATCAAGGCATTCGCTAAACTTTTCACCGGTCAAAACAAATTCGCTTCCCATGGAGAAGTCCAATTAGTGACTCAACCATTTCGGGTCAAGATACTCACGATCAATACCAACTCATAAAAATATCTTCCATCGAACTCACAAAGTTAACCATCCAAAACAAAAGAACTTCTAAACTATGAATTAGCCCATTAAAGTCTTCGACAAGACACAAAATAAATCTTCACGGAACTGTCTAAAATATTATCGTCTAAGTTGCTTACTTAAGACACTCACGTCCAATAGTTCCAAAACTCCTTCTTTAGAGGGCTCAACATGCTCCAATCTAACTCCACTACTGATAACGCAACACTCGGATGCTTGCCACAATCTCTTAACTTGATGTAAACCAAATAATATCCATGAACATGAAACAACTCTTCAGCTACTCATGAGAGTACTGTTGGAACATTTCAAAATCTTACCTGACGCATTAGTCACACTAATGACATCATCTTATACTCGCCCGGACCATACACTATCTTGAAAAGCATTACCTGAACATCTTCAACCCTCACACTAACCCATAGGCAGCCAGACTTCAAAACGATCTCACTAAACACATAAACTCCAAATAACTGCTTTACTTAAATATCAATCCTCTGAAGCAGACACTCGTCCTCAACATCCGCTTCATTCCTTGACTACAAACGACACACCAACTTAGGTAACATTTGCTCTTCTCGAACAACACAATCGGCGCACTCCACGGCGAACCACTCAAACAAACAAACTCTACTAAAACCAATATTCAAGTTGACTCTTCAACTCTAATTCAGAACAAACATCCCTTAAGGATACTTCGAATCCCAACTAGTTCCATAAACTAAATCCATCAAAACTTCACCTCGCACTACAGCGGTAATTCACTCATATTTCCACAAAAGGTTTCGGAAGAATCACAACAAGAAGCTCGCTTGCCAAAAATCTTATTTCTCACCAAAATCCAAATTCGCCCACAACTCAAGTAACCATGCACTGCCTTGTGCCAACTCATCTGCTTCACACTCTAATAAGTTGGCAAGACAAGTCTATCCCAAACAACACAATTCCCGACTACTATCAACAAGAGATTAAGGATGATCAGTCCCTCAATTTGTCAATGGACAGTCGACAATCATGAGGTGGCATTAACCATCGTTACCAAACCACACATCATCTTCAATCTTACCCCTCAAGCTACTTAAACATAACCATGCTTGAAGCATCAACTGTTCGACACTACTTACATCTTACAATCGGCGGTATACTGAACCAACCTCTTGCACAAAACTTCAGAGAAGAAACTTCTCCCCCACTTATTTCACACGTACCTCTGTAGACAACGAAAAGGACACAAACAAGTACCGGCAGTGTTTCACACACATGTCGCGTACCAAAAGGGATTAAACACATAAACAATCTGGCCGATAGACCGACCTGCTCTGATACCACTATTGTAACACCCCTTCTAAATACCCCAATTAAAGGTAAAGATAAAAAAATCAGAGAAATAAAATTGCACGGAAGGGATGCCACAACACACATCACATTTCAAAGTTTTTAAGGAAAACAGACAGGGTATGTTTGAAAGTATAAGCATTCCAACACAAAACAAACATACAATAAATATTTACTTCATTCTCTCGTGCAAACGCAACGGAGTTTCATAATTTCACATCATCTCCATTTATGGAGGAATCAAAACATAATTCAAGGCATCAAGCCATCATAATTCACATAAGCATATGTTATCAAGTCTCACATCTACAAAACACCATATACACGAATAAGGATTATATACATCATAATCCAAATACAAAATAATCGAGTTCGACACTAAATAAATCCCCCCCCATGTGTTACTACCAGAGCATCGACTCGACTCTAATCAAAATAAAACAAATTGCAATCCAATGCATCCGTTAGCTAGCGCCTCCCGCTACCGTCCTTAGTACCTGCACAATGCCATCAAAAGCATTGGCCAACAAAAGGGTAAGAATTCCAATAATCATATACATGTAAGTTTAAGTAAACGAAATGGCAATAAATAAAGCAATACATAATGATCATGTTCATTTTATCACCTGTAGCATCCTTACTCAAGGAATCCATTTCCAACACATTAACCATGTAAACCGATTATCCGAATACTCACATCCTTGGCACATAACCATAATTCAAACAACAATAATATTGGCACATAATCAAACACATCAACACACATACATATCATGCACAATTACACATGTGACTCACAACACGACTCAACGTATGCAAATGCGGTACCGACTCGTGGACCCAAGGTTCCACCACCTATGTTTCCATTCCGGATCAAGGTCACTACGTCTTTTCCCACAATAGGGTCACCGTCTAGATATTGTGGACCCAATGTTCCACCACCTATGTTTCCCTTCCGGATCAAGGTCACTACGTCTTTTCCCACAATAGGGTCACCGTCTAGATATTGTGGACCCAATGTTCCACCACCTATGTTTCCCTTCCGGATCAAGGTCACTACGTCTTTTCCCATAATAGGGTCATCGTCTAGATATTGTGGACCCAATGTTCCACCACCTATGTTTCCCTTCCGGATCAAGGTCACTACGTCTTTTCCCACAATAGGGTCACCGTCTAGATATTGTGGACCCAAAGTTCCACCGTCTCTGTTTCAAGACCACCATGCTATGCAATGTACAATATAACAAATGCATGCAATTAAGACTCATAACAATCTTAACATACACATGCCATCAAATCCAACCAATGGAACATCAACTATTGTACATGCATGCATACATATAATTTATCAATCTCAACGTCAAGTAAATTGTATACAAACGAGATTACTTACTCAACAAAAACATAAACCATCAACTATCAACAATTCCAAATCGGAAAGTATATTTCCACATAAAGTCATTATCAATGAACCGGCATTATTCTCAATGTTCTCATCGCGATCGAGTCACCGGAATGTAACTCGAACGGTTAGATTCGGGATTAAACTCAACTAATTTCATTCGCACTAAAATCGGGTCGATTCTTAAAAGTAGAAATTTCGCAAGACGAACTTCACTACGTTAAGCTACACGTCGGATTATGCTAGCACGTCAATTTTCTTTAGATTCGGAGCAACTTGCTCCGTCGACGAATCTACCGAAATCGGAACACAAACGGATTCTAAAGGAAGTGCAAAAATTAGAATTTTGAAGGCTACAGAAGCATCAACACGGGCACCCGTGTGCATCAACACGGCCCGTGTGGAAAAGCCACCAGAACGTGCAAAAATTGCCAAAGTCAGAGCATCAACACGGGCACCCGTGTGCATCAACACGGCCCGTGTGGATGGACCTGCGTGAAAACTTCATTCTTTTGAGTTTTTCTCATTCAACTACCATGGTTTTCTTTCCCATTTCAATACTCTTAATTTCTACAAGTTAGCACCTAATACACCCACAAACCATACTCCTAATCCAACTTTTCTAAACCATTCTAACAATCAACCAACAAAACCCTAAAAAATCAACTATCAATTTTACCCCTAAATCCAAAATATATCATACAAAACCTAACAATATGAGATGGAGAATCAAACCCCTTACCTTGGTGTGGGTTTTCTTGAAACAAGATGATGGAGATGTTGCAACTCCAAGCCTAGCTCTCTTTCTCCTCTTCTCCTCTTTTCTTTCTTCTTTTTCCTCTTACTAACTCTCCTTTTCTATTTTATAAAACTCCCCTTCTACTACTAACTTTCCTCCCTCTATCTTTCTAAAATTGTAATTTGGCCCCAACAATTATTTAATTCAAATTATAATATATAACCCTATTAAACAATATTACATTAAATAATATTTATTCTATATAAACCTAATCATGCCAATTAATCAAACAAAGTCAAATATTACTACACACCAAATTAATATTACTCAAAATAGTATTTTATCATTATGAATATTTTTATTTCAAATAACCGAATTAACATTTAATCAAAAACGGGGTGTTACAGGTGTTGTCAAAGTGAAACCAGTATCTAGTTGACACTGTTGGGTTAAAAGTTTCATCGAGAGGAGAAAGCCCAATGACGGCCGCTACATCGAACAAGGTAGGTGTTAACATCCCACAAGGAAACTGAAAGGTGTTATTTGAACCCTCCCATAAGAAGAGCGAGGATAAGACAAAATTGAGATTTATTCTATGTGCGCTCCTCGACAGTTGAATGATGTCAAAAATGTCAGTTCCCTTCCATTGAGCTTGTCGTTGTCTTTGGACTTTGTCAAGTCAAGCTACGTAAGCTTTGTAATCAGAGGAAGACATGAAATGAAACACCTTAGCATTAAGATCCATGAACCTAACGTCAATGGGTTTCGTTTGATTGAAATCAGAAGGGATAGTGGGACGAAAATAAGGAAAGTATTTATGAACCTTCTTAGGATGTTTTTCCTGAGTTGGATATGGCCCGTGAAATGCGAGAAGATTTCCTACAATAGTAAATGGGATTAGCATTTTTCGTTTCCACTTCTTTACCTTTGATTTTGTGTCAGGAGATGGTTACAGAATGAATTCTAAACTCTCTTCTTTGAAAAGAGAAAAATATATGGAATTGTTACCAGTATTAAAGGGAGAACGCGGGGAAGCGACCATTGTTAGGAAGAGAAAGATGTTCTTTCATAATTTTTGTAAGTTGTAGAGGAAGGATGCTGAAAACAACAAACATAAAAATGTATTTATAGGCTCTTTGAGGCCGTCAATGATGGACAACTGGCACTCTTTCAGATAGTAATGATTGATTCTAAAGTCAGGAGTGGAAGAGTTAGTAGGGTTTGTTTAAATCCGATGTCCTAGAAAATAGGAGCCATTATGAGAAATGACGGATTGACATAGGGAATAGTGGCGCAGAAAGTGGCAATCATGGCACTGACGTCATTTGAAAAGATGTGCAGTCAAAAATTTGAAAGTTAAAACGACAAAGTTCTCATTCGACAGAATCTCCGTCAAACTTGGAATTTTAGGGGGGAAATTTGTTGACAAGCAATTTTCAACTTAAGGATTAGGCCACAAGTTAGATGGTATCCTTTTTCAAAAGGGAGTGTCAATTATTTTATAAATGATGAGCTGGGGCCCGTCGACGGGATTTCGTAAATTATATATATTCAGAGGCTTGTCAGTGGAGATAATACTAGAAGCATAAGCTAGGTCGATGAAGGTCAGGCAGGTCGAGAGCAAGAGCAAATTGTGGCAAAAGTGGTTATCAGCTACGGGCATTAGAAAAATATGGGAAGTTTGAAATAACTCCCCACGAACTCTCAACGTGAGTGGTTCAAAGTAAATGTCGATGGTTAAATTTTAGCATCTATTTAAGCAAATAATTGTATTCATTTTTGAGGTCACATTTTGTAACATTGTAAGAGAGCACTCAAAGTACCAACATATAGTGAAACGAGTCAGTTCTGATAAATGTACGATTGCGTCCACTTTTAAATTCAAAGCAATTTATCTTTACAAGTCTTGTTTATCATTTCATTCTTGCAATTTATCTACCATATACGTTTCTTTGTATTTTATCCTTTTTGCCTTATTTATGCTTTTCACGCTTTAATCATTTCAAACACCAAAACACCATCAAACTTAACACGAGGTCTAGGACTCTTGTAGTCGGTCCTACAAGTAACCTTTAATTAAGAGGCTACAGATTGTTCGCGAGAAACTTCCGCGAAAAACATCAAAATCTCCTTAAATCCTAGAAAAATTAATACTAAGTCTCCTAAATTGTCTCAAGGCCCAATTTAGTAACTTATGTACAGTTGTAGATACAAAACTTGTTCCAGATTAAATCTTCTTGACCTACAAAATATACTGAAACATATCCAAAAGGAATATCACAGAATCCAATTACATTTGTCAAGATTTCAAACAGCATTGTCTGCTGTACCAGACCAAGATGTCATGATTTATGCTTTGACATCTGGTTGAAAAACTCCTAACAACAAAATTGTTATGACAGTTGATAAGAATGTTGCAACATCTTGATCAACATCAGTATAGAACCATGTTTTACCAAAATTTAGCCAATCATAAAACTATGGAACTAACAAATTATATTTAATAGATCCCTAAGGATGGATCCTTGCTATCCATAGAGGCAATTATATTTGTTGGACCCTTTAAGGGTGAATCCTTGCCGCTCGTAGAGAAAATTATATCTGTTGGATCCCCCAAGGGTGGATCTTTGTCGCCCATAGAGGCAATTATATTTGTTGGATTCCCCAAGGATGAATCCTTTCCGCCCGTAGAGGAAATTATATTTTCTGGATCCCACAAGGGTGGATCCTTGCCTCCCATACAAGCAATTATATTTGATGAATCTCCCAAGGGTGGATCTTCGTCGCCCATAGAGGCAATTATATTTGTTGGATCCCTCAAGGGTGAATCCTTTTCGTCCAAAGAGGTGGCCATAACAAAAAAACATATTAAGGTTAAAGAAAAATAATAGAAAAATAAAGACTGATATAAAAGTGCTCACAATGGAACATCGTTGTCCCAAAAATAATTAAAAAATCCATACAAAGGGGTAATCAAAATTACAACCAAAAAAAAGGAAAAAGAGATGAGAAAGAAGTCATTCTTCGTCCACTAGTTCCCCATCCAGAACCCCCTTAAATGGATCTAGGAGGCGTAAATCCAAATGGGGATAAAGGAGAGCCGCCCGCCTCCTCAAAGTGATGAACAAAGGCCACCATGAATTTGTCTGTGAATTGAGAGACACACCCTTTCATGCTTTCGAGAGCACTCTGAGCTTCCTTGAGCAATTTCTTCAATTCATCCACCTCTATTTGTTGAATCATCTTTTCTTCGACCACTTCCTCAGCGAGAACTTTCAAATCATCCTTCCTTTCCTTCATCTGTCTTAGAACCATCCTTCTTGGGTGCACTTATTCAGATTATTCACCCCAGATAACATTCCTCCTTGGGTATTAGAGCATTTCTTGCTTAACACCTTCCCTCTCAGGAAGTATATCATTAGTTGGACGTCCAATAAAGACGAAAATTGGGAGAGAGATATAGAGTAAAGCATATGGCAATCGTTGGGGCCGTTCCTGAAAAGGAAAAAGAATGATCCCCAATAATCACAACCTCAAAGGCAAGGTTACTTTCCAAAGGAAGTTCAGAAGTAGTCAAAGCATTCTCCTGTTGGAACAAGTTTGGTTCTACAACTAATCCTTGAGTTTTGATGATAAGAAAGTATACAATGTATACATAACTATTTTTTACTCTAATGGTTTGTTAAGTGTGCATATTCTGACAAGATGACTCTAGACTCTGGACCAACGAAGTTATGGATTATGAACAAGAAACTCTAAAATTAGGAGATCAAACACACTCTGAACCATTGAAGAATACAAATATGTGTTTACAACGGAAAATCTTCATCTGAAAGCATCTAATGAACTCTTGAAATAATTCCATCCCGAATGACTCTAATAAATCAAAACTCTGAAGTCTCAATGTTCTCAATCTGAAGACTGACTCCAAACTTTGATCAAGCTTCACCATATCATATTTGAAGCCTCTGACTCAAGAAGTTAATTCTGGAGGAAGATAGTGGGGAATATTAAAATAGTACAAAATCATACATCCTCTCCACTACCCTACAAAACAGGATAAAAGATTGTACTGTTGTACCAACTTTTTCAACATGTACCATCTTTCCTCCCACTATGCCGCAAGCTCCACTCTACTACTGTACAATAAAACGTCTTCATGCATCTATGATATAAGAAATTCAAACTTCACCCTCTAACAGATCTATCCATCATCAATATAAAAGAGTCTTTGAAGCATGGAAAAACAACAATGTGAAAAAAGAAAATCAAGTGAGAAGCACTAAGAATGAAATATTTGAGAAACTACGAGCAAGGGAAAATACTGCTTGTTACTGAGTCACCTGCATTTTCACCAAGCGCTCCCACTTTTTATTAAAGGGTACCATCATCATATCGGTTGCAAAAAAACCTTTAGGGAATGTCCATACGATGGAATGGAATTAAATGGTATTAATCCTTACCTAGGTACTCCTCTACTCTGTTACTAGCTTCATGGTCCCGAGCAATAAATAAGTTGGACTCTAGCGGGTGGAAGCACTCTAAAACTTGAATCACCTTACAGTCTAAAGGAGAAAGAATGTGTGAATCCAACCTCAAGGTATCCTTAGGGTTTAAAGTCTAAGATAAGGGAAACAAGGGCTAGCCTCTAACCCCATGATGACAAAAGATGTGTTGTTATACCCTTTAACCCTTACAAACTTGTCTTTCCAGTCCTCATAAGAACTAGCGAAGGGCTTAAAAAAGTGCACCTCTAAAAAAGGATGCAGCGTCACCCAACCAATATCGGGAAGGGGCCATGTTCTATAGAAATACAAAAAAGACCCATATAGAAGGAGAAACCCCCAAGTTACAATAGATTATTTGAAAAGCCCTAAGTATAATCTAAACGTTTGGAGTGATCTATGAGGGGGTTACATGGGCAGTGGTTAAAAACTCCATCTCAAAAGAGGGGAAAGGAACCAAAATTCGTAAATCATATATGACAAGGAGGTGAAGATAGAAATAGAGAGAAGATGGACTACCAGAAGTATCCATGTCCGCCTTCTCGTCTTGGGAGCAGTGCTTTATAAGTACCTCACTCTATCATCCCGTAGTGGAAAAGCTGATGCCATGGTGAAACCTGTCAATCATGTTCATGATATAATACATAGAATATATGTCTCAAACATGGATAAAAGTCATTTTTTTCTCACCATAGTAGACGAAAGTAATAGTTCGAGAAAGTGACAATCCATACACATGAGGTTTTGAAAAATAAGGAAGGAAGAGTGAAACATTACTTCCGTAGTGGAAAAGCTGATGCCATGGTGAAACTTGTCGATCATGTTCATGATATAATACATGGAAGATATGTCTCACACATGGATAAAAGTCATTTTTCTCACCATAGTAGACGAAAGTAATAGTTCGAGAAAGTGACAATCCTTACACATGAGGTTTTGAAAAAGAAGGAAGGAAGAGTGAAACATTACTTCCGAAAATATATAGGAAGTCCTAAAAAACGAACTCACGTGACCACCCAATAAGATGACCTTAGAAGTATGAAAGCCTCCACGCCTAAGGGCCACGTGTAAACATTGAAGAATGATTTGTCTTCTTGAGAAATACCATCATAAGGTGAATTAAATGATACCCACACAGCTTCCCCCTTAACACTCAATCTAGCCAACTCGATTTTCGTTTGGTGCCTCTGAACATCACTTTAAAATTGACACGTTTCCCCTAAAACCTAATGGAGTGACCAAGCCACGTAGGCGCCTACAAGCCCATATATTCCCCCTTTGAAGGACTCTCATACTATTTCACTCGCCATGCTGATGGACTTTCCTGTGAAGGGGCGTCGTCCTGTGACATCATCCTCAGCCATGGGATCCATCAATAGGGTGAGGGACGCCTCCTTAGAAGAAGAATGATTCCAAAAACTTTTCTTGTTAACAGAAAAGCCCTTGTGCTTGAGGAACTGTGTAGTGTCCTATTTGGAAAAGTTCTAGATTAGGGAACCCTCACCTAACAATTGGACCGCCCGGGAAGAATCCAAAGGATCTTTCCATACGCATCCTCCCAATATGGAAGCTAAATGAAGAGAAAAGTCTTTGTTGAATCTAGAAATATAATCGGTGAATAACCTCATAGATGATAGGGAATGATTAAGACCATGTTGAGGGGATCATAAACCCTAGTCATTAGTAGGGCTGTTTTCGGCCCGGTCCGGTCCAGATATAAGCCATCCCGAAACAGTGATGGATAATTTTTTATGACAGAAACCAAACCAAGCATCATTTCAGTCGGTCCATTGGTCCGGTTCCACTGGACCAGTTATCGGGTAACCTGCTAGACAACTTACTCACAATGAGGAACTTATTGGATACCCGAGATAACAATATATACTAAGCATGGTTGGGTACTTATTGGATACATGGTTCGGTTCTTGTTTCGGGTATCGGATGAAAAAATTATCCATTCCTGGACCAAGTAGCATTTTGGTCGGTCTGGTTCCACTAAACCGGTTTCCGGGTGGATCTTGGCTAACTCGGTCCAAAACAGCCCTAATCACTGGGAATCCCTATAAATACACTATCCCTCTACGAGATAGGGGATTCTCTCTCTCTCTCTCTCTCTCTCTCTCTCAAGTCATATTCACTCAATACCCCCAATTGTGGTGTTATATAATGTTATGTATTCCTAACTTTATAGTGAGGAAACCCAAAATCAACAATGGATCTATATTTGATGCATGTACCTTGTAGAATCGATAGAACCCATAATATAGGTAACTCATTGATATTTAGTAATCTCACTCTAATCCTATTTTTTCAGGTTGCTAGAGGCAAGATAAAGGCAAAGATAGAATGACCTAGTTGCTTGGAGATGTTTCTTTGGCTAAACATTTATCGTGTTTTAATTTTTTGTACACATAAATTATGTATTATTACCTTTAGAGTTGTATCTTTTGACCATTATGTATTCGACTTTTGTTGATGTAAAAATACTATGTATGTTCCTCTACTTAAGTATGATGCTCATGTACCATATTATAATACCATATGCATATTATTCAAGACAAATGTGTATGGGGTTTTAAAGTTGGTACCAGAGCATGTCGATTCTCGTCTTTAACATTGTTGTACCCAAAATTTTCCCTATTATTTTTCTTTAAGACATTCTCAAAAGGTCCTCAAATGCTCAAGGTGGCTCAAGAATTGATCAGACAAATTCTCTTCCTAAGCAATGGGTCCATAACTAGGGTTTGGTATTTCTCAAGGAAGATTGGCTTTCCAAGGCCTCAAGTGGTTTTCATGGTTCCTCATGGGTATTCAAGGATTCTCATGTCAAGTTTCAAACCTTACATCACAAGTTTGCTCAGTTAATGGCTCAGATGAATGAAAATTAATTGTATTGGGTAAAAAGTCAATTATGGTCAACATACAGTCAAACCTCAAGATTTTTGGTCAACATCAACATTTTGAATTAATATTCCTCATCTGATCAACGGTTAATCATGGTTCCTCAAGAAAAGCCCTCAGATCATCAAAAGTCAAAAGTTGCCAAATTAGGGTTTCCTTAGGAGAAGTCAACTGAACTTTGACCAAGCATAACATTCACATACTTCATCATCTTTTCCCCAACCAAATCCCATTTTGAAGGAAATTCAATTCTCTACAAGTTTTTCTCTCTAAGCTCAAGTCCAAAAAATGCATCATTTGAGAGATATAAGCCAATACATTACAAGTCATTTCAAAAATCAACAAAAAGACACTTTTTGTCAAGGCAACTTACAACAAGATATTTCTCCAAAAGCAAAAATTATCAACATATAGGTTATATAGGACATCTTGAGCTCTCCAAAAATTCAAAGATCTTCTTCAAAAGATAAACATTGGGTGAGTTATGAGCATTGCAAGTTGGGAAATTTTGAGCAAATGCATGAAGATCAAATTGAGCAAGCTTGATATTTTGGGCTATTGGGCCATGGTTTAAGAGTCCAAACGTGCTCTACACTCTTCATACACCTCAGAATTTATTCATACACCCTTTAGCCTTTTTTATTCTAATTATTTTATTATTTTTTATTTAATTCATTAATAAGATAAAATAAATATAATAAAATTACAAAGATTCCAAGCCCATCATATCTTTTCCCTATTTTTCTCTATATAATCTCATCAACTATCATTCATAAAGACATGAATCCTTGCACAACAAAATTGTCAAAAAGCATCAAACTTTCCCGAGAACCCGAAAGTCTTAAAACCCTTATTACACTACCTTTCACTACAAGCTTGTGATTCCAATCAGTTCCATTCATTCCCATGGTAAGATTGAATCATTTACAATGATCTAAATAGCCAGAAAATACTCGTGCAAACATCACAATTTCATCCCTATTTGAAAATCTAAATTTTTTGTTTTACTGCATGCTAATGTTTACTAATGTTTGCTATGTGTTCATGAGGTATGATAATGTAGAATAGAAAAATCGCAGAGGTCCCATGCATGCTAGTTTGCAAAATACCATGTTTTGCTCCGATCAGTATCATTTGTGTTGTAGCGGCCAAACCATGGATTTTTAGATCAAAAATTTCCATTGGATTCGCAGCCCTCGATTTAGGGGGGTAGGATGTTTTGGATTGCTAACCATGCCTATTTTGCAGATTGAATAAAAACAGGTCACCGGAGAAGACGACCGGAGCTAGGGCTCCGGTTCCTCTTCGGTCAATACTTTCAGATTCATATTATATATTTATTGTTTTATTTATATAAACGGATGTATAGCCACCCTAGTGGCAGAAGCGCGTGCAATAAGGCCTTATTCTCAAAGGGTATGGGTTCGATCTAGCCTTTTGACACTTTTTTCTCTAATATTTCATATGTTTTATAGGTTGATTACAAAACACACTGGATGCGTATCCTAGCACATGGGCGCGCTTGTCCTGGTGGTATGCATGTTGCATCAAGGTCTTGGGGGACATGAGTTCAACACTCATCTCCATCATTCTTTTTTTACTAACATTATTTTCTTTTTTTACCTTAACCCTAATTTTTTAATAAACCCTAATTATTTTTTAATCAACATTTAAAACAAATTAGGTTTAGTTTCTTTCTCATAAATTAATTTTGATTTTTTATTTATTAAATTAATTAGGATAATTAACCTCGATTAATTTAATTAGCTAACTTTTTCAATTAATTAAAAATCAATTAGACTTTAGGATGATTATCAAAAAAAAATTCGTCAAAATGATTTTTAATCTTCGCGTGTTTACTTTCGCATTAATTTTCCCGATTATGTAATTGTTACATAATATAATAGTTTAGCTAGGGTTTTATTTTCTTTCTATTTTCCACGATTTTATGGTTTTGTACCCACTCCCTAAAGCCTTGTAATAGTTTAGGCTTAATTTCTGCACCTTTTACTTTCCACAATTTACTACTTTTCTTATTACTGCTAGTAACTAGGGTATGTATGGAAAAATCTAAAATCAATCGTTAGATGACCCTAATCAAGATAAAATAACTTAATCCAATACACTTTTCACACACTCACCTCTAGGGTGACCCTACTCATTGCCTTCAAATATAAAAAAGTCATGTTCCTCGAACGTGGGAACATTTTAGCAAAGACCCTCGGTTAAAAAGATCGTAGTCCCTCGATGACCCTTCGATGCTGCCTTCGGTAAACAATCTTTAGTCCCTTACCATAAATTGCTAAAGCATCGTACAAGTTGCCTTTATGACTGCACGATGACCCGCGTCTGTCCCTTCATATCTAATAGATGGGGCTTCCTACTAACTAATGGAAGGGTGGCACTTTCTAAAGGAGGAGAAAATAACATGAATAACCTTGAGTAAGGGTAGAATACTATTAATCGCTTGCTCACTAAAACAAAACATTTTCACAAACACTTCTCTAAAATATTTTCAAAAAAATAAACATTTTGTACGCATTCTTAACTAATTCAAGAATCATTACAAGGTTGCCTTACTATTGGCATTTTTTTCAAAATATTTTTCAAAACATGAAACAAAGCATTTTTTAACAAAGTGAGCTAGCCATTAAGAGCCTATAGATAACTAGAGATGAAAAGGGTGCTAACACCTTCCCTTTTCATAACCTACCCCCCGAACTCAAAAAAATATTAAAGTTCTTTCATGTTATTTTCACCCTTTCCTTATTGGATAAAAGAAAATTCGATGGGGACTCTTTTATTATCCGTAACATTTGTGATGAAACGCAAAACCAAGTCAGTTCTCTCACCGTATTACATGATTGGTGACTCTGCTGGGGAGAATCTAAAAGAGGGGTTACCTTAGAGTTAGATCACTTTTAAATGCTTTCCTTATTTGACTTGTCAGCTTTATTTTTGAAAGGGTTGTTTGGGTCTGGTTACTACTGGCTTTCAGGAAGACATGATGAGCACTTTGTTCCAGTTCTTTGATCCAAAGCATCACTGTTTTACCTTCCCAGATTATCAGTTAGTGCCCACAATGGAAGAATTCTCTAGGTTGCTCGAAGTTCCTATTCTTGATCATATACCTTCATCGGTCTAGAGCAAGCTCTGAAACCTGAAGACGCTGCAGTAGCCTTACATTTGAAACGACCGGACATTGTATCTAATTTGGAAACAAGGAATGGAGTCAAGGGTTTCTGTCCTAAATTTTTGATAGAAAAGGCTCAGGGATTTCTAGATGTCATGAACCTTCATACTTTTGAGGATATTTTGGCTTTACTGATCTATGATTTGGTACTATTCCCTAACCCAGACCAATTCATAGATGTGAGTGCCATCAAGATATTTCTCACTCATTATCTGGTACCTACTTTGCTTGGATATATCCTACATTCCCTCCACACTCATACTATGAAGAAGCAGGGAACTCTTAAGTGTTGCATACCTCTACTATGAAGAATGAACAAAGTTTGAGGTGGTATCAAAAGTTGATGTTGCTCACTCATGCAGATATCCATTGGTGTTCTTGATCTCAGGCAGAAATCACTATTATTGATCTCTGTGGGAATTCCCTAATGTACCACTCCTTGGTATAAGAGAGTGCATCACTTACAACCATTCTCTAGCTCTGCGTCATTTTGGTTACACTCAAAGGGACGGTCCTCATGATATGCTTATCCAGGGTATTGTATTCGACTATGAGAACGATCCTCAAAGCTATCATCAAAGGTTTATACTTGCCTGGGGCACGGTCAACAAGATTGATGCAAGACTTTGGGACACAAGAATTTCATTCCTCTCGAGCCTTACCACAGATGGGTGGGGTCTCGTGCTCAGAATCTTAAAATTCCATATCCTTCTATCTTACCAGTGATCGTAGAGCCTATTGTTGAAGGGATGTTCCTCATACTGTTCTTCATCCCGATATGCCTACTGACTTCGGAGAACTACAAAAGTCCTGGATTCAACTAAAGGAAGAAAGAGATACCTTCGAATCTCAGTTTTATGTTAGTGAGAAGAAAATACTAGAGCTAACAAAACGACCCCACGAAGAACAAAGCCTTAACGCATATGTCAACATAAAGATGAAGTGACCATGGGAAACTTGAATTTATATTTTTCTATTTTGTAACTCTTTTTATTAAAAGCAATTGTAATTTGAGTTTATTACTAAAATTTCTTTTGTTTCCTTTTTGTTTTAACAAATTTAAATCTGATAGCGGTCCTTGAAAACATTGCACTTGCATTTTCATATCATGCATCATTACATAACAGGTTTTCCATACATGTTTTCTCATCTTCTTGCTGTTTATTTCAGTAAAAGATGGCTCTTGAGAAGACCGTTAAAGGAACTCCAAGCTCAGAATGCCCAATTCCAAGAGACCCTCCTGAACCTTGCTCAAGGACAAAAATATATGATGGCGCTCATTTAAAAAAATAAGAAGAATCAGAAGCCAATTTGTATCCTCAACATGGGAAGAAGATTCAAAGGTCCTGCTAAACCAGTTCAAACTGCTGATGTCACCTCTGATGAAGATGACAACCAAGGGGAGGATGGTAGAAGTGTCAGGGCTGAAGGTGGAAGCAATCAAGGTTCTGGGAAGATTCCTAAGGATGAAGACTATTTTGACGAACAATATGCTTCTGCGGATGATAGATACAAACAGTTGGAAGATCGCCTCAAGGCCATGGAAAGCCAGAAAGTGTCTGTATTGGATTTCGAAGAGCTGGGTCTTTTTCTGGGGGTAGTTATCTCTCACAAGTTCAAAGTCCCTGCTTTTTCTAAATATGATGGTGTGTCTTGTGCGAAACTTCATCTGAGGTCCTGTGTTTGGAAGATCCAACACTATACTACTGACAGAAAGTTATGGATTCACTTCTTTCAGGAAAGTTTGTCTAGTACACAACTGAAATGGTTCTATCAGCTAGAAGGAACCAACATTCGTACTTGGAAGAATTGACTACTGCTTTTTACAAGCAGTATTAATATAATGCTGACCTTGCACTAACTCGCATGCAATTACAAAACATGACTATGGGTTCAAATTAAGGGTTCAAAGGATATGCCAAGAAAATGAGAGACTTAGCTGGAAGGGTACAACCTCATTTTGTTTGACCGGGAGCTGGTTGATATGTTCATATGCACTCTAACAGGTCCATTCTTTAATCATTTGATTTGAAGTTCTTCATCTGGTTTCACTGAGCTGATTCTAACTAGGGAATGAGTTGAAAGTGGTATTAAGAGCGGAAAAATTCAAGTGGTTGCATCTTCGAGTGCTGTGAAGAAGACAGTTAATGGTAATAAGGATACCAATGTTATTTATGGCCGGAAGGGTCGTGGTAAAAATGACTGCAATCAGTCTGTGGGAGCAGTACTAATTTCTAATCATACGCTTGCTCAACAACAACAACAAGGCAATGGGCGTATGTTAGACGCTCCGAGAAGGAATTTTACCAAGATTAATATGCCATTGTCTCAGGCGTTGCAACATTTAATAAAAGCGGAGCTGATTATGCTGATGGACACGCCTCAGAACCCCAACACCTCCTCACCTAAGTACAATTTGAACGTGAGATGTGCCTATCATTCTAATAGCCCCGGGCACGACACCAACAACTGCTGGAGCCTGAAAAACAAAATTCAGGACATGATTGACAACAAGGAAATTGAGTTTCACCCTCCAGAGACCCTGTAATACGGTGGGAGAATTGACTTGGGTGTTTTGCGTTTTATCACAATTGTTGCGGATAGTAAGATTCACCACTGACTTTTCTTTTATCCAATAAAGGAAAGGGTGAAAAGAACAGGAAATACCTTTTGAGAATTTTCTTGAGTTCGAGGGGTAGCTTATGAAAAGGGAAGGTGTTAGACCCTTTTCATCTGTAGTTATCTACGAGCTCTTAGTTGCCATCTCACTTTGTTTGAAATGTGTTATATGATGTTTTTGAAAGTATTTTTGAAAAGTACCTTCATTTAGATGAACTTTGTAATGATTCTCGTCTCTATAAGAATGTATACAAAGTGTTGACTTTTGAAAATATTTCATTGAAAGTGTTTATGTGTTTTTGAAGGATGTTTTGAAAAGGGTTATGAGCAAGCAACTATGAATATTCTACCTACTCAAAAAGTCTTAGTTCTTTTCCTCCTCCTTTAGATATTGCCATCTTACCATTGATTCGTAAGAAGCCACATCATTGGATGTGAAGGGACAGGCATGGGCCGTCGGACAGTCATAGAATGAAACGTTGTAGAATACCTTAGAAATTTGTTTGTAAGGGTCTAAGATCATTTACTGAAAGCAACATTTGAAGGGTCATCGAGGGACTACGATCTTGTATTCGAGGGTCTTTGCTAAAGTATCCCACGTTAGAGGGACATGATTGTTTATTCTCAAGGCAACAAGTGAGGTTAACCCTAGAGGTGCAAGTGTGCAAAGTTTTTTTTCATGCATTTTTGTCTTTGAATTAGGGTTTTCTACCTATTGATTTTACGTCTTGCCATACCAACCCTAATTACTAGCATTTATATTGAAAGCGATAAATTGAGGAAATGTAAAATTCTACGCTATTATATCAATTGGGGATGGGGGTACAAATTTACAAATGGGGAGACAAGATAAAATGAAATTGTTTTTGTTTGAGTTTTTTAAGAGGGTTTAACTTAATTAAATTATATTAAATGGAAAAATAACTAATTAATCTAAGTTAATTTAAGAAAACTAAACCTAAGTTGTTTTGAGAAAAGAAATTGAATTAATCAAGAAAGCAATTTTTAGGGTTTTTATAAAATGGTTTTATCCTAATTAAACTAGTATAAAAAAGTTAATTAATTAAAAATACTATGTTCTAAATTAATTTTAATTAGACAGAAAAATTAAATAAAAAAAGAAAATAAATCTAAATCTAATATTATTTTAATTAGAAAAAGAAATTAAATTCGCTAGGAAAATATTTTTGGTCGTTTGTCCTAAAAGAAATAAAATACAAGTATATTAATATATAAATAATAAATAAAGATATATATTTTTGGGTTTTTTTATTAATAAAAATAATAATGATAATAATATTACAAATAATAAAAATAAAGAAAATAAAATAAAATAGAAAAATAAAATAAAAGTCAAGAGGATGTAAAATTGAATTGGGTGGTTTAGTAAAAAAACACATATTTGTTTGAGTGTTAGGCCCATTGTGGTTTTTTGTAATCAGAAAGAAAATAAAATAAAAAGTTGGGTTGTGTGTTGTAAGTGATGGGGGGGAGGGTCTTGTTGAGTAAAAGGCAAGGCCCAATGATCTTAGGCTCAAGCACGTGCTGTAACAACAAAAGAAAAGAAAGAAAATGTTAGGAAAAAGGGCAGCGCTGAGGCTCGAACCTAGGACCTTGGCAATAACATGCGCGCTCTCTACCACTGGGGTGGCTATACATCTGGTATCTTATATCAAACCATAAATATATATTATAAAACCAGTTCTAGTTATAAACTTCATCTTCATCCTCGCGCCAGCCAGAGCCTCTGCAACTCATTCATTGCTCAACCATTCTCAAAAGTAGGAACATCAAATTTGTTAGAAATTTCACCATGATTCAAGAAATGTAAATAATTTAAACAATGGCTCAAAGATGAGCACGAATTTTAACTAGTACCAATTCTAACCTAATTTTTTCAGAAATTTCAGGTTCAAAATTCTCACTACTCAAGCAACATAAATGAATTCTAAGGACATTGTCATCTTAAGGGCAATGATGTCTACATTTTATCTTTGAAAATGGAAATCTAACAATGCCTATATGAAGAGATTGAAAATCAGAAAACTTACCTCAAAATTGGATTTTGTGTTTTGAGATAGAGTCACTTCAAGACGTTTTAATGGTCGGGTTAGCTTCCTTGAACCTCCAGGAAGCTATTCCAATGGTTACTTTAAGCTGGGAGTGCTTGAACTGTTCTAGAGAAGTCCAAGTGCAGACCTTTGCTTTTGAAAATGGAGGATAGTACAAATGGTGTTACAGTTTGAAAACAGGTATTGGGATGGCTTATATTTGAGATAGGGAAGCTTTTGAAATGGTTTTGCCAAGAAACACACGAGTGAAATGGAAGTTTGATGTGCAAAGTCAAAATCTGCACAACAATGATGTTTTGAAGTAAATTCTGGCTTGAGGGAGTTTTAGAGAGTTTTCAGGCTTGTTAATGCATGTGTTATGTTGCAGATGATGGTTCAATTTATAGAGAGGGGGTTTGCAAGCTTGGAGAAGTCAGAAATGAATAATCACATGTTTATGGAATTTTTCTTATTTTTGAAGAAAGCTTGAAAAATGTGGTTCCAATGCACAAGTACCTGGTTTATAGGGTGGCTTAGAAGATTTAAACATGTTGCTTCTGAGCATACATGTTGTGTGTGTTCAGAACAACAAGTTAGAGGCTCAAGAAGAGTGACTTTGTGATTAAAGCCACTTTTCCAAAATGGTAATGTTGCATTTCTTCCTTAAATGGTATTAAGCATGGACAATGCATTGAATGCTTGGATTAGGGCATAAAACTTTGTGTAATCATATGACTAAAGGTAGACTTAGGTTTTAATGGACTTATGGAACAATATTATGAAGCATGTTTAACATTGGATCAAAAGGTTCTTCAAGAAGAAATGACTTGTAATTCAAGTTTGAAACCCTAACTTCATCTCTTCGATTCTCCTAGCTCAAGAATGATCTCATTGAGTTCTTTGACATTTTGGAAAGCTGGAAACATCCTCTACAGCCTTAAAGTTTTTCACTTTTGAGTAATCCAATTGGAACTATGTGAAAATTTTCCATGAAGTTGGCACCAAAAATATGCCTATCTAGGTCAAATTTTCTCTAAGTGTTTTTATACAAAAAGCATGACTTTGTAAATTCATAACTCAAAATTTAAGCACTTCTAGAACTTGATCAGTAAATAAAAATTGTAGATCTCATCAAGATCTACAACTTTCATGTTGAAAATTTTCTTTGAATCATCTTGTGTCTTAGTGAAAAGTTGGCATGAATTTATGAAAAAGTAAGATTAAAACACTTAGAAAATTTGGAAGTCTTGAAAACTTTGACTTTTCAAAACGAATTTTGACTTTCTTGATTTATTGATGATCAAGTTTCATATTTTTGAATGTCTTGATGAAATGTGATCTTTGAAACTCAATTTTGATCAAAAGGTCAAAGTTTGACTTTTTGTGTAGAAGTTGACTCTTCATCAGTTGACTGAATATCAACTATCAATCAATTGATCTTGAGAAATGTTTTGAGCCATGAAATTAGTCAATATGTTGTATTTTAATCCTTAAGACCATGCTTCAAGCCATTGGATCATGTATTAGGTAAAAAACCCTTGATCAGTCAAATACAGTCAAAACCCTATTTTGACCATTTTGCCCTTTTGGTGATTTGAACAATTTTCTTGGGGAATTGTGATCAAAACTTGATCAATTGATACATATGACTTCAAATGTTGATATTGGTACAAAATCTTGAAGCTTGACTGTAGGTTTACCATAATTGACTTTTTACCCAATATAGTTGATTTTAGGTCATCTGATCAATTGACTGAGCAATTTTGTGATCCAAGACTTGAAACTTGATATGAGAAATATTGAGGGTACCTAATGATCCATGAAAGTCATTTGAAGTATTAGAAGTCCAATTATCCTTGTGAAAACTCAAACCCTAATTTGAAGTATCGGTGTTAAGGAGATGGCTTGACCTAGTCAACCCTTGTGCAAGCTTGAGCTTTTGAAGATCTATGCGAGAAATGTCTTTGAGAAAAGAAAAGGAAAATTTTAGGGTACAACAAACCCCAAATATGATTATTTCACAAATTCCAAAGCACGACAAAGGCATAAGTGTTATTGACGATGTTCTTTATGTGGCTACTGTAAGTGAATTGGTTACTCCTCTACCAATAATAAAGAAGAATCTGCTGTAGGCCAGTTTATTTTCGGGCTTTATTGAAAATTTTTACTGCTGCGCAGCCTAACCCAATGGTTGCAGATTACTGAAGAAAGGCATTCAACGCCTGATGGACAATCATATAATTATGATCGAGAAGGTTCTGTATGCTGAGAATCTGTGTCAAGGCTTATCTGTAATTTCTGGTCCTTCTATCATGATCACCTCCAAAGGTTCTGTAAGGATTACTACCAATCCGAGAGCTGCTCCTCTGATCATCACTACACCTGGACCTATCGCATATTCTTCGAATAAAGATATTCCTTGGAACTATAGATCTAATGTCTACTACCATGGCGTCAAACAAGAACTACCGACTATTAAGGATGAAGTTACTGAAGTTGTTGATCCCGGTATTGGCAATATTGTTAGAACCAGAAAGGCTACTAGAAGCGGAAGGGTTTTCTCCCTGGAAATCTCTCTGAAGACTGTTGTTACACTAGTTAAAGTTACTGTTACTGGGTCAACTGCTGAGGCTCGGGCCAAAGAGCAAATAACAAAGCTTGCCCAGAAGGAGGCATCTAAGGAAGCTACCGTTTAAGACACCTCTAAAAAAGAGTTAAAAGAGGTATTGAAGATCATCCGCAAGAGTGACTACAAAATCGTTGAAGAGCTAGGGCAGACCCCATCCAAGATCTCTATGTTATCCTTGTTATTGTGTTATGAAGCTCATGCACAGGCTTTAGTAAAATTCTTGAAGACTGCTCACATGCCACAAGAGATTTTTTAAGATCAATTTGGAAGTTATGTTGCTATATTAACGACTGACAATGGATTTGGTTTCTCTGATGCTGATCTGACTCCTGAGGGAAGAAATCATAACAAAGCCCTCTAGGTCTCCATTTAATGCAGGGGCACTGCTTTGGCTCATGTATTGGTTGATATTGGTTCTTTATTGAATGCTATGACGAAAGGAACTCTTGACAGTCTTTATTGTGAAGGGTTCGTACTGAAAGCCGGTGATATTGTAGTCCGAGCCTTTGATGGGTCATGGAGAAGTGGATCTTCCTATCAAGGGAGGTTTTCATAGCTTCGAATCTACCTTTTATGTAATGGATATTCGACCGGTGTACTCTTGCTTAATGGGACGCCCCTGGATCCATGGGGCAGGCTCTGTTACCTCTACCTTACATCATAAATTGAAATATACTGTGAACGGAAAGATTGTTACTATCTACGGTGAAGAAGATTATATGTTCAGGCACCTGAATTCTTTCCGGTATGTAGAGATGGATGGTGAATTCATCGAGACTCCCTGTTAGACTTTCAAAGTTATCCCTCCTTCCTCTATTGAAGATATCTCTGTCATTCCCAAAGTTACTAGGGTTCCACCCAAAATGGCTTCATTGAAATATGCTAAAGCTACTGTAGAAGAAGGTAGTTATACTATTTGGGGCCAACTTCCTCACATCCCCTATAAATTTGACAAGTTTGATTTGGGTTTCACTGCAGAGGGTCAGAAGGTTATTCCTCAAGCTTGAGTTGGAAGGCCACCATTCCGCATTAGCAACAGCGGAGTCAACATGATAGAAAATGCTGACAGTGATCATGACCTTGACAGCTAGATCTTTCCTACCATTGGCAAAGGGCTCAACAACTAGAAGGCGGAAGATGATATCTCTATCTCCTTTAGTCAGGAGTAATATCTACATTTCTATTTTTTATTGCTTTCAAGTTTTGGCTTTTCAATATTTGAACAATGACTTTAAGCCTTGTGCCTTACCCGGGCACAACGGTTCATTTGTTAAGGGTTTTCATTTCATAAACATATTTTCATTTAATAAAATCATTGGATTTTTTGCATTTAATATTTGTGTTCTCTGTCTTTCTTTTTACTTTTATCACTTTAAAATAGCTATGTGTTCTTACACACACCCACACAATACATTGCAGATCCATATCCACTCCAGATCCCGTTGATAACGATTCTGCTATTGCCATTTATGACTTTGAAAATCCGATCTACCAAGCTGAGGATTAAGGTGAGGAAGATTCTGAGATACCAGGAGAACTTTCCGGACTGTTAGTGCAAGAAGAGAAAGCTATTCAACCACGTGAAGATCCAGTTGAAGTGGTAAACTTGGGTTTTGAAACAGACAGAAAAGAGGTCAAGATAGGCACCAACTTAGTGGATAGTGTCAAGAATAGGTTGATACAAATTTTGCATGAATATGTTGAGATATTTTCTTGGTCATACAAAGACATGCCAATGCTTAATACCAATATTGTAGTTCATCGTCTACCGATGAAGAGTGTTGTGCTCCGATAAAATAGAAGGTTCGTCGTATGTGTCCCGAGGTGTGAAAGAAGATTAAGGCTGAGGTTATGAAACAATTCAATGCATGGTTCTTAGCAGTGACATCCTATCCTCAATGGGTTGCAAATATTATTTCGGTATCGAAGAAAGATGGAAAAGTGCGTATGTGTGTAGATTACAGAGATCTGAACAGGACCAACCCTAAAGATGACTTCCCGCTTCCACATATTGATGTTTTGGTCGACAACACCACTCAGCATAAGGTATTCTCCTTCATGGATGGTTTCTCAGGGTATAATCAGATCAAGATGGCACCCGAAGACATGGAAAATACTACTTTTGTTACACAGTGGGGCACTTTCTGCTACAAGGTTATGCCTTTTGTGTTGAAGAACACCGGTGTAACATATCAGCATGATATGGTAGCTTTGTTCCATGACATGATTCATCACAAGATAGAGGTTCATGTCTACAATATGATAGCCAGATCACAGACTGAAGAGGAGCATATGGACCATCTACATAAGTTGTTTGAGAGACTGATGAAGTATAACTTGAGATTGAATCCGAACAAGTGCACCTTTGGGTGAGCTCCGATAAACTCCTGGGTTTTGTTGTCGGGGGTAAAGGAATTGAAGTTGATCCTGCTAAAGTCAAAGCTATTCAAAAAATTAATGTTCCCTATACTGAGAAGGAAGTCAGAGGTTTCTTGGGACAATTGAACTATATCTCCAAATTTATTTCTCATTTGACTGCTACCATTGAATCAATCTTTAAGTTGCTGAAGAAAGATTAGGTAGCGAAATGGAATGATGATTGTCAGATAGCCTTCAACAAAATTAAGGAATACCTGTAAGATTCTCCAATTCTGATGCCACCAGTTGAAGGAAGACCTCTAATCATGTACTTAACAGTGTTAGAGAACTCAATGGGGGTGTGTACTGGGTCAACATGACGAGTCTGGTCGAAAAGAGCATACAATATACTACCTTAGACAAAGAATTTACCGACTATGAAACAAGACACTCACTGCTCGAGAAAACTTGCTGCGCTTTGGCATGGGATGCTCGCCGACTAAGATAAAATATGTTGACTCATACCACTTTGTTGATCTCTAAGATGGATCTCATAAAGTATATATTCGAGAATCCCACTCTCTCTAGAAGAATAGCCCGATGGCAAATGGTCCTGACAGAATACGACATTCAGTACACCACTCAGAAAGCAATCAAAGGAAGTGTACTGGCATACCATTTGGCTCATCAAGCCGTAGACGACTACCAATCTATGAACTTTGAATTCCCGAATGTGGATATTATGCTAGTTACAGATTGTGAAGAACCTGGACCATATGAAGGACCCGAGCTAGGATCCTGATGGACTATGGTTTTTGATGGAGCTTCTAACGCACTTGGTAACATAACAGGTGCTGTAATTATCTCTCCTCAGGGTTTCCATACGCCCTTCACCGCCAAATTATACTTTGACTGTACCAACAATATGGCTGAATATGAAGAGTGCATCATGGGCATCAAAGCTGTTATTGACCTGAGAATCAAGTTCTTAAGCATATATGGAGACTCAGCCCTGGTAATCTGTCAAATCAAGGGAGAATGGGACACTAAGCATGCAAACCTCATTCCCTATCGAGAGCATGTGTTGACCTTAATCCTGTACTTCGAGGATATTACTTTTGAGCACATCCCAAGAGAATAAAATTAGTTGGCAGACACGTTAGATACCATGTCGTCTATGTTTAAAGTCAGATGGGATAATGAGGCTCCTAGAATCACTATTTAAAGGCTAGACAAACTTGCACACTGTTATGAAGTTGACACTGATGTAGTAGAATATAAGCCTTGGTTTCATGAAGTGAAAAGATATCTTGAGGCTCAAGAGTGTCCTGGAGGGGAATCCATCAACGATAAGAAATTCCTACAGAGTTTCTCAGCTAAGTTCTTCTTGAGTAACATAATTATATATAGGCGCAATCATGATTCGACTCTGCTTCGTTGTATGGAAAAGAAAGAGGCGGAGAAGATTATAGAAGATGTGCACAAAGGTATCTTTGGTACTCATTCCAGTGGACATACTATGGCAAAGAATATTCTGAGAGCGGGTTACTATCGGTCGACCATGGAAACAAACTGCGATCACCATTCAAGAACTTGTCACAAGTTCCAGATCTATGCTGACAAGGTACATGTGCCTCCAGTACCACTGAATATCTTGACTGCACCTTGGTCATTTGTAATGTGGGGCATTGATATGATTGGAGAGATCAAACCTACTGCTTCATCCTCGTCGCCATTGATTACTTCACAAAGTGGGTTGAAGCAACCTCGTTTACCTCTGTTACTAAGAATGTGGTTTCTAGGTTCATTAAGCATAACCTTATTTGTTTGTATAGCATCTCCGAAAGGATTATCACAAATAATGGTACTAATTTGAACAACACTATGATCATGGAACTCTGCATGCAGTTCAAGATCAAACACCACAATTCTTCTCCATATCGACCGAAGATGAATGGCACAGTGGAAACCGCCAATAAGAATATTAAGAAGATAGTGTAGAAAATGGTTGTAACCTACACATATTGGCACAAGATGTTACCATTTTCTCTTCATGGCTATCTCACTTCAGCTCGGACATCAACTGGGGAAACCCCGTTCTCTCTAGTTCAAGGTATGTAGGTTGTCCTACCATTCGAAGTCCAGATTCCTTCCTTGAGAATTATGAAAGATGCAAACTTAGACAAAGACGGATGGATTCAGACTAGGCTGGACTAATTGAATTTAATTCATGAGAAGAGGCTTGCAGCTGTCTATCACTGTCAGATGTATTAGAAGCATATAATCAAAGCCTTCAATAAGAAAATCAAGCATTGGGTATACCCGGCTGGTGACTTGGTAATAAAGTGCATCATCCTACCACAAGATGATGCCAGAGGAAAATGGACTCCTACTTATGAAGGGTCATTTATAATCAAGAGAATATTTTCAGGCGGTGCTATGATAATCACCACCATGGACGGTGAAGATCTCCCACACCCCGTGAATTCAAACATAGTTAAAAGATACTACACATAAAGACGACCCGCTAGGTTGATTGGCCTAGGCAAAAATAAGTGCATCTCGGCGAACCAAAAGGGTTCGGGAAAAAATCAGGGATATATATATATAAAATATTGTACACCCGAAAAGTCGAAAACCTGAAAAGGCGGTTTGGGAAAAAAAAGGGTATCCCGGTGGATTGAAAACCCGAAATGGAGGTCCATGAAAAAATTAGGGATTAAAGCGTACAACTATGTCCCGTTGGATTACTTACAACAAGCTTTGTTACCAACGCCGAGTTCGAATGGTTCCAATCAATTCAATCAACTTCTTCTGACAAGCGAGGGATGAGATACTCGAAGATATATGGGCAATAGCAGAGTTGGAACACGACGAGATCATTTACATATAGCTATATATTTTGTTTTCACTTTGCATTCTTTTCATTTTTTAAACGATTTCCTCTTACTAGGATTTTTGTCTCCTTGTACGACAATCGCCTGTTTATGGGCAAACTATCAATATAAACATAATTTCAAAGTTTAAATTTTGTTTTACTTTTTCTATTTTTTTTTGCAAAATATATGCATAAAAATAGGAATAAGTGTTTACTCAAGACTTGAGGAGGTGAGATAATGTTCAAGTCGTCCATAAATCCCCACAGAGTAATCTCCAGTAAAGTTTCCCCATAGAGTAGTTTCCATAAGATTATCCCCCGTGGAACCAGCTTCACCAGCTCATCTTTAACAAAGACATATTCCTCGCAAGCTTGACATACTCTAATCGTACTCACCATCTGATCTCCTAGCGGACAAAGGAGTATAATCTTTTCCCAGGAAATTTCTCCAACCTACGGAGTTTCAATCTTTAGTAGATTATGAAAGCAGCACGGTTCACAAGAATTCTCTTCCCCAACTGAGTTTATCTCTCCAACATTATAAAATCCCCTACAGAATTCTCTTTTCCAGTCGAATTCAAATCCATCAGCAGAGCATATTCCTCAACAGAGTGTTTCTCCCGCAGGGTTTATTTCCCCAACAGGGTTTATTTCCCCAACAAGATACAGTCTCCCCAGCTTGAGTCTATCCCTATGACTACTTTAAATCATCAGTAAAACTTCTCTCTCCAGCAAAGGGTAGTCTAGACCACTATCCCGAGAGAGTTGCTACGGAAATCTGAAACTAGGCCAGATATCAGTTAATCTTATCCTCCCCAGACGAGTCAGCATCCATATCAAAAACTCGGTCAGACAACACCTCAGAAGGTTATCCATCTCTTTTATCCCTAGTTAGGGTATATAAGAATTAAACTCCCCAATAGAGTGATGAACGACCAATGTTCTTGAGCTTTTCTCCCTAATAGATTTTCCTCAAACATCAAGAAGGAATCCCCATCAGATTGAAGATCATATGTATTCTTCATCCCAAGCAGTAGTCAGGGATTTATTTTCCCGATCAAAATATTATACGAAGCTACCGACACACTTCAGTGACATCTCACATTCATACATAATTTATCATAGAATATGCATACGAAACACATTAGCAGATTCACATTTATTTCAAGAGCATCATTATGCAATGCATTACATACATCATGACGTTGCATAAAACTAAATTTGTCTTTTTAGGTTAAGTTCACAAACAGACAAGCATTTCTCTCAGAGACTAAATATGACCGATAGCTACTTAGGTACTTTCCCCAGAGAGTCATTCTAAAAAAATACCTCTTTTAGTTGAAGTCGGGCGTAGACATCTTCTAGCTCATATGAAATCAAGCGTAGATTTCCTTCTGATATTCTTTTTGGAAATAGTCAGGGGTAGACTCTTTCTGGTACCTCTTCTAGTTGAAGTCGGACGTAGACATCTTCTAGTTCAGATGAAATAAAGTGTATATTTCCTTATGATACTCTTTTTGGAAATATTCAGGCGTAGACTCCTTCCAATATCTCTTCTAGTTGAAGTCAAACGTAGACATCTTCTAGTTCAGATGAAATCAAGCGTAAATTCCCTCTGAAACTCTTTTGGACAAAGTCAGGCGTAGACTCATTCCAAACGCATCTTCTAGACAAAGTCGAGCGTAGACTCATTCTAGTACATCATTCAGATAAAATCAAGCGTAGATTCACTCTGATATTCTTTTGGACAAAGTCGAACATAGACTCATTCCAAATAAATCTTCTAAGACAAAGTCAGCCGTAGACTTATTCTAATATTCTTATCATGAGTTACTCTGGATGGAATCTATAAGCCCATCTCCGAAGACTCCCTGTCACCTCTCCAAATGGAATCTTTAATCCCATTCCCGTTATAATCAACCAACAGTGTTACTTCGTGCACATGCGAGTGAAAATTTCTGGGCACTTAAATGTTCGATCATCTTCTACCTTCAAGTCACGAATGGCAGACATGCCAATCAAACTCTCTAGGTTTAATAATATTGAATAGGGGAATCTGTTTTACCCCAAAATTTTCCCTATTATTTTTCTTGTAGACATTCTCAAAAGGTCCTCAAATGCTCAAGGTGGCTCAAGAATTGATCAGACAAATTCTCTTCATAAGGAATGGGTCCATAACTAGGGTTTGGTATTGTGATACGGTGGGAGAACTGACTAGTGTTTTGCGTTCGTATTCGAACTTGTGCGGTTGAGCAAGAGTCGCCACTGACTTTTTATTTTATCCTAAAGGAAAGGTTAAAAAAGCACAGCAAAAACCTTTTGAGATATTTCGTGGGTTCGGGGGGTAGATTATGAAAAGGGAAGGTATTAGCACCCTTTTCATCCATGGTTATCCATGGGCTCTTAGTTACTTGGTTTTTAGATCACTTGCCTTGATTCTTGATTGCTTGAAAATGGTGTATGTGTGAGTGTTTTTGAAAATGTTTTGGAAGAAGATGCCTTGTCTTAGGCTAACCTTGTAACAATTCTTTACTCGAATATTTTACAAAGGCGTGTATCTTTTCGAAAAGATGTTTCAAAATGTTTTGAGAGTTTGTTTGAAAGTGTTGTGGATTGTGGTTTTTGAAAAGAAGGCAAGTATTTTTGCAAGTGGGTCCCAAGTAACTAAGAGTTTTGTCTACCCTATTGTACTCAAAGGTTTTCTCTATGTTTTCAACCCTTTTTAACAATTTTGTTCCACCATTGAAATTGGTGGACAATCTTGCGTTTAGGAAGTTTATTCGGGACGGGCGCGGGTCATCATATGGACCACGAATGCAATGGTGCCAAGTGTCTTTGGCAATTTGCTTTGAAGGGGCTATGATCATTCCGTTTTAGTCAACATTTGAAAGCGTCATCGAGGGACTTATGATCATTTGATTTTTGTTTTGCCAAAGAACTCGACGTGCAAACATGGCCCATTTTGGAAGGCAACATGTGGGATTACCCTAGAGGGTGCAAGTGTGATTGTGTATTGATTTCATGTATTTGTCTTGTATTGGGTTATCTAGCGTTTGATTTTATGTACATGCAAACCCTAGGTCTAACCATGGTATAATTGAAAGCGGTAAATTGCGAAAAAATGTAAAATCTACGCTATTACAAAATAAGTATCCGGGAGTGGGGGTGCAAATTTATGAATGAGGATGAGACTTAGGATCATAGTGTCCAATAAATTAACCAAATCGAACCAATCAAGTGTAAATGTAACGAATGTCAACATAAGCAAATGCATAATGTATCAAAATGCAAGTATATTGTGTAAGTGTACGTGCATATGTGTATTTATATATGTAATTATTTACATGTGCGACAATGTGAAATTAATGTGTATGGAGTATTATTTTGACCTAAAATTAGATGTTTATTTAATTTAGTTAATGATCTTGTATTTTTTTTTATATATATGAAAAGAAATGTTTTAATCAAATGTCTTAAATTCTAATTAAATTATGTATCTTTATTTATTATAAAAAAAGTATATTTAAATAAATATCAAGAAACAAAGTAGAAAAAAGTATTTTTATTTATTATAAACAAATCAAATGAAAAGTATTTTCAATATTTATTATATGGTGCAATAAAAATGTATTTTCATTTATTAAAGTATTATTGTAAACATATATTAAGTTAGAGAAAAAATGTATTTTTTGAAGATGTTATATATAAAAAGAGAAAAGTTAGTATTAAGTTATTAATAAAACACTTGTTTAAAAAGGGTTAAATTAATTGATTAATAAGAATAATGTTTGTTTTATGAAAGAAAAGGGTTTAAAACTCTAAATGGGCTTTATGGGCATTAAGTTCAAACCAATACTGGAGACAGGGGGGGTATGAGAAATTGTCTTAGGCTTAGATGGGATTGAAACGGGCAAGGCCCATAGTGCAAACAAACTTTTTTAGGGTTATTGTTTTGGTATTCAGTTGGACGATATGCTTTAGGGTTTTGAGACAGCGGCGGTGTTCGTGTACTTCGTTCGTCTTCGTTCATCCTTGCAAGCTTCTGAGCTCGTCCCCTCGCCTAAGCCACCAGCATTTGATTTGCCTCCTTTCCCTCTTCATGGCTCAATGAAGCGCGTAGCATGGTAATCCTCTTTCTTTGGCTCTTCGCGTTTTAGGGTTTTACTTATCTTTTACACATTATGGGTTACTATTTTCTTCTTGATTAACTGCTTGATTAGATTAAGTGTTGACTTTGATTTGCATGTTGTGTTTATTTTTGATTTCGTTGGAGGTATACGAGAAAGGATGAAAGAGCATGCATTACCTTCACTGAAGAGGGGAAGGAATGGCGGAGGTGCTTAGGAGGATGGGACAAGGAAGTTGAGGCGGAGGCGATGCTGAGCTTGCTCTTTGGTAACCTTTATCTTTTCTTCTTCTTTCTTTCGTTGCCTTGAGCTTGCCTTTGAAACTGTTGAGCTTGTTGCCTATGATGAATCCCTCTTCTGAGGCCTTTGAATTGCCTTGAATGCTTCTTTGGTTGCCCGCCTGAAATTTATGTTGCCTGTGTTGCCTTTCGATTCGCTTCCTTTTACTTTCTTCTTCTCTTTTGCCTCGAATTTGCCCTTTGAAACTTTGAGACTGTTGAGCTTGATAGTTGCCTTTTGCCCAATGATGTATTCAGTGAGGGCTTGATGTTTGGATGGTATTATGCAGTATGCTATGATTCACTGGTTTTAGGCAGTATGATTGCAGGTCTGAGGCTTTTTGGTGAGATAGGTTTATGGTACTGGACATGGTCTCATTGTTTTTTTTTTGACAGTAGGCAGGTTTTATGGTTAAGGCAGGACTGGTTTTTGAAATGCAGTAGTAGGTTTTGACTGGTTTTAGCAGGTAAGGCTTGGTTATTGTTGGTTATGGACTTGGATTGAGCTTCAGGTTTAGGCAGGTATAATACTGGGCAGTTTATGCTTGTGACTGTTTTTGACAAAGGATTTTCTGTTTATGGTTTAGGCAGGACTGGTTTTATGCTTGCTTGTTTCAAGGCTTCAGGCAGGCATGATACTGAGGCTTGAACTGGTTTGGTGTATATGCTACAGGTTTGAGGCTTTTGGAGGTAAAGCTAATGCAGGTTTAATGTTTGACAGTAGGTAATGGTTTATTAGGCCATTGCAGGTTATGTGTTTGCTTCTTGTGATATTGGTATTATGGCTCAATCAGGTTTTCTGAGGCTTTTGTTATGGTATAACAGTGGTCTTTTAGATTGGAGAGTTTATGCAGTTAGTCTCTATTTTTTTTTCTTTGCTTTTTGATATACCCTCCTTTATGGCTCTGCTGTTGCAATTTTTTATATTTGTTTTTTTTGTCTTCCAGCCTCTTGGTCTCTCGGCGCCTAAGATTTTTTGAATATCTCAAACTTTGGCATCTTTTCTTGGGTCAAGCTACTGGGCAGACTTGCAAGGTTTTGGCATTTTTCTGTTTTGGTGATTATTTCTGCTGTATATTTTTGTCTAATTTGGGTAGCACTGATATAATGCTTCTTTTAGCCTTTTGCCTTACTGTCTTATTGCAGTTTTACTTTCTATATTTTTCTTATGCCTAAAGCCAAATAGTAAGCCCACACTTCTCCTCTTTTCTTCTCTCTCTTTCCAATATTTAAGCATATTAAATTGCTTATTATGCATAAATTCTGAAAAAGCAAATTGGCCTAGGGAAATGATGCAGTGATATCCTGCTTGCAATACATGTTGAATACTGCATATTTTGTCTTCTCCTTCCTATGCTGTACGCTTCTTGATGATATTTGTGTCTTTAGTTAGACCAATTGTTTGCCTTTATGGTTTGATTTGCACCACTGTTTGAAGCTATGCAGTTTGACCATCTTTTTGAATTGTGCAATTTTTATATTTGTGCATTCATCTTTAATTTGCAAATACTTTTCACCCCTCTTTGTGAACCGGGAGAAATCCCGTGATTTGCAGAGAGGGTCAACTGATCCCGGCCGATTGCTTTTAATGATGAACTGTCTGTCATTATTTATTTATCTGCTTTTTGACCTTTCTCCTTTTTATTTGCAGATGAAAAATGGAGCACCGGAGCGAGGGATAACGGATGAAGATTTGAAGATTAGAAAAATAATTAGGATAGTTTTTATTTAGCTTTAAATAAATGTAATATTATTTTTGTCAACATTTTGTAAACAAAACAATTATACAAATGACTTAAAGATAAATAAAAAAGCCATTTTATTTAATTAATTCTTCTCTTCTTTAATTGTTTATTTATTATTTATAGTTCTTTAAATTAAAATAAATTGAAAATAAATTCCAACTCATTTAATCTTTAGAATAATAAATAATTAACTAAACAATATTTCAGTACTGATCCATTAATTAAACTTGACGCTTCCAATGTTCAAAGCGAAATAACAGTTAATCATAACAATTGATCAGACGCATTCCCTCTTTTCACAGATTTTTAACAAACACTGTAATTCCAAACTGCGTATATCTTTTGACTAGTGAATTCAAACCAACTGCCTTCTTTTACTGATTAAATCAAAACAATGCGAATTCAACCCGAATCTCGGAATAACTTGCAAAGTGCTGTGGAATTTAAATCTTTCTGAGAATGTGCCCAAGAACCCTAATTCCTGATTAAATGCCAAAGAAAATGTTCGCCTGATCGAGGTTGAGCCAAAATCAACCAAAAAAAACTAAACCAACTGTGTGAAACATCCAGGGCCCTGAAAGTCAATAAAACCCTAATTTTTGTCTGACTGACGAGAAAAGTCCGTTTGTCCGATTCTTGAGCCAATCTGGAAAATCAGGAAACGCCTGAAGCTGTGATTTCTTGAGAAAAATGCGAGGGCATATTTTGGGGTACAACAGTTGCCCCTGTTCAATCTTCTTAGACCTGGAGAGTTAGATGGGCAAGTTTGCCTTTCGCGACTTGAAGGTAAAAGAAGATTGGACACTAAAGTGCCCCGAAAATTTGTACTCGACGATGTGATGGTAGAGGTGAATGGGCTTAAAGATGCCATCAGATGCGATAGAATCTTGTCGGGGAATGGGCTTAGAGATGCCATTTGGTGATGGGCTTAAAGATGCCATCTGGTGACTGCTGGTAGGAGGATGGGCTTATAGATGCCATCTGGTTATGTTGAACTGTATGTCAATGGTGAGTGGACAAGTATCAGAAAGCCACCCGTGTTTTGGAACATCTCTGAATTGGGGGTCTGAATAAGCAATAGATTGACATCCGTGTCTGGAGAATCCGTAAACTATTTTCAGGAGTCTTGAAGTTGAATAAGCAATAGAGCAGCATCCGTTGTTGGGAAGCGTCCGTAAACTGTTTTCAAAAGTTGAGAAGAGTCTGAACAAGTGATAGGTTAACATCCGTTACTTGGAGAACCCGTGAACTGTTTTCAGAAGTCTTGAAGTTGAATAAGAAATAGAGCAGCATCCGTTGTTGGGAAGCGTCCATAAACTGTTTTCAAAAATTGAGAAGAGTCTGAACAAGTGATAGGTTAACATCCGTTACTTGGAGAACCCGTGAACTGTTTTCAGAAGTCTTGAAGTTGAATAAGCAATAGAGCAGCATCCGTTGTTGGGAAGCGTCCGTAAACTGTTTTCAAAAGTTGAGAAGAGTCTGAACAAGTGATAGGTTAACATCCGTTACTTGGAGAACCCGTGAACTGTTTTCAGAAGTCTTGAAGTTGAATAAGCAATAGAGCAACATCCGTTGTTGGGAAGCGTCCGTAAACTGTTTTCAAAAGTTGAGAAGAGTCTGAACAAGTGATAGGTTAACATCCGTTACTTGGAGAACCCGTGAACTGTTTTCAGAAGTCTTGAAGTTGAATAAGCAATAGAGCAGCATCCGTTGTTGGGAAGCGTCCGTAAACTGTTTTCAAAAGTTGAGAAGAGTCTGAACAAGTGATAGGTTAACATCCGTTACTTGGAGAACCCGTGAACTGTTTTCAGAAGTCTTGAAGGATAACGATTTTAGTCTGTCGACTGATCTTACCTGAAAAGGTAGAGAGTTAGTTACATGCAATGCTATGATGCATGATACAATATATGTTATATGATATGAATGTAAATGGGTGCGCATGTAAGCTGGAGAGCTGTCTTGCAAAGAATATATGAATCTGGGATGGCTGAATATAAAAATATCTTGACTGCTGCTGGGAAGGATAATTCTTGGTTGTTGCTGGAGAATAAAGAGCTTGGGATGCATACCAATCTTCTGGGGAATTCTTGACGACTTCTACTGGGGAGTTCCAATCTAGTCGGCTCATGCTGGGGAGGTGAGATTGAGACTCTTCAGTTTGGTGGGAAGTGCCTCTGGCGACTTCACTGGGGAACTCAAGATTTGCTCTCCTAAAACTCTGTGGGGACAAGGTTCGTTAGTCTGGCTTCGCTGGGGATGCTGAAACTTAACTTCTGAGGGGAATTGAGTTCCGGAGGATTCTCTGGCTGAGGATAACAAAGATAAACTCTTTGGGGATTGTATTGATAAGTTATTGCTGGGGAATTTTGATGAACTCCGCTGGGGATAGGAATAAATTTGACGAGCGCGATCTTCCGTGGCAGTTAGCTGAGGATAACCCAGTTATAAGCCTTTGTGAGGAATAACTTTGAATAAAACTCGGGAGGGCCGTTCGTGGTCTGCAGGGGATAAGTTTCCAGAATCTACTGGGAGTTTCCTTTGAAAGGGTATCAAGACATCCAACTGTTCCTTTGATCTATCAACAATCCTCTTTCTTGACTCATAAGGGAATGATTATGTTTCAAATGCATATGCCTATTTAACAAAACATTGGACGTTTCTCAAAATAAAACAAATAGTGCAAGAGAAAAAGAAAAAGGAAATGACAAAAATTTATGGGAAAAGTATTTGTATTGACTTTCTCTGAGTATGTTTGTACAAAGGAGACAATCATCCTAGTAAGAGGATTTTGTCGGAAATATTTGAAAAATTTGCAAAAATAAAGATGGCTATGTGAAATAATTCCATGGGACTCCATTCCGCTATAGCTTTCACAACTCTGAATATCTGTCCATTCAATGCTTCGTTTGCCGATGACTGGATTGATCAGAGGCCTGGAACTGGTTGATGAAGAGATTGTCTTTTGAAGTGGTCCGACGAGACATAGTCATACGCTTTAATTGCCTAACTTTTGCCTGAATCGCCCTTTCGGGTTTTCGATCCACTGAGAAACCCCTTTTTGCCCAAGCCGCCCTTTCGGGTTTTCAACTTGCCGGGTGTACAGCTTTTTTTTTTATTTTTTTATATATCCCTAACTTTTGCCTGAACCGCCCTTTCGGGTTTTCGGTCCACCGGGATGCCCATTTTTGCCCAAGTCGCCCTTTCAGGTTTTCGACTTGTCGGGTTATCTTATGCGTAGTATTTTTTGACTATGTCTGCATTCGCAGGGTGCGGTAAATCATCGCCGTCCATGATGGTCAGAATCATTGCACCACCAGAAAATATGCTCTTGATCACAAACGGTCCTTCATATGTAGGAGTCCATTTGCCCCTGGGATCACTTTGCGGTAAGATAATCCGCTTGACTACGAGATCCCCGACTTGATAAACTTGACGTCTGACTTTCTTATTGAAGGCCTTGATCATCCGTTTTTGATACGTCTGACCATGGCATATAGCGGCAAGTCGTTTTTCGTCGATCAGATTGAGTTGATCAAGTCGGGTCTGCATCCAATCATCTTCATTCAAACCTGCATCCTTCATAATCCTTAAGGAAGGAATCTGAACTTCCATAGGTAGGACAACTTCCATGCCGTATACCAAAGAAAATGGTGTTACCCCGGTTGAAGTGCGTATTGTCGTACGGTATCCATGCAGAGAAAATGGTAACATCTCATGCCAGTCTTTGTAAGTGACTGTCATTTTCTGAATGATCTTCTTAATGTTTTTGTTTGCAGCTTCAAAAGCACCGTTCATCTTCGGCAGATTTGTACCGTTGTCTGTGATGATCCTGTCTGGAACACCATACCGACATATGAGATTTTGCTTAATGAAGCAGGCAACCACATTCTTAGTGACAGAGGCGAAGGAAGCTGCTTCGACCCATTTGGTGAAATAGTCAATGGCGACCAGGATGAAGCGATGTCCATTTGAAGCCGTGGGCTTGATTTCTCCAATCATGTCAATGCCCCACATCGCAAATGGCCAAGGAGCAGTCAGAACGTTGAGAGGGACCGGAGGGACGTGAACTTTATCGGCGTAGACTTGACACTTGTGGCAAGTACGGGAATGTTGATGGCAGTCTGCTTCCATGGTAGACCAGTAATAGCCTGCCCTTAGGATCTTTTTAGCCATTGTGTGCCCGCTCAAGTGGGTGCCAAATGTACCGCTGTGTATATTAGTCATGATCAACTCTGCTTCAGCCTTGTCTACGCATCGGAGCAATACGCAATCATGGCTTCTTTTGTAAAGGATGTCGTTGCTCAGGAAGAATTTGGCAGCAAATTTCCTTAAGAACTTCTTGTCATTTACGGAGGCTCCTTCGGGATAATCTCTAGTCTCGAGATATCTTTTGATTTCATGGAACCAGGGTTGTTCCACTACTTCTTCGATATTAATCTCATGACAATGTGCAGGTTCATCCATTCGCTTGATGGTGATTTGGGGAGCCTCGTTATCCCAGTTGAGTTTAAACATGGAGGACATTGTAGCTAAGGCATCTGCTAGCTGATTCTCTTCTCGCGGGAAATGCTCGAAGGTAATTTGCTCGAAGTGAGGCAACAATGTCAGGACATGTTCTTTGTATGGGATAAGATTAGGATGCTTGGTATCCCACTCTCCTTTGATTTGACTGATGACCAAAGCTGAGTCCCCAAATACGACCAGAGATTTGATTCCCAAGTCTATAGCAGCCTTGAGACCAATGATGCAAGCTTCATATTCGGCCATGTTGTTTGTGCAGCTGAAGCAAAGTCAGGCCGTGAAAGGTGTGTGACAACCTTCCGGAGAAATGAGTACTGCGCCAATACCATTTCCAAGTGCATTTGAAGCACCATCAAAGTACAGGGTCCATCGGGATCCCTTTTCGGGTCCGTCATACGGTCCGTTACTTTCAATGCTGTCCAAATTCATGATGTCCTTGCTGGGAAGTCAAATCTCATGGGTTGATAATCTTCGATAGCTTGATGAGCCAGATGGTCAGCTAGTACACTCCCTTTTATGGCCTTTTGGGTGGTGTACTGGATGTCGTACTCAGTTAGGATCATCTGCCATCTAGCTATCCTTCCAGATAAGGCGGGCTTTTCGAAGATATACTTGATAGGGTCCATTTTGGAAATCAACAAGGTAGTATGAGTCAACATATACTGTCTTAGTCGGCGAGCAGCCCATACCAAAGTGCAGCAAGTTTTCTCGAGCAGTGAGTAGCGAGTCTCACAGTCGGTAAACTTTTTGCTAAGGTAATAAATAGCATGCTCTTTTCGACCAGACTTGTCATGCTGGCCCAACACACACCCCATTGAGTTATCCAAGACGGTCAAATACATGATCAATGGTCTTCCTTCGACGGGTGGCATCAGAATAGGAGGTTCTAGCAAATACTCCTTGATCTTATCAAAAGCGGCTTGGCAATCATCGTTCCATTCAACTAACTGATCTTTCTTCAAGAGTTTGAAGATTGGCTCATAGGTGGAAGTCAGATGAGAGATGAATCTGGCAATATAGTTCAAATGCCCCAAGAACCCTCTAACCTCCTTTTCAGTGCGGGGAGCAGGCATCTCTTGTATTGCTTTCACTTTTGCGGGATCGACTTCAATGCCTTTGTTGCTTACAATGAATCCCAAGAGTTTACCAGACCTAACTCCAAAAGTGCATTTACTTGGATTCAGCCTGAGTTTGTATTCTTTCAATCTGGCAAACAGCTTCTCCAGATGTTCAAGGTGCTCCTCCTCTGTTTGTGACCGAGCTATCATATCGTCTACGTAAACTTCAATCTCATGATGTATCATGTCATGAAATAAAGCTACCATGACGCGTTGATAAGTTGCCCCTGCGTTCTTCAGCCCGAACGACATCACTTTGTAACAGAAAGTGCCCCATTGTGTGACAAAAGTTGTTTTCTCCATATCCTCGGGGGCCATTTTGATTTGATTGTAGCCCGAGAATCCATCCATGAAGGAAAACACTTTGTGCTGAGCTGTATTGTCGATCAAAATGTCGATGTGTGGCAGCGGAAAATCATCTTTGGGGCTGGCCCTATTCAAATCCCGGTAGTCCACACACATCCTGACTTTGCCATCTTTCTTAGGTACTGGCACGATGTTAGCGACCCATTGAGGATAGGACGTAACAGCCAGAAAGCCAGCGTCAAATTGTTTCATTACTTCCGCTTTGATCTTTTCAGACATGTCAGGCCTCATTCGACGGACTTTTTGCTTGATCGGTGGACAATCCTCTCTTGTGGGGAGACGGTGAACCACGATGTCTGTGTCTAAACCCGGCATATCTTCATAAGACCAGGCGAAGATCTCAACGTACTCATTCAACAACTGTATCAGACGTTCCTTGACATTTGGTTCCAGATTGGCACCCACTTGCACTTCCTTCCGGTCTTCTTCGGTTCCCAAGTTGACAGTCTCCAATGACTCTTCGTGAGGTAAGATGGCCCTTTCCTCTTGCTGTAGAAGTCTGGCTAATTCCCCTGGTACTTCACAACCTTCGTCATCTTCATACTCGGCTTGATTGACCAGATCTTCAGAGTTATTGAAGGATATAGCAGAATAGTCACCCATGGAATCCGGAGTGGATGGGTACCTGCATTGGTGAGTGTGGGTGTGTGTAAGGGATAGCCATCCTTAAACAAAAATGCAAAAGGAAAGAAAATGAACACAAGCAGTTTATCAAATGAAAAACGTCCAATGAATCATTAAACATGGCATATGGATATGAAAAATAATCAAAAACCCTTACAAGTGGACCTACATGCCCCGGGCAAAGGCATGAAGTGAAAAGATAGTGTGCGGATTGTTTGAAAGTAAATATTACAGACCAAATTGAACATGTTTAACAGATAAATTACTGATGAATAAAAGTGATGGGGACAAAGTCTTTTGCCTCCCAGTTGCTCAATCCTCCTTTGACAGTCGGGTAAATCCACTCTTCGATGTTGCTCTCTTTGTCTTCATCCTCCAAAGCGTTGATTCCGTAGGGAGAAATTTTGACTAGCGCCCTTTCAATCTTCGAACGGCGCATAGCTTTCTGGCCTGCGGCTGTGAACCCTAAACCGAATTTGTCCGTCTTATATGGAATGTCAGGCAACTGCCCCCATGCTGAATTCTTCCCCTCCTTTATTGTGGCCCTTGCGTCCTCCAGAGATGCCATCCTGGCCATCTGCCTCGGTGTCTCAACCGTCAACTTTGCTACTGCTATTTCAGGAAGGACTTCTTCGAAATGCTAAAAAGGCGTTTCAATGAACTCTCCTTCTACCTCCACGTATCGAAAAGAATTCAAGTGGCTAATCATGTACTCCTCTTCGCCATGGATAGTAATGATCTTTCCCTTGACAGGGTACTTCAACATCTGATGCAAGGAGGAGGTGACTTCCCCAGCGTGGTGTATCCAAGGCCTACCCAGCAAGCAAGAATATGATGGACGGATGTCCATCACATAGAAAGTAGACTTAAATACCTCGGTGCCTACCTTGATGGGAATTTCAACTTCTCCATGGACCATTCTCTTTGACCCATCGAAAGCTCTGACAACAATATCACTCGGCTTCAATTCCAACCCTTCACAATCTAGTCGGTCCAAGGCCTTCTTAGGCAATACATTCAGCGACGAACCGGTATCGACCAAGACATGCGCGAGGGTGGTTCCCCGACACTCAACTGAAATGTGCAAAGCATCATTGTGGTTTCTACCTTTAGGAGTTAGGTCGGCATCAGAAAAACCTAATCCATTGTCCGCAGTCAGGCTAGCCATGCAATTCTGAAATTGATCCGCAGAAGTTTCCTGGGGCACATGAGCTGCCTTCAGAAACTTAATCAAAGCTTTAGCGTGCGCTTCTGAGCAAAGTAGTAGTGCCGGCATGGAGATCTTGGAGGGGGTTTTCCCCAGCTGTTCTACCACATCGTAGTCACTCCTCTTGATTATCTTCAAGATCTCATCCATTTCCTTCTTGGAGGTTTCAGGGATAACCAATGGTTGAGCCCTCGTCCTGACGAGCTCATCTTGTATTCCCTTTCCTTTATCAGCAATGGTAGGAGAGACAGCACTAGGAACAACAACCTCTTCAATCAAAGGAGCTCTAGCAGAGAGTTTTATTGGTGCAGGGATGACCTTTGCAGATGAGGGTCCAAAGATTGCTCTTGGAGGGGCAATCTCTGGAGAAAATATTCTCCCGCTCCTGGTGATTTTGCTAGTGCCTGCAATGTTACTAATGCTGGCTTCTTCATCATCCCAACTTTCTTCAGTTATTTCGATTTTCTTGATACCATGGTAGTAGACGTCACCGCCATAGTTCCATGGTATGGATTTCTCGGAAACATAGGGGACTGGCCCTGGCATTGTTATCTTCAAAGGAACAGATTTCGTAGCTGGCGTAATCTTAACAGGCTTTTTGACGGCCTTGGAAAGATTGTCGTGAATGGTTATGATTGAGACATCTTCAGTATGAACTGGAACAGCAGAAACTTTTTCAAACAAGATCTGTCGACTATCCATAAGGCCTTGGATGCCTTTCTTCAGTAGTGGACAATCAAACGGCAGAGAGTAACAACAATAACAGTCTTCTTTACATCCCGAGAAGATCCCGACCCTTAACAGATTCAACTTAATGGTTAACAAAGGAGTTATCAGATCATTGACATCAGCAACATACAAATCTTCTTCAATGGCATTGACATTTCGGCCGTGCTTCGACATGGGTGCAGATATCACATTAGGCTTCTCCGGAGCGTCAAACTCTACTTCCTTCGCTTCTATCAGGTCTTGGATCTTATGCTTGAGTGCCCAACAATCATTGGTGTCGTGTCCAACACTGTCTGAATGGTAGGCGCATTTAGCATTAGCATGATAATGAGGAGAGGACGTATTCACATTCTTTGGTGCCTCCTTGATGGTGGCGAGGTTCAACTTTAACAGATGAGGAAGCACTTGCGCTGGAGTCATATTAATATGGGTGAACTGCCGTTGTGGCCGTTCCACCCATTGCTGATTTGGTCTGGACTGGTTGTAGCGAGGCTGCTCACTTGGTGTGTTTTGAATCATTACGGCCCCCACAGTTGGCCGACGCTCCGTCTTCCCTGCTCTTCTCTGAGAATATACCACAGCCGTTTCCTTCTTAAAAGGCTTCTTCTCAACACTTGCAGCAACACCCTTCTGAATCTTTCCCGACTTGATGCCAGCTTCAATTCTTTCGCCTGTTAAGATCAGATCGGTAAACCCCGCGGAAGAGTTACCAATTAGATGATTGAAAAATGGCCCAGATAGGGTCCCAAGAAACATATCGACGAGCTCACGATCGGTTAAAGGAGGCTGCACCCTGCCAGCCAAATCCCTCCATTTTTGTTCATATTCTTTGAATCCTTCGCCTCTTCCTAGTGACATACCTTGAAGTTGGGTACGAGTAGGAGCAAGGTCAGAATTGTACTGGTATTGTTTGTAAAAGGCGGTGGCCAAATCCTCCCAATTGCGGGCGCTGGTTCCTTCTAGCTGATAAAACCACTCCAACTGAGCTCCAGAAAGGCTGTCTTGAAAGAAATGAATCCAAAGGTTTTTATCCGCCGTATAGGGTTGAATCTTTCTCACGTAGGACATGAGATGCATTTTGGGACAGGACAACCCATCATACCTCACAAACACTGGCACTTTGAATTTTGGGGGAATCACGATCCCGGCGACCAAACCCAAGTCTTCAAAATCCAAACCCGGTACTCTTTGCAGTTCCATGGCGGCTAACCTGTCTTCTAAACCCTTGTATTTATCATCAGCTGGAGGGTATTGCTGATCAGAATAATCTTCATCCTCTTCGAAATCCTCTTCTTCCGCATCAGACTCGGAAGGTACCGCACCTCCACCTCCTTTGCTGGTTCCTTCATCAGAAATGGGAGGAAATTCAAGCACTCTCCGAGCTTCTCCGTTAAATCTTCTCCCCAAATTAGCCACTCCGACTCTCTTTTTCTTCTTCTTTACTGGGTCCTTATTCCCCAATTGAGTCTTGATATCCTCCTGACCCTTAGCCAAGGTCATCAGGAGTTGCTGGAACTGTGCATTCTGAGCTTGCAGGTCTTTGACTGTTTGCTCGAGATCCATCCTACTGAAATAAACAGCAGATAGATAAGGAAACTTGGAGTGAGACCTGCTTATGCACATGATGAATGGTATGCTTATGTATGCAATGCATTCAAGGATTTAGGACATTCAAAATTGTTTCAGACAAAGAAGAACGCACATCATATTAATAAGAAGAAGTTTGTTAGTACATAAGTGCCCCATGGGCCAAATATTACAAAATAACTTCTCAAGGCAAAAAGACATTGCGCATCCTCTTTGGTGCGATGTAGGTGTTGAGGGCCTCTTGCTCATGGAGTCGGCGGGTAAGCTCTAGAACCTTCTTCTCACTGGCGTAGAAGCTAGCTTCAAAAGTGTTCCGTTCCTCCTTGAGCTGAATCCAACTTTTCTGCATTTCTTCCCATGATGTAGGCATGTCAGGATATAGGATGGTGTAGGGAACCTCTCCTTCATTGACGGGCTCTTTAATCACAGGGAGTACATGAGGATAAGGCATCATCAGACTTTGGGCTCGGGCTCGTACCAACTTGAGATAAGGTTCAAGAGGGATGGAGTTCTTGTGTCCCAGAGTCTTGCTATCAACCTTGTTGAGCTTTCCCCAAGCTCTGATGAATCTTTGGCGAAGTCCTTGCGCATCGTTGTCGAAGTCAAAAACTAGGTCAGGAATCAACATGTCATGAGGACCATCCCTCCGTGCATATCTAAATTGTCTCAAAGCTAGGCAAGGGTTGTAGGTTATACCTCCTCTAATTCCAAGTAAAGGAACATTAGGAAATTCTCCGCAACGATCGACGATGATGACATTTTCTCTGGACCGAGAACACCAATGTACATCAGAGTGAGTGAGAGTCATCAACCGTTGGGACCACCTTGAACCTTGGTCGTTCTTCAAGACAGATTGTGGAAGGTGCGAAATAAACCACCTTGCAAGGAGAGGAGTACAGCACATGAGAACACCCCTCTTTCTCATTGTTCGTGTGTAAAATGAGTGAAGAATGTCCCCAAGCAATGTTGGTATTGGATTTCTGGACAAGAAGATTTTGACGGTGTTGACATCTACCAATTGGTCAGGATTTGGGAACAAGACCAACCCATAGATAAGGAGTGCCACAATCTCTTCAAAGGCTTGTAGGTCTAATGAATTCCAACATTCTTGTGCCTTCTCAAACAAGAATTTTGCTAAGAATCCTTTGACGCCGCTTCTGGTTTCCCAATGCCCCTTGATGTCGGAGGGTTGTAGATGTAATGCTCGAGCAACATCTTCCGGCTTTGGTTCCTTTTCCGTACCGTTGAAGGGTAGTTGATTAAGGATAGGAATTCTCAGGAGTTGAGAAAACTCCTCCAAAGTGGGCACCAACTGGTAATCAGGGAAAGTGAAACATTGGCGAAGAGGGTCAAAGAACTGAAATAGCACTTTCATCATGTCTTCTTCAATGTTGGTGCTGACTAAGTTGAGCAGTCTACCATGTTTTTCACTGAAGGATGAGTTTTCCGGAATTCTTGAGGTGAGCTCCTTGAGTTGAGGAGAGAGTCTCACAAGGTTGACTTGGATGGTTTTTCTGCGAGGAATTTCCATGACCTACAAAACAAGAACAAAGATGAAGATCCAAACCCTTGAGATGGTTAGTGAATGCATATGATGTTTCATGATGTTTATGATGTATGCACAAAACACATGTACAAGCAAATCACACCAACCCTAGTTTCAGGCTTGCATGAGGTTTCATAGGTAAGTACCCTCTTGAGTGTAGTTGGCTTAAAATCCTGTCCTATAAATAGTAACCGGGTTCTAAGGAGCTCAACATCATTGGATTGTTTTATGTGTTCATTGTTTTGGTTTAGCCACTTAACTAGCGACCAAAATATTCCAAGAAAACAACCCTCAATGAGTGTAGTATCAAGTATCTACCAACTTCAGACTGCACCAAAGCCGGTCATCTCACTACCCCTAATAAAAGGCCAAGATGGTCAAGTAAGGTTCTAGGTCATTAGTGCTTAGTGACATCACTCAGCGGCCCCGTACTCTCCTTGATTGAACTCAAGGGTTACCGGTACTCACAAATATGTCGCACTAATATAGCTATTGCTTCGACCATGTCGGTATACCCCGTACAGTTTCCACAATGTATTGCTATCTATGAATGTTTCCCAAATCCGGGTATAGGATTTCAAGCCCAAACAAGAGAACCATAAGAGGTAAAGCAAGCAAAGCAAACAAATAATCATGCAAGAAGGTGATCTAAAAACCCTAAGGTAACCCCACTTTTAAGTAGTCCCCAGCAGAGTCGCCAGTTCTATGATACGGTGGGAGAACTGACTAGTGTTTTGCGTTCGTATTCGCACTTGTGCGGTTGAGCAAGAGTCGCCACCGACTTTTTATTTTATCCTAAAGGAAAGGTTAAAAAAGCACAGCAAAAACCTTTTGAGATATTTCGTGGGTTCGGGGGGTAGATTATGAAAAGGGAAGGTATTAGCACCCTTTTCATCCATGGTTATCCATGGGCTCTTAGTTACTTGGTTTTTAGATCACTTGCCTTGATTCTTGATTGCTTGAAAATGGTGTATGTGTGAGTGTTTTTGAAAATGTTTTGGAAGAAGATGCCTTGTCTTAGGCTAACCTTGTAACAATTCTTTACTCGAATATTTTACAAAGGCGTGTATCTTTTCGAAAAGATGTTTCAAAATGTTTTGAGAGTTTGTTTGAAAGTGTTGTGGATTGTGGTTTTTGAAAAGAAGGCAAGTATTTTTGCAAGTGGGTCCCAAGTAACTAAGAGTTTTGTCTACCCTATTGTACTCAAAGGTTTTCTCTATGTTTTCAACCCTTTTTAACAATTTTGTTCCACCATTGAAATTGGTGGACAATCTTGCGTTTAGGAAGTTTATTCGGGACGGGCGCGGGTCATCGTATGGACCACGAATGCAATGGTGCCAAGTGTCTTTGGCAATTTGCTTTGAAGGGGCTATGATCATTCCGTTTTAGGCAACATTTGAAAGCGTCATCGAGGGACTTATGATCATTTGATTTTTGTTTTGCCAAAGAACTCGACGTGCAAACATGGCCTATTTTGGAAGGCAACATGTGGGATTATCCTAGAGGGTGCAAGTGTGATTGTGTATTGATTTCATGTATTTGTCTTGTATTGGGTTATCTAGCGTTTGATTTTATGTACATGCAAACCCTAGGTCTAACCATGGTATAATTGAAAGCGGTAAATTGCGAAAAAATGTAAAATCTACGCTATTACAAAATAAGTATCCGGGAGTGGGGGTACAAATTTATGAATGGGGATGAGACTTAGGATCATAGTGTCCAATAAATTAACCAAATCGAACCAATCAAGTGTAAATGTAACGAATGTCAACATAAGCAAATGCATAATGTATCAAAATGCAAGTATATTGTGTAAGTGTACGTGCATATGTGTATTTATATATGTAATTATTTACATGTGCGACAATGTGAAATTAATGTGTATGGAGTATTATTTTGACCTAAAATTATATGTTTATTTAATTTAGTTAATGATCTTGTATATTTTTTTTTATATGTATGAAAAGAAATGTTTTAATCAAATGTCTTAAATTCTAATTAAATTATGTATCTTTATTTATTATAAAAAAGTATATTTAAATAAATATCAAGAAACAAAGTAGAAAAAAGTATTTTTATTTATTATAAACAAATCAAATGAAAAGTATTTTCAATATTTATTATATGGTGCAATAAAAATGTATTTTCATTTATTAAAGTATTATTGTAAACATATATTAAGTTAGAGAAAAAATGTATTTTTGAAGATGTTATATATAAAAAGAGAAAAGTTAGTATTAAGTTATTAATAAAACACTTGTTTAAAAAGGGTTAAATTAATTGATTAATAAGAATAATGTTTGTTTTATGAAAGAAAAGGGTTTAAAACTCTAAATGGGCTTTATGGGCATTAAGTTCAAACCAATACTGGAGACAGGGGGGGTATGAGAAATTGTCTTGGGCTTAGATGGGATTGAAACGGGCAAGGCCCATAGTGCAAAGAAACGTTTTTAGGGTTATTGTTTTGGTATTCAGTTGGACGATATGCTTTAGGGTTTTGAGACAGCGGCGGTGTTCGTGTACTTCGTTCGTCTTCGTTCATCCTTGCAAGCTTCTGAGCTCGTCCCCTCGCCTAAGCCACCAGCATTTGATTTGCCTCCTTTCCCTCTTCATGGCTCAATGAAGCGCGTAGCATGGTAATCCTCTTTCTTTGGCTCTTCGCGTTTTAGGGTTTTACTTATCTTTTACACATTATGGGTTACTATTTTCTTCTTGATTAACTGCTTGATTAGATTAAGTGTTGACTTTGATTTGCATGTTGTGTTTATTTTTGATTTCGTTGGAGGTAAACGAGAAAGGATGGAAGAGCATGCATTACCTTCACTGAAGAGGGGAAGGAATGGCAAAGGTGCTTAGGAGGCTGGGACAAGGAAGTTGAGGCGGAGGCGATGCTGAGCTTGCTCTTTGGTAACCTTTATCTTTTCTTCTTCTTTCTTTCGTTTCCTTGAGCTTGCCTTTGAAACTGTTGAGCTTGTTGCCTATGATGAAGCCCTCTTCTGAGGCCTTTGAATTGCCTTGAATGCTTCTTTGGTTGCCCGCCTGAAATTTATGTTGCCTGTGTTGCCTTTCGATTCACTTCCTTTTACTTTCTTCTTCTCTTTTGCCTCGAATTTGCCCTTTGAAACTTTGAGACTGTTGAGCTTGATAGTTGCCTTTTGCCTAATGATGTATTCAGTGAGGGCTTGATGTTTGGATGGTATTATGCAGTATGCTATGATTCACTGGTTTTAGGCAGTATGATTGCAGGTCTGAGGCTTTTTGGTGAGATAGGTTTATGGTACTGGACATGGTCTCATTGTTTTTTTTACAGTAGGCAGGTTTTATGGTTAAGGCAGGACTGGTTTTTGAAATGCAGTAGTAGGTTTTGACTGGTTTTAGCAGGTAAGGCTTGGTTATTGTTGGTTATGGACTTGGATTGAGCTTCAGGTTTAGGCAGGTATAATACTGGGCAGTTTATGCTTGTGACTGTTTTTGACAAAGGATTTTCTGTTTATGGTTTAGGCAGGACTGGTTTTATGCTTGCTTGTTTCAAGGCTTCAGGCAGTCATGATACTGAGGCTTGAACTGGTTTGGTGTATATGCTACAGGTTTGAGGCTTTTGGAGGTAAAGCTAATGCAGGTTTAATGTTTGACAGTAGGTAATGGTTTATTAGGCCATTGCAGGTTATGTGTTTGCTTCTTGTGATATTGGTATTATGGCTCAATCAGGTTTTCTGAGGCTTTTGTTATGGTATAACAGTGGTCTTTTAGATTGGAGAGTTTATGCAGTTAGTCTCTATTTTTTTTTTCTTTTCTTTTTGATATCCCCTCCTTTATGGCTCTGCTGTTGCAATTTTTTATATTTGTTTTTTTTGTCTTCCAGCCTCTTGGTCTCTTGGCGCCTAAGATTTTTTGAATATCTCAAACTTTGGCATCTTTTCTTGGGTCAAGCTACTGGGCAGACTTGCAAGGTTTTGGCATTTTTCTGTTTTGGTGATTATTTCTGCTATATATTTCTGTCTAATTTGGGTAGCACTGATATAATGCTTCTTTTAGCCTTTTGCCTTACTGTCTTATTGCAGTTTTACTTTCTATATTTTTCTTATGCCTAAAGCCAAACAGTAAGCCCACACTTCTCCTCTTTTCTTCTCTCTCTTTCCAATATTTAAGCATATTAAATTGCTTATTATGCATAAATTCTGAAAAAGCAAATTGGCCTAGGGAAATGATGCAGTGATATCCTGCTTGCAATACATGTTGAATACTGCATATTTTGTCTTCTCCTTCCTATGCTGTACGCTTCTTGATGATATTTGTGTCTTTAGTTAGACCAATTGTTTGCCTTTATGGTTTGATTTGCACCACTGTTTGAAGCTATTCAGTTTGACCATCTTTTTGAATTGTGCAATTTTTATATTTGTGCATTCATCTTTAATTTGCAAATACTTTTCACCCCTCTTTGTGAACCGGGAGAAATCCCGTGATTTGCAGAGAGGGTCAACTGATCCCGGCCGATTGCTTTTAATGATGAACTGTCTGTCATTATTTATTTATCTGCTTTTTGACCTTTCTCCTTTTTATTTGCAGATGAAAAATGGAGCACCGGAGCGAGGGATAACGGATGAAGATTTGAAGATTAGAAAAATAATTAGGATAGTTTTTATTTAGCTTTAAATAAATGTAATATTATTTTTGTCAACATTTTGTAAACAAAACAATTATACAAATGACTTAAAGATAAATAAAAAAGCCCTTTTATTTAATTAATTCTTCTCTTCTTTAATTGTTTATTTATTATTTATAGTTCTTTAAATTAAAATAAATTGAAAATAAATTCCAACTCATTTAATATTTAGAACAATAAATAATTAACTAAACAATATTTCAGTACTGATCCATTAATTAAACTTGACGCTTCCAATGTTCAAAGCGAAATAACAGTTAATCACAACAATTGATCAGACGCATTCCCTCTTTTCACAGATTTTTAACAAACACTGTAATTCCAAACTGCGTATATCTTTTGACTGGTGAATTCAAACCAACTGCCTTCTTTTACTGATTAAATCAAAACAATGCGAATTCAACCCGAATCTCGGAATAACTTGCAAAGTGCTGTGGAATTTAAATCTTTCTGAGAATGTGCCCAAGAACCCTAATTCCTGATTAAATGCCAAAGAAAACGTTCGCCTGATCAAGGTTGAGCCAAAATCAACCAAAAAAAACTAAACCAACTGTGTGAAACATCCAGGGCCCTGAAAGTCAATAAAACCCTAATTTTTGTCTGACTGACGAGAAAAGTCCGTTTGTCCAATTCTTGAGCCAATCTGGAAAATCAGGAAACGCCTGAAGCTGTGATTTCTTGAGAAAAATGCGAGGGCAAATTTTGGGGTACAACAGGTATTTATCAAGGAATATTCGGTTTCCAAGGCCTCAAGTGGCTTTCATGGTTCATCATATGTATTCAAGGATGCTCATGTCAAGTTTCAAACCTTACATCACAAGTTTGCTCAGTCAATGCCTCAGATGAATGAAAATTAACTATATTGGGTAAAAAGTCAATTGTGGTCAACATATAGTCAAACCTCAAGATTTTTGGTCAACATCAACATTTTTAAGTAATATTCCTAATTTGATCAAGGGTTGATCATGGTTCTTCAAGAAAAGCCCTCAAATCATCAAAAGTTAAAAGTTGCCAAATTAGGGTTTCCTTAGGAGAAGTCAACTGAATATTGACCAAGCATAACTTTCACATACTTCATCAGCTTTTCCCCAACAAAAGCCAATTTTGAAGGAAATTCAATTATCTACATCTTTGTCTCTCTAAGCTCAGGTCCAAAAAATGCATCATTTGAGAGATATAAGCCAATACATTACATGTCATTTCAAAAGTCAACAAAAAGACACTTTTTGTCAAGGAAACTTACATCAAGATAAATTCTCCAAAATAAAAAATTATCAACATAGAGGTTGTAGAGGACATCTTGAGCTCTCCAAAATGTCCAAGATCACCTTAAAAAGATAAAAATATATTGAGTTATGAGCATTTCAAGTTTGGAAAGTTTGAGCAAATGCATGAAGATCAAATTGAGCAAGCTTGATAATTTGGGCTATTAGGCCATGGTTTAAGAGTCCAAATGTTCTCTACACTCTTCATACACCTCAAAGTTCATTCATATATCCTTTAGCCTTTTTTATTCTAATTATTTTTATTATTTTTAATTTAATTAATTAATAATATAAAATAAATAAGATAAAATTACAAAGAGTACAAGCCCATCATATCTTTGCCCTATTTTTCTCTATATAATCTCATCAACTCTCATTCACAAAGACATGAATCCTTGCAACAAAAAATTATCAATAAACATCAAAATTTTCCAAGAACCCTAAAGTCTCAAAACCCTTATTACACTACCTTTCACCACAAACTTGCGATTCCAATCAATTCCATTCATTCCCATGGTAAGATTGGATCATTTACAATGATCCAAATGGTCAGGAAACACTCGTGCAAACATCAAGATTTCATCCATATTTTAAATTCTATATTTTTTGTTTTTCTTGCATGCTAATGTTCACTAATGTTTTCTATGTGTTCATGAGGTCTGATAATGTAAAATAGAACAATCACAGAGGTCCCATGCATGCTAGTTTGCAAAATACCATGTTTTGCTCCGATTGGTATCATTTGTGTTGTAGCGGCTAAACCATGGATTTTTAGATCAAAATATCATTGTCATTGGATTCGCAGCCCTCAATTTAGGGGGTAGGATGATTTACATTGCTAACCATGCCTATTTTGCATATTGAATAAAAACTGGTCGCCGAAGAAGGCGACCAGAGCTAGGCTCTAACGCCTCTCCGATCAATACTTTCAGATTCATATTATATATTCATTGTTTTATTTATGTAAATGGATATATATCCACCCCAGTGGCAGAAGCGAGCGCGATAAGACATTAGTCCCAAAGGGCCTGGGTTCGATCCAGCCTTTTGACAGTTTTTTCTCTAATATTTAATATGTTTTGCAAGTTAATTACAAAACGATCTGGATGTGTATCCTAGCACAAGCGCACACTTAGCCAGGTGGTATGCATGCTGCATGAAGGTCTTGTGGGGCATGAGTTCAACACTCATCTCCAGCATTCTTTTTTTACTAACATTATTTTCTTTTTTTACCTTAACCCTAATATTTTAATAAACCTTAATTATTTTTTAATCAACATTAAAACAAATTAGGTTTAGTTTCTTTCTCATAAATTAATTTCGATTTTTTATTTATTAAATTAATTAGGATAATTAACCTCGATTAATTTAATTACCTAACTTTTTCGATTAATTAAAAATCAATTAGACTTTAGGATGATTATCAAAACCTTTTTTCGTCGAAACAATTTTTAATCTTCGCGTGTTTACTTTCGCATTAATTTTCCCGATTATGTAATTGCTACAGAATGTAATAGTTTAACTAGAGTTTTATTTGCTTCCTATTTACCCTGGTTTTATGATTTTTTACCCCCTCCCCGGAGCCTTGTAATAGTTTAGGTTTAATTTATGCACCTTTTACTTTCCGCAATTTACTACTTTCCTTATTACTGCTAGTAACTAGGGTATGTATGGAAAGATCTAAAATAAACCATTAGATGACCTTAATTAAGATAAAATAACTGAATTCAATACACTTTTCACATACTCACCTCTAGGGTGACCCCACTTGTTGCCTTCGAATAAAAATATTCACGTCCCTCGAACGTGGGGGCGCTTTAGCAAAGACCCTCAGTTAAAAAGATCGTAGTCCCTCGATGACCCTTCGATGCCGCCTTCAGTAAACGATCTTTAGTCCCTTAAAATAAATTTCTAAAGCGCCCTACACGTTGCCCTTATGAATGTACGATGACCCGTTCCTGTCCCTTCACAACGGGGCTTCGTACTAACTAATGGTAGGGTATCACTGTCTAAATGAGGAGGAAAATAACACGAATGACCTTGAGTAAGGGTAGAATACTATTAATATCTTGCTCACTAAAACAAAACATTTTCACAAACACTTTCCTTGAAATATTTTCAAAAAAACAAACACTTTATACGCATTTTTAACTAATACAAGAATCATTACAAAGTTGTCTTACTATTGCCATTTTTTTCAAAATATTTTTCAAAACACGAACACAACATTTTTAACAAAGTGAGCTAGCGATTAAGATCCCGTAGATAACTACGAATGAAAAGGGTGTTAACACATTCCCTTTTTAGAACCTACCCCCCAAACTTAATAAAATTTTGAATGTCTTTTCTGTTCTTTTCACCCTTTCCTTATTGGATAAAAGAAAAGTCGGTGGCGACTCTTGCTATCTGCAACATTTTCGATAAAATGCAAAACCAAGTCAATTCTCCCACTGTATTACAACCATGAAACATCATAAGTCATTTCAGTTTTGCCTCATATGTGTAGTAGTCGGCATGATTCTTTATGTCTTACTTATGGCATTGAGCTTGATCAACTTAATTCCATGTGTAGGACAAGCAGGAAAATGGCTAATGAATTCAGAGGTCCCGAAAGGACTAGGATTCAGAATATGGAGCATGAGGTTGGAACAAGGAATGCAGAAGTGTCGTGGCCGTATATACTACAACAAATGCAACAAGAAAATCAACTAATGATGCATGTGAAGCAGAATATGCTGGGATAACAACCACCCCCTCCTAATCCACATAATGATGCAGGGCCAGACTTTCGTGCATTCTTTAGGATGAACCATAAGAGTTCTTAGGTGGTATTGACCTAGTCGCGGCTCATGATTGGCTATATGGCATGGAAAGAGTGTTCCAAGCCAACAATTGTAATGAAGATGAGAAAGTGATCTTTGTAACCCAGATGTTGAAAGGACCAGTTGGTAGATGGTGGGATACCGCATCTGGTTACTTAACATATATGATGATTCCAAAGGATATGAAACATTTCAAGACAGCTGTAGCGGTAGAAATGTTGAGACAAAGCCATTGGATTGACTTAACTCGCACAGATCAAAATAAAAATCACCACCATGCTTTACTGTTTCCAGTGGAATGGGAAAGAGCGAATAACCCAAAAAAGAGGGGGAAGGTATTAGCACCCAAAACATCTACGGTACTCTGCAAGAACCTCTTTGAATTTGTTTTGTATTTTGGCTATAAGTGTTGAATACAAAAATAGATTATGGGGATGAGAAAAGAAGTATTTTTTATAATTTTTGCACCCTCCGCGGTTGCGAACCTTTAGTGCATACGTACCACCTCCCATGCAATAGGGGATCGCGGTACTCATAGTTCACCTTTAAAAATTTTAAAACACAAGTGTGTTGGTTAATTTTAAGAGACGAGACATCATTGGCGTATCCGAGTGGAAAACATACTTACTACCCACGATTATGAGAAAGGAGAATTTGTGTCATCTCAAAGTGGAGGATATAGCTTGGATTTTAAAATCAACAAATCCCCGCTCAACACTAAAGTGGAAAATATCTTGCTTCACTACATATCGTAGAAGTATAGTAGTTCGTATAACTACAAGGATTGACAAGAGTTTAATCTTTTGAGGAAAAGTTTTTTTAAGATAAAAAGGCTGAAATGGCAAAAATGGTTTGAATGAGATTGATTGACTTTTAGTCTTCTCACAAAAATGTCAAGGTATTAATAAGTTATTTAAAGTTTGATTAAGAAAATATTTTTTAAAATGCATGGACCTAAGTCCAAGTTTATTGTGAAAGCGATTCAAGTTTGGAAGTCAAGAATAGTTTTTGAAAAGGAGGGAGAAGATTTTTGAAATTAAAGAAGATGGGAGGAGATGAAGGGACTATCCTAAAGCATAGGGTAAAATCTAGGGAAAAGAACTGTCTAACCAACAAGAAGCCAACACTTGACATAATGAGTCAATGTAGAATTCCCACCTGCTGGATTGAAACCAAACAAGCAAATATAAATAGCTTCTTAAGAATACCAAACTTCAAATGCATTAAGTCTTCATAAAAATTGGACAGAGTAACGACTGTATACAAATGAATTCCCAATTACGGACAAAGCATATAATGAGAATAACCTGCACACAAAGAAAACAAACAACCCAATGTCTCAGGGAAAACCCAAATAATTCTAGACAAAATAACAATAGAAGTCACAAAGTCCCAAGGTAGGTCAAAGTCTCTACTCCTAAGTCGAAGAAGTATATAACTAAAAAATGTCAAGGATAGTAATCAAATAGTCCAAGTAACCTTAAAGTTTTTTATTGTTCAAGTTAGTTATTAGGTATCTTCAAAAAGAAAATGAAAAACTCAAGTGAGAAAAATAAAAAATGACATAAAGATAAATGCTCAAGTGAGCAAAGATGGAAATAGCATGAAATGTAAATGCTAAAATAAATGGTGCGTAAAAGTAAAGGCGTAGAGTAAAAGAATAAAAATAAAAGTCAATTGTTAATGAGTTATAAATTAGAGGTTAGTTGAATGACCATCTTGAATCTTGCATTTGAAAACTCATTAGAAGATTGATAAAATCAAAGCCTCTCAAAAAAACTTTCATTTGCTTTTTGTCAAGTATATAATTCATTTCAAATTCTCAAGGCAACAACAAATGATCAACGACGTTTAAATGATTCACTTAGTCCAAAATTTATGAAGATTCATTAGAGGATTGATAAGACCAAAGCTTACTAACAATGAACCTCCAGGTTATTGGATCAAAGGTTTCAAATTAAACATACTTGGGCAAGAAAACATAGGTTTAGACCACGAATGATCATGTCTCGAATCGGGACAAAATTTAGCACTATGTTAAGCAATCGTAAGTGGACTTATATAGAAGTCACACCTATTTTGAGACCGGTCAATAGCAATCTATGTGTCATATGTTTGGAGAGATGATATGTAGATCATCCTCTAACAACATGTAACACAAATGAGAAAGGGATAAGATCAAGAGGGAAGGGATGCAATGTATGAAATTAGGGTTTCAAATATCATCAACATCATTCATCCATTTTGGTGGATTTAGTTTATCAACCTATCAACACCGAAGATCCAATAAGGTTGAAAATTTTGCCACCAAATGAAGTCCAAGTCAGAACAAAAAAAAATAAAAAAAAATAAATAAATATTTAATAAAACAAAATTAAAATGGTTAATAAAAGGAGAATAATTAATAAAATACACAAAGTATATTAAAACACCAAATAAAAATCCTTAAAAAAGTCAGAGGTCAAACATGATTTAATAAAGGTTGACAAATTTTTCTAGAATATTTTTAAAGTCATAAACTATTTTTAAAAATAATAGAAATAAGTAAAACAAACCCAAAATGGTAAAAAATAGTAAAATCAGAAATAAAAATAAAACAAGGTTATCAAAAATTGTCAAAAAGCCAAAGGACCTTTCCATAATATTTTTTCAGAATTTAAAAATTAAGAAAAATATTTTTAATCAATTAAAACAAGTTAATTAAAGTGAAAAAATATAAAAAAATATCAAATCATGAAATAAAATTTTTTAAAAATAAAAATCAAAAAGAGAAAAATCCAAAATATTTTTAAGAATTTTTTCAGATTTTTTGAGTCAGAAATGATTTTTTTATGAATTTTTAAAGTTAAAATCAATTAAAATATAAATATCAGAAAATAAAAATAAAACCAAAAAGATATAGAGCATTGGATCAATGTCAAAACGCATTAGTAATCAAATCCAATGGATCTGGCGCACTGTGCATATCATGGTCATTAGTAAATAAACCACTGGATCAAATATAAAATCAAATTTTGAAAAACAACAAGTGGCGCCTTGTCATTGGTTGAGAGATGACACGTTGGTCAACTTCAACCTCCAGCCACGTGAATTGCAGGTCTCTCAAACTGTAAAATTAGGAGCTCAGACCTATGCCATTCGCTTCATCTCATCAAGATGAAGACAATCGTACCCTCGCGAAAAATTTATTTAAAGTGTATCTCAGTCGATTTGTAAAAAACTAGAATGAAAAAGTTGAATAGGGATTTGAAAATTCATGGCCAAAACTCACTTCCAGTTGAAAACAAATGATGCGACGAGTATCAGAATGATGAGAGCTTCATTGTAGTAACAAATTTTGAGAGAATTAATGAAGGAATCTACCTATTAAAGTTCAAATTCAGAGCTCTGAAACTTGACTTTGCTAGCACGATTTAGGATGTTTCAAGGCTTGGTTCTTCTTTTGTTAGCTTCAGTGAAGTTCAAGGATGAAGAATTGGCAAAGAAAATGGATTGAAGAAGGTTGTAAAACCAAATACGAAATTGCAGAAATGTGGGTTAGGGAGAGAGTTTGGCAGGGTGATTCTAGTTGTTCAAGCTTGAGAAAATGAATGCAATATGTCCCTCTATTTATAGAAGAGTGAATGGTGAAAAGAATGAGAAGCAATAGTGAGGTTTGGAGGGAAAACGAAGGAAGCCCGAAAGTGAGAAAAGTGTGACTTGAATTTGCTCAAAAATCAGCTAAATCTTGCATTTTGAACCTTAATTCAACTTTGGGAACTTAGTTAAACATGTTTTAATCAAAAACGCGTGCTAATTTGGTTATTAGAAGCCACATTATGGATTTCAAGTTGACTTTGGAGAAAACTTCAGTTTCATGGTACCATATTTGAACCCATGGTGTTCACGACTCAATGGGTCTTAGGGCATAATTCTTGAAGAATTTGAAAGATAAGGTCACAATATTTACAATGTTCAAAGAGTGAGATCAATTGGATGCTTGATCTGAGAGTTGTGATGAGTCAAAGTTGAGAAAAATATGTTGATTTTTTGTACTTCGAAAAATTCTAAGTTTTTCTTCAAAAGTGACCTATAATGTTTTGAGTTCAAACAAGGCCTTCCTCTAAAATTAATATTTGATCATTGATGCTAGCTTGAAGTATACTTCCTAAAGAGCATTGTGAAACTTAAATCACTAAAAAAATACCAAATGCTGAAAAAGTTATGGCCTTGTGAAATTAGTGAAAATCCATGAGGTGACCTATAATCTTTTGGGTTCTTAGGGTGTCTTCCACCCATTTTCAAGTCTTTCACATAAAAGAAGAGTTGAATTCACATTATTACGATCATTATGGAAAAAGAATAGGCTCAAGGAGATAAACATTTACCAAGTTATGATCTTTTTAAGTCACATAAGGTAATTTGATGGCATATCTAAAAGACATGTAATCTTTCTCAATCATTAGGAATCTTCCACACAATGTTTGCTTGAAACTTTTGAATTAATATGTTGATAAAACTTTAAAGGGAAGCATATATTTGGAATCACTTAAAAATCTCAAAAAATGAACAAGATATAGCCCTTAGAAGTTCAAAACCCTAGCTCTTAGAGCACCAAATGGCTTGGAAATCCCTTTCAATTTTGACAAACTTCCCTGCACAATAAATTTTCCCATGTGAATAGAAGTTGTTGTGGATTATAATGAAAACCCATAGCAATAATAACCACTTCCAAATATTAAGAATTGAGATATTTATGCACTAGTGATCAAGGAATCAAGAACTTGTCCAGTTAGGTCAAACTTCTTCAATCAATCCTTGCATCTTTTGACTTTATTTGAAAAATTGAGGCATGATGAATCATAGTAGAACTTGTCATGATATTAATTTAAATCATATTAAATGGTGATGCTTGAATCTAAATGAAGATTTATTGAAGAACACCTGGAAATAAACTCAAGAACCTATGAATCCACATGATGAAATGTGTTGTTCCCTCACCCTATAGGATCATCATTTTGAGAAAACATTCATAATTTGTTAGTTAAAAGTTAATCAATACAAAACATACATGATCACAACATACAAATCAAAGTGATTGGTGATTGTGATACGGTGGGAAAACTGACTTGAGGTTTTGTGTTTGTGTTCACAAATGTTTCGGTTTAGCAAGAGGCGCCATTGACTTTTTATTTTATCCAAAGGAAAGGTCAAAAAGCACAGGAAAGACCTTTGAGATGTTTTCTTGGGTTCGAGGGGTAGATTATGAAAAGGGAAGGTGCTATCACCCTTTTCATCCATGGTTTTCCATGGGCTCTTAGTTACTTGTTTAGATCACTTGCTTTTGCTTTTCAATTGTTTGAAATGGTGCTTTTGTGTGGTTTTGAAAGTATTTTGAAAAGAGGCCTTTGTTTAAACAACCTTTGTAATGATTCTTGTTTGAATGTATACAAAGGTGTTTGTCTTTTGAAAAATGTTTCAATGTTTGAAAATTTGTTGGGAAATGTTTTGAAATTGTGTGTGTGTTTATTTGAAAATAGCAAGGATGTTTGCAAATTGATCAATTAACTAGGAGTTGTCTACCCTTATCAAAAGTATTTCTTGTACATTTTTAACCCTTTGACATTGTTGTTTTACCATTGATTTTGGTAAACAACCCTATCTTTGGATGTTAAACGAGACGGGTGTGGGTCATCGTACGACCATGATAGCAATGATGCCAAGTACCTTAGCAAGTTTTTGGGGTCTAGATCATTTTTGTTAGGCAACCAAGATAGCGTCATCGAGGGACTATGATCTTTTTGTTTTGTTTTTGTTTTGCAAAGATACCTAGCATGCATACCATGGCCATTTTTAAGGCAACAAGTGGGTGAAACCCTAGAGATGCTTGTGTGCATTGTGTTGTCATTTTCATGCATTTTTGTCTTGTGTTTAGTCAAGCTATTTGTTTGATTTTTTGGTCTTTTTGCATACAAACCCTAGTTTACTATCATGGCATATAAAAGCAATAAATGCGTAAAGTAAATCTAGACTATTACAACATTATTATGGGAAGGGGGATACAAGTTTGAATAGGGGGATATTGCTCAAAATAAAACCCTAAAACTATTACAACCATATTGAATTTATTTGTACAAATAATAAATAAATGAACAATTATTTAAATATGCAATAAAATGTAAATATGCACAAATGTTTTTGTATTTATTTTATGTATGTAAAAAAAATGAGTTTATTTATGGCCTAAAAATAAGAAAATAAAAATGATTATTTTTGAAAGGGGTGGAAACCCTAATTTTTTTGTTTAATAGAAAAATATATTCTAATATTATTTATTTGTCCTTTTTGTTTAATAAAAATAATAATAATACATATAAAAATGTTAAAAAATTAAATATTGTATGGAAATATTAATTTTAATGTATAAATAATAAAAATAAAAATATGCAAAAATTTTATATTATTTACAAATTCTATTTAAGAAAATATAAGTATATTAACCTAATAATTATTTTTATGCTAAAAAATAAATAATAAAAAAATATGAAAAAAAATGAAAAAAATAAAGAAAATATTTTTTGAGATTTTTATTGTTTAGAAAAAAAATAAATAAAAGTCAGAAATGTGGAATATTCAAGAAAATATGAAAATAAAAGAAATGGGCCAAGGGGGTGCAAATAACAAAATGGGGGGTGTCAAAAGAACAAAGCCCAAGCGCCAGGCCCAGCTAGCTTCGTCCCTGACCTTGCTTCGTCCCAAAACACGAGTTCTGCAACTCAAACCTGTTCTTGCTCATGCTTGCATGAAATCAAAAATTTACAACATGAAAGTTATAGCATTTTCAATCACGATTCCAACCATATAAAAAACTTGATCTAACTCTCAAAGACCAGAGAGAATTTCAATGGCCCTAAATTCTAACCTAACTTTTTCAGCATGTTCAACATCTAAATTCTCCTAGCTCAGTTAATATACATGGAAGATATGCATATGTACAATTCAAGTAACTTAAAGACTACATTTTTGCTTCACAAACCTAAGCTTAATGATGCCTAAATAAGGAGTTAGAATCTTGACAAATACCTGTTTCAGCCAAGTTTGGATATGGAAATGTAGGAGTTTTGGGTGAGGCTTGAAGGTCGTGTTAGTTTGCCTGAAGTTCCCTCAAACTTTCCCAATGCTTAGCTTGTCTTGAACTTGCCTGAATGGGCTTGTAGAACTCAACCTGCAAAGCTTCAAAGTGAAAATGGTGAAGTGTGAAAATGAAGTTACAGTTGCTTGAGAAGGGCTTGGACAGTTCAGGTGGGTTGTAAGGAATGTGTTTGAAGTGGTTTCAAGCAAAACGCACGAGGCAATGTGGAGATGGCTTGAGTTCTGTAGAGCTTGCCCTGTTTGGGCAAGAGCTTGGTGTTTTTGTGTTTAAGGGTGTTTGAGAGGCTTGGCAATCATGTTTTGGATTTGTTACAATATGCTGAAGTCGTTTGAAAATGTTACAAGACTTGGTTTTATCAGATTTCCAAGTTATGGACCTTTTGCAAGGTTTCTTATTTTTGAAGCAAAAGTGAGTTGACAAAGGCAAAGGCTTGTACAAGCTAGCTCAGGGTCTGCACATAGTTGGTACACTTTTCCTGATATTTGTGGAGTTGGTTTGCAGCAAAATCTTTGGTCCATGGCTCAAGATAAACAAAGTTTGCATAAAGTGTGCTTTATCAAAGTAGCAATGTTAACTTTTTGCCATTTTTGGATTAAACCCTTTTACAAAGCTTCAAAGATCAAAACAATGTCATTAACCAATGTATTTGCATTTAATTTATTAGTGTAGAAAGGATTAGAACCTGTAAACCAAGTACAAGCATGATTCAAACTGATTTGCAAGTTGTATCAATGTGAAAAATGCCATGGACAAAAGTGAAAAATGGCCATTTTCTTTTCTTCGATTCTCCCTAACCATAAATGATTTTTGAGAGTTCCTGGACATTTTGGAAATATTGTAACATGCTATACAATCCATATTTGAAATGAATTTTGATATTCCACTTGGAACTATGTGAAAAGTTGCCATGAAGATAGGTCAAAATCCTGCCTAAACTAGGGCAAAATTTCACTAAGTTAAAAGTTTCATGGACCCTTATTCACAAAATCATAACTTGAGATCCAAGAATATTTTGGGGAAACTTTGTGATTCAAAGTTGTAGATTTCATGGAGGAATACAACTTTCATGTTGGAAGTTTTCTTTGAATCCAATTTCATCATGGTGAAAAATATGGGAAAAGTTGGGAAAAAATAAGAAATTTTCATAACTTAGAAAATTTCTAAGTTATGAAAATTTTCAATCTTAAACCCTAATTTCCAAAATTAGGTTACTTGGTCAATAATTTTCATGTTTTGACACATCTTGATGAAAAATGACCCTTGGCACTTGATTTTGACCAAAAAGTCAAAGTTTGACTTTTTAGTGTACAGTTGATTTTTGATCAGTTGACTGGAAAATTCATTTGTCAATCCAATACATTTGAGATCTTTTGAACCTTGTGATTAGGTCAAGATGATGCCATTGAGTCCTTGAAACCATGCTTGAACCTAATTTGCCATTGGCTAGGTAAAAAATCAGAAATTGCCCTTCTGTAGTCAAAATCCTAAAAATGACCATTTTGCCCTTTTGATGATCTGATCAAATTTCTTGAGGAGTTGTGGTCCAAACTTGATAAAATGGTTCATATGAGTCTATAATGTTTATGTGGATAAAAAATTATGAGGTTTGACTGTAAATTGGCCACAGTTGACTTTTTCCCAATACAGTTGATTTTTAGGTCAATTGTCCAATTGACTGGGCAAAAATTTGATTCAAGGCTTGAAACATGGTATGAGCAATCTTAGAGGTCCAACATGAAGTATGAAAGTCATATTGGGCATTGAAAGTCCAAAAATCCATGTGCAAACTCAAACCCTAATTTCAGGTCATCGGTGCAAGGAGAGGTCTTGAGCAGAGCAAACCCTAATTTTGTCTTGAGTCCAAAGAGTCTTGTGGGGAAAATATTGATAAGATGAGAGGGAAAATTTTGGGGTACAACAGCTGCCCCTGTTCAATCTTCTTGAACCTGAAGAGTTAGATTGGCGAGTTTTATCGTTCGTGACTCGAAGGTAAAAGATGATTGGATACTAGAGTGCCTGTAAATTTGCACTCGTCAAAATGTAGTTGAAGGAATGGGCTTAAAGATGCCATTTGGAGAGGTGATAGAATCTTGTCGAAGATGGGCTTAAAGATGTCATCCAAGAATGTTTGCTGAGTTGTAAGTTGTAAGTCAAAAGAATAAGTATCAGAATGGTATTCGTGTCTGGAACGTATCTGAATTGTATCTGTACTTTGTATTTGAATAAGAAATAGAATAGCGTCTGTGTCTGGAGCATCTCTAAGTTATATCCGAACTTTGAATCTGAATAAGCAATAGAATATCATCTGTGTTTGGAGCATCTCTAAGTTGTATCCGAACTTTGAATCTGAATAAGCAATAGAATAGCATTCGTGTCTGGAGCATCTCTAAGTTGTATCTGAGCTTTGAATCTGAATAAGCAATAGAATAGCATCCGTGTTTGGAGCATCTCTAAGCTGTATCCGAACTTTGAATCTGAATAAGCAATAGAATAACATCCGTGTCTGGAGCATCTCTAAGCTATATTTGAGCTTTGAATCTGAATAAGTAATAGAATAGCATATGTGTATGGAGCATCTCTAAGCTGTATCCGAACTTTGAATCTGAATAAGCAATAGAATAGCATCCGTGTCTGGAGAATCTCTAAGTTGTATCCAAACTTTGAATCTGAATAAGCAATAGAATAGCATCCGTGTCTGGAGCATCTCTAAGTTGTATCATGATTGTATATTGTTAGCTTGTTAATCTTATCCTGAAAAGGGTAAAATGTTAGCTGAAACACAAAGTTATGTTGCATGAAATGTATGATGCAATATATGTGTTTTATCAATGTTTATGATATATGAGTGTAATGTATGTGCATGTAAGCTGATTTGCTGTATTGTTAAGGAAAATAAATCCTTGATAGCTGGAGATAATGACATCTTTGACTGCTGCCGGGAAAATAAATCCTTGACCGCTGCTGGAGATAATAAAACCCTTGATTGTTGCTGGGGAAAATAAATTACTGACCGCTATTGGAGATTCAAAATCTTTAATTGTTGGGGACGATAAAATCCTTGACAACTTTTGTGGGGGTGTGAGAATCCTTCATGTTCTGAAGTTGGAGTATTGACAACATCTGTTGTGAGAGTAATGCCAAACTGCTTGAGAAATCTGCTTGGGAAATCCGGAGAACTTTGAAGACCTCTATTGGGGGTTAAATTAATGGGAATCCTTACTCGGATGGGGAATAGGGAAAATTCTGACGATCTCTATTGGGGATCATACAAAGGATAACCTTGATCTGCTGGAGAATAAGGGAGACTCTGATGGCTTCTGCGGGGAACTAAGAATGAGAATCTTCAATCTCCTGGGGAATTTGAATCCTTGGGGACTTCATGCTGGAGAGTCAAGAATGAGAATCTTCGATCTGCAGGGGATTAAAAATTCTGACAAACTCATGCTGGGGAGCAATGAAGACTCTGGCAACTTCACTGGGGAATCAAGAATGAAAATATTCATTCTGTTGGGGAGTAAAAACTCTGTGGGGATTAGCTATACTGCTGGGAGGTAGCTACCTGGATGGGGAGATCAGGAGCTTGGGTTGTATGCCAATCTACTGGAGAATCATCCTAGGTTGGGGATAAAAGTTAACTGTTATCTGGTTGATTCTCAGACTTTAAGAAAACTTTCTGGGGAATTCGGGGAAAACTGAATGGTTCCCGTTGTAGATTGATAGTTAGAAATTTGACTCCGTTGGGGAAGAAGGTTTCATCTCCGCTGAGGGTCTGTAGTTCAAAGTTTTTGCTCCGCAGGGGATTGGGAGTTTGGAAACTTAACTCTGATGGGGGTTAAGGGAATTGAAATTGTAACTCCGCTGGGGATACGTATTCCAAGGTTTTAGCTCCGCTGGGGATCTAGATGATGTACTGCAGGGGATTTCTCCTAGAATAGCCTGAAGATGTTTTCCTATGCTTTCATCATGTCAGTAATTATTCTTTCCCATTTCGTTTATTTGTAAACAGTGATTATATTCAAATGCATATGCTCATTAGTAAATCATTGGACGTTTTCAAATAAAACACAAGTGTAAAAAACAAGAAAAACAAGTAGTTTTCTGCACTTTGAAGTATCTTTGTATTAACTTTGTGTAACTATTTTGTACAAAGGAGACAAACATCCTAGTAAGAGAACGTTGTCATTAAAAATGAGAAAAATTTATACAAAGAAAGATGGTTATGTGTGAAAAATCCATGGGGTTCCCATTCTTCTATAGCCTTCGTAACTCTGAATATCTTGTCCATTCGTTACTTCGTCCGAAGATGATTGAGTTGATCAGAAGCCCGGAGCTTGTCTGTGAAGAGATTGTCCTTAAAGTGATCCGACGAGACATAGTCATACGCTTTAATTCCCTAATTTTTTCCTGGACCGCCCTTTCGGGTTTTCAATCCACCGGGAAACCCTTTTTGCCCAAGTCACCCTTTCGGGTTTTCAACTTTCCGGGTGTACAGATTTTTTATTTATCCCTAATTTTTGCTTGAACCTCCCTTTCGGGTTTTCGATTCACCGGGATGCCCTTTTTTGCCCAAGTCGCCCTTTCGGGTTTTCAACTTGCCGGGTCATTTATGCGTAGTATCTTTTGACTATGTCTGCGTTTGCAGGGTGCGGCAGGTCATCGCCGTCCATGGTGGTTAAAATCATTGCCCCACCAGAAAATATGTTCTTGATCACAAATGGTCCTTCATAGGTAGGAGTCCATTTGCCCCCGGGATCACTTTGCGGAAAGATGATCCGCTTGATTATAAGATCCCCTACTTGATACGTCTGGCGTCTGACTTTCTTGTTGAAAGCCTTGATCATCCGTTTTTGATACGTCTGACCATGACAAACAGCAGTAACTTGCTTTTCTTCGATCAAGTTAATTTGATCAAGTCGTGTCTGAATCCAATCGTCTTCACTCAAACCAGTATCCTTCATGATTCTCAAAGAGGGAATCTGAACCTCGATAGGTAAAATAGCTTCCATGCCGTATACCAAAGAATAAGGTGTTGCCTCAGTTGATGTACGCGTCGTGGTACGGTACCCGTGGAGAGCAAATGGTAACATCTCATGCCTGTTCTTGTAGGTGACTGTCATCTTTTGGATGATCTTCTTGATATTTTTGTTCGCAGCTTCGACAACACTGTTCATCTTTGGCCGATAGGGAGATGAATTGTGATGTTGAATCTGGAACTGCTCGCACAAGGCGGTAATCATAGTGTTTTTCAGGTTTGTACCGTTGTCAGTGATGATCCTTTCGAGGATGCCGTACCGGCAAATGAGGTTCTGCTTGATGAAGCGGGCAACCACATTCTTTATGACAGATGCGAAGGAAGCTGCTTCGACCCACTTGGTGACGTAATCAATGGCCACCAGAATGAAACGGTGTCCATTGGATGTTGTAGGCTTGATCTCTCCAATCATGTCGATTCCCCACATAGCGAATGGCCAAGGAGCTGTTAAGACATTGAGAGGAACTGGAGGTATATGTACCTTGTCCGCATAGATTTGACATTTGTGACAGCTACAGGAGTATTGATAGCAATCAGCTTCCATGGTAGACCAGTAATAGCCTGCCCGTAGAATCTTCTTAGCCATCGTATGTCCGCTAGAGTGAGTGCCAAAAGTACCATTGTGCAGTTCAGCCATGATCTGCTCAGCTTCAACCTTGTCCACACAACGGAGCAGAATGCAATCATGATTGTGCTTGTAAAGGATACCATTGCTCAGGAAGAACTTGGCGGAGAATCTTCTAAAGAACTTTTTGTCGTTGACTGAAGCTCCTCCAGGATATTCTTGAGCCTCGAGATACCTTTTGACTTCGTGAAACCAAGGTCGGTCCACTACTTCTTCGGTATTAATATCATGACAATGTGTAGGTTCGTCCATCCGTTCAATGGTGATTTGGGGAGCCTCATTATCCCAGTTAAGTTTAAACATGGATGACATTGTAGCTAGAGCATCTACTAGCTGATTTTCTTCTCGCGGGAAGTGCTGGAAGGTAATCTGCTCGAAATGTGGTAACAATGTCAAGACATGTTCTTTGTAAGGGATGAGGTTTGGATGTTTAGTATCCCACTCTCCTTTGATCTGACTGATGACCAAATATGAGTCCCCAAACACAATCAAAGATTTGATTCCCAAGTCTATGGCAGCCTTGAGACCAAAGATACAAGCTTCATACTCGGCCATGTTGTTGGTGCGGTTGAAGCAGAGTCTGGCTGTGAAAGGTGTATGGAAACCTTCTGGAGAGATGAGTATCGCGTTGATACCGTTCCCAAGTGCATTAGAGGCACCATCAAAGTACAGGGTCCATCGGGATCCTTGTTCAGGTCCGTCATATGGTCTGAGATCTTCAATGTTGTCCAATGTCATGATGTCCTCGTCAGGGAAGTCAAACCTCATGGATTGGTAATCTTTGACAGCTTGATGAGCCAGATGGTCAGCTAGTACACTTCCCTTTATAGCTTTTTGGGTCGTGTAATGTATATCGTATTCTGTCAAGATCATCTGCCATCTAGCGATTCTTCCAAATAGAGCAGGCTTTTCAAAGATGTACTTGATCAGATCCATCTTAGATATCAACAGAGTGTTATGAGTCAACATATACTGCCTTAGCCGGCGGGCAGCCCATACCAAAGCGCAACAAGTTTTCTCGAGCAGTGAGTATCGAGTCTCACAGTCGGTAAACTTTTTGCTAAGGTAATAAATGGCATGCTCTTTTCGGCCAAACTCGTCATGTTGGCCCAGTACGCACCCTATTGAATTATCCAAGACAGTCAGATACACGATTATCGGTCTTCCTTCGATGGGAGGCATCAAGATAGGAGGTTCTAGCAAATACTCCTTGATTTTATCGAAAGAAACTTGACAGTCATCATTCCATTTAACCATATGATCTTTCTTTAACAGCTTGAAGATTGGTTCACAGGTAGATGTTAGGTGAGAAATGAACTTTGCAATGTAGTTTAGGCGTCCCAAGAAACCTCTGACCTCCTTCTTAGTGCGAGGAGCAGGCATTTCTTGTATAGCTTTGACTTTGGCAAGATCAACCTCGATGCCTTTGTTGATGACAATGAAACCCAAGAGTTTACCTGACCTGACTCCGAAAGTGCACTTGTTAGGGTTCAGTCTGAGCTTGTACTCTTTCAACCTGACAAACAGATTTTGCAAATGGTCGAGGTGTTCTTCTTCCGTTTGTGATTGGGCTATCATGTCATCTACGTAGACCTCTATCTCATGATGTATCATATCATGAAACAAAGCTACCATGGCGCACTGATAGGTTGCCCCGACATTCTTCAGTCCGAATGGCATCACTTTGTAGCTGAATGTACCCCACTGTGTAACAAAAGTAGTTTTCTCCATGTCTTCAAGTGCCATTTTGATCTGTATGTAACCTGAAAATCCGTCCATGAAAGAAAATACCTTGTGCTGAGCTGTGTTGTCAACCAAGATGTCAATGTACGGAAGTGGAAAGTCATCTTTAGGGCTAGCCCTGTTTAAGTCTCTGTAATCCACGCATATTTTGACTTTGCCATCTTTCTTAGGCACATGCACAATGTTAGCAACCCATTGTGGATAGGAAGTAACAGCAAGAAATCCAGCATTGAATTGCTTCATAACTTCTGCTTTGATCTTTTCTGACATGTCGGGCCTCATGCGGCGGACTTTCTGTTTAACTGGTGGACAGTCTTCTCTTGTGGGGAGATGGTGAACCAAAATATCTGTATCAAGTCCCGGCATGTCTTCGTATGACCAGGCAAAGATCTCAACATATTCATGTAAGAGATTAATTAAGCGCTCTTTGACACTTGGCTCTAGGTTGGCATCCACTCTAACTTCTTTTCTGTCTTCCTCAGTTCCCAAGTTGATTGTCTCTAACAACTCCTCATGAAGTAGAATAGCCATTTCTTCCTGTTGTAGCAGTCTAGCCAATTCTCCCGGCACCTCACAATCTTCATCACCTTCGTATTTGGCATGGTAGACCAGATCTTCAGAGTCACTGAAGGCCATAACAGAATTGTTACCCATGGAATCCGGAATGGAAGGGTACCTGCATTTGTGAGTGTGGGTGTGTATAAGGGATAACCACCTTTAAACAAATAAAATATAAAAAGAAAGATAATGAACACAAAAGTTTATATGTGAAAACGTCCATGATTCATTAAAATGACATATGAAGATGAAAAATTAAACCCTTACAAATGGACCTATGTACCTCGGGTAAGGCACAAGGTTAAAAATGTACGAATTGTTTGAGAATTATTACAAACCAACAGAAATGTTTGAAAGATAAATTATTAATTTATGAAATTAATCGGAACAAAGTCTTTTGCCTCCCAGTTGCACAACTCTCCGTCAACAGTAGGGAAAATCCAGTCTTCCAAGTTGCTCTCCTCTTCACTATTCCCTAAAGAATTGACTCCATGATGGGTGATCTTCACTAGTGGCCCCCCATCCCGGGCGCAGCGTATAGCCTTTTGAGCAGAAGCAGTGAATCCTAAGCCGAATTTATCTTATTTGAAAGGAAAGTCGGGAAGCTGCCCCCAGATTGTGCTTCCTCCCACTTCAATCACAGCCTTTGCATCTTTGAGAGACGACATCTGAGGCAAAGGTATGGTAATCATGGGTACAGAAGCCACTGTTTTGGTTGCCGCAATCTCCTGAGCTACCTCTTCAAAATGCTGAAAAGGGGTTTCGATGAATTCACCATCCAATTCTACATAGAGGAAAGAATTTAGATGGCTTATCATGTATTCCTCTTCGTCGTGAACAGTTACAATTTTCCCCTGGACAGGGTACTTGAGCTTCTGATGCAGAGTAGAACTAACGGCTCCAGCATTGTGAATTCAGGGTCTTCCCAACAAGCAAGAAAAGGAAGGATGGATTTCCATCACGTAGAATATGGAGTTGAAGGTTTCAGTTCCCACTTTAATCGGGATGTCCACCTCCCCGTGGACCATCCTTTTAGAACCATCAAAGGCTCTGACAATGATATTGCTAGGTTTCAGGGTTAGGCTTTCACAATCCAACCTATCCAAGGCCTTCTTCGGCAAGACATTCAGCAAAGAACCAGTGTCTACCAGGACGTGTGCTAGAGTAGTCCCTCTGCATTCCACCGAGACATGCAAAGTGTCATTATGCTTTCTCCCTTTTGATGTTAAATCGGCATCGGAGAATCCTAGACCATTGTCAGCTGTTAGGCTAGCTACACATTCTTGGAACTGATCCGCGGAGGTTTCCTGTGGCACATGGGCCGTCTTCAAGAATCTTATCAAAGATTTGGCATGAGCCTCTGAACAAAGCAGCAAGGCCAACATAGAAATCTTTGAGGGGGTTTGCCCCAATTGTTCCACAACATCATAATCTCTTTTCTTGATTATTTTCAAAATCACTTCCATTTCTTTTTGAGAGGTCTCAGGGATGATCAACGGCTGAGCCCTCGTCCTGACAGGCTCTTCTTGGATCCCTTTCCCTTTATCATCAGCAGCAGCAGAGGGGAAAAATTCAGGAGTTACGACTTCTTCAATAATTGGAGTTCTCACAAATATGTTGACCGGTACAGGAGTAACCTTAGGAGAAGCTGAGGGCCGAAGATTGCCTTTGGAGGGGCAATCTCCGGAGAGAAAATTCTTCCACTACAGGTGATTTTGCTCGTTCCGGCAATGTTTCCAATGTCGCAAGTCTCTTCATCAGAACTCTCTTTAGTTGATTCAATTTGTTTAATACCGTGATAAAAGATCTCTCCCCCATAGTTCCATGGTATTGATTTTTCGGACTTGTACGGGATGGGCCCGGGCATGGTTATCTTCAAAGGTGCAATCTTCGGATCGGATGTAATCTTAACAGGTCTTTTAGAGATCTTGGAAAGATTGGCGGATATGGTAATTATTGAAACATCATTGATAGGAGTCGGTGTAACAGGAATCTTTTCAAAAAGGATTTCTTGGTTATCCATTAAGCGTTGGATGCCTAACTTCAACAATGGACAGTCAGTTGGTAAGGATGAACAAAGGCAGCAATCTTCTTCATAACCTGGGAAAATCCCAGCCTTCAGCAAATTCAACTTGATTATCGGTAGCGGAGTCATCAAATCATCAATAGTAGCAACAAAAAGATCCTCTTCAACAGCATGGGCATTGTGACCATGTTTTGGCATTGGAGCAGAGATCATATTTGGCTTTTCAAGGGTGTCGAATTCAACTTCTTTAGCGTCTATTAAATCCTGAATCTTATTCTTGAGGGCCCAACAATTGTTGGTGTCGTTCCCCAAGCTGTGTGAATGATAAGCACACTTGGCATTGGGATGGTAGTGTGGTGACGAAGTGTTAGGGTTTTTAGGGGTCTCCCTTAGCATGGCCAGGTTCAACTTCAAGAGATGAGGTAAGACTTGAGCGGGAGTCATGTTTATCCGGGTGAATTTCCGTGCAGGCCTTTCCACCCTTGTTTGGTTAGTTCTGGGTTGATTATTTCTGGGTTAATCAGCTGCAGACTTCTGAATCATTACGGCCCCCACCGCTGGCTGGCGCTCAACTCTTCCTTGACCTCTTTGGGAGTAGACAGCTGATACTTCCTTCTTTGCTGGAAAAGTCTTTTTTACGGCATCAGATGCATCTCTTTGAATTTTCCCGCTTTTTATGCCGGACTCAACTCTCTCACCAGTTAGAATCAACTCGGTGAACCCCGCAGACAAACTTCCAATCAGGTGATTAAAGAAAGGACCTGACAGAGTCCCCAAGAACATATCAATAAGCTCTCTTTCAGATAAACGTGGTTGCACCCTTCCATCCAAATCCCTCCATATCTGGGCATACTCCTTGAAGCCTTCATTTGATACCATGCCCATACTCTGTAATTGAGTACGAGTTGATGCTAAGTCTGCATTATATTGATATTGTCTGTAGAAGGCGTCCGCCAAATCTTCCCAATTATGCACATCAGACCTCTCTAACTGGTAAAACCAATCCAGCTGCGTCCCCGATAGACTGTCCTGGAAGAAATGTACCCACAGGTCTTTGTCAGAAGAATGTGGTTGGATTTTCCTGACATAAGATCATAGGTGCATCTTGGGACCAGACAACCCGTCGTATTTAGCAAAAAGAGGCACCTTAAACTTAGGGGGAATGACAATTCCAGAAACCAACCCTAGTTTCTCAAAATCCAGCCCAGGCACTCTCTGTACCTCCATAGTTGCCAGACGTTCTTCCAAGTTCTTGTATTTGTCATCTGCAGGAGGGTACTGCTTTTCAGAATAGTCTTCATCCTCTTCTTCTTCTTCTTCTTCTTCTTCTTCTTCCTTAGACTCAGATGGTATTGCAGCTCCCTTTCCTTTTCCTACCCCTTCATCAGATGTTGAGGGGAAATCCAGGACCCTTCTAGCTTGACCTTCAAATCTTCTGCCCAAGGTAGCCACACCAACTCTCTTCTTTTTCTTTTTCTCTTTTTCCTTTTCTAGTAAGGTCTTGAGCTCCTCCTGACCCTTAGCCAAGGTCATGAGTAGCTGTTGGAACTATGAATTCCGCGCATGTAAGTCTTTGACCATCTGCTCAATATCCATCTTGCTGAAATAAACAGCAGAGAGATAAGGAAACCTGGTGTGAATACCTGTTTATGCATATGATGAATGATATGTATTCATGTAATGCATTCAAGGATTCAGAAATTCAAATTTGTTGTAAACAAAAAAGGAACACACGTCATATTAATAAGATGTAATTTGTTAGTACATCAATTCCCCATGGGAAAAATAATACAAAATTCTAAGGTAAAAAGACGTTGCGCATCCTCTTTGGTGCAATGTAGGTGTTGAGAGTCTGCTCCTCGTGAAGTTGACGAGTGAGTTCCAAAACCTTCTTCTCACTGGCGTAGAATTGGGCTTCAAAAGTATTGCATTCTCCATTGAGCTATATCCAACTCCTTTGCAGATCTTCAAGTGATGTTGGCATGTCAGGATGTAGGAGGGTGTATGGAACCTCTCCTTCCACAACAGGCTCTATAATCACAGGAAGCATGTAGGGGTAAGGCATCATAAGACTTTGGGCCCGGGTTCGTACCCACTTGAGGTAAGGCTCAAGGGGGGTGGAATTCTTGTGTCCCAAGGTCTTACTGTCTACCATGTTGGGCATCCTTCAAGCTCGGATGAACCTTTGTCAGAGTCCTTGATCATCATTGTCGAAGTCAAAAACCAAGTTTGGAATCAGCATGTCATGTGGACCATCCCTTCGGGCATACCCAAACTGTCTTAGAGCCAAACAAAGGTTGTAGGTAATGCCTACCCTAATTCCTAGTAGAGGGACATTAGGGAATTCCCCACAACGGTAAATGATGATGACATTCTCTTTTGATCGAGAACACCAATGGATATCTGAATGTGTAAGGGTCATCACCCGTTGTGACCACCTCAGACCTTGCTCATTCTTTAAAACTGATTGGGGAATATGAGAAATAAACCATCTTGCCAGTAGAGGAGTACAACACATGATAACACCTATTTTCCTCATTGTTCGAGTGTGAAAAGAGTGGAGGATATCCCCAAGCAATGTAGGCACCGGGTTGCGAGCCATGAAGATTTTGACAGCATTCATATCTATAAGCTGGTCAGGGTTAGGGAACAAGACCATCCCATAGATGAGAAGAGCTACAATCTCCTCAAAAGCTTGTAAGTCCAAGGAATTCCAGCATTCTTGAGCTTTCTCAAACAGAAACTTTGACAAGAAGCCTTTGACACCACTTCTAGTTTCCCAATGGCCTATGATATCAGATGGTTGCAAGTGTAGGGCTTGAGCAACATCTTCAGGCTTTGGATCTTTTTCCATACCGTTGAAAGGTAGTTGATGGAGAATAGGAATCCTCAAGAGTTGAGAAAATTCCTTCAAAGTAGGCACTAGCTGGTAGTCAGGAAATGTGAAGCAGTGGTGTAGGGGGTCAACGAACTGGAAGAGAACTTTCACCATGTCTTCCTCAGTATTGGTATTGACTAAGTTGAGAAGACGACCATGCCTCTCGGTGAATGGATAATTCTCAAGAATCATTGAAGCTAGCTCCTTGAGTTGAGGAGGAATTCTCACAAGGTTGACTTGGATAGTTTTCCTGCGAAGTGAATCCATTACCTACAAAACAGGAACAAAGATGAAGATCCAAAATCCTTGAAATGGTTAGTGGATGCATATGATGCTTCATGATGCCCATGATGTTATGCACAAGTATATATGTACAAACAAATCACACAAGTTCCTAGTTTCAGGCTTGCATGGGGTTTCATAGGTAAGTACCCTCTTGAAGTTTAGTTGGCTCAACTTGTCCTAGAAATAGTAACCAGGTTCTAAGGAGCTCAATATCACTAGATTATTTTCTGTGTTCATTGTTTCAGTTTAGCCACTTTACTGGCGACCGAAATATTCCAAGAAAACAACCCTCAATGAGTGTAGTATCGAGTATCTACCAACTTCGGACTGCACCAAAGCCGGTCATCTCACTACCCCTAAAAAGTCCAAGTTGGTCAAGTAAAGGTTCTAAAAGTCCATTAGTGCTTCATGACATCACTCAGCGGCCCCGTATTCTCTTTGATTGACTCAAAGGCTACCGGTACCCACAAATATGTCGCACTAATATAGCTATTGCTTCAACCATGTCGGTATACCCCGCACACTTTCCACAATGTATTGTTATTTACCTATGAATGTTTCCCAAATCCGGGTAGAGGATTCAAACTCAAACAATAGAACCAAAGTGTAAAGCATACAAGTCAAGCAAGATAAGCATGTAAAGGTGATCTAAAACCCTAAGGTAACCCCACTTTTAGATTCTTCCCCAGTAGAGTCTCTAGTTCTATGATACGGTGGGAGAACTGACTTGAGGTTTTGTGTTTGTGTTCGCAAATGTTTCGGTTTAGCAAGAGTCACCATCGACTTTTTATTTTATCCAAAGGAAAGGTCAAAAAGCATAAGAAATACCTTTGAGATGTTTTCTTGGGTTCGGGGGGTAGATTATGAAAAGGGAAGGTGCTAGCACCCTTTTCATCCATGGTTTTCTATGGGCTTTTAGTCACTTGTTTAGATTACTTGTTTTTGCTTTTCAATTGTTTGAAATGGTGCTTTTGTATGGTTTTGAAAGTATTTTGAAAAGAGGCCTTTGTTTAGGCAACCTTTGTAATGATTCTTGTTTGAATGTATACAAAGGTGTTTGTCTTTTGAAAAATGTTTCAATGTTTGAAAATTTGTTGGGAAATATTTTGAAATTGTGTGTGTTTATTTGAAAATAGCAAGGATGTTTGCAAATTGATCAAGTAACTAGGAGTTGTCTACCCTAATCAAAAGTATTTCTTGTACATTTTTAACCCTTTGACATTGTTATTTTACCATTGTATTTGGTAAACAACCCTATCTTTGGATGTTAAACGGGACGGGCGTGGGTCATCGTATGACCATGATAGCAATGATGCCAAGTATCTTAGCAAGTTTTTGAGGGTCTAGATCATTTTTGTTAGGCAACCAAGATAGCGTCATCGAGGGACTATGATCTTTTTATTTTGTTTTTGTTTTTCCAAGATACCTAGCATGCATACCATGGCCATTTTTAAGGCAACAAGTGGGTGAAACCCTAGAGATGCTTGTGTGCATTGTGTTGTCATTTTCATGCATTTTTGTCTTGTGTTTAGCCAAGCTATTTGTTTGATTTTTTGGTCTTTTTGCATACAAATCCTAGTTTACTATCATGGCATATAAAAGCAATAAATGGGTAAAGTAAATCTAGACTATTACAACATTATTATGGGAAGGGGGATACAAGTTTGAATAGGGGGATATTGCTCAAAATAAAACCCTAAAACTATTACAACCATATTGAATTTATTTGTACAAATAATAAATAAATGAACAGTTATTTAAATATGCAATAAAATGTAAATATGCACAAATGTTTTTGTATTTATTTTATGTATGTAAAAAAATGAGTTTATTTATGGCCTAAAAATAAGAAAATAAAAATGATTATTTTTGAAAGGGGTGGAAACCCTAATTTTTTTGTTTAATAGAAAATATATTCTAATATTATTTATTTGTCCTTTTTGTTTAAGAAAAATAATAATAATACATATAAAAATGTTAAAAAATTAAATATTGTATGAAAATATTAATTTTAATGTATAAATAATAAAAATAATAATATACAAAATTTTTATATTATTTACAAATTCTATTTAAGAAAATATAAGTATATTAACCTAATAATTATTTTTATGCTAATAAATAAATAAATAAAATATGAAAAAAATGCAAAAAGTAAAGAAAATATTTTTTGAGATTTTTATTGTTTAGAAAAAAAATAAATAAAAGTCAGAAATGTGGAATATTCAAGAAAATATGAAAAATAAAAGAAATGGGCCAAGGGGGTGCAAATAACAGAATGGGGGGTGTCAAAAGAACAAAGCCCAAGCGCCAGGCCCAACTAGCTTCTTCCCTGACCTTGTTTCGTCCCAAAACACGCGTTCTGCAACTCAAACATGTTCTTGCTCATACTTGCGTGAAATCAAAAATTTACAACATGAAAGTTATAGCATTTTAAATCACGATTCCAACCATATAAAAAACTTGATCTAACTCTCAAAGACCAGAGAGAATTTCAGTGGCCCTAAATTCTAACCTAACTTTTTCAACATGTTCAACATCTAAATTCTCCTAGCTCAGTTAATATAAATGGAAGTTATGCATATGTACAGTTCAAGCAACTTAAAGACTACATTTTTGCTTCACAAACCTAAGCTTAATGATGCCTAAATAAGGAGTTAGAATCTTGACAAATACCTGTTTCAACCAAGTTTGGATATGGCAATGTAGGAGTTTTGGGTGAGGCCTGAAGGTCGTGTTAGCTTGCCTTAAGTTCCCTTAACCTTTCCCAATGCTTAGCTTGTCTTGAACTTGCCTGAATGGGCTTGTAGAACCCAACCTGCAAAGCTTCAAAGTGAAAATGGTGAAGTGTGAAAATGAAGTTACAGTTGCTTGAGAAGGGCTTGGACAGTTCAGGTGGGTTGTAAGGAATGTGTTTGAAGTGGTTTCAAGCAAAACGCACGAGGCAATGTGGAGATGGCTTGAGTTCTGCAGAGCTTGCCCTGTTTGGGCAGGAACTTGGTGTTTTTGTGTTTAAGGGTGTTTGAGAGGCTTGGAAATCGTGTTTTGGCTTTGTTACAATATGCTGAAGTCGTTTGAAAATGTTACAAGACTTGGTTTTATCAGATTTCCAAGTTATGGACCTTTTGCAAGGTTTCTTGTTTTTGAAGCAAAAGTGAGTTAACAAAGGCAAAGGCTTGTACAAGCTAGCTCAGGGTCTACACATAGTTGGTTCACTTTTCCTGATATTTGTGGAGTTGGTTTGCAGCAAAAGCTTTGGTCCATGGCTCAAGATAAACAAAGTTTGCATAAAGTGTGCTTTATCAAAGTAGCAATGTTAACTTTTTGCCTTTTTTGGATTAAACCCTTGTACAAAGCTTCAAAGATCAAAACAATGTCATTAACCAATGTATTTTCATTTAATTTATGAGTGTAGAAAGTATTATAACCTGTAAACCAAGTACAAGCATGATTCAAACTGATTTGCAAGTTGTATCAATGTGAAAAATGCCATGGACAAAAGTGAGAAATAGCCATTTTCTTTTCTTCGATTCTCCCTAACCATAAATGATTTTGGAGAGTTCTTAGACATTTTGGAAATCTTGTAACATTCTCTACAATATATATTTGAAATGCATTTTTATATTCCACTTGGAACTATGTGAAAAGTTGCCATGAAGATAGGTCAAAATCCGTCCTAAACTAGGGCAAAATTTCACTAAGTTAAAAGTTTCATGGACCCTTATTCACAAAATCATAACTTGCGATCCAAGCATCTTTTGGGAAAACGTTGTGAATCAAAGTTGTAGATTACATGGAGGACTACAACTTTTATGTTGGAAGTTTTCTTTGAATCCAATTGAATCATGGTGAAAAGTTTGGGAAAAGTTGGGAAAAAATAAGAAATTTTCATAACTTAGAAAATTTATAAGTTATGAAATTTTTCAATCTTAAACCCTAATTTCCAAAATTAGGTTTCTTGGTCAATAAGTTTCATGTTTTGACACATCTTGATGAAAAATGACCCTTGGCACTTGATTTTGATCAAAAAGTAAAAGTTTGACTTTTTAGTGTACAGTTGATTTTTGATCAGTTGACTGGAAAATTCATCTGTCAATCCAATGCATTTGAGATCTTTTGAACCTTGTGATTAGGTCAAGTTGATTTCATTGAGTCCTTGAAACCATTCTTGAACCCAATTTTCCATTCCCTAGGTGAAAAATTAGAAATTGCCCTTCTGCAGTCAAAACCCTAAAAATGACCATTTTGCCCTTTTGATGATCTGATCAAATTTCTTGAGGAGTTGTGGTCCAAACTTGATCAAATTGTTCATATGAGTCTATAATGTTTATGTGGATCAAAAATTATGAGGTTTGACTGTAAATTGGACATAGTTGATTTTTTCCCAATACAGTTGATTTTTAGGTCAACTGTCCAATTGACTGGGCAAAAATTTGATTCCAGGCTTGAAACTTGGTATGAGCAATCTTAGAGGTCCAACAATAAGTATGAAAGTCATATTGAGCATTGAAAGTCCAAAAATACCTGTGCAAACTCAAACCCTAATTTCAGGTCATCAGTGCAAGGAGAGGTCTTAAGCAGAGCAAACCCTAATTATGTCTTGAGTCCAAAGAGTCTTGTGGGGTAAATATTGATAAGATGAGAGGGAAAATTTTGGGGTACAACAGTGAACCCTCATGAGAAAACCTAAATATATGGAGAAGAACCAAACCTTATTATGATCTTAATATTATTGAGTTGACATGAGATGATGAGAAATCTTTGGGGCAAAAATTGGGGTACAACAACAACCTTCTTGGAAAAATACTACCCTAATAGTTTACGTGCACAGAAGGAGCATGAATTCTAGCTATTTAAGCATGGTAATATGTCTCTGTTAGAGTATGCTGAGAAAATTGAGAACATTACTGGCTATTCATGACAAGCGATTTATGCACTGTATAAGATTTGGGAGATTCAGCAGTTCTTGTTCAGGCTAAGGGTGAATATTGCACACAGCATGTCCCAGCGGGAGTTTACCACTTATGTAGAATGTTTGAGGCAATGTTATGTTGCCTAAAATAGTTTGAAGAGGATTCAAGAGGAAATGGAGCAAAACATGTCAGGATATAAGGACCAAGGGAAATCGGGTCAGTATCAAATGCCTTATAACCCTTTATCTAAGAGAAAGAAAGCTTATAGAGACTTGTAGTGTGCTTGTGCAAGTCTCTTAATGCTAGGAACTCAGTTACTGTTCTAGATTGGGCATGCGCTTGGCCCAAACAACATACAAGGCCCAATCAAACCATGTTGCAGGTTAAGTTCAGCAAGAATGAGGCTTCCTTGACTATGTCAGGAAACGACTCCACCCTTGCATAGAGGACATGCCCCCTGGGCCTTCCTCGCCATAGGGCTGTCGAGGAGTATTAATGACTCTTAGGAGGTCTTGACGGGCACCCTCCTCGTAGGGAAGACGCCTAAGTCTCCGAATATCCCAGAGTCATCTTGACCCAAAAAATACTATAACCACGCCCTCCTGGTAATTAAGAGAAGTCCACTCACGAGGGAGAACACGTGTTGGTCCCTACTACTCAGTAGATCCTGAAAGTCTTCATTTTGAGCTTTCCCTATCAGCCTAATATGGGGACCTTGGCCCAGCGTTGGGGGCTATAAATACCCTCTCACTTGATAGGGTCGGGTATTCATTCATTCTACCTCACCTACTTTATTTTCTCTTGCTCTAAACCTTACTTTTGGCATCAGAGTGTCCTGCAGGTACCCCCCCCCCTCACTTTACACTCAATCATTGCTCAACTTAAAGTTTATGGGCCTTTGTGATCTCTTCTGATCAGGTATGACCAGTGGCTCCAACTGTGGGGACAAGGCTTCCCTGTGTTTCATTCACGTAAGACCAAAGCAACATCTTCAACCTTCAGATTGTCATGGCCGACCAAGATATCAATAATGACCAGAATGTTCACTTTGCTGATGTGGACAATAACAACATTGTTATCCCCGAGAAAGACCCCTGGGATAGGATAATTGCATCTTCCTCCATCCACTGGTAACCACGCGACGATGCCCACCATCCTCAGCATAATTACGAGCCGGTCGTGTATCAGGAGATCCTTGTTCCCGAAAACACTAATGCCACAACTAGAGCCTTGTTTGTGGCGATCAACCAGACAAAGTACATGATATTCACGCAGGGTGAGCGCCTGATGATGATGCAACAGACTCATTGGTCGCCCAGAAAGAACCAAAGACCTGATTCTTCAACTCCTCCTCCCCAGAATGAGGACCACTCTCGATCTTCCCCGTAAAGACACAGACGGGACGACTCTCGAAGCCCTTCTCCCTGCCAAACTAGGCAAGTTCCTGCATTGGATAGAACCAAACCCGAAGCTGTCAAGAAACACGGTCATACCCCCTGCGCAAAGAGCGACAATCCCATGAACGTAAAAGAAAAAAAGGCGAGGAAGAGAAGAAGTCTCAGTCAAGGAACCCTCTCTGTGACCAAAACCGACACAAAGATCGTCGCTAATACCGATACCCATCTCGCTCCCCAGAAAGAAGCGTTGAAGATGACCCACGGGGTCCACTGTCCCAGGCCATAATGGAGGCCCCTATTCCTAAAGGGATGGAGAAGCCTCCCCTTATGAAAGAATACGATGGCATTGCTGACCACGTCAACCAAATCGACAGCTTCAAAACCATGCTTCACTATCACAATGGTAGGGGCCCATTAAGTGAAGGTTGTTCCCCATGATGTTGAGGAAAAACGGCCATGGACGGGTATAAGAGCCTACCCCTCGGGTCGATCACCTCGTAGAGGAATTTGAAGAACCAATTCATCAACAACTTCACTGCATCTTGTCGACACCCGAAGACTGAGGCCTCCCTCGAGGAAATTGCCTAGAGGAGCAATGAGACCCTTAGAGAATACATTGATCGGTTCAACTGCGGGGCCATTTAGCTCCCCTATGCTGATTACATGAAGATATACTTGCTCGAGAGGGGACTCATCACGGGCACTGAATTTAGAAAGGCTGTTGGCATTGAGCCCCCCAGGTCTTTTGATGCACTCCTCAAAAAAGCTCGGGCATACATGGACTACGAGGAAAAAGAGGCCACCAACAATGCCCGTGATTCGAGGAACCGCAAACAAACTAATATCCCACAACACAATCATGCGGGATCTTCTTGACGAATATGGGAAAAGAGAAGGTAGGAGAAACCTCATGACCCCCGCAAGTATAGAGGACCAGATGGGCGGTTCATCGGATACACCCCGCTGGCCGCTTCCCGCAAGCGTACCCTTACAGAGCCTCCAATGCTAAGTTTAAGGTCAAAAGGGTCATGCGTCCTCGACCCATCCTTACAAATCCCGGTGCCGACAGAATAAAATATTGTCAATACCACCGAAGCCACTGTAACTTGACCGAAGACTACGTCCACCTGAAGGATACCATTAAGACTTTCATCAAGGTAGGGAGACTCGGGCAGTACAAGCGGAACGACACCCCTCACCGGGATACCCTCGAGGTTAAAGAAATTGAGGAGGATAGCCGATCATATGATGAATATGGTCCCCTCCGGGTAGCCTTCTGCGTATCAAGGCCCGAGGAATTACACATCCCTGACAGTCTTGAAGATGACGAGCCTTTATTCACCCACAACAAATGGGAGAAGTTCCCCTCTGCCATGGTCATATCTGGCGGGGGTTTCACTGACATCTTGGTGACCTCAAAAAAGATGAAACTCAACGAGCTGGTGGATGCAGCCCTGATCCAGACTGTAACCCTTGAAAGATTCAAGGGAAAATCTGAGTCGATCACTTTCTATCTCGAGGATCTTCACAGGGGAGCCCCCAACTCCAGATTTCCTCTGCTGGTGAGGGAAAAGATGGCCAACTTTGATGTACACCACATCCTGTTTGACGAGGGGAGTTTCATCGACATCATGTACACCCACCTGTTCCACACCCTACATCTCGACGATACCCACCTGTCACCATATGTGGGGTTCGACCTGCAAGGATTTAACGGTTCAACCTCCAAGCCATAGGGCTACGTGAAGTTGTTCGTCACATTCAGGGAATAAACTACATCCTGACAGGTCAAAGTGAGGTTTCTAATGATCAATTTTCTGTCTCTCTACAACTGAATTCTGGGGAGACCAACACTGCTCGAGCTGACCGTTGCACCTTCCACAGTGAATTTAAGGATAAAGTTCTACACCAAGAGGGCCCGTGTCGCCACCATCCATGGATACATCTCAATTGCCATAAACATGGCCGACACAGGGGCACGACCTACTAAAAGAGAAACCACCTCGACAACAGCGGCTACCTCGGCAGATAAACCTGCTCGAGTTGAATAACAACAGGCTCCACCAAAGGTCGACTCCATTGCCCTCGTCACCCGCTTTGATAAAGATGAAGTTGAGGCCCCAGATAGAGAACATGATCCTATTTGACTCATCACAGGCAGAGACTTAGAGTTCATCCCCCTCGGCAAAGACTCGAACAAAGGTGTGAAGATCGATGTTAGACTTCCTGACCTGGCGAGGAAGAAACTCAAAGCCTTCTTGAGGGAGACCGCTGACATGTTTGTGTAGAGCGTTGCGGAGATGTCAGTACTCGACCCTAAGGTCTCCTGTCACCAACTTGTTATGGATCCAGCCGCTAGGGCAGTAGTAAAACATAGGCATAGGTAGTCTCTTGAAAAAACGTAGGCTACTTAAAAAGCTGTAAAATACCTCCTAGAGGAAAACTTTATTTCAGAGGCCCGGTGTTGTACCCCAAAATTTGCCCTCTCATGTTTCCCAAAGTCTTCCCCTCTGCATGGTTGATCATAAACTCTTGCCTAAGGAAAAGGAAAAATTTTTAGTGGTGCTTTAAGTACATTTCGATTGGCATTCTGAAAGACCTTTCGATTGGTGTTCGGAAGGAGCCTTTCGATTGACATTCTGTCAAGCTCTTCGATTGGCATCATGGACAAGCATTTCGATTGGCATTATGTCAAGGCTTTCGATTGGCATTCTGAAAGACCCTTCGATTGGTATTCTGAGGAGCCTTTCGATTGGCATTATGAACAAGTACTTCGATTGGCATTATAACAGTGTCCTTCGATTGGAATTCCAAAATGGTCCATTCGAAGAAGCATTCAAAGGGTCCATTTGAAGAAGCCTTCGAAAAGCATTCGAAGGAGGCCATCAGCCCATTCGAAAGGGAGCATTCGAAGGAGGCCATCAGCCCATTCGAAAGGGAGCATTCGAAGGCCAGTTATATGTCATTCAAAATTCAAAAAGGGACAAGATCCCATGTGTTTAGCCAACGTTACGAACTCTCATTCATGGCTTTCAAACACATAATTAACGTTACAAATCCTCATTCATGGCTGTCAAACACATAATCAAGGTCATTTAAACCTTTGTCTTTCTGTCCCCTCCACCCCCTCTATATAAAGAGATCACAAGTGTTACAAAAGGACACACGAAAAGTTACAGAAAAAATAGAGAAAAGAAGCAGGCAGAACTTGGAGACACGCTGCCAAAAGTCATCAGCACTTCCAGGAAGCCATACACAATCCTTGCACGAGCCAAAGCTGCCACCCAGCGAACACCTCCACCCTCAGAACTACAGATCAAAGCACATCTGTTTGGTAAAGAAATCTAATCCCAAACTTATTTCGATCTCTGATTGCATATTCATGTTCTTACTGCTGTTTGTGAATGATTTAATATGCTACATATAAGCTACAACGCAGAGATGATATTGTGCCATTGCTTGGGCACAATCTGAGTTTCTCCTTCGAATCCTAGGATAAAACAAACCCAGACCCAGATTCAGCAGATGCGAATAAGGGGGAGATTCGAATCAGGGGGTAAAATCCCCCCTGGACCTTTAATATGTGTTTCGTTTTTGCAGGAAATATATTCTCAGGATCCTGTTCAGAGTTTCGAAGCTCAACAACTTAGCTTCTAACTGGACCCAGGACTTCCAGATCGAAGGATGACATACCCAGATCGAAAACCCTCAGAGTGCAGCCCTTCATGCACCTTCGATCCAGCCTATTCACTGGGTCGAAAGACAGCCTGCACCTCTTTCGACCCAGGCCTCCAGAATTATATTTTTTCTTGATTTGCTGCCTGGCACATTTGTACTTTGTTTACTTTGTTTTTGTTTATTTCCTTTAGTTTTTTTTTTAATCAACATAAAAATCATAAAAATAAGTAACTTAGAATTAGAATTTAATTTAGTTAACTATTTTAACTTATTTTCTCCAATTTTAAAATCAGTAGACTTAGGATTTATTTAAATTCAATCCTTTTCATAAACAAAAATGCAAAAAATATTAAGTATGTTTTGGAGTTAATTTTAATCAGTTTTTTTAATTAATTAAATTTAACTTAATTGAACATTTATCATTTTCTAAAAATAAAATAAAACTCAAAAAATATTTTTCTTTTTAATTAATTAATCATTATTTAGGCTTAATTCTTAAATAAAAAATGACAAAAAAATATGTTTTATTTAATAATAAAAAGGGTCAAAACCCAAGGACACTCCGATTCATTTTTTTTCTCACCCGTTTATTTTATTGTAACTGCCTATTGGTTTGTAATAGCTTAACTAAGACCTTTTACTGCTTTTTATTCCCCTAATTTTTGGACATGTAAATAATCCCCCTCCCCGAATCCTTGTAATAGCGTAGGATTTACAATTCCCGCACTTTAAATTCCTGTACATATATTAAACTGCTTAGATGTATGCTAACTAGGATTGCATGACAAGATTAACTCTTAACTTAAAATCAACAGTAGCTCACCATAACATGTACAAAGATAATATAAACTGAAAATTGACACACTTGCACATGCCACTCCTAGGATATACCTCACTTGGTTGCCTCGAACGTGGTCATTGAGTATAGGAAGTTTTAGAGGTCGCCCTCCTGTCCAAAGATCAAAAGTTGCCTCAAAATGGTTGCCTCGATAAAAATGATCTAAGACATTAGGGTTACCGCTAAAGCATCCTAACATTGCTTTAGTGACCACACGTCCCTTAAACCGAATTGACCCGAAAACTCCAACGACGGTGCTACCTACTCCTCAATAGTGGGATAGCACTGTCTAAAGGGCATTTGCACAGTTTAATTCCTTTTTGAGTAGGTAGAGGTTCTTAAGTACTTTCTCCTTTTAAAAACAAAACAAAAACTTTTCGCACTTACACTTTCTTCAAAAACAAAACTCTTTTCAAAACCCACAAACACAAAGAAAAGCAAAACTTTTGAAAACATAGTGAGCAAGTACCTAAGAGCCCGTGGATAACCACGGATAGAAAGGGTGCTAACACCTTCCCTTTCTATAATCTACCTCCCGAACCCGAGAAACATCTCGAAAAGGAATTTTTCTGTGCTTTTGTCCTTTCCTTGTTTGGATAAAATAAAAGACGATGGCGACTCTTGCTTACCGCGACACTTTGCAAAAACAAACGCAAACGCGAACCAGCATTCCTAAAACAGTCAGTTCTCATTCCCACCGATCACACCCGGTATTAAACCCGGATCTCAAAATTTGTACTTGTTAAGAAAAATAATGGAAAATGGCGTATATGTGTTGACTATACTGATCTCAGCTGGGCATGTCACAAAAATACTTTTCCTTTACTTAATATCGACATACTGGCCGAAAACTCGGCCGGCTATAAAATTTTATCATTTATGGACGCTTACTCGGGCTATAATTAAATCCCCATGGCGATGAGCGATAAACATTACACTGCCTTCGTGACCGGGTCAGGCAATTACTACTACAACATAATGCCTTTCGGCCTAAAAAACACAGGGGCAACATACCAGTGAATGATGAATAAAGTCTTCCACTTTGAGATCGGGCACATGCTTGAGGTATAAATGGATGACATGATTATCAAGTCCTAAGCGGATATCGACCATGTTTCCCACTGCAAAAGAGATTTTGACCAAGCAAGGCGATGCAAGATGAGGTTTAACCCAGAGAAGTGCACCTTCGGGGTCAAGGCGAGCAAATTCCTAGATTTCTATCTAACTGAACGGGGAATTGAAGCCAACCCCGACAAATGCAGAGCATTCTCTAAGCTCCCTACTCCTAACTCGAAAAAATATATACAAGTCTTGAAGGACATACTCACCTAGCTATCCCGCTTTGTGGCGAAATCTGCACAACACACACTTTCATTTTTCAAACTCTTGCGTAAATGGCAGCGTTCGAGTGAACCGAAGAGTGCGAGCAAGCCTTCCTCCACCTCAAACGTTCCTTTTCACAACCACCTGTGTTATCATGTCCAGAGAGTGGGGAAAATTTGTTCCTTTATCTAGCCTTCTCCATCGAGGTCGTAAGTGCGACCCACGTCCACGAGACACCAAACGGGCAGAAACCAGTGTACTTTACTAGCAAATCATTACAAGGCCCCGGGGTCAGATATCAACAAATTGAAAAGGTAGCCTTAGCCCTCATCAATGCGGCAAGGAGAATCAGATATTACTTCCCGGCCCACACAGTTTTCGTATGAACAGACCAACCCGTGAGATAACTCCTAGGTCGACCAGACATGGTCGATCGAATTCTGAAATGATCCCTAGAGCTTTCGGAGTTCGACGTTCAGTATGAAAGTAGGAAAGCCCTTAAATCCCAAGCGTTGGCCAACTACATTGCAGATATGACCACCCATAAACCACCTGCGGAAGGGAAACACAAGTGTACCATCTTCATGGATGGAGCTTCCATCTCAATGGGAAGCGGAGCAGGAATCCTCCTTGAAAATGAAGAGGGTGTTGTGATTGAACATTCACCCGCCCTGTCGTTTCCCACGTTGAACAACCAGGCTAAGTATGAGGCCCTCCTCGAAGGATTAAGGCTGGCCGAAGACCTAGGTGCCCAAGAAGTACAAGTATTCACGGAATCCCAGCTCGTCGCATCTTAAGTTCGAGGAGAATATTAGGCCAAGAACGATAGTCTCATCGAATACCTGAACCTAGTCAAAGAAAGGATGAAGAAGTTCGACCAGGAAGAAATCAAACATGTACCCCGTGAACAGAACATGCGGGCCGACATACTTTAAAAACTCGCGAGCACAAAGAAAAAAGGTGAGAACAAATTTGTTATCCAATAATCTCTTTCTCGTCCGAATATTGAAAAACCCATTGTGTCACCCGGCGTGAATGCCACCGGGGAAAGTTCGTGTTGGATGACCCCGATATTTAATCATCTCAGAAATGGAGAGTTACCCATTGACCAAAAAGAGGCCAATACAACCAAACGATAAGCTTGCTCTTACGTAGTAGTCGAGCGTAAGCTCTATCGATAGGGATTCTCCACTCCAGTCCTGAAATGTGTCGATGAGTCCAAAATCCCCGAGATCTTACGGGAAATCCATGAGGGAATCAACGCCCGACATTTGGGCGGTAGATATCTGGAACAAAAGGAACTGCGAGCAGGGTATTACTGGCCCACCATGCAGCAAGACATGAAGGAGCACGTCAAAAAATGCGATAAATATCAAAGACACACAGACATGTACCTTGCACCCCACACGAACTCAAAACATTGTTGTTCCTGTGGTTGTTTGACTGGTGGCGGATGGACATCCTCGGACCATTTGTATAAGGATCATATAAAAATAAATTCCGGATCATCATCGTCGACTATTTCACGAAGTGGATAGAAGGCGAAGCCCTTGCCAAAATCACATCACAAAATATCCTTCATTTCTACAAACGAAACGTGCTTGCCCGATTCGGCATACCACAAGTGCTCTTCATTGACAATGGGACACAATTCACTGACCAAAGCTTCCAAGACTTCATCGCCAAGCTCGGCACCAAACAACACTTCACGTCTGTCGAACACCCTCAAACCAACGGGAAAGCCGAGGCCACGAATAGATTCATCTTGCGAGGAATCAAGCACAGGTTGGGCAAAGCCAAAAAAGGGTGGTTCGAAGAGCTGCACAACGTCTTATAGGCTTACCGAACGACACCACACTCGACAGCTAGCGAAACCCCGTTTCGACTAACCTATGGCATCGAAGCCTTCATCCCCGTGGAAAATCCTGGAGCCATCTAAACGAACTCAGTCCCTTTGGACGAGGAACTAAATGAAGAGGCCCTAGGGGAAGAGCTCGACCTAGTCGAAGAAATCCGATTAAGAGCATCTCTTTACGAGGCCATATTGAAATAATATATAGCCCTGCGTCATGACACCAAATTCATAAAATACGAATTCCAGATCGACAACCTAGTCTTGTGGTGAAATCAGAAAGATTCTCGTGAAGGAAAGTTGGACACTAACTGGGAAGGACCTTACCGCATCCGCTGGGAAACGGGCACTAGAGCCTATCAACTCGAATGCCTAAGTGGAGAACCACTACCTCGACCATGGAATGCTACAAAACTGAAACAATATTACAGCTAGGTACCTGATAAACGTTGGGGCCTAGCAGTCGATGTACCCTCTCCGAGAAATGACAGAGCTTTCTCAATCACGGAAGGATGTTGAGGTACGAACATAGCCTCCAACCAATAACGAAAGGCGGGTTTTTGCTCATTGGTCGAGTAAAACCTTAGCTCGACGAGGACATCTCGACCGAACTTCACCATCGAAGTACCCAATAGGCAAAACACCCAGATCGTTATGGGCAGTTCACGCCACGAAGTAAAGAACCCGGCTGCAATATTGACCTCGTCCGTACGTACTCCTACTATGCTTCCTCGACACATCCCAACATGTGTCGACCACAACTAAGGTCGAGCATAAATTTCCACTTGTCATATTTCCACACCGAAATAAGCATGTCAAGCAAAAATGACAAGTAAACATCTAACATGTAATAAGAAAGAAAAATAAAGGCGTTCAGAAAAGTCGACCACAAAGGCCGGTGTAGTCTAGATATTACAAAATTAAAGGCATGCATGCCCAAAAAAAAGATAGGTAGGGCAAAACCCCTTGTCAAAATTTTACAAAAATACAGGCATGCAGGCCCTCAATGAAAAAGTTACAAAATTACGGGAACACGAGCCTAAACAAAACAACCAAATTGTCAAGAAAACATAAATCACTCCTTTGAGTACCCTCTTCGGTCTCTAGCTCGGAAGATTCAGGATGAGGGACTACTCTACCATCAACCACCTAAGATAAAAATCCAGTGCCTTCAGCATTGAACCCTGAATTCAGAAAGGCCAGCTGAACGATCGCGGTCTCAAAGCTGTCGAACAATGCATTCACGCAGTCCGACTTAAGAACCTTGATTCGAGCAGCCAATTTTACACGAGTTTTCAAGCTGGCGATTTCATCGGGCTCATCTTCCACGAGACGCATGGATACCTTTAAATCAGTGACCTCCTTCTCTATATTTTTTGTCTCGAGCAGCAATGTGTCCCTCTCCTCAGAAGCTTTGGCCATTTTTTCCTTTTCTTTTGCTAGCTCGTCAGCATGTTCTTAGAACTTTTCCTCGCCTCATTCGAGAGCGGTCTTCAACTTCTGCGCTTTTTCCAAGAGATCCACTTTCTCTGACTTCAACTTGCTCACCATGGCAGAAAGAACTGGCCCCCTCACCTACGAGGACCACAACCATCTTCGTGACCTTCATCATACCAACCATGCTCGATGTTAGATGTTTTCTTCTACCTTCCTCATTGAGCCGCCTAATGATGGCAGACTCATCATTAGACACGGCCAGGGGAAATCCTTTGAAAAAGTCCTTCTCAACAAAGCAAGGAGGAAGGTTAAAGGCCCGAGCACCTGTCCCGTCTTTAGTCAAATCCACGCACTCATTTTCAGGGTGACCCCTTTTCTTCCCCAAAATGATCGTGGGCTGAACGACATCACGAGACCCTGACGAAGCACTGGACCCATCCTTGACCTGCTCGAGAATTAGGCCAAGGCACGTAGGCTAGTTAGGCTTCACTATCCTCTTACTCTTCTTTTTATCCTGGGTCATCTTCAACAAACGCTCACGATGCTCATCCATCTTACCTGCAAAAACAAAAACAACATGCTCGAGTTAGTACCACTAGAATGATATGCCTGAAATAAAAAATAAAATAAAAAGGCAGTAGAGTCACGCGGACAGAGACCCATAAGAGTCGCGGCATTCCCGTAGGTACGAAATTCAATAAGCGCTTTGGTGTTGATCGGATGGGCCTCGAACGTAGGTTCACCGTCTTCACCAAGGACGTTGTCTCCCTGCCTCGCCACCCATATGGATGGGAAGAAACCATTGACAAAATTGTTGAGAATACCGAAGACCCCCTCATCCTCGACACTAATGCTTCCAGCAGAAGTATGATAGTGGTTAGGCCCGTGGTCATAATGAGCCTGACACTAATGGATAGGAAACTTGGAGAGCCTCTTGATCTCTTTGTTCCCATCTTCGTCATAATAATGGATGGGGAACTGGGTCGAACACCGCATCCACTGCCTCTTGGGATGAGGGTTGCACGACATACCATTTGTCCTTGAAGTCACGGACAAAGTCTATATACATCCTGAACAGTCTCTTGGATTGCTTAAAAGAAACCTAACTATGCTTTCCTCCCTTAGATTGTTGTTGAAGGTAGAAAACCCTAAAGAACAAAGGAATCGTCGCCCCAATCTTTAGATATCGACAAGTGATCTCGAAATCCCGTAAAAAAGCGATCGCGTTGGGGTGCAAATGGGAGGGCGTTGCTAAGTGAAAATTGTACTTTTTTTGTATATACTTTTTGTTGAACTTATCAACTTTTTGTTGTTAATATCGTTGAATAAACCCGACTTTTGTGTAAATACGTTTAGTTTGTGTTTATTTGTGTTTTTATGTACATAGTGTATCGTTTGATGTTATTCCATTCATTTTGTATGTATTTGTTTCATTTTGGAGCATTGAGGAGTAAGGTGTCGGAGGCACGGCTCCCGATGCACATTTTCGGAATAAAAGACCAGTTTTGGGACATTCTGTCCAGGAGAGACCGCTTAGCGCGCAGAGGCCGCTAAGCGCGAGTGGCGCGCTACTTGTGTTTTACTATTTTGGCAGAACCAAAGTTTTGAAGCCCGCTTAGCGCGGATAGCGCGCCTAGTGCAGTTTAGGTCGGTTTAATGTGTTAAATAATGAAGTCACGCTTAGCACGCTAGGCCCTCTTAGCACATTCTACTAAGTTTTGTTTTATAAAAACAAATTTCATTCATTTTTAGGTGAGGGTTTTGGGTAAGGTTTTGCTCCCAACTCCATCAACTTGTAAATTTTGTTAGGATTAGCTTAGATAACAACTAAGGAGCTTACATACAGATGATCTGGTGCTGACAAACTGGTAGATCTGTAGTTTATTTCTCTTTTTCTTTGTGTATTCTCTAATGGTTGGGTTTGTATGTATATTTTCTTTGAACTCATGTATATTTTTGTTCCTTGGCATTATATTAAACTTGCTTTATGAATCTTTATGGATTATTGTCCTAGATTTTTATTCTGTGTTAGGGATTTGAGTTGTTATAGACATATACTGCTTAGATTTTTATCTAGGATGATTATCTGTTAGTTTCTGAACTCTAGATATAGACTTAAAGTTGACATCTACTTGGGTATCAGAGCTTAATTCCTCTGTGTTGTTTATGTCTCTCTGAGAGATCGTCGATGCAAGCGAGCGCGGTTGACTTTTGTGTTGTTGATGTGGTTGAGAGATCTCTACCGAGGTGATGCAGTAGGCCTCTCAATATGGGTTAGAAATTACTTAGGTTGTGAGTGATATAGAGTGACATTGATGAATATTGTAGGTTAAGTATAACAGGTCGATAGGTTTAAGTCTGTGAGAAGTAGTATATATACATGCTTGACAAGTTATCCCTTTTTCCTTTTTATACATTTATTTTCTGTTAATACATTTTCTTTCAACCCATTCAATCCCAAACTCATTAACAAGAAATTTGTCGAACAGAGAAATCAATAACCAATCTATATGGACACAATACGATGTAACCTATATCACCCGATAAAAATAATACTTTACTTATTGCTTTCTGCTCTACCGCATCAATAAAATGGTGTTGTTGTCGGGGATTGGTTCTATTGTTTTCGCATTGCAATAATTCTTTGTTTTTTAATAGAATGTGTACATAAACTTGTCTATTTTTACTTGTACATGTTTTGTGTTTATTTTACATACTTGTGCATATATGTGTTTTTTCTTAGTTTTCACGTATTGTTGTGAATTATCTCATTTTCGTAACGGTTGTTGTGTGTATGTTAGGACACTTTCTTTAGGTTTGCATGGTGTGACAATACCATGGCATGACGAGAGGAGGTTACTAGCTTGCACAATAAAGGCGTCGAGTTTACGATGTAAAACAAACATGTTTGGTTTGTATTTGTTTTTGTTGTATGTGACTTGTGTTTTAACAAGTTGAAATTGGACTTGTTTCAAATTCTAAAATTTTAACTTTTCAACTTGTTAATTCACTTTCACTCATTTGTTTCGTTGTGTAAATTTGTGTTTTTCTGCAGGCTTGTCGTGTTTAGCTTGAGCAAGTTTTTATGTTATAAATCTAATGTACTTGTGTTGTATGTGACTTGTGTTTTAACAAGTTGAAATTGGACTTGTTTCAAATTCTAAAATTTTAACTTTTCAACTTGTTAATTCACTTTCACTCATTTGTTTCGTTGTATAAATTTGTGTTTTTCTGCAAGCTTATTGTGTTTAGCTTGAGGAAGTTTTTATGTTATAAATATTATGTACATTGAGTGTGTAGGGTGATTGTGGAGCTTGCATAGCAGCTACACCAGTTGATGTCCCATTTTTCTGCAACTGGTATAGCGCACTAAGCACGCTTTGTGCCGCTTAGCACGCTCTAATGTGCAGAGCCAATGAATTCTTTTTAATTTTTCGCTTGGATTTTCTTTTTCCCACTTCCACCTAGGCCTTCAACTAGTAAATAATATTAGTATTATTAATTCTTTTGTTGTTTTTTGGACTCAATTTTGGTTCAATATCTTGAAGTCTCTTTTGGTGATTTCCCAAGTTTGAGTGTTTCAACTTGCGAATGCGTGGTAACGATTTTGTTAAAGTTTTTTACGTGTTAGAGGTATGTGTTTATCGCTTTCTATACTTTATCATATTCGTGATACTTAGACTTTTTACAATTTTTATGTCATTCATTCTTTTGTATACTTGTTCATTTGTGAATCACTTTAGTTACAACCCTTTTTATGAGGTAGCTTTCCACTGTTCACATATGTTGGAGACCATAATTCTTGCTTTAACTGGATTTTAATATGTTTAATATTTTGTTTGTGTTGATTGTATGAAAGTTTGAACATGATCAAGGCATGTTTTGTTCCATTTTTAGAACAACTACCCTTGGCCAAATAGTCAATTCACCTTGTGAGTGTGTGATCATTAGTAACCCTTTTGAGATTTTTGTCGATATACATATTGTATTTTCTAAATTCTTGTCTATGAGTATTTAGTTTCCTTTTTTGCATGGATATTGATTCGTTGTTTTCTTGAACCCTCAACTATTGTTTTGGTTTAAATTTTTACCTTGCCTTAGAAAGTAGGGAGTATTCACTTTAATGTATGGTTGAATTCAAGTTGGGGAGAAAAATGATTGTGTATTTATTGATTGATTGCTATGAGGTTGAGAAAGAAAGAAATAGAAATATAAAAAAAAGAAGTGAAAAAGAAAGAAAAGAAAAAGAAAGAAAAAATTGAAAAAATCTTTGAAAAAAAGAGTTTGGAATAATGTTGTGTGTTTGGTGTAACACTTGGGATGAAGAATAAGTTTGATTGAAATTATATTATTTGAAACTTTGGTGAATTGATCACTCTCTTAGGTTTAAGCAAGTTTTTGTTTCGATTAGACTTAGGAATTATCCCTTGTTTATTCACCCGACCATGCTACAACCTTGAAAAGCCCTTGAGATTCTTGCTTTTATATTTTCAATGTAAATTTTTGGATGAATTCATAATTTAGTCTATTGTTTGAAAGATTGTTGGATGAATAAAAATACCCCATTTTTGTGTGTTTTTCATCTACCGATGATTGTGTTTGCTAGGTGTGATTCAGTTGTGAACAAATGTTGTTTTAGAATGTTTGGCATAATTTTTTTATTTAGCATTTGTTTCATGTTTATGTTATCTTTGTAGTTTAGTGGTAAGCATATTTCTTCATGTGTACCATTTTTCAATTGAGCCATTGCATTTGTTTTCTGTTTTCAAAACTTGTTGATTCACAATTCTTTGGTTTATTACTTTTGGTACTTTGAGTTGTTTGGCCTTGCTTGATGACAAACAAGTTCAAGTTGGGGAGAGTTTGATAAGTGCAAATTATTTTTATTTTTGTATAAACTTTTTGTTGTACTTATTGATTTTTTGTTGTTAATATCATTGAATAAACCCGACTTTTATGTAAATACGTTTAGTTTGTGTTTATTTGTGTTTTAATGTACATAGTGTATTGTTTGATGTTTTTCCATTAATTTTGTAGGTATTTATTGCATTTTGGAGCATTGAGGAATAAGATGTCGAAGGCACGGCTCTGGATGCACGTTTTCAGAATAAAAGACCAGTTTTGGGACATTTTGTCCAACAGAGCCCGCTTAGCGTGCAGATGCTGCTAAGTGCGAGTGGCGCTCAGTGCATTTTGTAGCGTGCTGCTTGAGTTTTACTATTTTGGCAGAACCAAAGTTTTGAAGCCCGCTTAGTACGGATAGCGCGTTTAGCGCAGTTTAGGTCAGTTTAATGTGTTAAATAATGAAGTCGCGCTTAGCGCACCAGGCCCGCTTAGCGTCGTCTGTTGAGTTTTGTTTTGTAAAAACATATTTCATTCATTTTTAGGTGAGGGTTTTGGGGAAGTTTTTGCTCCCAACTCCATCAACTTATAAATTTTGTTAGGATTAACTTAGATAACAACTATGGAGCTTGCATACGGATGATCTGAGGTGGATTGCTCTTCGATCGGCCCTAGAAAATCGGTAGATATGTAGTTCATTTCTTTTTTTCTTTGTGTATTCTCTAATGGTTGGGTTTGTATGTATATTTTCTTTGAACCTATGTATATTTTTCGCCCTTGGCGTTAGTTATACTAAATTTGCTTTACGAATCTTTATCGATTGTTGTCCTGAATTTTTACTCTGTATTAGGGATTTGAGTTGTTATAGACATACATTGCTTAGATTCTTATCTAGCATGATTATCTATTAGTTTCTGAACTGTAGAGATAGATTTAGAGCTGGCATCTACTTGGATATCAGAGCTTAATGCCTCTTTGTTGTTTGTGTCTCTCTGAGAGATCATCGATGCAAGCGAGCATGGTTGTCTTTTGTGTTGTTGAGGTGGTTGAGAGATTTCTACCAAGGTGATGTAGTAGACCTCTCAATTTGGGTTAGAAATGAATTAGGTTGTGAGTGATACATAGTGATATTGATGAATATTGTAGGTTGAGTATAACAGGTCGATAGGTTTAAGTCTGTAAGAAGTAGTATATATGCATGCTTGACAAGTTATTCCTTTTTTCCTTTTTATACATTTATTTTTTGTTAATACATTTTCTTTCAACCCATTCAATCCCAAACTCATTAACGAGAAATTTGTCGAACGGTGAAATCAATAACCAATCTCTGTGGACACGATACGATATAACCTATATCACCCGGTAAATATAATACTTTACTTTTTGCTTGCCGCTCTACCGTAGCAACAGGAGCCAAGGACAAATGATTAAAGACGCCCATTTGAAAGTTACTAAAGGGAGGACGAAGCCCCAAATCTCTGAAGACAATCTCATACATAGGTAAGAGATCTTCCTGGAAAGTCGAGCATATTCTGGCCGTAGGGGTCAGGTGAAAGATCATGAAATTTCGTCTGAAACCTTCCTGGTCGCCACCATATTTGGCGACTGTGTACGCCTCCCTCCGAGTATTGCTAAAGGCCCAGGCTATATATCGAGGCTATGGCCCGACTGAGGACAATGACGGATCGGTGACGGTGTCGACCAAATGGAGATCCTTGTTGGCTCCACTCGTTTCCTCTATCTCGACTTGCTCGGCTGCCTCGACTGGTTAAAAAATTTCACCTGTAACTAGAGGAAACCAGTGAATTCAACAGCTAAATCAAATCCACCCTTCCACCGCAACAAAAGTGAAAGGGGGTTGCTACAACTAAACCATGTCGACGAACCCTCGTTCATCAAAAAGCAAACAAACTCATGAACGCCACGAGGAGAATATGAATCTCTCGAGAAACCTCGTGAAGATGACGAGGGAGAGATGAATTTGTCGAGCAAGCCCATGAGTGTCGCGAGGGGGGATAAATCCTCCGAGCCATTTCATGAGTTTTGTGGGGATCAGACGATTTTTACGAGAAAATTCGTGAGTTTCGCAAGGAGAGGTATAAATATCCCGAGGAAAATTCCCCCAGAAGTTGAAATTCATTAACAAATCCATATATCCTATGGGGAAACCCCTTCGGAAATTTCCATAAAATACAAAAATGAACAATCGCAGAAAAAAAACTTGGTTGACGTTGATATGGGTGTTGAGGCAGAAAATGCGATGGTGCTCACGAAAGAAAGGAAGACTGATGACAACGTGGAGCAAAGAGAGAATGAGAGCTTGGAAAAGTTACAAATGAGCCCTTGTACGCTATTTATAAAGTTGCACAAAAGACGAAGTGTCGCGTCGAGTAACGGGTTAGCTATTCAATTCTCCGGTGCCCACGCGTCCAGAGCCATGATGACCTTTACTCCATAGGTCATTATTCTACCCTAGAAGCTACGCTACAGGGCCCACTAAGTGACTCTCCTACAAAGATTTAGCTCCCCACGAGTCGAGGAATATGTCAGTTGTCCCCTTCAACACACTCTGACTTCTATCCGAACAAATACCATACATGAACGACTTTATCTCTTGAAGGAATAAAGATCCTCGACGAAGCTATCCCCGGAGGGCCAGTGAGTATGTCTTAAGTCATACCTCCTCCTCTTAGGAGAAACGACTTGGGGGGTTCCTGTTCTGTACTAGGCCTGCGCTTGGCCCAAAAAACATACAAGGCCTAATCCAACCATGCTGCAGGTGAAGGCCAGCAAGAATGAGGCTGCACTTGACTATGTCGGGCAGCGACTCCACCCTTGCACCGAGGACAGCCCCCTGGGCCTTCCTCGCGATAGGGCTGTCGAGGAGTATTAACGGCTCCCAAGAGGTCTTGATGGACACCCTTCTTGTAGGGAAGACGCCTACATCTCTGAATATCCCGGAGTCATCTTGACCCAAAAAATACTGCAACCACGTCCTCCTAGTAATTCGGAGCAGTCCACTCAGGAAGGAGACGACGTGCTGGTCCCCATTACTCACATAGATCATGATAGTCTTCATTTTAGGCCTGGCCTGTCAGCCCAATATGGGGACCTTGGCATAGTGCTGGGGGCTATATATACCTTATCACTTGAGATGGTCAGGTATTCATTCATTCTACCTCACCTACTTTACTTGCTCTTGCTCTGAACCTCACTTTGGCATCAGAGTGTCTTGCAAGTACCCCCCCACTTCACATTCAACCATCGCTCAAATTAAAGCTCGTGGGTCTTGGCGATCTCTTCTGATCAGGTATAATCAGTTACTAATTAAGGGAGTGCTTGTGTGGCCTAGGTAGGTAGGCATATAGTACTTCTAGATTCCTCATATACGAGTATGGGTTTGTTACTTGTTTTCACTCACCTTATGATGCGATTGTTGGTTTTGAATTGAGTGGTCAAGGGACCCCCGATTGTGGTGCTATGTGATGTTGTGTATTCCTAACTTGATAGTGAGGAAATCTCAAATCAATGGTGGATTCATATTTGATGCATGTGCCTTGTAGAACTGAGAAGACCCATAAGATAGGGGACTCACTGAGATTTAGTAATCTCATCCAAATCCTATTTTTTCCAAGGTTGCTTGAGGCAAGACAAAGACAAAGGTAGAATGACCTAGTTGCTTGTAGATGTTTCTTTGGCTAGATCTTTATCGTGTTTTGAGTTTTTTCTTATGTACACGTCGATTATATAATAATACCTTTGGAGTTGTATCTTTTGACCATGATGTATTCGACTGTTGTTGTTGGACTAATATTATATTTGTTTCGTTGTTTATGTATGACGTTCATGTACCAAATTATAATATCATATGCATATATATATATATATATATATATATATATATATATATATATATATATATATATATATATATATATATATATATATATATATATATATATATATATATATATATATATATATATATATATATATATATATATATATATATATATATATATAAACAAAACATATTTTCAAATGTCAATAAAATTTAAAAAAAAAAAACACTTAATTAAAGCCTCTAACAAAAGTTCAAGCATCATGAAAATTCAAAACTTCATCATCACGTTCTCCACCACTTGATGTGTCTTCCTCTTCACTCTATTCATCCTTTGTTTCCTCTTCATATTCCTTAAAATCATGTTCAACTTTAAAAAAAAAATTAAGATATTACCTTTGCCACTTTTAATGACCTTTTTTCTGTTATTTTCTGTTTAAAATATTATTTTTCAAGGATTCTTTTGTTAAGGCTTGCTTAGACAGATTAGTTTTCAATTCAATTCAAATACCACTTTTAATAAACACTTTAAATGCTTTTCTATTTATTTCATTTCTCAGTTAGAACTAAAAGGCTAAAGTGACACACCAATAAAGGCTAGGAGTATAGTTTATTGATACTCTTATCAAAATGATAACTTCTCATTCTCAAACTTTATTCTTTATTTAAGCTAATTTTAATACTTAATCTTTGTTGTTTTCGTTTATTTTTTTTGAGAGACATTTCAATTTGGCTAATTTATAGCCTGTTTCATGACGTAGTAAATACAACATATCATTGAAATTAGTATCAAATTTAGTTTTGTTGTGTCGAGATAATCTTATCTTGCTATCAATATACTTTTATTGAGAAGGAAGAAAAACTCCAACCAAATACAATATCTTCCAAACTATGCCTCTTTACTAACTAAGTATTTACAGGAATTAGCCTTTAGAATTATCATTTTTGTTAAGGAGGTACACATTTTGGCTAGTGACACAGATAATAATATATTTAATATGGATACACACATAATACTCAAAAACTAAAGTTAATGAGTCAAAATTCATAAATAATTCATAATTTTAGAAATAAAAATCATAAGTATTAAATAAAACATACTATAGTCCTTGGTCAGAAGGTAATGTTAATAAAAATACTTTTATCAATATTATTTCTTGTAATTTATTCTTTTATTCTGGTTTTATTTTTGTAAGAGCCTTATAACAAAAATGGTAGGGATATGGACAATAGGTTTGGCGTATTATGTTCCCAGTGGGAGAGTTAAAGTTGTCAACAATATCGCATTAGTACAAAAAGATATATTTAATCTTAGAAGTAAAGGAGACTTAATCTTGATTATAAAAGCAAGATAACAAATGACGTCAAAAATTTATTATTTTATTCTTCGGTTTTTGAATAACTAAAGGGATAGGTGAAATAGTCATTGGTTCGATCCCAAACAATAACATTTTTATATTTTAAAAACTAGAGTCAGATACCTTTCGGTTTATGTCTAAAAACCGAGGGGAAAAATATATATATTTTAAAAATTGCATTGTTTACATAAAATATTAAATTACATTGTTTACACATAAATTTAAAATACAAATTTTTAATATACAAGTACAAAATTTTGACAAATTTGATTCATGATCGTCACTATTATTCTTGCATATCTATTGCTTTTCAAGTTCAACACTTTTGCATGGATTCAATTTTTGATAGAACATAAAAATAAAATAAAAAAATAGATATGTTACATAAAAACTTCATTCCAATTAAAAGATAAGATATTATGTAAGAACACCAACCTGAATCTAATTTTTTTCTGCACTTACAACCCATCCCAAAGACAAAAGTTGCATACCCATTGCAAAGATTTTCACAAGATAGTGTCTAATCTAAAGAGTGGTGGTGTTTGTGTTCTTATTAGTTAGAAAGTTTTCTTGTGAATTGATGTGTTGGTAATATCTTGAGCAAATTGTTAATTTACGAATGTATAGCATAGATGGGTTCTATATTATTTTATGAACGTATAGTCCTCGATTTCTCACTAAAACCGAGGGGAAATGTGATTTCCTTTTTAATTAAAAATAAGATAAAGAAAATAGGGACTTATCCCTCGGTTATTAACAAAACCGAAAGAATACATAATTTAATTTATAAATAAAAAAAATATAAACAACATTTTTCTCCTCTGTTTTGGCATTTAACTGACATGTCTAATAAGATTGAGTTTATTATATCTAATGTGCATTACTTATTTCACTAAACCCTATATGAATATATAACTTCTCAAAATTAGTTAGGGAAATGATTAATGAATAAATGTGTTATATATGAAGAACAACTTACACTAATCAATTGATTTTCTAGCATCCTCTAACTCACCATTCACCTCGCGTTCTTTAGTTGTTAAAATCTCTTCAATGTTTCAAGTTATTTATTAAACACTTCCCTTTTTACTAATTCATTCTTGAAATCATAAAATTTGATGCTTCGAAAAATGAACAAATATGAAAGAAAGTTGAAGAAAAATTAGAAGTATTGGAGAAATTTTAACAACTAAAAAGCCTGAAATAAATGATGAGTTGCAGAATGCTAGAAAAATATTAATTAGTGTAAGATATGTTTCAAATACAACATAATTTTTCATATGATTATTTCCAAAATCAATTTAATAGTTCATATGTTTAAAGAGGGCTTAGTGAAATAAATAATCGACATTAGATATAACAAATTCATCTCGAAGAAACAAGATGAGATCTGCACAGACAACAACAACAATAACAGTAACATCAACAACTTAAAAGTAACAACTTACATTAAAAAACAACTCAAAAAAAATACTCTCTCAATAAAAATACAACAACGTCATCAATAAACTTCTAGGTTTTAACAACAACAACAACAAATAAATGAGTAATGATGTTCGACGTACCAGATCTCTAAAGAAAAAATGAAAAAAAAAGTTTTGGATCTCTGAAGAAGAAACATGAGCCCTAAACACATATCATCTTTGTATTTAAGATGATATGTGTTTATATAACTCTTTGTTTATGGCTTTACTATTGACTTTCTTATTCAGAGCTCTTCGTTAGAGTTTGGACAAGTGCAAGTGAATGCTACAACCTAAAGCTTTATAGGTCAGAAAAACATTTTCACCATAGTTGAGAAACAAAACTGAGGTGAAAAGTGACTTACTTTTAGATTAAAAATGAAATATTCAATAAGGTGCCACTTTTAATGGCATAAAAACATAATCTAATGCTGTTGTGGTTTGAAGTGTGTACACTAAATTAGTTTACCCATCGATTTTTAGGAAAAACTAACGAAATATAGTATATATTTGTATAAGAAAAAAACATAGCGCGTACAAGATATATAATCAATTTTACGATGTGAGATGAAATAATTGTCATAAAAAATAGTTTTTCTAGTAGTGTCAGTAAATTTGTTCCATCCAACTCCAACCTTAGAAATAGGAATTACAAGTAAATTTGTCACTTTCAAAGACATTATCTTTGCCATTTTTAAAGAGATTTATTTTTTGTTATTTACTGTTTAAAATATTTTTTTTCACTTTTTGATTAAGTCTTGCTCTGACAGGTTAGTTTTCGATTCTATTCAAATACCACATTAAAAACACTTTTAAATGCTTTTCAATTTATTTCATTTCTCAGTCAGAACTAAAGGGCCAAAGTCACACATCTATAAGAGTTGAGAGATGTTTATAAGTATTATTATCAAAACGATCTATGATTAGAAGACAAGAGAATTTCTTTTTCCACCCTATAGTGGAAAGAAATATCCTATGCATTTCTTAAAGTGCTTCTGAAAACCGGAAATATATTTTTAGTGCACACTTTGTTTAAGTTGAACTTACGTAGAAATCGAAAATGCATTTCTGGACGTTGTGAAAACGATACCTTTGAAACAAAATATAAACTGTTTCTTTATGATCAAGAAATAATTAGGGTAGAAAAGATGAAAAAACACGAAGAACAACAAGGATTAGTTATTAACTTCTATTCTTTACTTTCTCTTAGAACAAGATTACAACTACACAATAATAACAAATAACTCTCTCACCCTAAATTAGGATTTGTCGTATGCAATGATGAGAGACTAGTATGCTATTTATAATAAACCTAACATACTAAACTAATGGGATTTTTCACAAATACCCATTACAAGCTAACTTAGGGTACAAGTTAGCTTAAACAATTGGACATAACAAACAGGCCCAATTCAAAATACTAACAATCCTAACATTTCGACATCCACATACTATAACACACTTCGACTATAGTATGTAGGTCTTCGACACCAGCATGTGAACATACTTCGACGACATGCATAAATCTTGTCGAACCAGAAGCTACTCTTTGACCCAATAGAGTTCGATCCAATATCTCACAAATCTCCATCATGGAATAAACTCTAATATCAAAGAAAAAAATAGCTTTCTTCATGCAGCTTTATCAACTGCATACAGTGGAAAAACATACAACTTGACAATGTCTTGGTGATCATATCAGCAACATTGTGATTTGTCTAAACCTCCAGCACTTGGACTTCTCCACGCTTGATTACCTCTCTAATGAAATGCAGCTTCACATTGATGTGCTTGGTTCGCTCATGATAGGTTGAATTCTTCGATAGATGTATTGCACTTTGACTATCACATTTAACAGTGATAACTTGACCTTGAATTTTTAGCTCCTTAGCAAAACCTTCAAGCCATAATGCTTCTTTCACAACTTTAGTGAGGGAAATATATTCTGCTTCAGTGGTTGATAAGGCAACAACCTTTTGAAGTGTTACTTTCCAACTAATTATTGTGCCAAACATAGTGAAAACATATCCAGAAATAGATTTTCTGGAATTCATACAACTTGTATAATCAAATTCGACGTATCCTTTGATTACTACTTTTCTATCTTCACCCAAGGCTCCACCATACATTAGGACTCTGTTCAGAGACCCATTTATGTACCTTAGAATCCACTTCAATGTTTGCCAGTGAGCCTTTCCAACATTCGCCATGTACCTGCTTACAAGAGTTATTGCATATGCTCTATCGGGTCGAGTCCAAACCATAGCATACATCAAAGAACCTACTATATTAGTGTTGTACCCCAAAATTTACTCTCTCATTTATCAAGTAAACTCTCACAAGATCTCCTTTGGTTCAAGACTGCATTAGGTTTGATCATCTCAAGACACCCCCTCAAGCACCGACGACTGGAAATTAGGGTTTGAGATTGCACAAGGATAAATAGACTTTTAATGTCCCATATGACTTTCATGGATCATTATGGACCTTCAAGATTGCTCATGTCAAGTTTCAAGCCTTGGATCACAAAATTGTTCAGTCAATTGATCAGATGACCTAAAAACAGCAATATTGATGAAAAAGTCAACTATACCCTGAAAAGTCAAACTTTGACTTTTTGGTCAACATTACATTCCAAAGATCAAAATTCATCAAGACATTCAATAATATTAAGCTTCATCATCAAGAAGTCAAGAAAGTCAAAAGTCAACTTGAAAAGTCAAGATTTCTAAGACTTAGAATTTTTCTAAGTGTTAGAAAGTTCTTTTTTTTCATAACTTCATGCCATTCTTTCACCAAGATGTAAGATGATTCAAAAGAAGCTTTCAACATGAAAGTTATAGATCTCCATGATATCTACAATATTGCTTTACGCAACTTCTCCTAAATATGCTTGGATCTCAAGTTATAAATTCATGAAGTCATAACATTTTCATTTAACGCTTAGAGAAATTTTCAACAGATTTTGTTCAGGATTTTGTCCCAACTTCTTGGCATTTTTGCACATAGTTCCAAGATGATTTTGTCAAAATGGCTAACATGAAAGTTATAGAGGATGTTTTAAGTTTTCCAAAACAATCAAGAGCATGAATTTATCATATTTGAGCTAGGAGATTCAAGGGCCTGAAGTTGGGCATTTGTTCTGGAATTGCAAGCCATTTTTGTTAAAGAACACATAACAAAACTCTTATGATTTGCTGCATAATCTTATGTTGCAGGCTTACTTGCTTGCAAATATCATCATAATTTAATGCTTACACCCACTCTTGAGCTGTTACCCAAGTGTTTAAACCATTGTCCAAAAGATCTTTCCATTTATGGCTTAAAGGCACCATTGCTATTCTTGAAAAGTATGTTTTTTGTACAAAGTTTGTCTTGAGCCCATACCTTTCTTGTTGCTGATTATACTCCACCATAAATCATGGGAAGTAGCTCCTCTATGCTAGCAACTTTGGTACTTCATCTTGGGACTATGGAGTACTTGACTTAGTTTGATCTTTGTAATCCAACCAAACAATAGCATGTTGTTTTGAAAACCTAATCAGCTCATATGCACAAACCCCTTGCCTATAAATAGAAGAAGCATTTGCAAGAGAAATAGGTTAGAAAAAATAGAGAGAAAAGCCAAAAGTTTTGTTGTAAACTATCCATCAAGATCCCATAATCTCCAAAAAGCCATAACTGTCAAAAAAAGCTTCCACTCTTGAGTTTTAAAGTCCAAATATTTGGAACTCTCACACCTTGCAAGCTCTGTCCAAACATTTAAGCATCTCACACATATCACCTAGAAGTTGTTCAAACTCAAGAACAAACTTCTACAACACCTTTGTTTTCTTTTCCAAGTTCAAGAACAGTCAAGACAACAACTCAAGATCAGAATATAAGATCCTGCTCCAAGGTAAGTTTCTTGACTTTAGTTCTTCGTTTCAAGAATCATTAGTAATTCATTTTTTGAAGACAAAATGTAGTAAACATTGTCCTTGAAGCTGACCTTTTGTTTATCTTCCATTCTTTTCATTATGTGTTGTGAACTAACTCATGTATGCAACAAACAATGTTGAAGTAAAAAATGACACTATGAGTCGACACATAGCCTTATGAGTCGATACATACTGCTTTATAGGCCCAAAAAAAAGGAAAAAGAGTGTATGAGTCAACACAAAGCACGTATGAGTCGACACATGCAGTATATGAGTCGACACATACCATTATGTATCGACTCATACTGAGTTGATTTGGAAATACAGGGGCAAGGAAAGTTATGTATCGATGCATAAGAGCTTGTGTCGACACATAATAGTTCAAAGTGCAGTTTTTCCTTCTTTTTACACTGTTTTTACATTTCCTTCATTGTTATTTGATATGGTTGTAATATTTAAGTTCCTATTTCATCCCCATTTGTAAATTATACCCCCATCCCCTAAACGATGTAATAGCGTAGGACTTTATTTTCCGCAATTTAATGCTTTCAACATACAAATATTAGTAATTAGGGTTTTGTATGGAAAGACTAAAATCAATCAATAGAAAACCCTAATCAAATACAAAAACAATGCATGAAAATCAATACACTTGCACACAAACACCCCTAGGGTAAATCCACTCTGTTGCCTTACAAAAATGGTCATGTTATGCATGTGGGGTATCTTAGCAAAAGCAATAAAAAATTTAAGATCGTAGTCCCTCGATGACGCTATTAAATGTTTCCTTTCAAAATGATCTTAGTCCCTCAAAGAGAAGTGCTAAGATATTTCACAACATTGCTATCATGGCTATACGATAACCCATGCCCGTCCCTATACATCCAAAGATAAGGCTTCTTACCAAATCAATGGTAAGATAGCAATATCAAAGGAAAGGAAGAAATTAACTAATACTTTTGAGTAGGTAGAACGTTCCTAGTTGCTTGCTCATTTTCAAACCAAAACATCCTTGCTATTTTTCAAAACAAACACCAAACACTTTCAAAACATGAAATATTTTCAAAATTCCAACACTTTGTATACGTTCTTACAAAACGAGAACCATTACAAAGTTTGCCTAAACGATGGCGCCTTTTCAAAATACATTCAAAAACCACACAAAGCACATTTTCAAACAAAAGCAAGTGATCTAGCAAGTAACTAAGAGCCCATGGAAAACCATGGATGAAAAGGATGCTAATACCTTCCCTTTTCATAATCTACCCCCCGAACTCAAGAAATAATCTCAAAGGTCCTTCCTGTGCTTTTTCACCTTTCTTTTTGGATAAAAGAAAAGTCGGTGGTGACTCTTTCTAAACTGCAACATTTGCGATAAAACGCAAAACACCAAGTCAGTTCTCCCACCGTATCACAATTAGAACATGGGATTATATTCATATATTCTCTGTCGACGTCAATATTGGGACACTGATCTATACTCAACTTGAATTGAGGGTTTGTTGGAGTCAGAATAGGATTTGAATTCGAAATACCAAACTTGTCGAGAATCTTCCGTAGGTATGCCTCTTGAGATAAGAATAACTGTGAATGCTTTCTATCTCTTTAGATTTCAAACCCAAGTATCCTAGATATAGCTCCCAGATCCTTCTTGTTGAACTCCTTATTGAGTTCATCCTTTAACCTCATTATATCTTCAACATTGTTGCTTTATATGAGAATATCATCAACATAAAGAAACAAAATAATAAATGAATTACCATGTTGAAATCTGAAGTAAACACATTGGTCGAACTGGCTTTTAATGAAACTTATGCGTGCCATGAACTTGTCGAATCTCTTATTTCACCATCGAGGAGATTGTTTCAACCCATATAAAGATATATTTAACTTGCACACATAATCTTCCTTTCCCTTTTAGACATACCCTTCAGGTTGCCTCATCAGGATTGTTTCATCTAGATCACCATAAAATAATGTAGTCTTCACATCCTTTGTTCTAGTTCAAGGTCGAATTATGCCACCATTGTAAGCAACATTTTAATAGACCTGTGCTTCACAACAGGAGAAAACATATCATTGAAGTCGACACATTTTTTTTGAGTGAAATCCCTTGCAACCAATCGTGCATTGTACCTTTTCGATGCCACTCCTTCGATTCCTTTCTTAACTTTGAAAGTCCATTTACAACTGACTAACCTGGCTCCAACAGGTTTATTGATCAGTTCCAAAGTATTATTATCATTGAGTCTTATTTCGACTCCTCATAACTTCCTTATGGTCTCTAGGTTCTTCTTCTAGAACCTCAGTCTCATAGATTAAGGCATAAGTTGTAAGATCTGCATACCCAAGTCTCTGAGGTAGATTGATGACTCTCCTCAACCTATCTCTTGCCAACAGGTAGTCATCGACAGTTTCCTCAACTTCCTCATCATCTTCTGCTTCTTCTTCGACTTCATCTGGGATATGCAATTCAGCATCAATATGCTCCACCTCAACATGAACTTCTCCCTATTCCAGCTTTTCGTTAGATATTTCTGCACTTCGACCAACATCATCAGTTTTTTTGAAATTTATTTCAGCTTCATTGAAAACTACATCTTGACTGGTGATACACCTCTTATGACCTAGCTCTAGGCAACATAGCCTATACGATTTGCCTCCTTCTGGGTATCCCATAAACATGATTTTAGAGCTCTAGGTTCGACCTTGTCTTGCCTAATGTGAGCATAGGCTACACAACCAAATACTCTAAGTTTGTCGATATCTGGTGGATGTCCCGACCAAACTTTCTTCAGATGTCTTCACATCTAACATAGTCGAAGGACATATGTTTATCAGATATGTTGCTATCGTAATAGCCTCGGCCCAAAACACCTTTTTCAATCCAGCACTAGTTAACATGCATCTAACTTTTTCTAAAATAGTTTGATAAAATCTTTGTACCAAACCATTTTGTTATGGAGTACCTGCAGTAATTATGTGCCATGCAATACCAGAGGCAGCACGAAAGTAGTCAAAAGCCTCATTGCAAAATTCAAGGCCATTGTCGATTCTCAACCTCTTGAACTTTCTGTCAGTTTGACTTTTGACCAGAGGTTTCCAAGTTTTGAAATTCTGAAAAGTTTCATCCCTAGTCTTCTAGATGAATACCCATAACTTTCTAGAATAATCATATACTATGGATAGAAAATACCTTGCTTTTGAATCTGATGGACACAGTAATATGGTGGGAGAACTCACTTTTGGGTTTCGCGTTTTATTGCAAATGTTGTAGATAGAAAGAGTCACCATCGATTTTTCTTTTATCCAATAAAGGAAAGGGTGAAAAGAACATGAAAGACCTTTGAGAATTTTCTTAAGTTCGGGGAGAAGGTTATGAAAAGGGAAGATGTTAACACCCTTTTCATCTGTACTTATCTACGGGCTCTTAATTGCTAGTTCACTTTAAAAATGCTTTGTGTTTGTGTATGTTTGAAAATATTTTAAAAATGCCCAAGTGTGCCAATTTTGTAATGATTCTAGTATCGTTGAGAATGTATACAAAAATGTTTTTTTTGAAAATATTTATTAGAAATAAGTGTTGGTTTTGGAAAGTGTTTTAAAAATGCCAATGTAAGTTGTTTTGCTTTATAATAACTGTGATACGGTGGGAGAACTGACTATGAGTTTTGCGTTTTGTATTCGCACTTGTTCGGTTGAGCAAGAGTTGCCACCGACTTTTTATTTTATCCTAAGGAAAGGTTAAAAAGCACAGCAAAAACCTTTTGAGATGTTTTCTTGGGTTCGGGGAGTAGATTATAGAAAGGGGAGGTATTAACACCCTTTCTATCCATGGTTATCCATGGGCTCTTAGTTACTTGCTTAGATCACTTGCCTTTTGTTTTCAATTGTTTGAAATGGTGCTTGTGTGTGTGGGTTTGAAAATGTTTTGAAAAGAAGCCAATGTGGTGGCAACCTTTGTAATGATCCATGTGGGGATGTATACAAAGATGTATGTCTTTTGAAAAGGTTTTCATTTGTTTTTGAAAGTTGTTTTGAAAGTGTTATGAGGTGTGGTTTTAGAAAATAGGCAATTGTTTTGTTTTTGCAAGTTTGATTCAAGTAACTAAGAGGTTATCTACTCCTAAATTTCTCAAGGTTTATTGCTATGTTTTAACCCTTTTAACAAGTTTGTTCCACCATTGTATTTGGTGGACAATCTCATGTTAGGATGTGAAAGGGACAGGCGCGGGTCATCATTTAGACCATAATTGCAATGGTGTCAAGTATCTTTGGGCAATTTTCTTAAAGGGACTTGATCATTTGTTTTAGGCAACATTTTGAAAGCGTCATCGAGGGACTATGATCATTTGATTTGTGTTTGTTTTGCCCAAAGAGACCTAACATGCAATATGACCCAATTTTGAAAGGCAACAAGTGGAATACCCCTAGGGGGTGTAAGTGTGATTTGTGTGTCCATTTTCATGCTTGTTTATCTTGAAATTAGGTCAAAACTGTTTTCGTTGTTTTTTTCGCATACAAACCCTAATTCTATCATGGTAATTAGAAAGCAATAAAGTGCGAAAATAAATTTACTAAGCTATTACAAAACCATATATGGGAAGGGGGGTACAAATGTTCAAATGGGGATTTTGACAAGGAATTTAAACCTAAACTATTACATCAATATTGAATTATTTACAAGACAATTTAATTGCACAATTTAAATAAAATAAGAATAAATATGCAAGATGCAAAAATGGTTTTTTTGTATGTATGAAAAAAGTATTTTTATATGTCAAAATAAACAAAAATAAAAATATTATTTTTTGGGAGTTTTTCATGTTTTGGGTTAAACCCTAATTCTATTAAAATAAATGCATTATTTATTTGTCATGTACAAGTATTTATTTATTGTATGCAAAAATAAAATAAAATGAAGTATATTTGTCAAAAGATATTTTTATATTTAAATATTAATAAAAATAAAAAGTGTATGTATTTTGCATTTTAACCCTAAGT